>JADRCH010000007.1:2385743-2487370 GCA_019843965.1 Rhynchomys soricoides | reverse complement strand
AATTAATTAATTAATTCAGGAAGAAGGCATAGAAGAAGTGAAGGAGCTGGTCAAGGTTTCTGAGGACCCGGAAGAGAAGATGAAGGCTGTGCTCCGTGACTTCATCAGTCAAAGCAGGTGGGTGACGTCACCAGAGATGAGCTCTGCCAAACTCAGCTTTTAATGACCTCGAGAAATCAGCTGTGCTCATGTGCATTGGATGGGCACTTCACAGTGCTGTATCAGCTCCTGACACTCTTAAACAACTCAAACAGAAGGCTGGGGGGGGGGGGGAGCCAAAACAGGACACACCCACTGCTCAGATTCATATGGAACTGGAACGAGAAAAAAAAATCCTCATAGCACCAAGTCACTAAGGCAGCCCACATTAACAACAAGGGGATTCTGCAGCAGGACAAATGGTAGGTTGGGCTCTCTGGGGTCTTTAGAGGCAGCTTGCCTCCTGAGCGAGCAACCTGGACTATCTTGAAATTAACTAAGTCAAGACAAGCAAAAATAAGAATTTGCTAAAATAGACTTACTAAAAAGTGAGCGGAGATTAAGTTATATCAAAGGTCAAAACCAGCAGACAGGCAGTAGAAATACACAATATTCTGCTACGTGTGTGTATATTCATGTGCATATATCTATCTTCATATATTTACATACATATAAACATAAGCAAAGAAATAAATGTGTCACTAGTGTTATCTTAGTCTGCTTACATTTTTTTCAGCCCAAAGCAATAAATATTAAGCATGAGTCCTGCTGTGAGCCAAGCACCAGTTAAATTCCCTTGGAACACCTTATAAAGGCTTCATAATCTCATATCTCATGTTGGAAAGTATTGGCAAGCAAGTAATAGCTCAATAACTCTTCCATATTATGGGAGGACTTGAGGGTGATAATTAACTGTCCCTCTTTTTCTTCAAGTTTTCATTCAACTGAAAGAACACCCATATGTGTCAGTAATCAAAATGGTAGTTTTATAGTCAGGATCAGTGGGTCTGAGGAAGCAGGCTGGATCCGAGGTCAGATTGGAATTCTCCCCTCCTGGGTCTTTCTTTGTCGGGCGGTTGGCCTTCTGAGATTGCCTCCACAGCAAGGACAAGCCACACATCATGGAGAGGTGACCAGGCTGCCCACAGCCAGAGAGTAGGCTGGGTCTGTGAGATGGGAATGAATGAAAGTAAACACGGTAACACTCACTCCAATTGTGATGCAGGAAAAAGAATGTATTTCCATTAGTCTCTGTGTGATGGGAGAGACCCTAAGCAGCTAGCATGTCTGCTTGGGCTGATCTATCCCAGAGGGTGGGATGGAGTTCCCTGTACTTTTAGTAAACACAGAGATGCAGCAAGAGTACTCGCAACTCAAAATATGGCCATCTCATTCTTTATTAAAGAGGAACAGGGACTGCAGTTTTAATAGGATCCCCCAAAGAGAGTGTGGCAGGGTTTCCAACAGGCACCATGTAGAGCCTGGGTTTGGGGTCTCTCGTCCTAGATCCCCCTTTGTAAGTTTCTGTTGTTTCACCACAGGACCACGTGTTTATTGTGTAATATGTACATCTATGTTCCATATTCCACAGTCCTGTTGTGGATATGACATTAAAAGATATATTTTCAATTTCCTGTACATTCTTACTTTCAGAGAAAAGAGATTACTTTTTCTGCCTGGACTGTTTTTCCCTGACTTTGCAACACACATCCTCACATACACGCACTCATAAAATGTTGTTTCTTCCCAGTGACAGCAGATATTTGTCCAGCAGGCTGCTCCTACACTCAGTTGTATACCACAAGGCAACTTCACACATAGGTATATCCTAATAAGTTTAATTTATCTTTAACAACAGTTCATTGTTCCATTTATGCTGCCACCATGGCAAATACTCTATAAATATACTCTTTAAAAACTCATTCCACTGTTTCCAAAGGACAAGAGCTCTAGTATATTTTTTAATCAAATTATGTACATGTTAAAATGTTCATAGGTTCTATCAAGTAGTTTTTAAAAAAACAATCACCAGTTACTTTTACAGCAGCATGCATTTTTCTATATTCTCCCTTACCACCACTAATTTTGGATAATATTACTTTTACAAGTGAAGTCACATTGATTTTAACATCATTTAAATCACCAGTAAAGACAATATGTTACTTCCATAAGATTTGGGGGCTGTTCATTTACATTTCTTTTTGAATTGTATTCATAGCTGTTATTATTTTCCTGTTAAAACACATTTGAAATTTCATCTCCAAAAGTGTAACTCCTCAAGAAGGTGGGGACATATCTCAGTCTCAATTCTAAAATATCTACTTTATATGTAACATTTCAGAAAAGTGTTGTTGTGTTTTAAATATGTAAGACTGTATTATTTCGTGCAAATTTGTCATGAATTTTGATAGCAGTTACAATGGGTGTGTACGAAGTAGAATTCATAAATCTCCCCAAACTAACACAGGGCCTGAGTATCATTTCCAATCTTTTCTGTTTTTCCTATTAGAAATGTTAGCACACCATTGTTTAAACCTAAATTTAAAACCTTGGTTCTGTGGATCTATTAGCTTTCCATTGTGCCACGGAGAGTAGATTTTTTTGTTCATATCTCTGGAATCACACAAATGGATTTTCACTAAGTAGGCTGCAAAACAAATATTCTCTTTCAGAGCCTTTATCTCTGAAGCAGAAAAGAAGCCGAAGACTCCAAACCAAACGGCATTAGATAAGAAACGACTCACACTCTGTTGGCAAGAGCTGGTATGTGAAAACCTATTTATATTTTGAACACAGCTAAAGCATGTGCTTTAAAAATAAGTCTCACAGATGACACATAGGTCGTAGGGCAGGCAAGGATAAGGCTTAAAGAACATATTTTTCTGTGAGGTGGAAACAGCAGTGGGAAAGAATGTGTGTTGGGTAGGAAGGGAACTCATTTATTGGAACTTCACAAGGATGATCTGCAAAACCAGGAGTTCAATTTCTTATTCACGTGGAGTCTCCCGCCCTTGTTTATTTCTTCTGTAATTTGCATTTTGCTAAAGCTGTTAGACCCAGGCTAGAGAAATGGCTGGGCATTTTGGAAAAATAGATGGAGTTCCAGAGGTCTTGGGTTTGATTCTTAGCACATGGAAGCTCACAACTGTTTGTAACTCCAGATCCAGAAGATCTGCTGCCTTCTTCTAGCCTCAGCCCGCATTACACATGGTGCACAGACACACGCAGGCAAAACACATGTACACATTTTCTTTTTAAGGTTAGACTGGTAGATTCTTTCACCTTGATGTCTGTCCCATAAAAAAGAAGCTAAAAGAACTAACGGTTCTCCTCTCCTCTCGCCCTATTGAAAATCGTGTTAAGAGTTGCCAAACTTCTTGAGGACAGGTGGCTACTGATGCCCCTCTGTGTCTTGCCTATTAGCATGGTGTTTGTAGATGCTTAAAGGTATCTTATAGATGCTTAGTCCTTATAGATGAGTGATGGCCGAAAAATGCCAGCCCAAGTCAGACAGACCCTGAAATATCTGACTGCGAAGTTCCACCAGTAACACTAAGGGACTGATAATTCCATCAAGAGAAAGCTCTCAATCAATATTTGACTTGGGGCAGGATTATGATCAGGATTCAGAAAAATCAATTTTTTTAAAAATCCTATCTAATTCAAGTCCAGAGACTAAACCTAAGCCCTTCCTTCATCTTTCTTCCCAGAATACTTATTTTCTGTGCCCCAGGATGTCCAAAGGAGCTGGCTTCCATCATCCTCAAAATCTTCCTGCTTGCTCCTCCCTTTGGTCCTCTAGCTGCCTATGCTGCCTATGCCTTGACTCTATTGTCTGTTCTTCTCAGAGCTCTGCCTGCTTGTTGTCTATCGATCCTGGCTGAACCAAGCCCACATCAGTGTCTTAACAGTGCCTTGTGTTACTCTTCTCACCACAGTGAACAAAACCTATGAAAGAAAGGATTTATTTTGGCTCGGGCTTTGAAAGGTTAATGCTCAGTCATGACAGGATAGGTATGGTGGTGTTCATGGCTGAGGGATCGTGTAGCTGAGACACTTCACATGTGGTAGATCATGAAGCAGAGAGAGGGATGACAGTGTTCAGTGGGCTTCCTCCTTTTTATTCCGTTTAGGATGCCCAGTAGATAATGGTGACCAGACCAGCCATTCTGGGTTGGCTCTTCTCTCCTTAAACCTCTTTAGAAACACCCCTACATGCTTATTCAAAGTTGTGATTCACTGCTGTCCAAGGTATTTAATTGAGTTGCCAATAGAACTTCACCATCTTAGACGCATGTCTCTTGTCTCTAGAGCTGTATATCTTGCCTCCTAAAGGAAACCAGAGGTCTTGGGACACTTTCCACTCAGCATCGTCTACCATCTACACCTCTTCTAACTTTCTTCTCCACCCTGTATTGAGATACCCAGCTTTGCTTAGTGCTCTAACCAGAAACCTGCGTACCAATGGTGACTTATTAATCCCTCATCCTAAACAGTCAGTGCTACCCCAGATCCTGTTGATTCTGACCCTTAAGCATTCTAGAACCTACTTCCCTTCTCTAGCCTCTGAAAATCTGGTATAGACATGGCAGTAGACTTTCTTTAGCTTGTCTTCCATTCCAGAACCAAAATGGCTTCTAAAACAAAATACAAGGTGATTACTTGTTCTTTGTAAATCACTGAAGTCTGTCAATGATTCATAAGATAAAGTCTAAATTCCCTTTGCATGGCATACAGAGCAATGTATGACCTAGCATTGTGGCCTTGTCCTGCATTGTACCTTTACCCTGGAATTGTGTTCCGACCAGCTGGACTCTTGCTGCTTGTATATCTGCACATGTGATTACTTCCTCTGTCAGGACTGTCATTTGTTTTCTTACTGACTGATGAATTCCATATGGGTCAAGTCAGATTGAGATCCTCCAGGAAGTCTGGCTTCACTCCTGTCTGATCTCATGATGCTTTATACATTTATTTGAATATATTGCTTTCAATTCACAAAATGTCAAAGGAAGCATTGTGTGTAGCTGTGATCTGGTACCTGGTAGACAGCAGGTATTCATTCTTTCAGTCAGCATTACCAGAAGGTTTCTTGTGTGTTGGGTACGGACAAAGTGAACACAAAGCTGAAAGTTCTTAGTGTTTGTCCCTGAGGAATCCATAAGTGGCCTGGCTTATTCATTCCCTCTGTGTGCCAAGGAGGTACTGTATGTCACTGTTGTGTGACAGTATCTCTGACAACATTGATTGTTCAAGATAAGGACAAGACAGGAGCTCCCTGTCTAATGGAAGAGTCCCTTGTAGTGAAGAAGACAGAATGCAGACAGGTAAACAACACAGACATAAAATAATCATAGGTAATGATTATGAAGGCAAACTTGCCAAAGCCAGGGAGAATAGGAAAATATTTAACAACATATAATACCATGACAATGTCTAAACTGAAGCCACATGGAGGCTAGGAAGAACATTGAGCAATAAGAAGGTCCCATGTGTTTCAGCCTTAGGGTAGACCAACCTTGGCCTGCCCCAGGATCTCTTGAGGAGTCATGAGTCTGGGGCACAATGGGAGAGGAGACAATGCTACGAGACACAGAGAGAAGCACAGCTAGCTCACAGGGCATTAGAAGGCACTGTAAAGACTGTGGGTTTTGTTTGTTTTGTTTTTTTTAAAAAAAACAAATTCCATAAGTATAAGTGGAATGAATGAATAAAAATAAGTTTTTTCTTTGCTTCTTTTCTCTCTTCCTCTGTCCCTCCCCATGGCCTCCTCCTCCTCCTCCTCCTCCTCCTCCTCTTCCTCCTCCTCCTCCTCGTCCTCCTCCTCATTGTCTTCCTTTCCCAGCTCGTCTCTCTTCCTTTCTTGGCATGGTCTCATGTAACCCAGGCTGAGCTCAAACTTGCCTTACGTAGTTGAAGATGACCTTGAACTACTGTTCCCTCATTTTCACCTCCCTCCTGGGCGCTGGAGTTGCAGAGGTGTACTGCCACGCCTGGGTACTAAAATAATTGTGTCTGGCATTTAAAACTCTCTAGTGACTCAGATGTTTCTCAGATGGTACCTTGGGCTGGAAGCATCCGTCATAGTTCTAGGATGAGAAAGGGACATGCATTCTGGATTGATCTGGAGATCAGGACCAGGCGTGTCTTTTTCAGGACCAGGAGCTGTGTGGCTTTTTTCTCATCTTAAAATGGAAATCGTGGTACCCACCTCAGAAGGTCTCTAAGAGGAGTAGTGAAAGAATATTGCATGGCATAGAGTAATAACTCAACACAGCTTGGCTGTCATTGTTATAGTTTGTATTAAGCACCAGGGAGCTTAGTTCAGCTATTGTCTCATAATCATGTGGCCTGGGCATGTTTCTGGGCTTTCTAGGTCTCAAACATCTCCTCTATCTACCAAAGGAGAGATGGTATCTACTGCCTTCACTGTGGTAAATTTCTTATGGATGAGGTAGTCAACTCTACAGGCAAAGTTCCCTGGGAATATGGGGAAGAAAGCTTCCCAGAGAGGGCGAGATGAGTGCACTGAACTCTTATGTCATTTCTCTTCAATGGTCAGTGAGCACAATGTCGAACCCAAAGCTGGTCCAGAGTGTAGTGCTTAGTGTGGGGCTTGCAAACACCTTCAGGACACTCCAGCACAGGACACTGTTTGTTGCCCAGACTTCTGGAAAGATCTACACCACAACTCTTGTCCTTTTTTAGAAGGCAATGGCTGATGAGGCTGAAGGGGTCATTCAACAACAGAAGAAAAAGTTATCTCTTGATGAGATGATCTGTGAAGCTCAGAACTGTGTGGAGAAAATCCGCTTTCTTGTGGATGAGGTAATTAACGCTACAGGCAAAGCTCATTGGGAAATAAGAAAGCAAGCTTCCCAGAGAGGGTGAGATGAGCAAATGCTTGCTTGGTGATGGAGGGAGAAGTTTTTAAAATTAAGCCAAATATAGATCGCTGTGTTGATTTCTCAGAAAGCCAGAGTGTTCAGCAGAGTAAAAAGCATGTGCCTTAACACAAGAAACAGTCTAACCAAGCATGTTGATGGTAGGAACCTTGATGGGTTTTCAAGCATAAGAGAATTTAAACTCACGTTCAATAAAGATCAAATAGTATCTATTTTAAGGATAGTTGTAAGGAAGGTTTGCTCGTGTCTTCTAGAATGATCTTTAAAAGGCATCATATTCACTTCTGTCAAACACTGATTCTGTCTTGAATCCTACAGATGTGCACAGACTTCCTATACCAGGCTTGTGGGGGACAGTGCTGGGGAGAGGCACATGGGTTTACTGCTCCACTGGCTCTTGAGTGTGGTGATTCTCTCATATAGTATTTGTTCCCTGGAAGTAGATTAAATAGTGAGACAGGTAATGCTAAGCAGTAGACATGAGGATTTCGTTATAAACATGGAAGGTTTGAGGTAGGCACTGGGGCTTCCTGTGTGTAACTAACAAGCCCTGTGTCTGGAAGACTGTCCTTTGCCTTGGTTTCATACCAGATAGAAGGGATGGATGCTCCTTTTCAGTATCAAATACATACGTGAGAGGAGAGAGAGCAAGACAGAGCATCTACCTCCAGATAAAAGCACTATGCCTCCTATTTTGGTAGTTACATTGGTTCAGAAATGTACATTTCAAACACAAAATAATGAAACACTAGATATGGGAACCTGCATTTCCTTATTGAATAGCTCAGTTTTTAAATTAATTAAATAGAGTTGTTCTAAATGGCTGAAATGGAAGTCGGTATTTGGCAACTAGATGGTAGGCACAGGTTCCTCTAGATTTGTTTCCTAGTTCCTAAAAACAACTGGGGAATGATTCAAAGGCATTGGTGCACCTTTTTTTTTTTTTTTTTTTAAATTGTTTATCTGAACTTTCTGGAATGTTACATGGTTCTGAAGAAATCTAGCACTTTGAAGCTAAGTCATTATCTACACCGGAAAAGAATCAACAGATATCTGCAGAAAAGCATTCATTTGGTATATCACGAAAAGCAGGGCAGCAAAGATGCCCCAACACAAGTCCAGCAAGCTGAAGCAAACCCATGCATTCCTACCTCACGACTAAGATGCTGTCGTCTTAAGGAAGTAGCATGTCACTGGCTTATTTGTACAGATGATTAAACACCGACAGTGTTTAATGCAGAAGAAGGGTTCTTTTGGGATAGGTAAGCTCTAGAAGCACATCCATTAAATACCAACCTATGAAATCGTATCATTCCACCACACAGCCACAGCACACTATCCCGGACATCTTCATTTGGATGCTCAGTAACAATAAGAGAGTGGCATATGCACGAATTGCTGCCAAAGACCTGCTTTACTCCCCCATCGAAGAGCAGATGGGCAAGCACTGTGGAAAGATCAAAACGCACTTTCTCAAGGTAAGTCTGCCCGAGACCAAGAGAAGACCAATCTCTTTTTATCCTGAGTGGCTTAGAATTTCTAACACATGTCCATGTCTGGAATTCTTTCCAGTGTTTTCAAAACAAGAGGACCTCAGGCTTCTTGATCTAAATTCCAATCCAGTGGTTTCTAGCTTTCCAATTATGATGTCTTCAGACACTTGTAGATTTCTCTTTCAATTTAATGACTGACCCGCTAGGTCAAAAATTTTCACTCCTTTGACTATTGGTGAGACTAGAAATTATCCCTGTTGGCTCCTTCTGTCATTACTCCCATACGATTTTTCCCAAGGCATCTTTCATAAGCGTTAATATAGATTTTTAGATGAACTCCATTCATCCATACAGTTAATATGTTTGTTTCAAAAATTCAAGCTTGCCCTGGTTGTAAAGACCTTCAATCACAAATACTTGGGAATCTGAGACATTTCAAGACCAGCCTGGGCTACAGAGCGAGTTCAAGGCCAATTTGAACAACTTGGTGGGATACTGACTTAGTTTTTTCCCAAAAAAAAAAAAAAAAAAAATGTAGTTCCGTGACACATGCAAGGTCCTGGGATCAACCCACAGAGCAGAAAAAAAGAAAAAATGAAAGGAGGAAGGGAAGGCAGGAAGGGAAGGAAGGAAAGAAGAAGAAAGGAAGCATTCTTTTGGTAAGGGCATCAGTCATACTAAGTCAGGGACCATCCTATTTCAGTACAGTCATTTGGCTAATTACATCTGCTGTGACCCCACTTCCAAATAGGGTAGCAATCTGATGACTGAAGATTAAGATCTAAAACAGATGAATCTGGGGGGAACATAATTCAATTCGTAACAGGGTTCTAGGCAAATATTTACTGGCTGTGTGATCTTGGAGAGACTGCTTAATATTTTTCACACATTTGAAGAATGTTTATCCTGTTTTTCATCCACTACGTGGATATGTCTGTGAGGATTAAGTGAGTAAACTCAAGCAAAGAACACATACTTGTGCCGTATGCAGAGCCATCACTCAATAAATACCAGTGTTCAAGAAACTGGGCGTCCAGCACCTCAGAGGACTTTGCTATCCCCTGCAGAGCTTGTCAGTTGTTTGTGGCTGTGGTGCTTAATCTGACTGGATTTAGAACTGACCTTGAGGCACGTCCGGGTCTATCTATGAGTGTGCTTCCTGAAATGCTTAACGACAGTGGGAAGACCCCTGAGAATGAGTGGCATCACCCCATGGGCTGGGGTCTCAGAGTGAATAGGAGGGAGGAACAAGGAAAGAGGTGAGCACCGGCAATCATCTGTCTCTGACATCTTCCTGTGGACCTGATGGACAGCCATTTTACCCTCCCTCCTCCACAACCCCCACCCATGGTTGACTGTAGCTTCCCTTAACACAAGCCAAAACGAATTCTTTCTTGAAGTTCACTTTGCTAGGAATTTGGCCCATCAGTGAGAGAAGGAACTAACACTGTGACTTTGCTTATTTCTTTCTGTCCTGTCTGTAAAATAATTTTAAAAATCTGCTCCTATGAAACTGTAAGTGAAAAAAGTCAATATATTTTTTCACCCGTCATTCATTCCAAATATCAGAGACTTTCTTTCACCTTCCCCATTCAAAGAGCTCTACAGCAGCAAGAAAGGTTTGTCTTAAAAATAGCAAATCATTTCCAAAGGGCCTGTGCTAAAAATACTAGAAAGTGGTATGAAGTTACTCTCTGCTAAATATTGTGGTGTATCCTGGCACCATACAAAATTAGAACAAAGAGCAGCTATCAAATCAAGCCAGGGGATAGGTTCTGCTAGATAGGAGAAATGCTTTCCCACGGGTTTCCAGCCTGTGTGTTATCTCTATCAATGTGTTTATGGCTTTCTTCATCTGCATTTTCCTGTTGCCACTGTGATTGCTATGGGTCTCCTTGAATTCAGTTACCAGGAGGGGAGAGTCTGGAAAGGATGATTCAGCAAAACCATTTCTGTTCCTGTTTTGATTGTCACCTCCTATTTCAACTCCCTCTCACCCACCACTTCCTTTATTCTCTCCCCCCTCCCCTCCTTCCTGAAATAGTAAGTCTGAAAAAAAAA
This sequence comes from Rhynchomys soricoides, assembly GCA_019843965.1. Lineage (NCBI taxonomy): Eukaryota > Metazoa > Chordata > Mammalia > Rodentia > Muridae > Rhynchomys > Rhynchomys soricoides. Next base: position 2,476,932 of record JADRCH010000007.1, on the reverse strand, counting down.
AAAAAAGCCAAGACTATAGGAGAAGGTCCTGTCTCATGACAAGTTCCTAGCGGAGAATTCAGAAGTGGAAATAAAAAGCACAGACTGTATATCTCTAAAATCTCTAAGCCAGAAATTCTTCAAAGTTTATTCTATGGCACAGTTGTCTGTTGGGTAAACATCCCCCAAGCATTCCAAGACCTGTAGGAGGTTGTGGTTGTCACACTGGAAAGTCATAGACTTTCACAGTGCCCATGGGACAGAAGATGACAGCTAGAAGATCTACAGTCAAGAAGCATCCATGTTTTTGAAAGTCAGAGTTGTTAGTTTATTGCTCCAAAGTATCTATGTGCAGTTGAATCAGTCACTCTGCCTGTCGCTGTGTCAGAACACCTTGCAGAAGCATCTCAGGGCAGAAAGGATTTATTTTGGCCCACAGATGAGGTGACACAGCCCTTCATGGTGGGGTGGGAGAAGGAATGGTGACTAGCCTGGGTCTGTGGCAACAAGAGCCTGTCCAAGAGACTTCTTGTGTGTACAGACCAGGAAGCAGAGACGACGGGCAAAAACAAGAGAGAAGATCATCTTCAAAGACCCTTCTGCTAGTTAGACTACAGACTCAAAGGTTCTACAGCCTCCCCAAACAGTGCCACTGGCTGAGAAACAGGTGCTCAAAAGTCCAGGAAGGACATCTGACTTCCACACTCTAACAGGGCTTTCATGGACCTTCTACCTGTTGGGTCCATTTTGGGAGGGGGAGGTAGATGAGGCACAGGGAAGCCTAAGACTTGAGCATTATATCTCCTGCAAGATTTGATGCTGGCTATCAGAACTGTCTATGTACCGCTCCATTCTTTGCTGTTTTTATCTGCTCTCCATTCTAGTCACAAAGGGTTAAATAAATCTAACCTGGATGCGTGAGAGCAATTTTGATTTGGGAATGTTTGTTAGGAAAATTTCTATGTTATGGACTTTAGGAATGTAGCAGCCAGTGATTGATCCTGGGAATATTTTCTCAGGATTTGAGTTGATTTTTGGTTCTCACTATAAGTTCACACATACACACATGCATACACACATACACACATGCACACTCACACTCACAAACACACACTCAAACACACATGCACATACACACATGTACTGGCTGGTTTTGTGTGTCAACTTGGCACAAACTGAAGTTATCACAGAGGAAGGAGTTTCAGTTGAGAAAATGCTTCCATGAGATTCAGCGGTAAGGCATTTTCTCAATTAGTGATCAAGGGGGGAGGGCCCCTTGTGAGTGGTACCATCTGTGGGTTGGTAGTCTTGGGTTCTATAAGAAAGCAAGTAGAGCAAGCCAGGAGAAGCAAGCAAGACAGTAGGAAACATCCCTCCATGGCCTCTGCATCAGCTCCTGCTTCCTGACCGGCTTGAGTTCCAGTCCTGACTTCCTTTGGTGATGAACAGCAGCATGGAAGTGTAAGCTGAATAAACCCTTTCCTCCCCAACTTGCTTCTTGGTCATGATGTTTGTGCAGGAATAGAAACCCTGACTAAGACAACACACATGCACATTCACAAACACATTCACACACACATGTACATATTCATACACACATGTACACACACACATACACACAAACACACACACATACTCATAGTTTCTTTACTAGCAGTAGAAGGAATGATGTTTTCTTTCGTTTTTCATTAAAGAAAAAGGAACTTTTAAAATAAAGTTTAAAGGTGGAACATAACATAGTATGTTGTGAGCCATACAATTTAAATACCTAAAACTAGGGTCTGTAGGCTTAGCACCAACAGAAAGATGCGTAGAAGAACACATTCCCATCCCCCCCCCCCCCAGACTACAGAGTAAAAATCCACATGTAACTAAATGCTCTGTGTAGGTGCACAGAGACACACGGTAATTGTGAAGATCAGAGTGGGCCTCTGCTCAGAGCTGAATATGCATTGGCTCTAATTCTTTCTTGCTCTGTGACATTAGATAATGGTGCATTTATTTCCCTGAAACTCATCTGCTTTATTTCTAAAATACACTTCTTGGAAGGATTGCAGAACTACTGTGAGACTGAACCAAAGAGAGGCCTAGTACGTCATGCAGAAGATAGAACATTCTACAGGAAAACACACGGGTCCAGGGCCTAGACCAGTGCAAGTTCTCAACGAGTGCCAAGCATCTTTATTTTTGGGAATCGCCATATTTATTAAACAAATATTTGCAGCATTATCCTGTCACCAAGCAATCTTTTTTTAAGCCTTGGAAACACCACTGTGATGCACCAGACAAAAACCCTTGCCTTTGTGAGCTGATGTCCCGGGATGGCTACAAATAGAAGAAATGCTGTCACCGCAACAAAGTAGGCTGATGCAGACTCACCCCTGCTCCCTTTCCTTCCTTCCCTCTCCTTCTCCCTCTCTTCCTCCCGCCCTACCTTTCATCTTTCATTCCATGCTGTCAATCAAACCCAGGGCCTTCCAGGTGTGAATCAACCAATATACAAACAAGCACAGAGTTAGATCCTCGGCCTTCTCGATAAACGTTTATTTGCTTGAACAAGTTTTTGAATCATCAGGGAAATGATGAAGGGAGATTATTTCTCTTATTACAGTCTTTTAAGTTACAGGTTTCAGAGTACTTATTTTGATTCACCACAATTGTTTTTGTTTTATTTATTTATTTTTTTTAGCTGAATACGTAACAGTACCCTTCTTTCTAAAGATTAAATGCCGACTCCTCCGCATACCAATCAAATACGCAATCCTTGAGCCTCACTGGCCCCATGTCACTGATGTGAGCTCTTCTGGTTAGAAAGCTCTCTGTACCATTCTTGGCACAGCATAAACACTAACTAAATATGAGCCTCTACTACCAGATCTATGTTTGTGTTCCTTCTTCCTTCTGGGATGCTCTTGGTTGGTCTTACTCTAAGGTACTGACTAAAGCTCAGCTAAGTGTGGTGCCCTCCTATACACTGGGGTGTGTGTTCCAAGACACCCAGGGGAGACCTAGCATTCAATTGCAATTGCAATATACGTAGTATCTTCCCTGAAAACACATATCTACAATACAGTTTAATTGACAAATTATAGGTTTATGACAATAGCTAATAGTAAAGCGGAACAATTATAACAGTATACAATAATAAACCTCATCAATGACTTAGTTCTAAAATTTCCCACTTAATACCTGACACTGTATGTGCAGAAGGAGAAACAGAAGCTGAGGAAAGCAAGCTGTGCATTTGAACAAGAGCCGTTCCTTCCCTTCCCTAGACCAGGGGTTCTCAACGTTCCTAGTGTTGCGACCCTTTGATACAGTCCCTCATGTTGTGCTGACCCCAACCATAAGACTATTTTGATACTTCATGATTGTAATTTTGCTACTGTTTTGAATTGTAATGTAAATATCTGATATGCAGGGTATCTGATATATGACCCCAAAAGGGGTTGTGTCCCACAGGTCGAGAACTGCTGCCTGAGATTTTCTCTTATATCATTGGTATTAGCTACTAGTTTTGTGTCTGTAGCCAAATACCTGACAAGAAACAACGTGAGAGGGAGGGTTCGTTCTGCCTCACAGTTTGAAGCCACACTGTCTGCCACAGCCAGCTGGGAAGGCACGGTGGTGGAGTCTGTCCACAGTCAGGAAAAAGAGAGATGAATGTTTTTGCTTGACTCACTTTATCCCTTTTCTCTCTATGGGATTGCAGCTCCTAAGATGGTGAAGCACACATTCAGAGTGTGTTTTACCCCCTCTCCCGCCACTTAATCCTGTATAAACACTCTCGCAGACAGCCCAAAGGTGTACCTGACTAACCCCTTAGATGTTTATTAACCTGATCGAGTCGATAATAAAATTACCCATCCATCATTTGAGTGAGTGCCAATGTCCAGAGCTGAGCACTCGGAGGACCTGTCTGAGCCTCAGCATCTGATGCTCTCTGGCTCTAGTCCATTGGCCAAAGCCCAGTGGCACATGCAGTGGTTGTTTGATTGAATTGTTCCGAATCTGCTTTTGGAACCATCAGAGTGAGCTACAAAGACAAACAACTGTGCTCAATTTGAAGTCAAAGCCTCTCCATGGGTGCTTGGGAAGTTATCTGAACAGGTCTGGATTGTGGTAACAGGACTTTCTGACCTTCCACAGAAAGACCTCAGTGTAGGGGAAGGAGAGTTATTGAGAGGCAACTTTAAAACCTGCCAGAAGAGACCCTTAGAAGAGTCAATAGAATCTAGAGAAGTAGCCGCGTCTTAAGTGTCATTGGCTCTTGTCAGAAGCCCTAATACAGCCAGGGCTGGTACTGGGACGAGGTGGGGACAGAGAGATCCCAATCCTGGTAACTAGGAAACAAAAGAAGCACATTCAATAATCAATTTTTATCTTTGTAGTCTTGGGGTAAATGAGTTCCCACAAATACACACACACACACACACACACACACACACACACACACACACCGTATTACACGTGAGGTCACCATATGGAAAGGAAGCAGAGAGCTTTGGGAGCTTAAAGCTACACTGCCTAAGGAGGATGAAGGATCTGACAATGTCTGCCAGGCAAAAGGGCCCGGGAGAGCAGGCAGGACTTTCCCTCACACAGAGCATGGGGCAGAGGAGCAGGACAGGCAATCCTGAATCAAGTGAAGGAACAGAAACCTCAGTATCTAGGGCTCTAGGAAGGCAAGGCGAATTGAAGAGCCTGAAGAAGAGGCAAGCTGTAGGCTCAGAGACAAGAGTCTACAATTGAAATCACCAATCCTCGGCTCTCGTCATGGGTGTGTGAGTTAAAGACTAAGGGAGCAGAGACACTGAACTCATCTATGAAACAGGCAATGAGCACGTGTAGCTGTTAGGCCTATGTGATCCAGTAGTACCAGGGTAACTACCTGGCAGTAGTTATCAGAGTTCATGTTTAAGCCTCCAGCCTCCAGACTGAGGTTGTCCTCAGGAGTATACAATGTGACAACTGGGACCATTTCTTTCAATTTTGTGATGTAGACAGAGCCCTGAGGGGATGGTCCTCTGTACAAACCTCAAGATATATATCCAAGAAGGATGCATTTTCTCAGAATAGGGTCCATGCTTGTCTTCTGGTGATAAAAGAACCTTCCTTGTCCTCTCTCCCAGCTTCCTGGGAAACGGCCAGCGGGCTGGACTGTACAGGCAAAAGTTGACATATATCTGTGGCTGGGCTCCACTAGATACTCCAGTGCCATTTTGGACAACTTACCAGCCGGCTATGAAGCAGAAATGCCCTCCAAACCATCAGGCACCCACCACCCACCATCAGCCCTGCAATACCAAGGTATGGTGCCCTCAGAACAAAGACAGGCAGGAGAGCTCTGATGAGCTTTTGTGTAAACAGGGGTGGGGGCAGCGATCATGTATTTGTGTTTTAGTTGGGGCCAGCTCCTTTGCCTTCTTCGGTACAATTATCAAGTGCACTCTCTTCCAAATGGGAAGCGATGTTCCATTTAGAAGTATCACATCTGGACTTTTGTATGCATTTCTGTGAGTAGAGTGAGAGAAAGAGAGAGCCATGTGGATTTCTTCAAAGATGATGGACAGCCTTAAAAATGAGTTTTCGTTTTGAGCAGAAAGTTCTTGTGTGGTATGACTCATGAAATTAAGATGATATTTTTTCCTTTTTATACAGCATTGAGGCTTGAACCTCGTTCGTACCCTTCGGTGACCCAGTGCAACTGGTACTGGGAAGTTGCTTTTGTTTCTCTAGACCAGTTCCTGGCGTGGCTGCTTCTTTACAAAAAAACAGCACATTTTATGGAATTGTTTAATTCACACGGTTACTTTCATCGGTATCATTATGCTTACGTTTCAGTAACATTTTAATTTGCATTATGAATATTAATGCCTTACATTTGCATTCTGCTCTGTTTTCAAATCACTTTAGCTTTTGTGCTTTTCTTAGCTGCTGAACCCAGGCAAAGCAGAGTGCAGTTTTCCCTTCACTTCTGCTGAAGCTGAGTTTTGAGTTGAGCCCCAAAGTGCCAAGCATTGTGCCATATATGCTACACATAAGATCTCGTCCACCCTGGGAATTCTTCACTTTACAGAGGGGCAGAATACATTTCTGAGACACCCAGAAATTGCACGAGATCACTCATCTGCTGAAGGGTGGGGAAAACCAGCTCCAAACACTACTTTCTTATCTGCCTTCCATTAAACCACTGAGAGCTTTTTATCTTTGGGCAAATAACACCCACACCAAGTTAGCTCCTGGTTCTGTAGATAGAAACATCTACATAGATGCAACACCTCAGACATGTTCACTGTTTCAGCTACTAACAACCCAGAGAAGAAGCCTTTCTGGGGCTTTGAGATGATGTGCAGCATGTCATTTTCATGGTTACCTAATGACCTTCTGCAGAGCACTGACATTGGTGGCGTTGGCTGCCTTCCACACAGACTGGTAAATTTTATGCTCCAGAGGAGAGCCATTCAGCAAATAATTACCTTGCTTCTGTATATGGAAGGCACAGTGGAAAACCTGGCAGAGGTGTAGAGAGGAGCAAGATGGGATCCTAGCTTCAAGTGGGACATCCAGGTGTGGCTTTAATAACCACCGGGGGAGGGGGCAGGAGAATGGGGTCCCATGGCGTGAGGAATTAGGCTAGATTACTCTGAGGAACAGAACTTGGTAAGATTCAAGGTTTCTAAAGAAACCCGAAATGTAGGCTAAGAAAATGGCACCCCTTAGAGTTGTGCAGTGTGTGTTTATGTAGCGTCAGTTGGAAGAGCTGTTAAAAATCTCAGGGTTAGTTATCTCAAGGCAGCTGGTAGGCATTCTCTCAAGGGATGAGGTAATCTCAGATAGGACTGAGAAATCTGCTGAACTTGGTTTAACACATGGCAATATCCCAGCTGACTCCTGTCAGTGTGTTCCTGTAACATCTGCTGCGCACTGCTTTGTTTACTGCTGCCATTTTAAGGGACTTTCTGTCAGCAGAGCCCAGCCTGTCAGCATCAGAGTTAATTGTTGTCTATGGAGACACGGAGGGCTTTAGAATCACTTCTCTTGTTCCACTGACTTGCTTGGAGTTTGCAGAGCCTGCACTGGAAGAACTGGCATAGACTTAATTGGGCAATGTGCACAGCTCAGGCTTCCTAATTGCCTGCAGGACTAGCTTGGGGATTGAAAAGGTCGCTACAGTCTTAGGCTCCATGCAGGTCTTCATGTAAGCCAGACAGTGGCACAGGGTAGAGAGAGAAATGTTCAGGTCTCATAGGAGTCCTTTGACATCCTGTCTTCCCTGTCCCTCCACACCTAGTCTGTCAGAATTGTTTACCACCACCTACATAGGGCAGCGCAGTCTTCCCCATTCCTCATTTTAATCCCTCTCCAGTCTGTGGTGGTCTGGCCCTTCAAACTTTCACCTACAGGGGGCACTGTTGTCTGCTTGCACCCAGCCCTTACATCTCTTCTGTCCATTGAGAGTTTGACCTACAATTTTATCCTAATATCTTACTCTGATCATCTGTTCCTACACACACACACACACACACACACACACACACACACACCTCTTCAAGAGTACCATGTGGCCTACTGCCCTTTCCAATGCTTCATGTACATCTCCAAGGTCTGAGGTCATGTGACTTCCACTGTCTCTGACCCTTACTTCCACTCAAAGTAGTCAGCAATTTTTCTTCCAAATGACCTGACGTTACTGATTTTCTAAATTGACTAATCCTATATCTTTGCTACAGCCACTTAAGATTTGCATCCCTGCCTATCAGACACTACCACCTTGAAGGTCTCTGCTCAAAGGACAGCACCATTGCCCTAGAATCAGCTCCCTTGTACTTGAGTGTGCTTTGGTGACTATGAACTGTTCTCCTGTGTGTATATAATCTGACTTCACAGGAACAAACTGTTATGATTTCAAGTTATTCTGCTCTTCTCTTCCCCTCTATACATTAAATCCTTGAGATCCTGCCGATTTGCTATGTACACTTAGAACGTGTTATTTCTAATCACTTAAGCAAGCTGCCTGACATTTCTCCTACCCTGCTGTGATGATTCCCAGGTTGCTTCCAGCTGCTCCATGGGCAACACTACAACAATTAACAGGACCAGCATACTAGTCTCTTCATGCAACTTTGCAGTGCCACGCACTGCTCTCAGCTCTTAGCCTCCTATAATAGCCTTATGGGGAGTTATTAGCCTTTATTTTACAGATGGCTGTGTTCAAGTTCATGTGTGGATATGTGTGGTGTAGGCCTAGAAGTTGCTGGAGGGGACTGATGAAGGGTGGGTGAGGGGATACTCAGGGTATTTGTGTTCTCCGTTTGAGTAAGCAGAACTGTTTCAAAAGGTACACAGGGGTTCCTGCATAGAAGTCCCCATGCCAACACGAAGACATGGGTTACACTAACATCATCCCTCTCAGAGATGTGGAAATGGATGGGTAAACAGGCAAAAGGGAATGGGGGATAGGAAACCAAGAGGTGAGCTTGAAGAGCCAGGGGTGGTGAGGCCGCATGGATGTGACCAGCTGGACTGTCATTTTCCACTGAACGATGCCTTCTTCAGACTTCCGTCTCTCTTTGTGTTTAATCCTATCCAACATGTGCTCACTCCTGGTCTTTGTCTCCCAGGCCCATCTGTTCAGATCCCTCACAACATCCAGCCACGCCCTCCCATCCCTGTGGTCTGGCTTCTCCTCTTATCTCCTGCCTTTTCTCAGGGAACTTCCAAGGATGGGGACTATCTCAGTCCCCTTACTATCTACAGTGCCTTGGAGACCAAGACTGAAAAGCTCTACATAGTAGGCACACAATGTCATTGGCTAGCAAAGTAGAAGAGATGAATGGATAACTCACGACCTCTATTGAGTTTATTGAAGTAAAAGCTATTTGTGAAGCAGCCTTATACCCAGTGTATGAGCCTGTATATGCATGTGTGCTCACACACGTGCATGTGTTCACACACACACACACACACACACACACACACTCCTAAACAAGATACTCTTAGGGAATCATGCTGCATGTTTAAGCTTGCTAAAATATGGCATTTTAATGGGGGAAAGGTGGATTTGGGAATTAGGCAGAAGAAAAATATGGGCTCTACACACTTGGGAAATTACATTATCCATTTTTAGGTCATTTTCCTCATCTATTAATGGGGAGATAATTACATATTTCAAATGGTGGTTGTGATGGTGATTAAGAAACGCAATATGACAAAGCCTCATGGGATGGTGTGCTTCTAAAGTACTTGGCACTAACACTCTCCCCTGTGTCCACACTTCCACCTGGCCACGGAGGAGGGCAGGGCTGGTATCACTGTTGTCTGTTTGGGGATACACAGCCACCTGTCACTGACAGACACACATAAACACATACCACTCCTAAAAGCCTATTAACATTTGCCTTTTCTGTAATTCCCCTGCAGCCCAGCATGTCTTTCAGCTGAGAGCACACATGTACCAAGCCCGAGGCCTCATCGCAGCTGACAGCAATGGACTTTCAGATCCCTTTGCCAAAGTCACATTCCTGTCCCAGTGCCAGACCACAAAGGTAACCAGAGAGCCATAGCCTTCCCACTGCTGCTACAGCTGATGCTTGGCAGAGCCTGGGAAAGAAAGATAAGGATCACCCCGCCCCGCCCCTCCCCACTCTGCCCCGCCCCTTCCCTCAGCATCTCCCAGTCTTGCAGACTCAGAAGCCAATCTGGGTCAGGGATAGGCAGGAGAGGCCTATTGGTTTTCTTGAGCCACTGTGCTAAAGCTGAGACAAGGGCTGAAAAGACTGAGAAGACTGGTGCACCCTGGGCACCTGCAGAGGTGCCAGGTACCAAGAGTACAGAGGGAATGATAAATGAGAAGCCAGCATAGACAGTGTTCCTGAGACTCGAGTCTGTCATCACCTCAGGGGACCTGCTGGGAAGGAAGGGTCTAGCCTTCTGATCGAGAAGTTCTAACTCACCACACAGCAGCTAGGGTGCTTTTTACAGATGTTGTGCTTAAGCCCTCTCCCCTGGAGAACACCCCTTGGTGATAGGTGCTGTGTCACAGGAGATGGGCAGGTAGGTGGTCATTTCCTTTGCTTCCTCCCTGTCTCACACACCAAGCTCTACCTCAGAAAAGGGTTCCCAGTCAGCACAAGTCCTGCAGGAGGAGATCTTCCCAGTAGGCCGTACTAACCAAAGCCTTACCTGCTCTCAAGTTGTCCACTGGGGAAGGGTAAGACCAGATAGAATTGGCCCTTTCAGAGAGGTGGGAAACAAAGACGCACAAGGCCACCATGTGGCTCATCTACCCTGCAGCTGCATGTCTCCAGACAAATGACTCACTAGACCCCAGTTCTGTCTTTCTAAAACAGAGTTGTTGTGAAGAAGTGAAAAGTTATGTGCATAAATGACTGAAGAGTGGCTGCCATTACACTGGCTGATGTCAAGAGGACACATTTTTCGTCAAGACTCCTATGACCCAGTTGATGCATTCCACTATATTTTGATTTATCACACATAGACTGGGAGTGTGAAGGGAACCAGCATCCCAGCTATTTAGCTAGTGCCTGTTGAGTACTGGTTCTGCATGGGCTCTAGGGTGGGGGTTGGGAGAGATCCTGCTCCTGCACAATGCATGAAGCAGACGCATGTAGTCCTTAAGGTAGATAGGCTGGCTGCACTGTGCTAAGCCCTATGTGCAGGACTGAGAGAAGGCCTCCAGGAGCCACATGGAGAGACTGGTTCATCTGTCTCTGAGACACCTTAGAGGAAAGGTGTGCCCATCCTCATTCATTGTCTAATGGGAACAGGAAGGCAGAAGGCCTTCCTCTTTGCTGGATTTTGAGAGGACACAAACAGTGGTGACTGTGCACATGGGCCCTGGAGAGGGTCCAGGAGACAGTACTGTCTGCAAAGTGCCTGGCACACAGGCATGAGGATATGAGCTTGTCCATGGGGCCCAGGTAAAAAGCCAAGCATGGTGGTATGCACGTTAATCCTAGCACTGGGGGTCTGGATGGAGATGGGCAGGTTGCTGGGGCTCACTGGCCAGACAACTCCTATCTCAGTGAAAGAGCTTGTCTCAAACAACAAGATAGATGGCATCATAGGAATGATACCAGAGGTTGCCTTCTAGCCTTCACATACATGTACATGCATGTGTGCCTGCATGTAATGCACCCCCTACAAACATGCATACATGTACCCTGACAAACGTGTACACATGCACACACCTTCGAACATGTACACAGACACACACTCATGTACCCCCGACACACACACACACACACACACACACACCCCAATACTTAACTGTGGAATTCTGTTTCCCTGGTCCAAATCCACGATCTTCTACCTTTAGGTTTCTTTTCCTCATCTGTGATAGGAGTGATAGCATCATATACATCTCCCTCACAAAGCATGAAATGCCAATGGCTTAAAGCAGCGTCTACCTGATGGCTCATGATGGCTGCTACTGAAGCTGCTGTCCCCAGACAAGACTAGCCTCAGAAGGTGGACCCCAGGACCATCCATGCACCTCAACCATGCAATTCCAGACCCTCTGGAGTGACCCTGGGAAGTCTGAGTGAGCCCAGGGGACAGCCACATAACTATCTCCCTGCTGGTTCTCGTCTTCATACATCTTGGTTTAATTTAGAATCATATCTCAAAATAACAGATGAACTTGCCTTATCAAATAATTATCTGAAAAAAGAAATAGGTTCGGTTGAACTGTGGATCTGCCTCTCATTTTGAATCAAGTACTCCAGTTTTGCTAATAATACCAGTTGTCACATATTCAAAGCACTCGCATCCCAGACACAACAGTAAGCATTGTTTAGCACCCTTCATGTAACTCAGAGACACATGGTCTTGTGTTCCCATTCTGGAGACAAAAAAGTGAGAATCAGAGATTGTACAGCTTGGAGACGGTGGTCCAAGATGGAATCCCAGGTCTCACCACTTCTGAGATCACCTTTGCCTGGCCACTCTGTCTTGATTTTGGCTAAAAGGCCCCCCGGTTTCCCTCTCCTGTTCGGGTATTGGGCTACACTGGAGGGCCTGTCTGGGATCGTGGCAGGCCTTCTTCATACTTCTTCTGGGAAAGCTGAGTGTGAGACCCTGCCAGCCACGCAGAGCCCAGTGCTCACAAGGTAACACCATATGGGCTGGCACTAGGTCCCAGGAGAACTGAGCACCCAGTGCTATGAAAAGCCAGCCTCTAAAGGATACCCTGCATAACACCTCTTACAATGTGACTTGATGGTCCGGAACGTTTCAGAGGGAGCCCAGTTACTGCAGATGCTATAGAGAACCAGGACTTGAAGGGGAAAGGGAAAGGGGAAAGGCTCCTACAGAGGAAGGGTTTGAGAGCTGATGAGGAGGAAGGTCAGATGTGGATATGGGAGGAGAGAGAGGAGGAGGGTGGGGGCATCTTAGGCAGTAGAGATTGTGAAGCCTGGTGTTCCCAACAATGAGACTGATGCTTAGTCCTGAAAGCATGGGCAATTAGACAGAATCACCCAGTCTACCAGGGTTGTCATAGGGTAGGCATGTGTGTGTGAGTGTGTGTGTGTGTGTGTGTGTGTGTGTGTGTGTGTGTGTGAGAGAGAGAGAGAGAGAGAGAGAGAGAGAGAGAGAGAGAGAGAGAGAGAGATATGCAAGGATGCAAGGAATTGAACCCCAGGCTTGACAGGTACTCTGCTCCTGAGCCACACCCCTAGCCCTTAATGTTTGTGCACTTATAATATGGACTGAGATGGAGTACATTTAGGGAGGGTTGCAAGCATTTACTGAGCACCTACTGTATGGCAGGCATTGAATATTCTTTACCTAAGACAAATGGGTATTAACCCATTTAATGAAAGGAAGCTAAGGCTTGGAGACATTAAGTCACCTGTGCAAGTTGGTCATAGGATAGTTAATTAAACCTGGATTCCATCTAGGGTTTTTCCTCCTACTGCTATATTCTGTCCAGGACATCTGACTAATTGTTCAGTGTTAGCCAAGTCTTACCCTGAACTTCTGAATGGTGCATTACACCAGTGCTTCTCACCCTTCCTAATGCTGTGACCCTTTAATACAGTTTCTCATGTTGTAGTGACCCCCTCAACCATAATAGTATTTTTGTTATTACTTCATGACTGAAGTTTTGCTACTGAGTAGTGTCTCAGTTCCTAAGCCCATTGGAAATATGTGTTTTCCGATGGTTGCAACCCACAGGTTGAGCACCACTGCTTTAACTCAGCTCAGTGTGACGTTCCTTAAAGAAGTCCTTGAGAAACAAGGCTAATCATTGGTAGCTGAGCTAAGAAGTGTTTGGGTGAGTCATTAAATACTGCTCTAAAGGGACTGGGTGACATTTTACATATGATAGCAACTTGGAGGACAGGTTAGTTCCCTCTCATCTGTTCATGCAAATGGCTGTCAAACGCCTACTATGCAGAGGTCTAGCTCACTGTAGGTACATGATGAGCAAGTGAATGAAGACTGAATGAATGCTGGCCTTACATGATGAATGAGTGAATGAATGCTGGCCTTACATGATGAATGAGTGAATGAAGACTGAATGAATGCTGGTCTTAATGATGAATGAGTGAATGTATGCTGGCCTTAATGATGAATGAGTGAATGAATGCTAGCCTTACATGATGAATGAGTGAATGAATGCTGGCCTTACATAATAAATGAATGAATAAAGACTGAATGAATGCTGGCCTCCGGCACTTCCAGTCACGTGGGAAAAAGTAATTGAAATCCCCATGTAGCAAAGATGCCGTGAAGATCATAGACCGCTTTGACATTACTCTGTCAGTCTGCCAAGAGCTCACCTGTCTCTTCAAAAGCTACATAAAGCTTGTGACTTTGCATGTCACTTCTGTTTATCAGCTGGTTGAACTTTGGTTCTTTTTATGTCAGAAAAGGTAGATTTCCCCAGAGGTATTTTAAAACTTCATCGTATCTGTGACATGAAAAATTCTAAAATAAAAACTCAAGAAGGGAGGGAACCTCAGCCACACAATATGTTTACGGCTTACATAAAGAGCTATAAAGATATCCTCCTGTGAGCACAGGGCAAACAGCTTAATGCCGGAACTGGAGCTGGCTGGATGTGTAACTAAGCTGGCAGTTTTATGTGAGTCTAAGGGTAGGTGCAGGCCAGTTCTTTCTTCCAGCCCTCCTGGAGTGGATAATAGTGGGTAAGGAACAATTCAGAGGTGCTATGGAAATTTCCCCAGGATCCAGCAGCTGTGGAACACTTTCACTTCTGAAATCCATTTGACTGCACAGCTTGGAAGAGACCATGGACTCTTTCCACTATGAGTTCCACATATTAATGGGGCAGTGGCTGCCCAGGTGCAGCACCACCTACCTTGCAAACAACTCAGCCTTTTGCTCTGTGAAACTGGCCTCTTTCCAAATGTCTAAATAAACAGAGAAAGAAATTCAAATTTAAATAACATTCTCCCTTCCAAAAGCCCCTCTTGAGCATCCTGGGAAGAAAGCTATTGGCCAGTTGTGGTAAGACCCTGATGGTTCTGGACCAATTCTTCAAGCTATCACCCTTCTTAGAGTTTTAGTTTCTCTATCTGTATGGTGGGTACACCCTACTACCAATGTCATTATTTGTTGCCATAGCAACTTCTCTGAAAGAAAGATGTCGTGTCAAATGGTAAGGGTTGTTCTGAAGATTCTGGACTATTTAAAGTAGTCAGTGAATAGCCATAAAGTGGTAGACTTCTACATAAAGTAGATGAGATTTAAAAGTCAACATTGGGGACTTTGATTATATTTGATCCCCTTCCCCATTCTCAGGGGAGGGGATCTTTAAAGTAGAGATGTGCGTGGTATCACCTAATGAAAAAGGATGATCCAGATGGAATTTCTGTTTATCATCTGTAGATTCTGGACATGTGAACCTGGTTTTTTTTTTTTTCTTTAATGTGCACAAAAATAACAGTACTCCGAAAGATTTAAGGTTTGAATGAGATGGTGCATGCACAGTGCTATGTAGGTAGTACACAATTAACACTCAACAAAGGACAACTGATGTCATCATAGCACCAGGGTGAACTACAATTACTTATGCAAATTATTTATGCAAATAGGTCATTAAGCGGTACTCCACTAATAAAGCATGATGAATACGAAGTTTTCCAGAGACTGAATTTGCATTTAATAGATAGTAGCCATGAACCTTCCTTGCCCTTCATGTTTCTGTTGAACAACTATTAAATGGCTCCTTTGTTGTTTTCTACCAGATCGTTTCCCAGACTCTCTCTCCTACCTGGAACCAGATGCTGCTATTCAATGAGTTGGTTCTGCATGGTGAAGAGAAGGAGCTAGTGGAGTCTGCACCCCTAGTGGTGGTGGAACTCTACGACAGTGATGCAGTGGTATGTGTCACCAGGCAACACTGACAACACCTTCCAAATGTTCTACTACATGAACTGCCTTTATTTGAACGTCAATAGAGTCCTGCTGCTGAGTGTTCAGGACCCTTGATGCACCCAGAGGTGGTTTCGACCTCAGCACACTGTGATGCACTAGTCATCCCTTTATTTAGAGTTCTCTTTAAATCATAATCAAAATCACATCTAATTAGCAGAATTTAGTCAACACCCACTTTCATAAGGATGTGATGCTTGAGTGAGCCAACCCACAACAATGTCAAATCCCCAGCCGGTCCCATGTGACTGCTACGTATAAAACTCTTCCAAGCCTTTTGGAAAAACGTTTGTGTTACACTTGCCTAGCTGAAGGGAAATGCATGGGCATCTTCACGGATTCAGCCTTGTAACTAACTCTCTTTGACTTGGCTGCTGCTTGGCCCTGCGAGCCCACATCCATCCTGGCCCTCTTTGGTTATAAACCAAATATCTTCCTCTTCAGTGACGTTTGTGTGCTGAAACATAAGTAACCCCCAAAGCTGTCTGGTGGGTTTAAATGACTGAGACAAGCATTCTTCTCTAAGTTAAGAAGTCTACAATGAATAACAAAGATTTACATCTTTTATTTGACATCTCTACCTCCTCAGGTAGAATCTATAAAGTACAACGGTTGTTTTGAAAAGATTTTTCCAACGTCTCCTCATTCTCAGTGTGCTCTGGGATAAGCCAAGGCCAGAGAAGAATCAGGATTTGAGACTCACAAGAGTTTTAGGGACCACACACGGAGACCATGAAGGCTTGTGCTACCCTTCCTGCCTTCTAGAAAGGGGGACAGATCTGGAAAGTTCGGATGCCTTAAGGTCACAGCTAGTGAGGGGCACAGTCAGGGCTTGAACACATGAATTCTTGGTCTACTCTTTCCTGCACACTTGATGGCTGTGAGCATGGTATCTCCTCCCTGTGCTCCCCCATCCCTGCTGTAAATCGGGGCTGAATGTATTTATGAAATGTAGCTTCCCCTGTTCAGCATGCAATACAGATTTTCTGGTGGAAGACCCACAAAGTAAACACCCTTCACACTCCTTCTGGGGAACATGCTTCCCATCCCAAGTGTTGGTTTTCTATTTGAAAAGGAATCCGTTGCCATTGGCATTCCATTGCCATGTATTGGGTATGTAATACAAACAAGATAAAAGATTACGTCACTTCTTGGGATGTTATGAACATATAAAATTATTTAGCCCTATTTATGAGCTGCAAAAAGTTTAAGTACCTGATTTAGGGCGCGCGCACACACACACACACACACACACACACACACACACACACACGGGGAAAAAAGCAAATTTGAGACCACAGACTTGGGTTTACTTATCTCTGAAGCTCACGATCCTGTCCACCACAGAAACCCCTTTAGAATGTCTACTGTTTTCTGGCATTTTCCTTTCCCCTCCCAGTCTACTCTGGTTGGTTACTTTAATCTCTCTAGAGAAGGAATCTTGGACTAGGGAGCTCCCAAGGTTATCCTCTCAGTGTGTACTGGGAGCCTGAGAGTGCCCTCTGTCCCCCAAGCCATGAGGGGTTGTGGGGTGGGCGGATGCTGCTAACTTTGTAAAAATGATTTGCAAAGTTGCCCCAATGGGCCAGAACTAAATGGATGTCAATAAAAAACTCATTTCTTCTCTAGGGAAAGCCAGAATATTTGGGTGCCACGGTGGCTGCCCCAGTTGTGACACTGGCTGACCAGGACTATGAGCCTCCCAAGCTGTGCTATCACCCCATCTTCTGTGGGAACCTCTATGGAGGGGACCTCCTTGCTGTGTTTGAGCTGTTGCAGGTAAGAGGTCCAGGGCACATGTACCAGATGTCTTTCTGCTCCACTTGGCCTGAGGAGCAGCTTCCCTGGATGTGCTATTTAGTGATGCAATGCCTGGAGCATCCCTGTTATCCCACGTCTGTGGGATGTCTTCTGGGCATCTGGAAGCTGACATTTGAAAACTTTGATAACACAAGTTAGTCTCAGAACTGTTGCACCACAAATCAGAATCCTAGAATGAAAGATCCTTCAGGGATGGGTCACCCATGTCTGAGGTATAGTCAAGTCCTTCAGCTCTAACAGACCACAGACAGATATAGAAAAAGAAGTCATAGAACATTTGTGGGGTAGTTGCCTTGTGCCTGAAGTTATAGCTGTGGCATCTCATATCTTTCATAGATCCCCTCAAGCCTCTGCAGACCCACATTCCTGTTGACCCTGCCAAACATCTCTGACCACCCACCTTTAATAGTGGCCACAGGTCCCAGCTCCTTCTGAGACCTCACATGGCTGCTGGGTTCTTCTCCTTCCAAAGTACGGCAAAACTCCTCCCTCTCCTTTCTTACATCTCCCTTTTCCTCCAGGAACACGGAAGTCCCACCTATACCTTCCACCCAGCAATTGGCCCATGGCTTTGTTTACTGCCAGATCAAGAACTAACTGGGGAACAGGACTTCAG
Organism: Rhynchomys soricoides; assembly: GCA_019843965.1. NCBI lineage: Eukaryota > Metazoa > Chordata > Mammalia > Rodentia > Muridae > Rhynchomys > Rhynchomys soricoides. The sequence continues at coordinate 2,459,087 of JADRCH010000007.1, read as the reverse complement.
TGTCAGAACTACCCTTACACATTCCCATTCCCATTAGAGAGACTGTAAACCTGGCCAACCTCATCTCCTTCTGTAGACAGACAGTTAAGCTGACTCTGAAGCTGGACCCTTACAGCTTCTACTTCTTGCACCATTTCACACTGTTTCCTGAAGTCAAAGAACTCCTAGTTCTTCCCTGAAGTCCTAGAGGGAGTGTGTGTGTGTGTGTGTGTGTGTGTGTGTGTGTGTGTGTACAAAGACCTTCTCAGAGGAAGGAAAACTGAGTTTCTGAGTTGTGGCTGTCCAGTCGAGAACCAGTAGGAGTTGAGGAAGATAAATAAGAAGGGAGCATCTGGGCTTGCCAGAGATTCCTCTCCCAGACTCTACACTCTCTGAGGCATCAGGTCCTGGTGGCTTGCTTTGGGATCAAGGCAGTCTTTCACCTTAGTCCATGTAGGATGCCACAGCGCTGCACTGATTGAGCAGTTTAAACAAGTAACATTGCTTTTTACATATTCCCACAGTTGAACCCGGATGTCCAAGAAGGCACCGATAGACCTGACCTCCTGGTTTATAGTGGCTGCCTTCTCATTGTACCCTCATGTGGGAGGGAGAATAATGTCCTACCTTAGGTCTTATTATAAGAGACTAACCACATTCACGAGGGCTCTGGATTCTTCTCTAAGGCTGAACCTCCAAATGTCATTGTGATGGGGATACAATTTGAACATCCAAGTTTGACACTGGATTAATAACATCTTTTATGGGAAAATCTGATTTTCAGAAATCCCAATTTAAAATAAAGCAAAACTCAACTCACTTAGTTATGAAATTGAAAGGCACACATTCCTAGCACACACAGCATGAATGCACATGAAAGTGTGGGGGTGGGGGGGACTAGATCCCATGGATATAAAGTTCAGACCTACCACTTGTTAGAATGTGGCTTTCTCTGTTCAGAAAAGTAGGACATTAATAAGCCTACCCAAAGTATCTTGTATAGAGTAGTCTATGCATAATACTTATTACTAATAATATTCTATGCTATAGGATATTAAAGCAAAATCTTTGGTTCCAGCTATTGATTTTAGAAATTGAAGTGGTTAGCAAGGCAATGATGCAGTCAGCATGACGGGTCTGAATTTAGACTCTAGGTAGACAGATTTCTAACCAAAGTAGAGGGCTCAATTGTGTTCATCATTAAGGGGACATTAATGTTAATGTAAATTCTCCTCACATCTGCAGCCTGGAGGTTGCAATTGCCAACACTGAGGATGCATTCCTAAGTCCATCCTATCAGACTCTGTCATCTGTGCTTTAAGTCATCTAAGGGGGAACTTCTAATAGGGAAAATGACAGCTTTGGAGGAAGAGTAAACTCTGCCAGGGAAACTGAGTCTGCATAAGGAGGAGTAAGGTCATGGGGATTCAAGGACTGGCTTCATTCAGCTCCAGGTAGATAAAGTCTAGCAGCGTGGGAAAGTAGAACTAGAAAGATCTGTCTTGCTAACACTAGGTTCTAGGATGCTAGGATGCTCTAGGATGATAAGCCAAGTGGTTTCCAACAAAACCATCCGTAGCTAGATAGGTGTGTGCTGCCCAGATGTGTGGATGTCAGGACAGAAGGCAAGCTTCCAGATCAGCTGATCTGTCAGCAAGCTGTTCTGGTTCAAACCCAGGCAGATACCAAACAACACTGAACCCAGACAAAAGGGGATTTGCCACCCCACTTCTAGAGGAAGGCTTTGTTTTCTGTTCCTATAACAACACACCAACTGGCAACTTTCCTTCCCAAGAGAGAGCAGCTTCAGACTCAACGGCTACAGGAAAGTATTTCCCATATCTTCTTGGAACTTCAGTTCCTCCAAATCTAATGAGTGGGGAAATGTAATCATTGACTCATATTACATCAGCTCATAACACGTTTCCACTAGAGGTTTTGTGTGTATATGTTGGTGTGTGTATGTGTACATATTGGTGTGCATCCACACTTATATGTAGGTGGCGTGCGTGCATGTGTGCATGTGGAGCCCTGAGGCTCCTCATCCTCAATAACTCTCTACTTTTTTTAAGATAAGGCCTTTCACTGAACCTGTGGCTAATTCAGCTAGACTAGCTGTCCAGCAAGCTCCAGGAATACGCCTGTTCCCCACTCCGCAGCTCTGGGATTACAGGCATGCCCAGATTTCTTAGGTGGACGCTGGAAATCAAACACAGGTCCTCATGCTTGCATGCAGGCACTTTCTGACTGTACATCTCACCAAGCTCTGTGTTAACTGTTTTGTTTTAAGTTTACTTTTCACTTCCTTATTTTACCAAGCCACATGAAGTTTCCTTTTAATGAACAAAGCTACGCCCACTTTCTTTTGAAGGCTACTAGAGCATGAACCATCGAGGAAGGTGGTGGGTGTCTTGGGAGAACTACACTTGGTCTGGCACACTGTGCCTGAGAATGCTCAAGTTCCAGATTGACTGAGCTGGATCTAGGCAGCTACTCTTCTCAACTCTCAGCCTCTTTGTAAGTGCTCTTAGTCTGAGTCTACACATCTCTCAGCAAGTCATTCATTGAGAGGTTGAACAAGTTGACCCCTAAAGATGACCTGAGGGCTCTTCCATCTGAGGCTTGTGGTCCTACCCACCTCCTCTCTCAGAACCAGACACACTGTTGAGATACCTGCTGCTTCCCAGCAGGTGACCTATGGAGGAGCATTGTCAGAGGTAGGAAGCTCAGGAGATGCAATCTGTTGGGGTTTAATTATGACTTTTCATTTGATTACTTGTTCAAAAAGTGATTTGATCATCAGAGTGACTGTCTTAGCAGGTGGAGCTCAGACACTCGGAGCACACTGGGACTAGACCGGCCTTTAATTGTCAAAGCTGCTACCTCTGTGTCTGTGCATGGTTTACTTTTACCTCCCTGCTTTCCATGCTGAGACAATCCCGACTCAGGAGTTGATGGCATGGCTTTTCTTTGTACCTATCAAACCCACTGTTCTCATCAGCCATCCATGCTAGCTGTGTCCTCTCTTCCTGATCTTAGTCCACCCCTAGCTGTTAGCTCAGCCCCTCTGGCTGAGTACCCAAAGCCATCAGAATTCTGTTCCTAGTGTCTGTGCCCATGGCCTGACCAGCCCGTAGCTGCTTCCATGCCTGTTTGTCTTCTGTTCCTGGAATCTTCAGTCCTCATGTCAGTCATCTTGTTCTCATTATTCTCCACATTCCTTCCAGAACATGAGTCTATCGTGCCTCTCTCCTCTTCAGCAGCTCCCCACTCCTTACCTACAAGACTATTTACCAGATTTTGCTTTTTTAAAAATGCCAGTTTCTCCAAATGCAGTGAACAGAGGTTGAGAAGTGCTTCTTGTAATATTTCTCTTTGGAATTTGAAATACCTGCTACTGTGGGAAAGAAAAAAGCTCTCAGAAGAACATTTTAAAATGCCCTTTTCAAAACCTAGTATTCCCAAGTGTAACTACAATACCATTTTGTTTTTATTATAATGGCTAATATTCCATGAAGAGAAAAATCTATACTGTACATGAATATCGAATTCTCAGTCTGGCTTTTAAGCTGTCTTAAAAGTTGTCCTCAAACTACTTTCTCAGGGTCACTTATTAATATTCAAGTTACTACCCTACAGCCACTGTGACCTTCTTATGCCCAGCCTCTCCAGGCTCCTGGGCCTCACAGATGCACTCGTCTGCTCTTGGGCATTCTATTAACTCATTCTGAAGTGTCTTCCCACTCTGCCCACCTCAGCTCCCGCAGAGCCATTTACCTGCTGATAAGAATTATCAAAATTCAGAGCAGTGCTTTTCCGTCCCAGCTTGCCCACTCCGCCTCAGTCTAAATGTTCTCCCCCTTTCCATCCCACTCCTTGCCTCTTTCTCCATTCAACTAATGCCATTGTTTGTAGGCACCCGAAACAGTCCTTCCCTCCTCTGTCGCTGTGTCAGTTTGTGGAAGACAAGGATTGCTTTACTCGTTGATTCCTACATTCAAACATGTATTTATGCAGCGTCTACGGTGTGTGGGTGTGTTCCCGAGGAATGTTCCTAAGCAGACAAACACAGATCTTGCTACCATTATCTGTCTGCCATACTTTCCAAATTCTAGAAATGCTCTCTTATCTTACTACCCATCCCAAGAAAGGACCGTTTCTATCTAGTTCCATGAGTACAGCCCACTGGAGTCGTTCAGTGCACAGCGTTTAGTAACCTATGTGTCATATCTGCCTTCTTAGATCCTATACCATACCCCAGGGACAAAGCTTTCACTCACCATCGTGTGAGCTTTGCCCACTTTTTAAATTATTTGGAATCTTTGTCTCTTTGATACATATCAAAGAAAAGCTGTATTGTTCTTCCTTTCACTTAAGCCCCACTGTCTAGAGCAAAGGAAGTTTCTCCTCCTTCATGTTTGCTGCTCATGAACCTGTCTCATTAGTGGTCTAACTTAAGTGGATGGACTAGTTTTACACAGCATCTCTGTGTGTTCTCCCTGATTTAAAGTTATCAATTAATGATCTACCTGAAATAAGCTAGGGACTGGTCAGCAGGACAAGAAGGAAGACTAGCATGGTGTTAGGACCTTCCAGAACACTCTACTCAGGCCCAGGAGAATCTTCTTGAGTCACCAGCTAATCATGGAAACGGCGCTTGCCTCCACTGCTGGCTCACATGTCAGTACATGTATATTCTTGCCCTCACATTTTCTTCCTGTGAAGTATTATCTGCTACAATGTCACCTTGGTGACTAAGGTCTATGTCTAGCTGGGATGCACACACACACACACGCACACACACACACACACACACACACACACACACACACATTTGTTATTTGAACTAGGATATATATTTCCTCTGAAATTTTTTTTTGTTTGCCAGAGTTGGTGACTATTTTTTTCAGTGTTTTCAAAATATTATTGCTCCTTTGAAAAGTAAACTTTCACCAAGTTTCCCCCTGGTAGCTCTATATATGGGTCATAGAGTTTCCATTTCTTCCTTTCTACTTTGGGTTTCAGTTCTTTACTGAGGACCTTCATCCTGTCTTTTATTGAACAGATCAAGCACAGTTATTATAGAGTTTATATGATGATGACACTACCCAGATCCCTTGGGATCTATTTCCTTGGTTGTTGTTTCTCTTGGCATTTGACTGCATTGTTCTGTCCTCCTTCCTTACTATGTTTTATTGTACAATGGGCATTGTATATAACAATCTGTAGAGAAATTGGAGCCCAAACTTATATAATTTACCTCTAGAGAAATTAACTAATTTTCTTTACTTATGAATTATTTTGAAGCCACCAGTGCTTTGCCTTGCACAGCACTAGAACTGATCTGGTGGGCCATGCCCTCTGATGGAGACACAATAGCATCCTGGAAAGCCAGTGTGTGTGTTATATTCTGCTGAGTGAGGGTGTGGGTTAGCTAGTCTCAGTAGGGTTCTTTATAGGGGAGCAGTCTCAGGCTGTAGACGCTTTCGAGGAGGAAGCTGTGGTTGGTACTCTGTGCACACACTGTAAACTTCTGTACTGAGACCTGGAGGAAGTCTGGCCATTCTCATGGTTCTGAGGCTTGGAGTCCTTAATATGGTGGTGGTCAAGCCAACAATATAGAATCTCTCAGGACTTCATCCATCCTACACAGCAGTAATCCATAGTCAACTCCACTCAACTAGAGACAACTTAGAGTTGAGCCTTGCTTTTTGTAAGGCCGATGCAGCTTGCCTTCCCTCCTCAGCGATTCTCTGTGGCAGAAGGCATGTGAGTGCTGGGCATGCTCCTCAACAACTCTTCACAGCAACTCTGTGACTTGGGCATCACTGTTCCCATTTCACCCATGACTGGGCTGAGATGCAGAGAGAATCTTTCTCAAGCTCATCCAGCTAGAAAGTGAGAGAAGTCAAGCCTGGTCCTTCATCCCTGCGCTGAGTAAGAGAAGCCTGGATGATGAAAGGAGGAAGACAGAGAAGATAGAACATCTGTAGCTATCCAAATGTGCAGGGCTCAGATTAGGGTCATGCCTTGCCCTGAGAGTAAACAGCTCTTTAATGTTCACAATGGGTACACCAGGAACCCATTTGCCTAATCTTTGACCTAGTTGTGCAGTTAGATATTTTGTGAGTTCCTCATGTTCCATCTTCCCTGGGATATTAGAGCAAATTGTTGTTCATGACAAATCACTCCACTTGTCCCAAGTTGAACTACATCACCTTCATAATTGTCCCTCCTTTCCCAGGATCTCAGGTACTGAGCAATTATATACGATTTATACAGGCCACACTGACCCATTTCATTGTGAAGAAATGGGAACTGGGCAACCAAGTGCAAAAACCAGGCTTTGGTGAGTGATCCTGTACTTTCCTTCTCTGAGCCTCAGATACCGAGCTGGGCTACACTTGGGTCCTTAAGGATCTGATGATTTGTTAAATTCTGCTTTGGGGGTCTATGACTCGCCTCTGTGAGGCTCAGAGCTTGGTCAAGAGGAAGTCCTTCCTTACTTCATCTCATTCTCCAAACCCTCAGGCACACATAGTGGCTTCTTGATAACTGTTTACTAGCTGACTGACACATTAGCTCCATATGCTAGACAATGACTGACTGTTCATCAAAACTGGCAAAGCACGAACATCCCCCGTTTCATAATTACAGACATATTCTGTTGGCCATGGCAGATGTGGTTAAGCTAACTACATGAAAGCCCAGAAAAAGGCATGCAGACACTACAAATATCAAATAGGTCAGAGATAACGAAGCTGCAGAACAAGCAGGAAAGGGAAGCTGGTGCAGCAAGGATGGGTACCAGCTCCCCTGCACTGGCTGCTAACATTACTGCGTGCGCCTGGGAAGCTAACTGTTCCTCTACCTCCTGTCATAAAGCCATGCAAGAACTAAAAGACACACAGACAGATACCGCAGATTTTCTCTCATTCGTATTTCTTAGAGATTATGCAGTTATGTAAAGCCTTGTGTGCATAAAAGACGGAAAGTAGAAATGAAACTCTCTAGGTGAACCAAGGACTAATAAGAGGGGCCTGGGGGCAAGTGAGGAAATGCTGTGCACTTGTATGAAAGTGTCCTTACATAACCTAGAACCATGCGTCATGAAAAGGAAACAACAGTGGCCAGGAAAGAGCTGACTGTGGACATTCTTTTTATTCTATTTTAATCTGCCATGTAACGACCATGCATATATATAATTCATGCTCACTCTATTATAAAGTGGAAGGGCTTTTTAAATAATGTGGAATGGGCAGATCAAGGCACTTGGGGTCCCTAGGACTTCAGATATCTATCACTTCTTTGTGTGTGTGTGGGGGGGGGGTCAATATTCAGAACCCATGATTTTTGCTAATCATGTTTGTCCTGCTGCTATGGGACATTAGAAATTATCCCTCAAGTATAACTGAAAGTGTTAATCATCTTTTGTCCAGCCCCACCCCAACTCTTACCCTCCCCAGGCTCTATGAATCTTTACTAAACATGCTCTTTAAAGGACAACATGTATGAAGCTGCACAGATGCTTCAACAGTTAAAAGCATTTGCTTCTTTGCCAACCATCCAACTTTGGTTCCTAGCACCCACACGGTGACTTACAACTATGCATCACTCTAGTTCCAAGGGATCAAATAGGGGATCTGGGCTCCATAGGCACTGAGCATGGCAGAGGTGCACACACATGGGTGCAGACAAACACTCATACGCAGAGACTAAACTAAAATCTTCTTAAAAGGCAGATTTTAAAAATTCTTGTAAAAGGGGAACGTGTGTTTCCTTATCCTGAGCGTTCTGAGAAGTCAGCCTGGGCAATCCACCCTAAAAGGCGAACATTTATGACCTTACATATGTACCCCCAGCTCTTAAGGGATCCCACAGTATGGTGGAGATGGAGTGGCTAAAGTGTCACTCACTCACAGAGGCCTGGTTTCCTTGCTTGGTCGCCTGAGTTCCATACTTGTTGTGCCTGTGTAGGACATGCAGCACAGTTAAAGGACAGAGAGCAAGAAATGGCCTCAATAACCAGAACCCAATCTAGAAAGGCTCTTGACTGATGGGGGCAGGGAGGTAGGTCTCAAAGGGACTTTTCCACATGTTGGCCATGTGGAAAAGTCCCTGCCATTAATAGACTTCTCTAGGTTCTTTGTGGGGTATTACTACAAAGCATGGTGGTTGTCCTGTAGTTTCACTGTGCCCAATGGCACAAAAGTGACCCACTTTCCTCCTAAGTTCTACACTCAAAAGATTTTATTCTCTGCTTCACTGATTCACAGTAAGTCTCTATTTCATTAAATACAATCTTGTTCCGTAGCTGTGCACTATGGTCTTTCTGGAGCTCTTGACTCTCTGGAGGCAGTGGGTAGTAAAGCCATCAAAAGTGTGGGATCTGATCATAGCCCCTTTCCATTCATTGATATTTATTTTTGTGTTATTTTTTATCAAGCTGTGAACAGCTATACACTTGTGGGAGGGTTCACTCCCCATTATCTGCTCTAAGTTCACTGGAAGCTATGTCTTAGCAGCCTTGTGGCACACCCTGAGTGCTCACTATGTGCTTGTCACTCAACTTTCTGTCATTAATGATTGCAGAAGGTGATATGCTGCAAGGTCCTTGTTGTACTCAAGGCTGATGAAATAAAAGATGGCTTACCAAGGATGTGCTGCAGAGCTTGGCTACTCTTCCTCACTTCTCTCATCTGCTCACTAAGGGCTGTTTTGTACAACAGGTCCCTTCCTCTGGGCTGCAGGGCCTCCCTCCCACTGACCCACCAGACATCACACAGACCTACCCTGTTCCTTCCAACATCCGGCCAGTGCTGAGTAAATACCGAGTAGAGGTATGTTTCAGAAAGTGGGGAGGTTTGCCCCATAGGACTCATGGGAAGGGTGGTCCCACCTGCACCACTGAAGGATTGTAGCAGGGTGGGTATCTGGCCCAGGGAAGACCCCACTAGCTGAACTGGACAGGGTGGGACCTACCAGCAGCCGCACGGTTTACAGCTGGAAGACCAGGAGTCAAATTTGGCTTTTCCATTGGTCATGCACCTGGCTCCCTTCTGGCTCTGTCCACCCTCTCCTCAGGTCCTTTTCTGGGGTGTCCGAGAAATGAAGAAGGTGCAGCTCCTCTCTGTGGACCGGCCACAGGTTCTCATTGAGTGTGGAGGACGAGGAGTGAAGTCTTGTGTGATCCAGAGTTACAAGAGCAATCCCAACTTCAGCGTCCAGGCAGAGGCCTTTGAAGTGGTATGGGTTTCTTCTCCCTCAGCTGCCCATCTCCCTTTCCTTCACCCACTCGGCCTTGAGAGGGGATGCTTCAAGATTTCAAATGTATACAGTCTTCAGGGGTAGCCTAATTATAGAAAACCAGGATTTCAGAACGAGCAAAAGTAGATATCTGGTGTTCAAATGTCCAGCTCTAGATCTTATAATAAATCAAAGAAAGCTAGAAAACTTTATCCTAGGCAAACTCCTTGGAAGCACTGCTCCACACCAGCCTCACCTGCTGCTCATTGTCAGCTAGGCCTCATCATGGGGGAGGCCTGTTAGCCTAGCTACTCAGGAAACGGAGGCAGGAGGATCACAAGTTCAAGGCCTCACCAGGCCACAAAGAGAGTTCCAGACTAGCCTGGGCCACTTAGTGAGGTCTTGTCTTTAAAATAAAAGCTAAAGATGGGGCTAAGAATGTAGCTCAGTGGCAGAGTGCTTACCTAGCATGTGTGACACTCTGGGTTCAATGCCTAGTACACACTGCCACACACATCAGAAGAAGAGGATATCAAACATAAGGTCTAGCCCTGTCTACCAAATACAAAAGTGTTTAGAATGGGGCACAGACATCCCTGGCCTAACAAACCACCCCTAGTTGCTTCTGAGAACTGCTGGCTACATGATGCTCTGTAGAAACTTACTTTAATGGCCATGTTTAAATAATATTCTCTGTGTTTATAATGTCAGTCGCTCTCATCCATAAAGTTATGTCTCTTGACAGCTCTGCTCTTACTCATTTCAATATTTCAACAATATTTCAACACACACGGTTTTAGTGTGGTTTGGGACTACTGTGGAAATGAAGTTTTCTCTGACAACCCAGACCCTCCACAAACACCTGTTCTAAGTGACCAGATTTGACACTATAGTCTGTGCAGTGTCTGCAACCTCCACGGAGGACTTCATGGATCCTCGTGGGGCACTGGGGGAGACAAATGTGTACAGCACCATCCCCTCAGCTCCACGCCTCATGGCTAGACCTTCATCTGTTTCACATATGGGGACTAGCTAAACTGCTGTTTGAAATGAGGGTTCTTGTGGCCAGTAATGACAAGTAAGAGGATTGAAAACATTGTTGTGGAAATACAGGAGTGGGAGAGACTTTGCAATTTAACTCTTTTTGGAGTTTGTACCTGGAGTGAATTAGTATTAATAAATAGTCCCCACAGTTTCAGTGCTTATTTTTCTGGCTTAAGGAGACTGTCCCCAGAGTGTGAACAAGCTGCAGAGCTGAAGACTAGACTGTGAAGGCCAGGAGAAGGGAGGCAGACACCCAGCCGTGCCTGCCTGGGTCTGCAGGGTGGGAGCAGCCAGAGCCACACCAGGTAGAGCCATTTTTCTTCCACCTCCCCTGCAGGAACTCCCTGAGAATGAGCTTCTGCATCCGCCACTGAGCATCTGTGTGGTAGACTGGAGGGCTTTTGGGAGGAGCACCCTCGTGGGCACCTACACCATCAACTGCTTGAAGCAGTTTCTGTGTAAATCCAGGGAGCCCCTTGCCTTGACTTCACAGACGGATGGAGCTGGGGCCAGGCCAGGTAGGAAGTACATCCTAGATTCAAGAGCAAAAGGGGCCTGTGGGTGTGGACAGTGGTATCTGCCTCAAAAACTGTCCGAGAGGCTGCCTGGGCCTTTTTGATGAATTTACACCTCTTCTCTCTCTGCTATAGCTGCCAAGTTATTACTTAAGACTCATACCAGAATCAAGTCCTCTGTTGAGACATCTTTGAATATTCCTTAAACTTTCCTCCTCAGCCCCCAGTCTCCGCCATTTTTCTTGGCCTTATGCTTGGTGTTATTTTAATTTGTCGCACTTTTGGTTTTCAGGGGTTCAGAGTTAATCCGACCTCTAATCTCAGTGCTTCACTACCATGCTGAGCGCGCGCGCACACACACACACACACACACACACACACACACACACACACCTCCATGAAGGTCAGGAAAAGACACCAGACACCCCAGAGCTGGAGTTACAGGTGATTGTGAGCCACTTGATGTGGGTGTTGGGAACCTAACCTAGGTCTTCTGCAAAAGCAGTATGTACTCTAAGCCGTCTTCCCAGCCCCTCTTGTAAATTTAAGCATATTTCATCTACTCACATGATATAGTGTTGTAATGTTTTTGGTTCTTTTTACTCAATGCTACATTCTTATGTCATCCACATTGTCATGCGCTCATTAGTTTATTGTGACTATTGCATCGACTGTAGTTCCCTTTTTTTCCCCAATTGGGACTAGACTCCTGGTTTGTCTATAATTCTCTACTTTCACCAAAAGCTCTGTGATAAAAGTGCCTGTGTATGTTTCCCAAGGGAAGTTGCTGTGTGGGAATTTCTCCAGCCTAGTTACCCAGGAATGAAAGTCCTGGTCCCAGGGAATGTGTACATAAAATTGTTTTGAATACAGAGGGCGCTCTGAGGGACTGTACTGATTTACTACACACTGCACGGCTTCCTTACTGAATCTGAGCCCCTTCTATCTCCTTTTGCAGCATGCTCTCTAGCCCCTCCTTTCCATCTCCTGTCCAATTTTGGAGGGTTGAGTATTGCTTTGTTTGGCTATTTGGGATCTTGCTATTCTGTGGGTGTCTACCTGAGCTTGGGTTTCTGTCCTTAGCACTGAGTAGATACCTATGAGAGTTTGTTGGATTAACTTTGCTGCTGAAAGGCACCCCCAGGGGAATGAGAACTTCAGAAGGCCTTGGCAGTCATAGAAACTCCAGATTGAGATATGGCCATCAGTGCTGAGTTGTACAACATGAAATGCAGAGGACATTTGACAACTCTGGATAAGTGTTATGACCCTTACTGACACCCCAGTTAGAGTCTCATAGAGTCCAATGATAAAACTCTGCTTTCCACTAAGCACATGTGATCATGTATGTGTCCAGTATTCTGCTTCCACTTGGGGTTTCATTGATCTCTGAAACCTCAAAATCTCTGCAGATTTACACATTGAGAGAGAGAATCAATGTAAAGGACCTGTGCCCTAAACCTTAACTTTCATGATCCCAGTGTCCACAGTTTCTCTAAGGGATAAATAATAAAGTTGCTCTTCGTAGTCCAATTTTATCCCCCTAGGGAAATGGGTAGCTTTACTGTCATCCAAGAAATAAAGGACAAGAGGTTCAGAAGTGTCAAGAACTTTCCACATTGAATCCAAATATATTGGCTGTGTTCCCTGTTTAACCAAATGAGTTTTCATTCAGCCATTTCAGATTCACCAGCAGCAATGGAGTCTTCTGAACTCCTCAGCTCCTCCCAAGATCTCCCAACAGAGCATGTCTATGTAAATGTTGAACCACCTCCCACCGTGGTACCTGACTCTGCTCAGGGCCAGACAGCCACCCTGATCGACATCCCTGACTCTTCTCCGATGCTGGGACCTGAACACAAACCTGTAGCACAGGGGCCACCAAAAGATGGACATGTCAAGGTCAGTCAGGGTAGTCCTGGGTCTTATTTACCAGGCTCAGTGGAGCCTGCATTGGAAAACATAGACAGTAATCTTGCGGCCACTAGCTATGTGACCTTGAGTCAAGCAACCTCGAATTTCTGGGTATCAGGTTCCTCATTTACAATGAAGATATTGATGCCCACCTCAAAGTACTGTTGGAAGATTGGAAAGTCACTGTGTATGAAATTAAAGTGTGACAGTAATATTAATGGAACAGAACTCTTCCAAATTCATTAGCTTGGAAAGGTAAGGGTTTCTTCATCCAAGACTACTGCTCAAACATTTAGAGCCTCCTTTGTCCAAGGTCAGACATGACCAAGAAGATGTGTCCTTTGAATTCTAAAGAGGAGAAAGACTCTGGGAAGGGTCTGCTGTCATAGCACTCTTGACACCCCTGATGACCTCAAAATTGATCAGGGTTGGTCCTGGTTAGAATGTGGGAGTTTCTGAGGATGGGGACAACCAAAGGCCACAGAACAAAAAACAGTGTCAGTCTTCTGAAATCAGACATTTAGTTGCAAGCCACAAGATCATTTTAAATTTTTCCTGTGGACTATTATAGTACAGACTTGTAATCCCAGCACCCAGAAGGCCGAGGCAAGAGGGCCACAAGTTCAAAGCCAGCCTGAGATACATAGGGAGAGCCTGTCTCAGAAAAAAAATCCTAAGAAGTGTCTTGCCCAGAAGATAGCAAAAATTGAAATGCAAAAGCGAGCATGACGTGATGATGTATATCTTCTCAGGCTGTACCCTTCACATCCTTCCTCTGTATCCCCTTGCCAGGTTCTCATCGCCCCAGTTTTGCACCAGACACTTAGGTACATTCTCAGTCTCAGAGTTTGTTAGTTTTATAAACCTGTTAATCCAGGTTGGATATAATTTGTTGACACCGTGTCTTTGTATGCCCTGTCCTTGATAGAGTGTTTGGCACACAGTAGGTCCCCAAAGATTCTGGGCAGAGAAGAGATGATGGGTGCATGATGAGTCTTCTATAGACAACTGCCAATATGACAACCATCTTCTCCAAATGCCTCCTTTCTGAAATATGTATCCATAGTTATTACATAGAATTAAACCTCCCCTACTGCCCACCGCTTATGTTTTAGATGTAACTTCCTTGCACTTCTTAAATTAGAAATGAAGCCAACTGGGAAGTTTCTACTTCATGTCACTAGAACTTCCCACAGTGAGGTAGGCTAGCGTTGTCAACCTTAGTTGAGAAAACTGAGAATCACATATTTTATATTAATTGCTTAGGGATTATTAACCCAAGACAGCTGCAGCCAATGCCCCTGTTATATGACAGTGTATTGCATGGTCTGGTACCAATTTGTTGCATGTTTCTCTCCTCCAGTGAACTTGGAGATTTCTGGTTTTGTGGTGAAGTCTCACTGCATCCTTAAAGTCAAGCACAGTGTACCACATCTTTATAACTGTTGACTGAATTAATTAATGAATGGTTGAAAACATAATTAAATGTTCATTAATTGAAGCAACATGGAAAACTGCTATCACAAAACCAACCTCTGTCCACCTCTCACTGGGCAACTACATAGATTCTTCTTCGGCTAACCAGATGGCTTCTGTGTGTACATGAGGCCCAACTAGTAACCTATCTCTCTTTCCTTAGCAAGATCCCAGGAAGCCTTCCAGGAGATCCACCAAAAGAAGAAAGAGGACGATAGCAGACGAATCTGCTGAAAATGTCATCGACTGGTGGTCTAAGTATTACGCCTCCATAAAGAAAGCACAGAAGGTAGAGTCTCCCCTGCCTTCAACAGTTAAGGGACTCGGGGAGAACATGGCATCTTCTCCCTTTCTCTATGCCACACACCTCCATTTAAATTCCAGCATGAAGAGCCTGGGGGCTTAAACAAGATCCTGTCTGCCAGTCCATTGTCTGGTCTACTTTCCAGAGTCTGAAATCTTAGAGAAACCTGATCTTCCCTCTCTTAACAGCTTAAAGATTGCTCCTGAGTTAGGGGCAGGCCCCACTCCTCTCTCCATACTGGGATTTGGTCTGGCTTGGGCTTGCATGGGTCTTGTGAATCCTGTCACAGCTAATGTGTGTCCATATGTACAACTGCCCTGTTGGGTCCAGATGACATATTTTCCTTGTGGAAGTCATCTATCACCTCTGGCTTTTACATTCTCCCTACCCTCTCTTCCACAATGATCCCCAAGCTTTTGATAGAGGGGTATAGTTTAACTAACTGTTCCCTTATAGCTGAGCATCCAAGAACATTTGGGCAACATCCATTGACCTTGATGGGGAAAAGACACAGAGCTGGGTGGCAAGAAACGAAGGAGATGTGGACAGAGTTGGGTGAGGGGTGAATCAAACCAATCATATGAAATTATCAAAGAACTGTTTTTTTTTTAAAGATTAAACCATGTTTAAAAACATGGTTCTATTAAATGCAGAAGGGAACCAACTAGAAGACCAAGGATCCTGATTACAAGCTCCCCACTCTCTGGCAGGAGCTGGCGTAGAACACAAGCTCTGTTGGAAACCCTGGACGGCTATTCTGTATAATCAGTAGATACAGGATTTGACCCCTGTCAGCCTTAGGGAGGTCAGTAAGAAGAACTGGAGTTTAACTGTGGGCAGCAGCAGCAGGTGATACCACAGAGCCTAGGGGCTTCAGCAGAATTCTACATTTGTAGGGGAAATGATCCATGTAAAAAAGATCTTGGCATAGCAAACAGTAATAATTGGTGGGTTGTCAGAGCAACCAGAGGTCCTCGTGTACATGAAGTAATACAAGGATGAAGTCATGACACTGAAGAGCCATGGGGAATGGACCTGCAAATTCGGGTAACAGTTCAATGACCAATTTTACTACAACTTATCAACCAAAAGTTAAAAAGAAAGCAAGAATTAGTCATATACTATCTTAGCTGAGACTGTGATGACTCTGTAGATTAGAAAGACTATGTTTTCATTCAGGACTTCTCAAAAACACTGCTATACACTGAACTAACAAAACAAACACTAGCCCCTTCTTCCACCCTTCTCCCTTTTGTGGAATGGATGCTTACACTTTTTATGAATAGTTAACCCTTTGCTGATTCTCTACTACCCTTCCCAAACCATGGAACCCACCTAAGGGCCCAACATGTCAGCAGGGAAAGATCATGGGCAGGCTGTGGGGTTCTGCAGGGAAGTGTAAAATATTTGTCTTTCCTATGACTGTGAAGAACCTGCCCACAGAGAACAATCAATATTCTTCACATTGGTGACACTTTTGTTGGCCATACAGGTGCCTATTCTCTAGGGTTAGGACCTTCCCACTGCAGCCAAGAGCCATGTCTTAACAGCGAGACTTCATTCTAGAGATTCCTTGGAGACTATTTTATTATTCTCAAAATGGCATTCGTGGGGTTGCAGAGAGTTGGGATAATCAAATTAAAGCAGTTAGCACTTTGACTTAGTAAAGTAGACACAGCAGTGTCGCTAATCTTATTCCTCTCTTTTTAAGGAAAAGGAGAACAACCACAAGGAGAAAAGGGCCACAGGTAAGTGACTATTGGGGGGGGGGTGCTTGGGTAGAATAGGGCCATCATAGTTAGAAGCTATGGGAGGTATATCGTATCTCAGCTCCATTGTCCACATAAAGAAGATGGTAACACATTCCAAAAGTCTTCCAGAAGGCTGGAGGTTAGAACCTACCTGGCACTCCTTGAGTTCAGTTCCATAGTACCCAGAAAAGAGAGTCTTACAGTTATGGGAGCTGAACTGGTCTGTAATTCAAATTAACTTCTGGAATTGACTGGCTCACGTCCTGTGCAGAGCTTTCATGTGGAAGCAACAGGATAAAAAACTGAATCAAGCTGGAATCCCAAACAAACAAGATAAAAGTGCTGAGTGTAAAGATCTGGATCCAGGATCCAAAACTCACTTTGCAAGGATTGGTTAGATCTAATTTGGCAGAAGCTCAACAAAATAAGCTTACGAAGTATCTCAAAGCTCAATTCAAATCACAGCCTAACTGCAGCAGTCAAATCAAGCAGCCAAAAATGGCATAGACACACATACACACACACACACACACCATACCCCCCCCACACAGAGGCAATGTGGCTGTACACACACACACATACACACACACACAGAGGCAATGTGGCTGCACATCACACACACACACACACACACACACACACACACACACACACGAGAACCTGGCTCCTAATTGACATGTTTACCTTCACTTTCCTCCTATAACCAGCCAGCCCTATTGCATCTTCATCATACCCATGATGAGACAGAGATACACTGAGGTTGAGTTACCCATTCAGGGTCACACAGCTAGAAATGGTGGAGCTCAAAATCTGTCTCCAGTCATTTTTGTTCACGGGATGCTGCTAAAAAAATTTACTCAATAATGTTATTAGCATGACTTTGTATGAGACCCTTAACATTTTTGAGCCTCATGTCGGATGGAACTAGATGACTCTCAAAACCCTGAGGACATTAACAAAAAGCCTTAGAATCATCCACGTTCAGTGTCTTTTCTCTGCTAGCTGGGTTGAAGAACAAATAATGTACCCTCTCAATGCCAGGTTTAATGTATTCATGCTCAGACCTGACCCAGCTAACGCTTTGCCTGGCCCTAGCAGCCACGGACATTGCATTTACACATGATACAAACTCCAGGGCTGTATGTAGTAACCCAACTCTGTAACAATTTCTGCTGACTATCCAGAGGCAAAGCCAGACGAGGTAGTACTGGATATGGAAGATGGCCCCAAAAAGAAGAAAGACAAAGTGTTCAAGAAGAAAACGAAAGATGAAGGAAATGATGGCATCCCAAACCTGGCTGTCTTGAAGGTCAGTGGGTCCAGGGCCTGCAGGGGTGGGGTACAGCACATAGCAGCAGGCTTCTCTAAGTGCTATGGCCAACCATCATGAGTCCTTTCTTTGAACTAACTCATGCTGTCTTCATTATAGTTACAATTTATTTATATAGAAAATAAAGCCTAACATGTACATAAGCCAAGACAATGAAGCTTGTCCATTTTCTTTTCCTCAACCCCATATATTCTGAAAGAGTATAACAGCCGTTGTTTAGCTTCAACCTGGGAGGTAATTTACAGTGTTCAGCACCTCTAGTGGCTTGACATCATCCTGTGGTGGGTACACACTCAAAATAGCAGGAGCTTTAACTGAAGTCGGGCCCATCAGGACAGTCTTCACAGTGAGAAGGCATTAGCTAGACACGTATGTATGTGTGTGAAAATTTTGAATTACAGCAATTACATCTGTAGATGATCAAGGTGGATAATTTTGAGAGGATATTTGAATAAGTATTTTAATTATATTTCTAAACCTCAAATTTAATTCTACTTTGCATTTCTAAAGTCTATATATCATTTCCCACTTGGAAAATTCATATCTGCGTGCATCATAATAAAAGTAAACACTCTATCATTTTCAATGTGTTATGAATTAATGAATATTAGTGATTTCAACTTCCCTCAAGTACTACAGTCTATATTTAATGGCCAATAACATCAATTAAGTATAAAACAGTTGTTGTGTTTATGCTTATATATTTGAACATGTTTTGTGGGCTGGAAAGTCAGCTTTGTGGTTAAGAGCACTTGCTGCTCATGTAGAGGATCTGGATTTGGTCTCCAAAACCTTCTTGGCAGCTCACAACCATCTGTCATTTCAGTTCTAGGGTGCTTACACCCTATTCTGGCCTCCACATGAATTAGGTATACACATGGTGCACATACATACAGTGCACAGAACATTCAGATACATCAAAATAAATAACTCTTTAAAATGTTTTCAGATAACTCTACTTCTTGGAATTCAATTTTTATGCAAAGGACTTTATAAAATCCTTAATAGATAGCTTTAGGAGTGTTTGCCCAACATTTCCCCTATATTGTTAAGGATAAATCAATGGCAGCCTCTTACCTTTTCCATGGGGCATATTTCAATGCCAGTTTTTGAGCACCCTGGGTCTTTCTCATTAAACCAACACTAACCCTTTGTATTGGTTCTTTGTGCATACTTCTGATCTGATGATACCTAAGAGAACAGCTTAGGGGAAGGTTTCTTTTGGCTCGTGGTTTCAGAGGATTCAGACCATGATAGCTCAGCCCATGTGCTTGGATAAAGCATCACAGTGTCAGGAGCATGTGGAGTAGAGGAGAGATATTCACTTCATGCTAACAGGAAATAGAGGGAAATGGATGACTGGTTGACCTCAGAAGAACAGATTGCTGATAGAAATGTAGACAATAAAGGCTTGTGAGTTTTCTGATGGGAACAGGGATTCTACTGGGAATTGAACCCAATGCCATTCCTATTATATTCTGGTGAAGAATTTGCCTGTATTTGTGTCTGTTTTCAAACCTTGAGTGAGAATGAATTTAAAGGTGATGGAGTAGTTAACCTTCCTTCGTCTCAGTACAAGCTTTCTTTTCTCTAAAGATATATGATGGGGATCTTGAGAGTGAATTCAACAATTTTGAAGACTGGGTGAAGACCTTTGAACTCTTCAGAGGCAAATCTACAGAAGATGACCACGGTCTGGATGGAGACCGGGTCATAGGAAAGTTCAAGGCAAGTTCCCGTGTGGATTTCATTCTTTGTGTCCATAAATATCAGCCGTGACTCAGTTCTAATAACTGGGTTGTGAGGTAGGCTGTGTGTGTGGAGGAGACGATCCTCATTGCCTACCCTGAACCTTCTCTGAAACCCTGCAAGGCCAAGCCAGTCTTTGAAGATATTTTTGATTTGTGGCCAATGGATTAAACTCACTCTACATAATATATATGAAGACATTGTTACTACCCATAAGGACTACTGTCCTTTGCCTTACTGTCCTGTCCACAACATATTAAATAAGTGTTCCACGTAGATTTGCCAGTTGAAGATCTAAGATAAATCAAACAATTCAAGTCCTTTTCTGGCAGTCTTGGGGTTTCAGTATCACAAAGCAGTCATTATTATCTGGAGCTCACTACTGCATGCTAGGCCTTTAAGGTGCTATAGCCAGTGTGCTGAAATATACCAAGAACCCAGTTTGCCAACCTGGATTTAAATCTTGTTTATTACAGTAGCTAGTTGCATGACCTCAAGCAATATACTTCCCCTCCCAAAGCTTCAGTTGCTGTGTCTGGAAAGAGGAATACTGTACTTAGGACAGACTGAGAAAATAGGGAAACCTGGGCACAGCATTCCATGTACAAAGAGCACTCAGATCCCACTGCCATACTCCTCGTGTGATGGACCATGATGAGGGCATTAACATACTGGCTCCACCCACTAGTGTGTCATGAATAAGTGCTAAGCAAGCTTGTATACATTGCCCAAAGATGCAACCCTGACAAATGGTAACGTGAGCCCATGTCCTTCAGATGCTTGGGCTGTGTTCATTTTTCCACCACTGGGTTCATTATGGTTTCTTATAGGCCTTATGACAATTCTGTTTTCTGGCTTGTGTTCTATGGTACCAGGGCTCCTTCTGCATCTACAAAAGCCCAGAGGATTCTACCTCAGAGGACAGTGGCCAGCTGAGAATCCAGCAAGGAATTCCACCCAATCACCCTATTCAAGTACTGATCCGTGTGTATATCATTGCAGTAAGCCACTCTCCTTTGATCTACACAGGTGTATTAGCTTATCTATGGTATGGAAACAAAATACTGTAAGTGGGTTTAAGTAACTGAAATATTTTTACCACAGTTCAGGTCCTGGCAGTGTTAGTGGCTGGTGGAACCTTTTCTGCTGGCTTATATGTCTGCCCTCACATGGCCATTCCTCTGGGGATATGAATGTGGAGGGAAAAATAGCAACTTCTGAAACCTACAGCTCCACTCTTGTGACATTATTAATTTTAGTCACCTGCCTACAGCCAGCCATAGGTCCAATACTGTTGTTTCAACATACACCTTTAGGAGATGCCCAGACCAGTCCATTAAGCTTTACTGGCTCTGTTAGGTTACCTGCTAGCGGGAAAGGAAACCAAAGGCAGGAGTAGAATGTTCACAGGGATCACAGGGGAGACAGTGAGAGGAAGAGAAAGGCACCCAGGACCCAACCAGGCAGCTGCTGTGGTGAAATTCCCACAATGGCTTTACTGCTGCACTGCTAAAGTCTGAAGCTTCAATTTGAGAGCATTAACAAAAAAAAGGGGGTAGGGGAGATGGAGAGATGGCTCAGTGGTTAAGAGCACTGACTGCTCTTCCAGAGGACCCAGGTTCAATTCCCAGCACACACCTGGTGGCTCATAACCATTGCCGGGCAGTGGTGGTGCACACCTTTAATCCCAGCACTCTGGAGGCGAGGCAGGCGGATTTCTGAGTTCAAGGCCAGCCTGGTCTACAGAGTGAGTTCCAGGACAGCCAGGGCTACACAGAGAAACCCTATCTTGAAAAACCAAAAACCAAACCAAAC
This sequence comes from Rhynchomys soricoides, assembly GCA_019843965.1. Classification (NCBI taxonomy): domain Eukaryota; kingdom Metazoa; phylum Chordata; class Mammalia; order Rodentia; family Muridae; genus Rhynchomys; species Rhynchomys soricoides. The sequence continues at coordinate 2,437,964 of JADRCH010000007.1, read as the reverse complement.
CAAACCAACAACAAAAAAAAAAAAACCCCACAACTCAAAACATTATGTTCTCCAGGCTTCCCTCTTCGATAATGAGTCAAAAAATAAAAAAATTTAATTACAATTTTTTTTTTGACTTGTTGGGATAGTGGAAAACCAAACATAGCATTCAATTGCAAAATCCCTCTGGGCCATGGATCTAGGTGCTTGGATTTGGTTTTGTGACTGTCTTGGTAGTATTCTTATTCAATGCTACCTCTCTTCATGTTGCTTACATCCCTTGTAAGGAGCATTAACAAAGAATTAAAGAAAATCTAATTGCCAGACGTGGTGGCACAGGCCATTCTTCCCAGCACTCAGGAGGAGCTCCAGGCCAGCCAAGCACACAGTGAGACCCTGTCTCAGGAGTTAAAAAACAAATGAAAAGTGAAAACAAAATTGTCCTTCCATCATGCATTTCTTGGGTGTCCCTTCTCTCCTGGGCACCGTCACACCGCCGTGTGGCAGGGGTGTTGTGGTGGCGTCTCTGTCCAGCTGGGAAGGGTGGCAGTGCTCATGATAAAGCTCAGACAATGCTGGGTAGTCTATAGTAAATGCCTGCCTACTGGATACCCTACAATAGCCTTTTTAAAATGTTATTCAGGAAGATCCTGGTGCCCTGGGAGATAATTAATATATATTCCTCAAGAAACAGAGTGCATGTTTATGTAAATCTGAGAAATATTGTGTCCAATAATTGATTTTTCCCCTCCAACTCTGGAAGTTCTCAAAGCTCATGTGCACACAAAAAGACTCAGAGAATTCTGGAAGCGAACAAATGTAGTGAACTGTTAAATCCTCGGAGCCATCTCTGCTTCCCAACCCCCATGGTTTCCTCTCACTGAATTACAGAGCTATGAATCACAACCCCTACTGCAGTTCTGTTGTCTAGAGCCCTCTACACTAAGTTCAGGGCAACTGTGGACAAGGTTCCTGACTGGAGCATGGAAGAGCACTGCCTTGGGCTGCAGTTTGAGGACACAGCGTCCTTGAATGAACCAAGTAGGAAGGGTGACAGTCCCGTGTTTCATTAGCAAGAACGTCACTCAGGAATGGAGAGCTGGTGTTTGTCATGGACCTTGTTAATAGTGACTGTGTGTGCTTTTCTATCATTTATTAATACACAATTAGTTAACAATATACTGATTTTAAAATAATCTCATAAGCACTAAAAGATTGTAAAAAAAATAACCAAAAAAATGCATGCAGAAAGAAGTCAAAATTCTTTACCAGGTTCCTCTTCCTTAACAAGGTAACACAGACACTTTTCCAGATCAGCACATTGCTTTATTTCTTTTCGTGGCCATATGATGCTTTCTTGAGTAGCTAAAACATCACTTGTTCTCACAAGAAATATTAATATTAATATCCTTAAAGTAATGAACAGAACGGTACTCTTATTTTTGTGGAGATCATGTGCTACATTCAAGTGGTATAAGAACTAGGAAATATAAAAATAAACAAAGGACCAGCAAAGTACACAGGTTGTATTAGAGTTCACTGAGGTACAAAGAGTTAAATGAGGGTGATTTGACAAGAAAAATCAGAGAAATCGCCTATTTAGATTGTGCATCGACACGTAGCCTGTTTACAAGTTTTGGCTATTAAGCAGTCTCTAGAGGACATTCTTGTTCTTATCCATGTAGCTGGATCTACTTATCCTAATTGGTCTGAGGGAGACAGTTTTAGGTATTGGGCTGTTTCTCAGCTTTCTTCACTGCCAAGTTTCTTAGTCTGTTTGATGCCACGTCTTACTGGCCTCCTACCATGGCCTTTCCGTATACGAGGTTCACTTTTGACAGCCTATGGTCCAGTGGGTCTGGAATCAGGCTTCATGATCAGAAACACATCATCACTCAGGGAGCTAGGGCTAAAGGCAAGATCCATGGGGACATGGCTTCAGGAACCACTGGTGCTGGACATCTTTAGGTCCACCCCATGGTTATAAAGATAGATCCAGAAACAACACGACTTGGCCAAGGTGACACAACTAAAAATTAGAACATGGGCTCATGTCTTCTGCCTCCTTCTCCAGAATGTTCCTTGCTGACATGTGCCAAGGACTGGTTTCCTCTGGGTAGATGGCAGAAGAGCAAGGCAGATATCAATAATTGTTCTTCTTAAGAGCAAAATCAGGATTCTAAAGCAGTCGTTCCTGACTTTAGTGGCACTCTAAAATCTAAGGAACTTTAAAAAGTCCCAAAGGTAAGTAACTAGAACATCGGAACATCTCAAGATAGAACCCAAGTGTCCCCATGTGCAGCCAGGATTAAGCCCGCTGGGTCTGAACCATTTTCTTTTTCTGGGTCAGAACCATTTTCTTTTTCTTCCCCAGGCATTTAATCTTAGCCCAGCTGATCCAGACGGCAAATCAGACCCATACATTGTGCTCAAGCTTGGCAAAACAGAAATAAAAGACAGGGATAAATACATCCCCAAACAACTGAATCCAGTGTTTGGAAGGTTAGTGCCATCCCAATTGGGTTGTATTGTCTTTTCTGCATTGGATGATGCTGCCTTCCTGGAGGTTGGTATAAATTCATTCTCTCTCTCTCTCTCTCTGTGTGTGTGTGTGTGTGTGTGTGTGTGTGTGTGTGTGTGTATGTGTAGGGATGTCTTAGACAAAACAGTAAACACTGTTTTACAACAGTGACAGTAAACAGCTGAAAATTAAACACTGACTTGTATCCTGGATAACAGCCAATCAAATGATTATCCATGCAAAAATATAGATGGTTTTCCTATCTAGGATTTGACACTGTAATCTTCAGACATGTGGTTTTGTAACACATAAAATTTTAACTTAAAAGTATCTTGAAGGGTCATGGATACCACTTCCTAATACTGTATAAAAGCTTCTTAAAATCAAGACATCTAAGATAGAAAGAAGTTAAGAAATAAATTCAAATTCACACAACTCAGAAATAGCGGGCATTGGGCCAGATGTTTGATTTTTGGTCTCCTACTAGAGAAAGTTTTACCACAATATTATTTTGTTACCTAATTGCAGTGATTCCAGAGGTCCAAATGTTGAACTGAGAGCCTCCAGTGGTGTTTTGTTTTCCTGCAAAATGTTCATTTTCTGGTAGAAAGCAACATCTTTTAAAAAAAGATTTATTTGTTTTATCCATGTGTGTATGTTTTGCCTGCATGTATATGTATACCACATGTGTACAGTGCCCCTGGCATTGAATCCCTTGGAACTGGAGTTATGTGTGAACTACACATGTAATGCATTATTCCAATCTGGGTGCTGGTAACCAAACTCACATGCTCTTAGCCACTGAGCCATCTCTCCAGCCATGCCCTCTGACCTTCCAACGGCATACCAGACGTGGCTTCTGCCTGAGTCTGTGCTCTGGCTACATTGAAACTGAAGGAGCCTGGGTGTTGTTGCCATGTACAGACTCTGTACTGTGATGCAGCTGAGTTTGCCTCTCTGATTGGAGCTTTCCTCATCTATAAGCAGTAGTGACACCTGACTCTAGACTTCTTGGAAAGAACGAATGGGGCATCTATAACACAGTCCAACATACATGTGCTAACTTCCCCCCTCCTTGGTCACTTTAACAACATCTTAAGTACATGTAATTTTCTTTTTCTGGAGGAACTAAGAGCATGGAAAGAGATCGCCACCAGACTTGCGTAAATTCATTTATCCGTTTGTATTGGCTTTGGACCCCACGGCATTTGATGAGCATCAGTTTCTTAGATTTTTATTGCTGCTGAGGAAATGAGGTCATAAACTAGTCCGGATTAATGGGACCTGTTAAAATGACAGTTCCAGAGAAGTGTACCCCTGCTTCTCTGATCCAGGGGTGACATCTACAGCTCTCTGCCACTTATGGAGCCACTGCTTCAGTTTTGTCATTACAGTTCCCCAGCTGTGGAGTTGACTTGCTTTATCAGCCTGGAAAGTAGGAGGCTAGTGGGATGGAATCCATCTACAGCTTTGCAGAGCTTCTTTCCTAATCTCTCTAGGTGGAGATGGTTGGTGGGGTGTATCTTTTATTGTTAAATCAGGACACAAGTTCCTATCTCAAAACTACTGTGGTCCAGCAGGCTGAGTGCTTAACCCAAGGCTTAGGGACTGCTCCCAAGGACCACTGCAAGAGTATTTGTGTGGGGGTGCCACAGCCACTTTTGCTGATACCCTGGCTCTGTGTTCTGCCTCCTTTCACCCTCATAGCTTATGGCATGGGTTTACTTGTTTATGTGTTCACCTGCCATCCTCTTCCCTCTCCTAGAAGGTCACATCTGTCTGTACATGAACTCATGTGGCCAATACCACTTCCTCAGCACCTCAGACAGAGCCTGGCACTTGCTAAGTGCTGAATAAGTATTTTATTGTGAAAAAAATGAGAGATTGAATAGATGCACAGACAAAACTTCCTCCATTTGATGTTGAGATCTGATGGGGCTCTGCCACTCTGCACCATTATAATGTGAAGTATGACTGTAGTCTTTGGAAGTTCTTCACAGCTCTCAAACAATGGAATCCCAAAAAGCTGATCTTAGGTGACTAAAACAGCTCACAGACTCTGGCTTGCTCACCTCTGCAGGCATGGGTCCTGGCTGGGCCCTCATCGTGACATCTGCCTACTTTGGTTGGTTCCTTCATGGTTACTGACAATCTGTCTTATGTCAGATGCTCCACAGTCAGTGGTTTTTAGGGATCCTATGACTACTGAGAGAAAAATGAATCAGGGATAATGACAGTGTGGCAAGTCCCATAAAGACAGGGGAAGGGCAAGCCTGAGCACCACAGGTCTAGAGTCAGGAGAGCTAGGGGTGATGAGAATTCTCATTATGCTCCTTTTCCCCTAGCTCACACTTTGCCCATGACTTGATCTTGGCTCCTGCTGTCGTCTTCTGCCAATTTCTTGTTTCCTTACCCACTGGAAATGATTCTACTCTCAAGACCTGTCATACAGTGACTGTGTGATAAATGTCAGAAGAATAAGTTAGGAAATGAATGGATGAGCAAAGGAGCCATCTTGGCTTTGAACCTCTGAGCCTCTAAACACTCACTCTCTCAGTTTTTGTTCATTTAATGATCTTTCCTCAAGCAATGAACACAGTAGCATTCTAATGGTATTATTACTGACAAATTACCTGATGTAAGCCTATGAGTTTCCAGGGCAACCAAGAATCCAATCTTGGTACCAGGGTTTTGCAAACTCCTTGAACGACAGCTCCAGTTAAAATTCAGACAGCATTAATTTGAGCACAATTTGATGAGAAGGGACAGCGAAGCCATTATTAAGTTAGACCTGGGTGGCTAGCATGGTGAGAGGAAAGTCCAGTGATGGATGTTGGTTGCTTCCTTCAGTCCTTCTGATGAACCCCTAGAATTGCCATTACAACCTAGAATCCAAACATTGAAGCTAAGAAAGTCACCACCAATACTGAAGCCAAGAAAGGCATCACCATGCTTGACAGGTGAAGGGCACATGGATTTCTCCCCTGGCGCCCCATGTGGGACCTTTCAGAACCATCAACTATAATCACTGGTACTATAAACAGACTTTTTTCTCACTGGGGAGGGTTAATTGTGGCCATCAAATGCTCCAAGAAGGCTTGATTCATGATCCTTCACTTACATTCTTGGGATTTTGGTTCCCTCATCCACAAAATAGAGGTATTGGATATAGATTTCTGACATGCTTTGTAGTTCGAAGAAATAGTCATTAAATATATATTCTCTGACGGCCAAGTGCAAACTCCAGCGCTGTGGAAATCAGGGGATGGTATTCTGTAATCAAGGGGCTCAGCCTTGTGGAGACAGCATTTCAGCTCTGCAATACCTTGTTTCCATCAGTGAGGTTTTCTTTTTGAAAACTCCAGCTGGTGTTCCTCAACAAAGCAGTAACAGAAATGAATGGTAGTATCCCTACTGTGTACGAGCTGAAAAGCTGAAAGTGAGATGTGTGTTTTATATGATCAACCACACCACCAAGTTACTTTTTTTAAAAAGTCCTATTCTCGTTTTCATACATGGAATGTGGAAGAGATTAAGTAAGATCCACAATGTTTAATAGACATAGAGGTCAGGTCTGAATTCAGACTAGAAATGAGACCAACACCTCTAAGACATGACTTATGAAAGGGTGAATCATTGTCTATTGAAATTTGATAAAGAAATCAGAAGTTGATTGTACCTGGATAATAAACTACACAGATTCCTGTCAGTGCTAACTGAATTGTTGATACAGTCAGTGCGTTCACAAAGTGGACCATGAAGTGCTAACCTAAAGGAAGCTGGTGAAGTCCCATGCTGCCAGACATTGCTAATTCCCAGCCCTCTCCTTGGACTCAGGTCATTTGAGATCCAGGCCACTTTCCCAAAGGAGTCCCTGCTCTCCGTCCTGATTTATGACCATGACATGATCGGGTCAGATGACCTCATTGGGGAGACCAAGATTGACCTGGAGAACCGTTTCTACACCAAACACAGAGCCATCTGCGGCTTGCAGAGCCAGTATGAGATGTAAGTTTTCTCCTGTGGAGACGTTGTTAGTATCTCAGGACCACAGCCTTGTGGCGATCTGGACTGCGCATGCATTTATCTCTAGTGTGGCAGATCATATCCGCAGAACTGGTTTGGAGAGACTATTCCATGCTCTTGAGGGCCTATGAAGCTGGGGAAGTGGCTTTGAATTATAACTCAGGGCTGGTTCTCAAGAGTTAAGAGTCAGGCTGTGGTGTGCTTGTGCATTCACCTGTGTCTAGTGGTCAGGATTCCCAGGAGGATGGTTCTGGATGAGGAATGCAATGCAAATACAATGCAAACATCTCAAACATCGAAAAAATCGTAGGTGTCTCAGAACTGTGTAAATACCAGCTGTGTGTGCTTAGGACCTGCTGTTTTAAGAGCTTGGCATGCAATATCTTCTCAGATCCTCTAGAACTCGCTTACTTTATAAGTGAAGGAAGAGTGGATTTAAATCTCATTCTTCACAAAGATTTGCAAATCAACTTTGTTTTAAAAAGTAGGCTACCAGCTTGATGTTCTTTTTAAGTGTTTTTGTATCTGATTATATTTTTTAACAAAATCTTACAAATTACAACCAGGGAACTATAGACACTCATTGGAGTTCCATTGTGTAATTAGAAAACCATTTTTCCAAAATGAAAAATAATTTACATAAATTATCACTACAAATCAAATAATTTGTACAATTCACTATTTTGCATAATTTATTGATAAAATTAAATACTTATGTATATTTTTGCTTATTTCCTTTTAGTGTTTTTTTCTATACTATTTTTTTCTGAACTTGGATTACATGCTTTATAATTTATTTATTGTTCTGACTTTGTAGCATATTTTACAGCTGTCATTTAATATTGCTTGCAGTCTTTAATATACTGGGCCTACACAGTATTTGATTATATGAACATGCTATGAAGTGGTGGAGTCAATTGCCTTCCTGATGTGTAGGACATGTGATCATGCAATTCCTATTGTGGGAGGTCAGGAAGCAGGGAATGGGTGGGAACCAGCGCCTGCCCCTGTGTCCAGTGATTGACTTCCTCAAAAATAGCTATTTCTTAGGGAATAAACGGGTTGGGGAGATCCAGGAAAGTCACTTATTAGAAAAACATGTCAGAACTGTCTGCCCAAGACATGAGTCTATAAGATAAATTGGGGGTCGGGGGAGGAGGGAGGAGAGACATTGAGGTGATAAGTCGGGGCTTTCCTCTTAAATAGCACACAAATGACCAAACACTGGCTGAACTTGCCCAGACTCCCTAGCAGCAGAAAAACAGACTGGGGCTTGCTAGTGGTGCTGGGGAGTGGGAACAGAGAGTAAGTGTAGTTTGGATACAGGGTCTTCTTTCAAGGTGATGGCAACTTTTTATAACCAGGCAGACAGTGTGACTGCATGCCATTAGGACCATATGCAATACCACCAAACCAGTCAACTCCAAAATGATAAATGTTGTCATATGCATTTCTCTTCAGTGTTCTTTTCAGAAGAGTGCATCACTTTTTAAAAAATCAAAATTTCCTGCAAACTATCTTTGTGTCAAGCTGCCTGCAAGCCATGTCTTACATGCAAGCTGAGATTATGCAAGGGTGCTTGACTTGAAAGAGCAGAAAATGAAACAAGGCCAAACACACGCGCCCAGGTGTATAACTGGGGGAAACTACACAAGTCACATTTGACAGTAGCTTTTATTGGGGACCTCAAAGGGTGTTCCCCTGGAGTGCAACAATACTCACTTCTTCTGTCCTTCCTCCTCTTCTCAGAGAAGGGTACAATGCCTGGAGGGACACATCCAAACCCACAGAAATCCTAACCAAGCTCTGCAAAGAGAACAAGCTAGACGGACCGCACTTTCGCCCTGGGAAGATACAGATCGGAAATAAGGTCTTTTCTGGGAAAACAGTCTTCACTGAAGATGACTCTGGTAACTCCCAGCACATGGCTTTGCCAGTGTAGCTGTTCTTTTAAAAAGGCTGGTCCCAGTGGTCTAGGCTTGGGGACAGTGGGTCATCTAATTACAAAAGGAAAAGACAGACAACCAAGTAGGCTAAAGACAAGCACTCAGAGTCAAGGGTTCAGGTAAGTAGGCTGCATCCTGGTCTAGTTCCCTCCTGTCTTTGTGTGTGTTGGTAAAGACTTGCAAATGTGCAAAGCAAGCAAGAGCTCTCAGGGAACGCCATACAGCATTAAGCAGTAGGTGCAACCCACTACCCTGCAAGTGCTGTTCCAAACTATCTTATTGTGGCACCAGAAGAGGGATTTATTTTTCCATAAGTACCACAGGACACACCCTACAGACCCCAAAGAAGTTTCCATACATTTTGGAGGAGGCAAAATGTATAAAGGCATTTTTAATGACGCAGCACAATTCTGTTACCATCACATCTGAGCAGTTGCTGCTTCTCTCTAAAGCTTCCCTGCTTTTGCTTCAGTGAAACGGAAGGTGATAATGAGGTTGTTTCAACACTATCGACTTTCGCCATTTTTATTTCATTTTACTTTTTGATTTTGGACCCAAGAACATACTGAGGGTTCTTGTATGCAGTTATTGCTATTTAGACAGTCTTTTGTGATATTATTGATATGAATTTCCTTTAAACATGTTTTCCTCTTCACAATATACTCTTAGGGTGATGTAATTATTTGGTCAAACTATACATTTGACTAAATAATGATTTAAAAAGTTAGCACTTTTGCACTCTAAAGATCTGAAATTATGTTCATAACATCAGTTCCTGAGTGATTAAACTTTATGACAAAGGTTTATTCATTGATTGTGTAACTCTATTAGTTCTTACAGATACCGCCAACAGGTGGTTGTTTCTGTGGTCTCTTTCTATAAAGTCAGGTTTGATTATCTTATGTCTTAGATCTTATATCACCTTATATCATATATATGATATATATATCATCACTATAAGCTTTGCCAAGAAGATTTTATTCTTTTTTTTTCTTTTTTCTTTTCTTTTTTTTCGGTTTTTCGAGACAGGGTTTCTCTGTGTAGCCCTGGCTGTCCTGGAACTCACTCTGTAGACCAGGCTGGCCTCAAACTCAGAAATCCACCTGCCTCTGCCTCCCAAGTGCTGGGATTAAAGTGTGCGCCACCACGGCCTGGCGATTTTATTTTTCAATAATTTTGTCTTGCTCTGTGATATTCCTTCCACCTGTAATTTTTTTATTATTGTTTTTATCTTTTAAGTCATGAGTCACCTCCTTTGGTCGAATGAAGTGTAAGTGTTTATAGTTGGGAAATCCCAGGCAAAGAGAAGACATCTACAAACACACCTTATGCCACCATTTTACTGAAGGCCACCCTGATTTCTAGGTCCTCACACCGTGGTGTGAACAAACATACCCTCTTTAGTGTCTGCCATCCATCTGCTCTGGGATCTCCAGGAATCTAGTTGTGTGTGTGTGTGTGTGTGTGTGTGTGTGTGTGTATGTGTGTGTGTGTGTGCGCTTATCAACTGACTTATTTCAGGTCTCTATCTCCACATTCAGTCTCTATCTTTCATTTGATGCCACCTCCAGTCTTTTCTATTTTTTTGGTTTCTTTTTTCCCTACTATGTCCTAGCGTCTTTAGGATGCATGGTTAAGGGAAGTGCTTTCGACGGCATCAACAGCCCCCACTCTTTGCGTCTAACAAGTGTCTTCCCTTGTCTGTACTCCCTGCAGAGGAGATGGTGGAGTCTTATGAACACTTGGCCCTCAAGGTATTACACTCTTGGGAGGACATCCCTGAAGTCGGGTGTAGGCTGGTTCCTGAGCACATAGAAACAAGGCCACTGTACCACAGGGATAAGCCAGGAATGGAGCAGGTAATGTTACCAGCATTGTTAAGGGCAGAGCCTGGACCTTGCCAGCCTTAAGGAGTTAGGGTTTGTTATGATATGGATGGTGTTATGATCTGCGGGATGGTGGCGCAGCTCCAGAAACCACCCCAGGCCAAACAGTTCCAGGTGGGGGATTTATTGGGGGGGGGTGGTGAGGTAGCAGTGGGAAGAGAAGGGGGGAAGAGAGAGATCAGAGGGGTCTTCCATTTATTTATGGAGAGTGAAGTAGCCACAGGTAAAGGTGGGAGGTGGGCCAAGTGGGAATATGGTGGCTGTTGCCTTGGCAACAGGTGGGCAGGTTCCACTGTCACCTGTTTGGAGGTCCTGATGCCAACAGGGTTGGTGACTCATCCTCAGGGGGCAAAACAGACAAAGCCATAGTGAAAAGCAAAGATTTACTAACTGTGTCCATATTGAGAAAATTAAAGGGGTTCATTGAACCCCCAAGTCTATTTTAAAGACCCTGGCATGACATTTAGATTTAATAGAGTTCAAGAGGTCTACATACTTAACTAGGCCATACTGTTCAAGAGATGGTCTCACCCATCACTGGTCCATCATTCCCTTTGCTCCAGTCTCTCCTTCAAGGTGGTCTGGCAAATTGTCAGACTATGTGGAGTCTCTTTCTGCAAGATGGGCTAGTACCAGGTCTCATCCTTTTCCTCCTCACACATGAAATTCCTGAGTAAATTCCACTTTCTTGGGAACTATTATGTCACTAATTTTATAGCTTAAAGAAAGGGACACAAGTGTCTCTTTAAGACACCTTCATGCCTGCCAAGGTAGATGGAGTAGTGGGCAGAGCAGGTCTGGCCTAAAGTGGAGTTTTCATCCACAAGAAGTGTCCTTAAAAGTTGATCCTGTGTGCCTTACAATGGCTTTTGAGCTTCTTCCCAGGGAACACAGCACTGTCTGGAAATAGTTTGGATTCTTAGAAGTAGGTGAGATGCTGTTAGTATCCAGTGGGTAGATGATGCTAAACTAAACATTCTACGGTTCACAGGATAGCCTCCACTCCAAAGAGAGAGTTGTCTAGCAATAATGTCTGTGATGTGTCAGAGTTGAAGAACTACGCTCTGAAGTCACTATTGATTTTGTATTTCCATTTTAACAATTTGAATTAACAAAATCCTTTGTAAGAACTCTGACATTTGAAAAACTTTGAAGCTTAACTGATAGGTAAAAATTCTTGAGACAATATGTATTGACTGCATAGAGCCATGTCTACTACATAGGAGAGATCCAAAAAAGCTTTTCTTGCCCTTCCCCAGCTTTTAACTTACGCATCAATAAATTCTTAATAAAATGTGTTATCTAAGGCATGGTGGTACATTTCTGTAATTACAGAATTTGGGAGGTAGAAGCAGCTGTATCAGGAGTTCAAGGCCCGCTACACATGCATAATGTGTGCAAGGTCAGTCTAGGCTACTTGAGAGTCTAGCTTAAGGAAGGAAGGAAAGGAGGGAGGGAGGAAAGGAAGGAAAAAAAGCCAGAGAAGACTCTCCCTTTGTTCACAAACCGGCCACATGCATACAAGGACACCAAATCCTATCTAACATCCATTTCCTAATAAGGGGACATTTTAAAGTAACGAATGGTCAATTATCATGCCCTGCCATCTCTCAAAGCTAAAGGAAACTTTCTTTTGTCAACAAGGGCCGTCTACAGATGTGGGTGGATATGTTTCCCAAAGATACACCTCAGCTTGGACCTCCTGTTGACATTTCACCAAGGAAACCCAAAGGGTAAGTAAATCTGTCCGGGCTGAGGGGAAGAGACCATGGTAGCAGAATAAAGGATTACAGCATTTGAGATGAGAGATGGTTGTCTGGCCAGTGGTGCCTCACTTTCCATATGGCTAGTGGCAGTGGCACATTAGTTGAGTGACAGAGGTGGTTGAATTGGTGGCTTCTGAGTTTCAAGCTCCTCATATGGAAAATGCTGGTCCATTGGAGGAGGAGCTACTCTGACCCATTCATACCCCAGTGAGTCTGAGATCTCCTGTTGGGCCACTTAGTTGTGACAGACCAACCTTGAGTGCTGATGCTAATGAACCTGCCAGACTTAGGCTTACAGACCAAGTGCAACGCTTTTGACCCCATTTCAAGGTCACCCTCCTAACACTGTATTCCTTTACCCCAGATACGAGCTGAGGGTGACCATCTGGAACACTGAAGATGTTATTCTAGAAGATGAAAATATCTTCACGGGTCAAAAATCAAGCGATATTTATGTCAAAGGGTAAGGCTCCCCACGAGTTCCATTCGTCCTTTCTCCATTCCCTCCTCTTTTAGTCTCTAATCAATCTATGCTTTGTGGAAGCTGCCACCCACATTCCACGGAAGGAAGTGCCCTGCTTTATTTGATAAGGCCACTTTCTGTGTAAAATATTTGTCTTGTTCATTTATTTTGCTAAGAGTTATTTTATGAAAACATTTTCAGTGCGTAAATCTTATATAATTATCTTTGGGTTGTATGTAAACTTTTAAGTTGTCCTTCAGCGGGTACCTGCCCTTCCATGGGAAGCAAGCAGAGCAACATGCGTGTTACAGAGGGAAGAGGCATGTGTTCAGGACTTTGTAAAACTAAGGCAAACGCAAGCATTTAGGCCTTATTGTTTGCTACTGAGACTCCAGCCTAGACCCTGGAGTTGAAGCATTCACTATACCTCTTAAACCAGGCCCCCAGTCAGGGAGTCAGGGAGGACATAGAAAAGATAGCCCTTGCTCTTTCCTGAGCAAGAAGCACCTTGGCAGTCAAAGCATGCTCGGTGGTTCAGAGTTTTTCCCCTCCAGAATGAGAATAGAGGAATGAATTGTAACAAAGCAGGAGTAATCGAAGTAGCAGAATAATACTTGGAGAACAGAATTAAAATCATCTGAAATTGCTTTCCAATCTCGTTCAGGAAAGATTAGGGCATTCTGTAAAGTGGTATTTCATCATGGCTCATGATATGGAAGGCTTCTGGAAGAGTTGGGAAACTTCCACATCCTGGCCATTAAGATGTATATAGAGAGAGACACCCATATTCACACCTCTCACCCTTTGCTTGGGGCTGCCTCGCTCCCCAGGACCGACAGCGACTCAGGTCTACTGTTGCTAATCCCAATGGTTCAGCTTGGATTCCTCCTTCTAATTAATCCTCTCTTCTCTTGCTCTAAGGACTGCACAGCACAGCTACCCTCTCCTTCTGCACTCAGTCTCTCTTAACCTTGGCAGCAGTGTCTTCTTCCTGTTTTCCTCCTACCCTGGCTGCTCACTTCTCACGGGTCTGGAAGTTCAGGGCTGCTAACAGTCCAGGGCATTTTCTCTTTTCCTTAGCTAAGTGTGTCTACTCCTCTCTGCCACTGTGTTCTGAAAAATGTGCCACTGAATACATGTGGTATTCCTCTCTGAAGGGAAGGGGTTTTATCTTCCCTAGGAATGAGAAACAGATGCTTTCAGAAAACAGGTGGTTTGGGGCCTGAAGAAATGGCTCAGCAGTTAAGAGCACACACTGCTCTTCCAGAGGACCTGAGTTCAGTACCTAGTTGCCCACATCAGGCAGCTCAGAGGTGCCTGTAACTTCAGCTCCAGATAATTCAACACCTCTGGCCTCCTTGGGTACTGTCACACATTTGTGTATAGTCACACACACACACACACACACACACACACACACACACACACAAAGATAATAAAAATAAATCATTTTTTAAAAAGAAAGTAAGTCGATTGAATTATCAATTAGTTTGAATAAAAAGTCTTTGTTTTCTAAATCAACTAACCATGGATGAAGTACTAGGGGAAAATATTACTTGAAAAGATTACATTATTCTTAGCATGGAGGAAAAACAATGGCTAATACTAAGAAGAAAGGATGTCATAGATCATCTGGAGTCCCCAAGGTTTTCAACAGATGTGACATGCTGTTCCTCAAAACAGTCCTATGAACCGGGAGCCAAAACCAGTGTCAATTTTTACAGATAGATGTTAGGCACAAAGAAGTTAGACAACTGGCCTGCAGTCACACGGTGAGTAGTAGAGCCAGGACTTAGAAGCTCAGTGGCTGTGGGCAGCCCACCTACACCCTCGCTGCCCCTGCCCCCTGTGCTCCAAATGACCCAAATCTGCTACACTGTCAGGACCCAGAATCAGAGAGGACAAGCCATTCCCAAACCCAACAAGAGGTCAGATACCTAATTCTAGAGGCTTCAATGTAAGCTTGTTCTAACAAGCTGATGTGGAAATGATACCCCCCTTACAAGAGGACTCCCAGCATGACAGGTTCTAACTCCTTCTTCATTTCCTATTCGAGACAGGGTTTCTCTGTGTAGTCCTGGCTGTCCTGGAACTCACTCTGTAGACCAGGCTGGCCTCGAACTCAGAAATCCACCTGCCTCTGCCGCCCAGGTGCTGGGATTAAAGGCGTGCGCCACCACTGCCTGGCTCCTATTTTCTATCTTAACTACACAGAGCGTCTCATCTATAAACAGCCAACAACACTTATGAACCCTGCCTCTCTTTCATATTAAAATGGAAATTTCCATCTGAACCCAAGCTACGTATAACCTGAAACTGTGGCTCAGACACGCTGAAGCTGGTTGAGTCACTCTTGATTCTGTGGATACCTGAACAACACGCTCTGAATGTTTGAATCTCCTTAATATTTATGCAGGTGGATCAAGGGATTGGAGGATGACAGGCAGGAGACAGATGTGCATTACAACTCCCTGACTGGGGAAGGCAACTTCAACTGGCGCTTCCTGTTTCCGTTCCAGTACCTGCCAGCTGAAAAGCAAATGGTCATCACCAAACGGGAGAACATCTTTTCCCTGGAGAAGATGGAATGTAAGACTCCAGCTGTGCTGGTGCTCCAGGTCTGGGATTTTGAAAGACTGTCCTCAGATGACTTCCTGGGTAAGCCTGGTGGCCTTCTCAGGCATGCATTAATGTTAAGGATGTCGTCCTAGCTTTGGGAGAGCTGAACGTGATTTTGTTATGAGGACAATAATTTTAGTGCTATTACCGGGGAACTGACAAAATAAATTGTAGTCTGTGCATTCGGCAGGCCCCTGATAAATTCAGACAAGTTGATCTTTGCTCTATCTTAAAAAAAAAAAAAAAAACAAACAGTTAAACTTTGAGTTTGTTATTAATGTGTTATGCCAACCAGAGGGGCTGAAGAGGTTGCCCAGAAGTCAAGGGCATGGGCTGCTCTTGCAGAGGACCCTGGGTTCGGTTCCCAGCTTACACATCAGAAGCCCTACAACCACCTGAGACTCTAGCTCCAGGGGATCTGATGCCCCGCCCGGCACCTGCATGACTGTGATACATATACATACATTCAGGCCCACATACAAATGGCTAAAGTAAAATAATAAAGTAAATCTTTAGGAAAAAGAACCAACCACAGCTCCTCACATAGAGAACACTCAGTAAACAGCAGCCCTGCAACCATGAAAATACTGAACAGTCAGTGGTTTAGAGAGCTGGGGACAATGTGCTAAGCGCAAAAGAATGTGGGGTGAAAATCTCACTTTGTTAGATATATATTTATATATATATTATATGTAAAGTTATGTAAATATTATATACATAAATAAAAAGGCATAAATACATTTATATCTGATGAAACTGTATATCTTAAGGAAGGGCAAGTAGGCTAGGGCTATGTGCTACCTCACAAAGCCATGACCAGTTTGGTAAGACATAGACATCCATATATATATATATATATGTGTGTGTGTGTGTATGTATGTATGTATGTATGATGTACATGTGTTAGAGTTTTACCTTTAACAAATGTTACTTTATAATAGGAAAGTTGTCGATGTGAGATACACGACTCCTTTATGACAGTATCGTAGCCCAAAGCAACATTGAAGTGAACTGGGAGGCTCACTTCTGTTCTAAGACTAGATACGAAGGAGGGTGGGGGGGGGAGACTTTGACCCTGGATGCAAGATGATGAATGGGGGATTCCCAAGGGAAATCAGTACTGAAGGACAACCAACCTGGGGTCCATCATCCAGGCGCAGGGAACCGCATGGAGAGTTGGGAAGGTGCCCAGTAGTAATACTATTCCAAGCTGAAGCCTGAAGCTTCACATAGCACTCTGCCCCGCCTTCCACCTGTCACCACATTATTAACTCTTTATGGTAACACATGTCTCCCTCCCATTTATACCTATCCACATAGCTAGCACATCTCATACACAATGTGACGCAGAGTGAGTGGCTGGCAAGTGCTTGTATGAGTCTGTGCTGGTTTACAGAGACTGGAAAGCCCTCTGTAATTGTTAGGGGCATCTCTTCACAGGCTCCCTGGAAATGAACCTGAACAGCTTCCCTCGGGCAGCCAAGTCCGCAAAAGTCTGCGATCTGGCTAAGTTTGAAAATGCAAGCGAGGAGAACAAGATCTCCATCTTCCAGCAAAAGCGTGTGCGTGGCTGGTGGCCTTTTGCAAAGAGCAAAGAGCTCACGGTAAGTGACAGCTGTAGGAGGTAAGCTGGGGGGACCATCGGGGACATTGTGCTCTCTTGGTGAGTCATTTTTTAAGCTTCAAGTTAAGTGCTTTGAGGTGACTTTTTAGAGCCCTCAAAGCCAAGTTCCTACCAAGAAGCTAGACATCCTAAAGCTATATAAATGCATTAATAATCCTTTCCTATTTTAGCCTACTTGATTTATAAGTTATCTCTGTTGGGGTGATTTTCCCTCATTTCATCTGAACTCATGCCCCTGGCATTAATTTTTTAAACATTTCTTGAAATTATGCATAAAATCATGGCTAATGCACAGCCTGAGTATAATTGCTTCCTTCCTTAACCTCCAAACATGAGGCATAATTTAAAAGTCTGCCCATCCTTTCGCAACTTCCTGAAGAGGGTGAAAGGTGGTAGACATTTTCTCTTCCTTGCAAGAAGAAAGGTCTGGTCATTCATTGCAAGTCTGGTCTATAGTGGTCCATCCCGAACCACATATAGCTAAAGTTCCTGATCTTTCAAAGATACTGACTGGGAAGGATGTTTCCTTTAGCTCCCCACCCCATTGCTCTTCTGTAGGGATGGAAGGATTGTATACATGGCCAAGTAGGTTATACAAAAGTGCTGTGGTGGACAGCAGGACTCTCTCCTGCTAGCCTCTCTAGGCTTGGGCTTCAGTGGGTGTGAAGCAAGGAAACCCCTGGAAGCTGCTGGTCTGGTGCCCTGGTATCTGCTCTTCTTATATTTTCTGGAAAGTTTTCTTCTTTCTCCCATTCTTAGTTTAGTTTCCTATGACTTTATAATATCGGTGAGAAACATGAGGTACCAGCCATCCACAGTATTCCAGATCCCCAGAGGACATACTGAGGCCTAACTGCAATCTAATTCTATGCTGGTGCTGGGCTGGAACATAGGAGGTAAAACTATGGCTGGAGAGAATCAATCCCAGACAAAGAAGCTAGGAAGGAGCAGACAAAGATGGAGAAGATAAAAGGAAGCAGTCCAACACAGAAACCAAGACAGGGAACTCTTAAAGGGCCAGTGGGATTTTCATTGTATCAGTTACTGTTCTGCTGCTGTGTTAAAATGCCACGACCAAAAGCAACTTGTGAAAGAAAGAGTGTCTTTTGGCTTACGGTTCCAGAGGGAGAGGTGTCCACGATGGTGGGTGTTTTAATCAGGGTTTCTATTCCTGCACAAACATCAGGACCAAAAAGCAAGTTGAGGAGGAAAGGGTTTATTAAGCTTACATTTCCACATTGCTCTTCATCACTAAAGGAAGTCAGGACTGGAACTCAAGCAGGTCAGGAAGCAGGAGCTGATACGGAGGCCATGGAGGGATGTTCCTTACTGGCTTGCTTTTCCTGACTTGCTCAGCTTGCTCTCTTATAGAACCCAAGACTACCAGCCCAGGGATGGTACCACCCACAAGGGGCCCTCCCTCCTTGATCACTAATTGAGAAAATGCCTTACACCTGGATCTCATGGAGGCATTTTCTCAACTAAAGTTCCTTTCTCTGTGATAACTCCAGCTTGTGTCAAGTTGACACACAAAACCAGTCAGTACAATTCCTTTAAAATATCCAATATCTTTTAAAATTCAACATCTTTTACAAGTTCAAAGTCTCTTAACTGGCTCCACTAAAATACCTTCTTTCTTCAAGAGGGAAAAATATCAGGGCACAGTCACAATCAAAAGCAAAATCAAACTCCAACTGTCCAATGTCTGGGATCCACTCACAATCTTCTGGATTCCTCCAAGGGCTTGAGTCACTTCTCCAGCTCTGCCCTTTGTAGCACACACCTTGTCTTCTAGGCTTCAGATGCCTGTACTCCACTGCTGCTGCTGGTTTTGGTGGTCATCTCATGGTATTGGCATCTCCAAAACACTGCTGTCTTCCTCGGTAACTAGGTTACCTCTTATAGGCTCTCTTCATGGTGCCAAGCCTCAACTCCTTTGCATGACCCCTTCAGTCCTGGGCCATCAATTACAACTGAGGCTGCACCTTCACCAGTGGCCTTCCTCAGTCTCTCACAATGCCCGAGCCTCAGCTGCTCTTCATGACCACTTCAGTACCACCTGAGTGACTCTTACACATTACATTACAGAGGGAGGGAAGTCCAGCTACAGCACAAGGTACAACCTTGGCTATCTCTGGAACGTAGCCTCTGAGTTCTCAGAAAACACTTCCTAGAAGATTTCACCTTAATGATGCTGGTCTCTTCTTTTCTTTTCTTTTACTTACTTTCTTTCTTTTTTTTTTCAAGACAGGGTTTCTCTGTGTAGCCCTGGCTGTCCTGGAACTCACTCTGCAGACCAGGCTGTCCTCGAACTCAGAAATCCGCCTGCCTCTGCTTCCCAAATGCTGGGAGGTGTGCACCACCACTGCCCGGCTGCTGGTCTCTTCTTTATCACCACTAATTTCTTAGCTCCAGATAACCAGCATCAATAGTCCCAGTAATGCAAAGTTTTTGATTTAGTAGTTCTGGTATCTTGTTAATCACAGCTAATTCTTCAGTCCTAGCTAACCAAAACCACAGAATCTTCACAATCAAAATAGCAATGGCCCTGATAAGAGTCTTTAATCTTCCCTCTGAAATTTCACAAGCCAGGCCTCCATCTTCTGCACTGTTCTCAACATTATCTTCCAAGCTCCTACACAACATTCCACAGAGCTCTTAACACTGAATGGCTCTTCTAGCTCAAAGTTCCAAAGTCCTTCCACAGTCCTCCCCAAAACATGGTCAGGTTGTCACAGGAATACCCCACTATGGTGGTACCAATTTCTGTCTTAGTTAGGGTTTTACTGCTGTGAACAGACACCATGACCAAGGCAACTCTTATAAAGGATACAATTTAATTGGGGCTGGCTTACAGGTTTAGAAGTTCAGTCCATTATCATCAAGGTGGGACCATGGCAGCATCTAGGCAGGTATGATACAGGAGGAGCTGAGAGTTCTACATCTTCATCTGAAGGCTGCTAGTGGAAGACTGACTTCCAGGCAGCTGGGGTAAGGGTCTTAAACCCACACCCATAGGGAAACACCTACTCCAACAAGGCCACACCTCCCTACAGTGCCACTCCCTAAGCATATATAAACCATCACAGCGGAGTAGGCATGGCAGCTGGAGCAGGAAGCTAAGAGATCACATCTTCAACCACAAAGAGAGAACTAGAAGTGTATCAAGGCTATATATTCTCAGTGCCCACCTCCACTGATATACTTCCTCCAGGAAGGCTGTACCATCTCCCTAAACAGTATCACCAGCTCGTCCAAGTTCTCAAATTCCAGAGCCTATGGGAAACATTTGTCATTCAAACCAGCACAATCCCATAGCAAGAAAATTGCTTTATGAATCTAAATACATGCTCTCAAGTCAGGACCTTGCACACAGAACTTGGGATAAATCACTGAGTGTCTCTGAGCCCTATCAATGAAATTTAATGCACAATGTACGTAAGAATTCCCTAGGAAGCTGCTAAATAGAAGATTCTTATTCAGTATATGGGGAAGCCCAGGAGCCTACACTTCAAACAGCAAGATCCCAGGTGAGGTCATTCTTACGTCAGGACATGCCATGCTCTGAAAGGATGGCAGAGGGGCCTGACCCATGGAGCCTATGCCTGATACTTTATGTGGGTGTGTCTATTGGATTCAGCAGCATAGAGGGTCCCAGCAAACTCTGAGAAATGGAACTGTGAAAGGCTACAACAGAGTTCGTCATAGTGGCCTAAAAGTGGAAACACCCTGACATCCATCAGCTGATGAGTGAATAAATAAATAACAACACACATGCACAAGTAAAGATTATTACCCAGCCATGGGGAAGAAAAGTGCAGTACTGAGCACAGACAGACCTTGAAAACATTATGCCAAGGGAAAGAAGCCAGGAACAGAGACCACATGATGTCCGACTCTACCTGCACAAAACATATAAATAAGCAATCCAGGAAGTAGCTTGGTGGTTGACAGAGACTGGAGGGAAGAAAAGGGGCTGCTAATTGGCTATAGGGGAGTTCAAAGAGTCGATTCAAAGCCAACTTTTGTGCAGAGCCTGGCTCCATCATTAACCCACTATGCAATCACAGGCAACTTCATACCCCTGTCTCAGGGTCCTTACCTCCAAAAACAGAAGAAAGTGAAGGTGAGTACATCCTGAGGCTGTAAGTGACATTGTAAAGGCACAGGATCTATGTCTGGAACACTGAAAGTATTCAACAAATGTCAGAATTTGTGTGCCGTGTCATGGTAATGAGTGTCTCACCATCCTGCCTCCTCTGCCTCCCCGCCACAAAGAGCTAAATATCTGAGTCTGTAAACAATGATGTCTACTTCTAATGGGTCAAGAAGACAAAGGGTGTCAGGAAGAAGAAATACAGTCTTCTCATCATCCTTTAAAGCGTTTGTAAATGCTACTTCTGATGAACTGACCAAGATAATGGACTTTAGCAATTTGTCATCAATGCTATTTATTAAGTTTAGGAGCTATTAATTAAATGTTGCTTGTTTCTGTTTACCATGAGGTTTCTTCTTTTGAGTATAGGTCATCTAGGGCTCTGTCAGACCTTCATGTTATTGTGGCAGTTATAGCGATTGTCATCTGGACAGGGCTTTCCTAGAGGTATCTTTAACTTCTGGGAAGGAAGCAGCCTCTGTCCTAAGGAGCTTCCTGTCTCTTGGGAAGACAAACTAGAAAAGCAGCCTCCAGCTGCCACTGTGGAGTGTGATCTGTCTGTGGCAAGGACAAGGTTGGCAGTCACAGCTGACTGTGTCAGGCACAAGTTGTGAAGGGCTGAAAATGCAAACTGACATTGGAGGATCCCATGTGACTGTGGAAGCCTGAGTCCCAACTTATGTCTCTGACCTCTGCAGCACCAGGCTTTGAAAAGTGAACCAGAGCCTCTGAAAATGGCAGTCTCAAACAGTCATGTTTGGTCAAGGGTACCAGCTCTCCATGGAGTAACCACACAGCTAGCCTGCTTCTTCCTTTCCCACGCCAGCATGCTTTACCCACGAAGCCCCCAAGCTTCCCTTCGGCCAGCTTATATTCTTACTTTCTGCCTGACTTTGAGTCTCTGTTGTGCACAAGAGATGGGCTGACAAGTGATGGAGCTCTGAATCATTAGTCTCTGTGTAGTATCACTGTGTGGGGGCTCCAGTAGTTCCCATAGCCTTAAAGACTTAGTGGTTATGAACTCATTCATTTTCTAAAACCCCATTATACATACATATATATACAGATGACCATATATACACATGCATATGTATCACAGAGAGGTCATCACATAGCTCTGACATGGTTGATCAAGGAAGGACATGGTTTAAATCCAAAGCAGTCCACTCCTAGGTTCCTTGGTCTAAGCCACTGCACAGTACTTCTCTTTCTGGGAGAAGCCTATGCAAATGGAGGGACATTCAGCCTGGTTCTACCCAACCTGGTCCTGAGCTTATTAGCCATCTTCTCCATTGAGGGCTAAGATGATATCTGTAAAACAAAACCTATTCCTGAACCAGAAAACCTATCCAAAAAGGAAATAGAGATTGATTACTATTTTTGAGTTTCTATTGCTGTGAAAAACAAAAACAAAACAAAACCTAACCAAACCAAACCAAAACAACAAAAACAAAAGAACAAAACAAAAACCAAAACATCATGACGAAAAGCAATTTTGGGTGGAAAGATTTATTTCATTTACAGTGTATAAATCCCTCACTGAGGGAAACTATGGCAGGAACTCAGTGCAGGAACATGAAGGCAGGAACTAGAGCAGAAGTCATGGTGGACTGCTGCTTACTGGATTGCTCAGCCTGATTTCTTATAGCACCCAGGACCACCAGCCCACAGAGTGGCACCACCCACAGAGACCTG
The DNA here is from genome assembly GCA_019843965.1 of Rhynchomys soricoides. Taxonomy (NCBI): domain Eukaryota; kingdom Metazoa; phylum Chordata; class Mammalia; order Rodentia; family Muridae; genus Rhynchomys; species Rhynchomys soricoides. Next base: position 2,415,283 of record JADRCH010000007.1, on the reverse strand, counting down.
GGCCCTCTTACATCAATAACCAAGAAAATAAAACATAGCCTTGCCCACGGGCCAATCTGGTGGGGGTATTTTCTCTTCATGTTCCCTCTTCCAAAATGCCTCTAGGTTGTATCAAGCTGACATAACACTAGTCGACACAGTTGCTAAGCAATAGTTAATCCAGGATGTGACATACATCACAAGCAAGAGGTCACAAAGACAGAAACAGCCCCTACCCCCAGCCCCTTGTTACCCTGAGACAAGCAGTCACAACCCACTCCATAGTGAGTTTCCAGGTAAAAGATAACTAGTCCAAGAGACTGTAGTGATCGGCTGAGTTAGAGAATGGGTCTGCTGTGAAGGGCGAGGTTGGGGCTAGGAGGTTACTTGTTAAATCTTTATAACAAGAGAGTTCTGTGACTTGGAATGAGGTGAATGCCAGGGTTAGGCCCCTCCCCCTCAGAAGTAGCAGTAGATTTATTTAGACTCCCTCCCACCCCTGGCCTCTTTCTCTCATTTATTTATACATACATAAGGTCTCCAGTCTGCCCACATTGTCCGAGTTGGCTTCCAGCCCCAGGCTAGGATGCTAACTTTCTTGATGTTTGCTTTGCAGAAAAGTGGTTCCTAAGCCCTTGACAGGCCTGCACAGTTTAAATGATAAAGCCTACTTAGTTTTCAAAGGTGTTTATATACATTTCAAAGAGAAGAGACAGTACCTGTAATTATAGCTCTGCTAAAGGAAATGCTCTAAGGGAAAGAAAGAGAGGAGAATCCTATTTACAAGATTTACATGCTTTGTTTATTGTAGACAGGGTCTCACTATGTGGACCCTGCTGGCCTTGAACTCATGACCCTCTAGGCATATTGTATACCATGCCTGGTCTTCTTCCCATGTTACCAAGAGAAAGAATTAAGTCTTTTTAAACCTGTATATTTCCTTATGCATCTTAAAGGGAGAGAGTGAACTGACTATTCTTAACTCTCTCACTGCGTCCGTGTCAGATCCCGAAAGTCCTGTGTGGCTGTAGAAGGGCCTTGGCCACAGCCTCCTTTGTCCTCTTTGCTCTGTGACAAACCAACATCCACACCCAGGAAAGCAAGCCACCAGCACTTTGCTCCTAATGTGACAGGAAGGTGGATCATCCAAGAGCAACATGGAAAGGAAAACCTAGGCCACTGTTGGGTCACCTTCTGTCTCGTGAGTCTCAGCTCCTGAGTCTCTAAGGAGCAAGGGCTGAAGTATATGCCCCAGAGGTGTCTTCATAGCTCAGACCCAGGTTCGAACTCTGCATGGGTCCTCTCATACTTTGAAATTATTCACAGTGTTGGGGATGATGGCTCAGCCTGTTCTCCTAGCACTTGGGAAGCTGAGGCAGGAGGACTGCTCTGAGTTAGTAACTAACATAGGCTACATTGTAAGTTGCAGATTAGCCTGAGCTACAGAGTTGGGGCTCCCCAAAGGCACATCTTCTCAAGAGTATATACACACCATCCACAAAGTGCTGGGAATTTTCAGTGTTTTTGTGCCTCAGTCCCTGGCAGGGGAGAGAGGATTTGTTTCTAGTCTCCACCACCTGCCAGACTTCTTTTTAAAGCTGCTCATCAGTAGTCCAAGCTGTATAATTTAGACACTTGGATTCACACAGCTCCTCGTGTGCAGTATTGCCGTCCTTGGAGTCACTGCAAGCTGGCTGCGGGGATCACTCAGGGTGGGTGCCCTTGACAGAGCTGAAGGGCATGTGCACACACTGCGCCCTGCATTTTATACTTCACCAACTAGTCATCTTAAAAGCCATCTTTAAATAAATCACTCATGTAAGACATGGAGGTCAGAGAGTTTCCTCTACAGGCAAATCCCACAAATTAATATCTACCCAAGGTTAGGTCTTAGGGCATCATGCCCTAAATTAAAACAGAGGCAGCTGTACTTAAGGTCGGGTGAGAAGCTCTCCCTATCCTGTGTGGAGGGTGAATTCTTGGTATCTCTGTTCACAGCTTGTCTGAGGAGGCTGCTTAGTACATGGACCGTGACACGTGTAGCGGATTCCAACCGTCTTAGACCAGAGGATAGTGTTTGTGCATAAAGGCTGTTTTCAAGGTTGAGAATAGCATATGTGTCCACTGGAAATGTGAAAAGTGTAAAGGGTGGAGAAAGCTCACACGCCCTCACACGCATATCTTCTCACAAAAACTGTGCTGAGGCACAGGTTATTTCCCTGTTTCCCGGGTGTCACTTCCCCTTTGCTGTGACAACATTTACCTGGCAAAAGCAACTGAAGGAAAGAATTTTATTTTGACTTGGCGATTAAGGGATGCAGCCTGTCAGGGCCTGGAAGGCGTGGCAGCAGGAGCCGGAACAGAAAGAGAAGTGAGTCCACTGGCTTACCTCTCCCTTCCTTATTCGGTACAGAACTCCTGCCCATGGTGTGGAGCCTCTTGGATTCAATGCTTCTCTCCTAGTTAGGCCTTAATGGAAACACTCTCTCACAGACACACCCAGAAGTGTATGTCTTTGGTGAGACTAGGCCTGAATTACCAGGTTGCTTTCTCTGAGGTTACTTCTCTTAATCTCTATTCCTTACATTTTCTCTGAGTGGAGTTAGATGCAAAAGTTACCACATTGTAGTTTATTTGAAAGTATATTTGATGCTGGGTACCATTTACCTCCCGGAGAACCGATGGAGGTGACACTGAGTTTCTGGGTTGGTTAGGTTGGCCAGCGTACGATCTGTTCATACAAAGCTACATTTTCCCCTTCACACGAGCAGGTCACTGCCAGGTGACACTGGCAATGTACTCTCTGATGCTACCACCTTTCACCTACTGGGTTTTATAACTACTGCGAATCTTGTTCACTCCATGCTCGCTCTCTCTCTCTCTCTCTCTCTCTCTCTCTCTCTCTCTTTGCATCCATCTGAGAGTTTCCCTTCATAGAGCAAAATTATGATCACTCTACTTTCCCACCCCCAAAACGATGGAATAAATAATTAATCATATCTACTAATTACCAAAGATTAGAATCAAGAGTTATTTTAAGAATCACGATCAAACTTTTCCTCCTTGACTTATTTTTGAATGTGTCACTACAGAGTAATGAATTTTTTGGAAAAATGCATCATCTAACTGTACCCTCTGAGGGAATCTAGGATCAAAATGGCTTGGATTCGATTTTCTAGTTATCATCTTCTACCAAAAGTAGCTTGCTTCAGACCTATAGCCAAAAAATTCAAGAAGCATCTGAGACACACAGGACAACTTGAATAGTTGGTTCAAGAATGTTTGTGCTCAGTACAAAAGCCTTTTCTGGGATCTGAATTATTCTTTAATTCAGGTACTCAAAAATGATATTTCTAGATTTAGAACATGGGTATATACAACGCACACACATATATGTACATATGTGTGAATGAATCAGCCACTTTCATATGGCTGTGACAGAAACAACTTAAGGAGGAAGATTTATTTTGGTTCACAGTTTCTGGTGGCTTCAGTCCACCAAAGTAGGGAAGGCATGCTGGCAAAAGCGTGTGGCAAAGGTCTTCTCTCTCATGGTGGACCAGAAAACAGAGACTGTGGCCGATGGGGCCAGATCACCTTCTCTGGGGACCTACTTTCAACCATCCAGATCTCACCTCCTGAGGGCTCCACGGTCTTTAAAAAATAACATAACCAGTTAAGGAACAAGCATTGAAAACATGAGCCTGTAGGGACATTTCAGACCCAAACCATAACTCCCAATACATATTTTTCCTTAAAGTATTTTATCAATGCACAGTCTACCATGAATGTTTGCAAATCACGCTTTTAATACCAGTGAAGCTGCATTTTAATGAGCAATAATTACTGGTAAAACAAAACAAAGCAAAATCTGTGCCCATTCTGAGTGCAGTTTCTTCTCTGTTTACCTGATAGCCACTCCCAGTGTGTTGAAATTTGAAGCTCATAAGCGGTAGCCATGGTACAGCACACACAATCTCTTCAGGGATCCTTCCTTGTCTTTTTTCCCCATCCACAGATGTCGTGAGGTTAATGGGTAGTCTCTCAAACTGCCCACGTTGGTTTTTTTCTTCCTTCTAGCCCCGATTTTAAATTACATTTGCAAGATATTATTAGCTTAAGACCTCTGCTTGGTGTGAGGCTGAATACTGATGACAGAGTAGGAAGTGAGGCCCTCTGGGTGCAGAGATAGGCAGTGAGGAGCGGTGTTTATCAGAATGTGACAGTCACACATTCCCCCGTTGCCTTCCTGAGGTCAGAATAAGCAAGGCTCTTCATATTAATAACTAATGCTTTCTATGCCAAGGTCAGAACTTATGTGCTCAGCCTTCTTTGTACAATCTTCCTGTTATACTCTGGGCCTATGAGACCCATCTATGCATGTCTGAAAGTAACCTTATGCTGGGGTGAGGTGTTTATATTATGAGCATCTTTACGAGAGTGAGTCTTAAACCAGAAGGTAACTCTTTCAACATCACGGTGTTTCAGCACAGATCACTAGATTATATTCATTCACCTGTTGTCCATGCTGGGCTAGGCTCTTCTAGGGGACCCTCAAGCTATCCATTTCCAGCCCATAAATTGGGTTCAAATGCAAAGACTAATGCCAGAATGGTAGCAATGATTATGGGATCCCTTTAAGACCTTTCAGAGAAATCACAGTTATTCATTGTTATTAAAGGCAGCTCCATGGTCAGGGCACTTGCTGCCAAGCCTGAGGAAGTGGGTACAGTTACCCTATGGGTTAGAAAAGAGATCTGACTCCTGCAAGTTGTCCTCTGCCTGACACACACGAGTGTGCACATGCTACACATACTCTCTGTCTCTTGATGAGTAGATGAGCAAATAAATGTAAATAACATTTCTGAAGACTAGGACACTTAATGATGCTTTGGGCTGAACCAGGCTTTTGAACCAGAGAATGATTGACAGATTTGAATTCATAACTTGGATTTAAGTCGGCCTCACATCTCTGCTCATTCAGACAGCCATGTCAAAGTTTGCCCAAGTGCTCTGTCTTCCTCAGCAAGAAGTCACTTGAACACAAAAAATGGCAAAATAATGAGACTTGATACAAGAACCTCAGGACTCACAGCATAATTTTTGTCACAGAGATTAGCAAGCATCTCTGCGCCTAGGTTTCTTTGGCTGCAACGTGGACACGGAAATGCTATCTACCTTCCTGGGCACTTTGAATGGATCATAGGTGTATGAAACACTATTCAGGCTGCAGAGCTCTGTAGTTGAGCTATCATCATCGTCATCGTTGTCTTCGGCATCATCTCATCATCATTATTAAGCAGTAGAATATAAAGAGGCTACTATGGTCCTTTTACTCTCAACCTGAGTGTTCCCTGTTGATTTGTACCCCGTTCCAAGAACCTGAAGCTGGGCAGTGGTGGCGCACGCCTTTAATCCCGGCACTCGGGAGGCAGAGGCAGGAGGATTTCTGAGTTCGAGGCCAGCCTGGTCTACAGAGTGAGTTTCAAGACAGCCAGGGCTACACAGAGAAACCTTGAAAAACAAAACAAAACAAACAACAACAACAACAACAAAAAAAAACCCAACCAACCAAACAAACAAAAGAACCCAAATCCTGGTCTCTAAGACCCTAAAAGGACCTAGGAGAAAGATTTGCTTGTATAATGAGACTGCTCCCTTGACGAAGGATTTCAAGCTGGTTTCTTAGATTCCTTCCTATCATCAAGTCTTGAGGAGCTCCCTGGAGCTTTAAATCTGCTTTTAGCACATCCTAGATGTTATGGCCAGATCACTCCAGAACATCTGACAGACGAGAAACCAGGGAGACATGTGCCTTTAGGAGATGGTTATGAAGAGGCCATAGAATCGTCTGAGAATGGCAATTAAACCTTCTAATCCAGTATTCAACAAATTAATGAGTACGTTGTCAGGCAGTTTGTTATTATGGAAATATCAGGAGGCTTTGTGTCTTATATAGAGCAGGATTCAGAATCTAGTTGGATGGCTTACTATATCTGTACATCCTTGGAAACATGATTTGACCTTTAGCTTCAGATCTGTCTACAAAAAAATAGCTACTTTGCTTGTTTTTGAGATAGACCAAGAGATAACAGAAATAGAGTCAGAGACGAGATGTACAACTGCGATTTGAATTTCAGTATTACTATTATTATTTTCTGATAATTGTGTGGAAGTATGACTGTAAACTACAGAATTAATTAATTCCCAATTAATTAATTAATTCTCAATTTTAAATATTCTCTGAGCATGCTGACTGCTACAATTTATTATTGGGAATGAGAGACTACACACATATTCATGTATTCAAGGGACATTTGTATCATGGGATATGGTTGAGTGGAATTAGATATAAATCAAATATATAATCTGTAATCATGTGACCCAAAGAGACCCATTATGACATTGATTGCATTGTTAAAATGCTTCTATGATGCTTTCGTCTCCTGCGATCTCTACTGCCCCCCCCCCCCCGTCATATCACCTTGGATCTCAGTGCACAAAATCCAAGGAGGCAGGAGGAGAGAAAATCTATTCCTCAGAACAGGTGTCCCAGCACACTAGAGTCCCCAGACCTGGACTGGCAGAAGCTTACAGGACCTGTCATGTGATAAATGACTAATTACACAAGGAAAGATGACTTGGTTTCTTCACTGTAGTGTGCCAGTCCAGGATTTATATCATTTCCAGTAACTTTGGCATAATGCTTGAAAGAATCACCGGACACTCACAGCTTCTGAATCAGAAGGGCTGTTTGCCATAGAGGAGTGGGAGGTAGGGACTTCTATAAAGAAAGGCAAGTTCTGATATCATTAGTGAACACACACATGCACACACACACACACACAGAGAGAGAGAGAGAGAGAGAGAGAGAGAGAGAGAGAGAGAGAGGTGTCTGGAAGCTATTCTGAAAGTTCAGGGTGACATCCACTAATTCCTTCCCTAGGATTGAAGGAAAGAAGGTCGTTGATAGAAAGAGGCCCTGCCACATGAGTCATTAGCTCCCTCTCTAATGAGTTCAGTTTCTATCATTAGCCTTATCTATTCTTCTATTAATGATGGCAATGGTCCATGTGAGATATCTGTGTCTATATATCTGTGTGTGTATACATATGGAACCCTTTCCATACAAAAAAAAATCATCAGTCGCATCATTAATGGGCCTCTGTGGTGGTTATGGGTGTACGGTTAGTGCCCATGTGTGCACAGTTGCATGTGCCTGGCATACACGTGCAGAGAACAAGGTGATGTTGTGATATCTTCACTCACCTCTCTCTACATCATCATCATCATCATCATCATCATCATCATCATCATCATCATCATTATTACTGAGACAAGGTTTCTTCCCTCAGCCTGAAACTCACCATGTCAGCTAGATGGGCTCACCATCGGGCCCCTGGCATCTGCTTGTCTCTGTCTCCTGACTCCTCTCTCTTTTATGTGGGTGATAAGGGTCTGAACTGGAGTCTTCATGCTTTCATAACAAGCACTCTTCCCACTGAGTTCTCTCTCTAGACCCACCCTGGGTCCTTTATGATTTCCTCACAAGATTGTTTCTCCCAGGACCAGAAAACAGATATTTCTTAAAATAAAACCAATGGACTAGTGAAAATACTTCCTGGTGATATGTAGGCACTTTGAGAATGCTGGGTTTTGCCCCAGAAACTGAAGTTTCTGTCTTATGCAGGGCAAGGTTGAAGCTGAATTCCACCTAGTCACAGCAGAGGAAGCGGAGAAAAACCCTGTTGGGAAAGCCCGAAAGGAGCCCGAGCCGTTGGCCAAGCCCAAGTGAGTATGGCAGGGCTGTAGCTGGAAACATGGGGCATGGGCAGGACCTCAGTGGCCCCAGGGAATCTCTGAGGCCCTGGCTTTTCCTGTTCCTGCACAGAGAACTCAGAAGTTGGGGGTCAGGCAATTAGTGCCATCCAACCTGTGTTGCGTATGGTTTCCAGAATTGAAAAGTTCCCCAAAGATCACAGACTGCAGATGGAGCAGGTCCTGTCTGTATCGGGCTCCACCAGCATGGCCAGAGCACTTCACCCTGCTCCACTCATGTACATATACACACACATACAGGATTGGCTTGACATTTTCACACTGTATTGAAAAATTTTACTTCAATGTTATAGTTGGTTCTAATCTAGATGTTGACAAGAGCACAGTATTCTGTGGGCTTGCTGCCCATCACCAACTTGGTCACCACCCATAATCAGATAATCAACTTAATTCTGCCATTTTCTGTTTGCTTTGTTTCGGTTTTGATACAATGAGTACATTTTATTTTTCATGCATCATTACTTTTTTTTTTAATGGCCAGAATCAGAATTATTAGAAAAATAATGAGCCAGTCAGTGGTGGCACACGCCTTTAATCCCAGCACTCGGGAGGCAGAAGCAGGTGGATTTCTGAGTTTGAGACCAGCCTGGTCTACAGAGTGAGTTCCAGGACAGCCAGGGCTATACAGAGAAACCCTGTCTCGAAAAAAAAAAAGAAAGAAAGAAAAAGAAAAAGAATGGTACTTTATTACACCTGATTCTTTGTTACATGGCCATTAAAAACAGAATGTTCACGAAATATGTGTATAAAATGCCTGTTGGAATCACATTTGTCCTATCTCCCCAAACCCAGGGTTTTCGTGATGTTGTCTCTGTACCCATCTGCCACCTCTCATAGTGTTAGGAACATAACAGTGCTTACTCACTAACTCAGGTGTTTACTAAAACATCTGTCTAAAAACACTTTGCTCACAGAGACAGACACACAGGGTCCACACAGGTTCTGGTGCTGAGAGAGGGAAGTGACCATGGGCTCCCAAGCCTGACCGAGAAACTCTCTACAATTGACATCTGCTTGCAAAAGAAAAAATAGTTTTCTCCAATGGAGTCTCACTGGGTAGATAAACCACACTTGAGGGCAGGCCCATGCCCAGTAGCAGACGGTGAACACAAAATGAGCTCAGTGTAGACCTTTTGTCTCATATTGCTGTACTTGGGCATATTTTTTTATTTTTTTTTTTTTTGTCTTGCCGGTCTTTTGCTTGTATATTTTGTTTTTAATTTTGTGTTTTTATGGATTTTGTGTCTTTCTTTGCCTTACTTTTTTATTTGTTGGTTGGTTTTGATTCTGAGTTTTGTTTTTGTTTTCTGTTTGTTTTCTAAGTAGAGAGAGAAAGAAAGGACAGGTGTTAGGTGGGTGGGGGCATGGGGAGGATCCGGGAGGAGTTGGGGGAGGGGAAATTGCGATCACAGTATATTGCAAGAAAACATTTTTCAATTAAAAACTAAATAAAAATAAAAAATACTTTGGAAGGCACAAAAGAAATGCAGCTTCCTACTTATTTAGCGACTCATAAAAGAGAGGAAGAGGAGACAAATACTCGGTGCTCAGAAAGAGGGTTAATCAAGGTGAAGCAGGGATTCAGAGCAAGAGCTCCTGATGGACTGAGGTGGTCAGGTAGATTCATGCAGAAGGTGAGCTTGATGATCTGGTCACAGATGGAGGGATGGGACGTGTGGGCTTCAGGGTGGGTTCTAACAGGGCTCTGGCTCTAGTCAGAGCAACGTTTGATACCACGCAAGAGCCACTACAGACCACTTGGTGAATGGACCCATTTCTGTTGTTTTCTGCAGAATAGTCTTTCCCCACTGCCCACTACTCTCAGACCTCTCCTATGGGTCCCCAGAAAGACACACTCAGAAGTGTTTCCTGGGAGTTTGAGACTCCTGGGTTTTGAACATGACCCCCTTCCCTGATTCCTCTCTAGCCGCCCAGACACCTCCTTCTCGTGGTTCGTGAGCCCCTTCAAGTGCCTGTACCACCTCATCTGGAAGAACTACAAGAAGTACATCATCATTGCCTTCATCCTGATCATCCTCATCATCTTCCTGGTCCTCTTCATCTACACCCTGCCAGGCGCCATCAGCCAGAGGATCGTCGTAGGCAGCTCATAGGGGCAGTGGAGGACACAGACCTCTTCACAAATGCTCTTCTCTGTTCTGTACCGGAACCTCTAAGATCATGTGCTGTGAGGGGTACTGTGCTGAATGAATGCTAAAGGGATAGACTCGAGGGACCCAATAGCCTTCCCTGTGTCTTAGGACAAATCAGGTCTTCTCCAGGAAGACTGGACCCAGGCAGTCTTTTGCTGCCCCAGTGCCTGCTACCTTCCTTCAAACCCCTAAGTCCCAAATCTTGTTTGTGCCCACAAGTAACCTGAATGATTCACTCCAGGCTAACGAACAGTGACCTCAAATTAACCTCAGTGAGCCTTATCTTCGTGTAATAGATTCTATTTTAAAAAGATTGAACTCTGGTTCCGAGATTTTATTAGAAGCACTGCATTTCAAACAAAATGTCTTAGTAAATGGACTGAAAGTATTTAGTAAATTACTAGCTATTTAACATGTCTCAAAAATATTTGGTCCTCTTGCTCTTCCCTTCTTGCCCCACTCTGTCCCTTCCCGCCTCTCTCCCCATTCCCCTCCCCCCTCTCTCCATGTGCTCATGGCCTGCCTCTACTCCTCTACACCGCCCCCCCTTTCTCTGCCTCCACCACCCTCTTAACTCCCCTCCCCATGCCCTGAATAAACTCTATTCTATACTTAAAAAAAAAAAATAACTTTGTTTAGTCTTCAGGGTTATAGGACACAGTCACTTTCAGGCTGTCAAATCGGCTTAGCAAAAATGTATATACATCACCTAAAATACTTTGTTGTTGAAATTCTGCTAGAGCAGTGGTTCTCAACCTGTGGGTCGTGACCCCTGTGGCAAACCTCTATGTCCAAAAATATTTATATTACAATTCCATGATAATAGCAAAATTACAGTTATGAAGGAGCAATGAGAATAATTTTGCAGTTGGGGGTCACTACAACCTGAAGAACTGTTTTTAGGGATCACAGCATTGGGAAGGTTGAGAACCACTGGCCTATAGAGACAAAATGCAATGGGGTTACCTTCAAAGTCAACTCCTCATGTGTTGTAGCAGTAGTGACCTATGAGAAGGTTGCTTTCATTTGTTCTGGGGAAGTTTCCAAATGGAAGTTCATGGTTTGTCATAAGACATATGAGCTACAATTACGTGTGAGGGAAGTCAGAGCAGGCTCCCTGCCACCCAGTGGGAATTCCCATTTGCTAGGTACCCAGCTTCCCACCCAATGTCATATCCCCACTGGTCACATGACTGTGATATGAATGGCCAGTGCTGCCTCTGCTCATCCCTTACCCGGCCAGTTGGTGAGCCAGGTTCTAGTGTGAGCCTCAAGTACAGAGTATAAAAACCAGTCTGAAAAACAATAGCATATTCACCTGACAGATGGCTCAGTGCCTTGAAAGGAAGCTTCTGGGCTCTACAGCACAGTCCCTATATTCTATCCAATCTATGGTGGGGGTTGAACTGGGGGCCTCTTTTCTCAAACACAGCAAGGGAATAAAAGAATTGGGATGCTTGGCCTCAACCCCCTTTCAAGATGATTAGCCTCATAAACTTTTCTTCTTCTGTCAAAAAGGGTCATTTGGGGGGTACTGGAGAAACTACTAAGTTGGGTTCCTTTCTTGATACTAGAAGCATCAAGGCTATAGCTTTTATTTTTCCTGGGTTGTTTGTTTGTTTGTTTGTTTGTTTGTTTTATAAGATGGGGTCTGGTATAGTCTGCATGGATCTTAAATTTCCTGTATAGTCAAAAATAACTATGATTCCTGATCCTCTCTGCCTCTGTTTCTGAAACATTAGGATTATAGCCATACTCCATCATGCTTGGCTTCATATATAAATATATGCATAGCTGTAACTTTTCTAGAGGCAAAAGTGCTTACATCTACATAGAAATTCATTCCAGAATGTTCCTGGTCCATCAAAAATCAGAAATACAAACTTGGAGTACTGGCATTCGAACCCGGAACCTGGTTCATGCTGGGCAAGCATTCCACCATTGATTTACAAACCCTGTGATTTTAGACTTAAGCCCTGTTCTGTCAGTTCTGGCTCTGGATGCTCCGTCTCTGGAAACTACACCATCAGATTTTCCTGAAGTGCTGAGAAATAGAAGCTTGCTACCTGGGCAGCGTTTCCTAGTGAGAACAGCTACATATGTGGTACCATTCTCACTCTGTGGTAATGTGCATCATTCATCCTTAATGAGGAGGTCACAAGGTTAGATATCACAAGACATATGTACTAAATTCATTATAGGTATTTGTGTATGTATTAGAAAACTATGTACATCATACTGTAAAAATAAATATATACACAATGAAGGAAAAATGTCTGGAGAAATTTACTAACATGAACAATGATTATCTAAGCAGTATAATTTTTCCTTTGCCTTCTTGTTTTTCTATTTTCCCAAAACTTCCTTAATAAACATGTTGTATTTTAATGTAAAAATTAGTAAATATAAATTTACTTCTGTTCATTTAAAAATATTTATTGTCTTTTATAAGCTGGACAAGAGGAGATGCAGCGGGGCTAGCACATGCATGGCCAGACTACCACAGGGTGTGCATTCCAGAAGCTCCCCCCAAATTATTGTTCTATCTTTAAATAATGGTCCTTCCGAGAAAGTCGCTGAATAGCGATGTGCTTCCTGAACACATCCATTCCTGGCGTTGTTGGAAAGAGGAATGCTATTTTTAAATAAATGTGGGTATAAAGGCAGGTGCTTTCTAGTGAATTCTGAAAGAGAAACTCTTGACAGAATGATACAAATTGTTGAAACACTTAATAAGAGCAAGCAAGGAAGTTCTCTGGAAATCCTTCTAAGCCAAAGAGAGTCCATCAACTTCCCCTCGGTATCAAAGATGTCCAGATGCCAAAAATCCTGGCAGCAGCAGCCTCAGGAACAGTATAGAAATGTGAGAGATGGAGTTGGTAAGCAAGGATAATTTTGGCAGCAGCCATGGCTGGTGTTCTATACATAGGACATCACATATGGCCTGTCCTACAAAGAAAAATTAAACAAAATAATGCTCTGCCTAATTATGCAGCACTGGTCCTAAAGATAATCACGGTTTTGATTTCTTTTGGTTTGGTTTGGTTTGGTTTAAGAATACCCATTTCCCAAGTTGCCATGAGCCCCAACTTTCTTTGTTTTTCCCTTATAGCTTAAATCCATTTCAGAACGCATTTCATCTCTTTAGGCAACAGCTAAATTCTCCCCACCCCCTACAGTGCTGGAAAACTTCGTCCCAGAGAAAAATACCAACACGCTACAGGCATGGATATCTAATGTGGGATCATGCCCTAAAACCATTTGGTAGCCTGTTCTTGCCTTCTGTTGTAGACACCCTGGCCAAAAAGAAAACATTTTGCTTACCTTTTAAAATTGGTATGCACAGTGAGTGTATGTGTGTACATGTTTGTGTGTGTGGTCATATATATGCAGGTGCATGTAATTGTGTGTGTGGCCATGTACATGCAAGTACACGTAATTGAATGTGTGCACACGAGTGTGTATGCACACACACACATATGAGATGCCTTACTTTATCTTTTGAGACACAGTCTCTTTCTGAACCCAAAGGTTCACCAATGTGGTTAGGATGGCTAACCAGTGAAAGAGCTCTGGAGATCTACCTGTCTCTGTTCCCCCATAAACTAAAGATTGTACCTTACTTTTACATTGGCACTGGGGGTCCAATTCCCCAGCCCAGAGAGAAGATATTTTAAAGAGAGACACCTGTGCTCTCAGACTGTTGAAACAATGATCCCCCAAAGAGCTGAAAGTTCTCCAGGAATCTCCACCTGGGGCAAGGGGAAAACTGAAGCCTGGTGCCAGACAGAGTGAGATCTTGCTTATCAGCAAGAAATACTACAAGGCTGACAGCTTGTCAGACTACCTTGCAGGAGTGATGCTGGGCAGTGGTAGAAGGCTGGACCACCCTAGCCTGGAACAGCTTAGTCATGTATGCCTCTTGCTCTGTGTTTAATACTTTAACTGTGAAGAAGGACCTGGGAGGTTACTAGACATTTTTGTTTGTGTTTCTTCCTAATATTGCCATGCTGCATGGTACTCCTTTCTCTGCTTTCTGCTATTACTTGTCTCCTTCGTTGACGTATGGGTGGACAACCCTAGCTGATTAGAGCTGCCAGGGCCCAGGCTTTGACCCTAACAACTCCAGGAATACACTACACACAAGTAGACATAATAAGATCCCCCTCACAATTGGGGCCATTTGACCTTATTCCTTCAGTAGCAATAGATAATTATTAAATCTAGACCTCATGCTAGCTGCATGGAGAGCATTGGGAACACTAAAACACACAAAGTCCTTGGGCAAACACATGGAGCATGGAAGGAAGACATAAACCAGTCAATCACACAGCTACAGGTGGACGTACTAAACAAGGGCAAAGTATTGGGAACAGAGGCAGAGAGCCTCACAGGGGGGACTTCCATCCAGCTCAGATACCAGGTAGGCACTCAGAGAAGCAATGGCCAAGGGAGAATGTGAGAGAAAAGAAAAAGAGAAGACTCCAGACAGAAGACAGCGCATCCAAAGTCCTGTGGAAGGAGTGAGCAAGGCCATGGAGGACTCTGAAGGAGATGGAGATGACAGTGAGAGGCAGAGGGTCTAAGGTGAGGCTGTAGCATTAAGCCAGAGCAGTGTCTTTAAGGGGTTTAGTCTGTATTGGAAGGGAAGTAGACAGAGAGGCATGATTACCTTTGCAGCCCATGTGGGAAACAGATTGGAGCTCCTGAGGTCCTTCCCTTAGGAACCTGGCATCACTGGTAGCAGCAGCAGAGGTGGGCAGTAAACAGCTGGTGAGTATACCTCTAAGGCTCGAGTGCTCTGAGGGAGAATGCACAATCTAGTGTTACCTTGTTGACTCCTGTGTGACTCAGGGCAGCAACCTGCACGTAAGAAGCTATGCTGGGCCAGGACTGCAGGGTTGGATAACAAGCCTGATTCCAGAAAGGTTGCTCCATTCTTCCCAGAGCCCATGGCAAAGAAAGCTTAGAGACTTGAACCCTACCTCCTCTATATTTCTACTGGTCCCTTCAGTTCCCTGAGCCCTGGTCTCTTCCTGTAATAGTCTGGAGCCAATACCTATTGGGTAAGAATTACTGTGAAGAGGTAGAGAGGCTACATGGGTCCACTAGGTGCTGGCATGAAGCCAGACCTTGGAGGGAAATCGCTAGTACCACAAGTATGACTTTGGGGGATGGATTTAGGTGTGGAGTCTACTTGACTTTGGGACCGAGGAAAGAAGCTAGAACCTATGTTCTGACAGAGAAACTCATAAAGTTCAGCTTGCTTTCTTAAATACTCAAGAACAACCTTCCTGGATTGGTACCAACCACAGTGGTCTGGCCCCTCCTACATCAGTCATTTAAAGAAAAAAAAATGCCCCACAGGGTTGCCCACAGACCAGTTTGGTGGCAACATTTTCCCAAATAACTCTCGCTCTAGTCAAGTTGCTAAAAAAAAGTTAAGCAGGACAGTGGAGCTTGCTGCTGCCACATTTTTCTTTCTAGGACAAGAGGTTTCCCTCTCTGTTCAGTCTCAGGTGATGATTAGCTCGAAAACAAAACAACAACAACAAAAAAAACAAAAAAGAAAGAAAGAAAGGAAAAGAAAAGTAAGAAAGAAAGAAAGAAAAAGAAAAACGAAGGGAACCGTCTTCACCTCCCTGCCTGATTCGAATTCTCCAGAGCTGAAGAGATGGGACTCTGCCCTTCCTCCCACCCTTCTGCCTCCCGCTCCAGCACTGGCCCCTCCAGGTGCTGCCAATGTCCTTCTGTCACAGCCGTGGGGCCTTAACAATCAAGAGCAACAGGAGTTGCTGCATCACTGTGTTGGTGACCACAATTGAGAAAAGCACTCAATTTTTCTGAAGCATCACCAGGCGTGAATCTTTGAGTGGAAAGAAAATGGACTTTTCAAATTGAGAGATTAAGATATTAATTTGTGGACAGGTGCTCATAAGCAGTGTGGCCTTCAACATCTAACTAGACAGCTCTGAAACATATATTCTTACTAAGTAGACAATGGCGACAGCCATCTCACTGTGGAACTGTATGAGTCTCGATGTGTGCAGGGGTGACTAGGGAGACAGAGGTAGAGACACATTTCTAAGGTTTAGCTACTGTAGTGTCTCCTATCTCACAAGAATTCAAATAATGTTAAATTACTGTGTGAAGCATACCAGTTTCAGTGAGCATGCTCATGGATGGCAGATCAGTGCCTGTGTTTTTGCTATAATTCTCCCAAATCCGATTTTGCAAGAAATGGCCTGAGCTGTTTAACCACCCATTTAAGGTAGATGGGGCTCCCTTCCTCAGGAAATTCTTGTGCTTTAAGTTCCAATCATGAATTAGGGGCTCATCCTGGATCCCGAAGTACTTCTAATGACAGGCATGTATGAGTTATGAGCCCTCCCCCCCTTGACTGTATCACCCACAGGTCAGACCACACAATATGAATCTCTCATGCATGTGACCCCAAAACCTTTTAACTCTTCTTTGCATTTCTTCACTTTCCTGGAGGATTTCCCCCAAGCTCTGGTGTTCTCCGTTCAGAAAACAATCACTGGGTGCAGGTGTTTGCTGAGTGCCTCACTGGTGGACATTGGTAAAAATTAGTCATGGGAAGAAACAGGCAAAGTGGAAGGCAGGCAGTCACTCTGGAAATTCCTATAATGTCACAAAAATCTATTCTTTCTCCTTCAGTAGCAGAACTCCAGGTGTACTGTGAGCGCAGTGTGCTGAGCCAAGGGGACCTTTCCCTTCACTCTATCAGGGAAACCAAGGCTATTCCACATTGTGGAAAGGGCTTACAGGCACTCATTGGTACTCCCTCAGCTGATGATTCTCATGCCCAGTCATCTTTGAGCCTACCTGAACGTGGATATAATGACTGAAAGTCTAATTACTTCCTGTGATCATGAGGCACCTCCAACTGTAGGAACAAGGCTGAAGTATGGAAGGACAGAAAGACAAAGGGGCATCAATCTCTCTTGACTGGGGAGCCTCCACAACATTTCTACATAGACAGTCTCTGAATTTTTGCCACGAAAGTAAAATTAACCAATGTTCCTCTTTCTAAAAACAGGGTTGTCAGGGGTAGTGCTTGTGTGCAGCTGTGCCAAATCCAAACTAGCGTGCTTTCTCTGGCCTGACAGATGTGGAGTCATTTTCCTCCAGTGTCTCTTCACTCAGGCAACACACTGTGGAGACTTCCTTTCCTCCTGCAGGTGAGGTCTGCAAGCCGTGAGACCTCATGGACTGTGAGCAAGTTCAGCAGTTAGAATTGCCCACGCACCTGTTGCTGTTATTTCTAGGCCTTCCTCTTAAATGTCACCTTTAAGTGTTTGAAGATTATCTGAAACGTTGTTTAAAACATACACACGTTGGTTACTTTTAAATGCAACGGAGTCCTAAGAGAACAATGTAAAGAAGAAAAGACTCATGGTTTCGGAGATGTCAGTCCTGAATCTTGGTCCATGGCGGCAGTCCATCGTGGATGTGTGAGTGTGTGGCAAAGTCAGCTTCCCTCATGGAATGTGGGCGATGGGGATAGAAGGGGGTATCAGAGAAAGTACATGACTGCTTGTGTCATCTACCTACTGGGACTTCGTTTCTGTCCTTCCTTCCATCCCCAAACACAACTTGCTCACATCCTTCCTATGCTCACAACTCTCCTGACCTGGTGATTTCTATGGCCCGTAATTTATCTCTTCACACCGCATTCCACAGATCCTATCAACCGATGAGTGGAAATGGGGTTGTAATCACAGTGTCCCATGTGTGGGATCATGACCTCATCTGATCTGTTAGGCCTCTTTAAAACACTCATTTCCACACCTGGGACACAAAGCATCGATTTTAAAACTGCCTTGAATCAGACTGAGAATGATTCATTCACTGTAATTTCTCCCTCTGAGACAGGCAGCAGAAACCCTGTGGGCAGCTGTGTGAAGTATCTCTGTGCCCTGTGGCCAGCTGCTAACATCAGATATTTGAAACTCTGTGGGATGTGAATTTTAAACAGTTATTGTTTATCAGATTAAAGAAATAGCCCCCTGTCCTTCTCCCTGAGTCCTCTCTGCAATGTTGGTGTGATGCTGGAGGCACAGCAGCCGTTTCTCAGAATAAGGATAGAACCAGGCTGATAGCCGCAGTCACGAAGTGCCACAGCCCTAGCTTGAATGCCCTCTTCAGACTCCCAGTGCTGCTGATGGGATTCCCTGTGGCTTGCAGCTAACAGGGATCCTAACCCTGTCAACTGCCAAGCGCATGTCTACAAATGTACAGTTTACAGACGGCTTTTAAGTAAAAATAGGCCAATTTCAGTTCAAATGGCAGCAGAAAGACAAGGCAAGGAGTGATCATGGTCAGATTCAAGAGTGGGGACTGACTAGCAGTCCAGAAAAGCAGACTGTGAGGCAACCATTTAAAACTATTGATATCACACCTACGTGCACATGCACATGTCCACACACACATAAGTGCATTCGTGTATAAGTGCATGCATGCATGCATGCGTGCAATCCCCACTTATAACCTGCCATACACAGACCCATGAGCTAAAGCAGGCACAAGAATGAAACTGAAACTCATCTCAACTCATCTCAATAATTCAGTGGTGGGGTCGTTTAGAGAATGGCTTTTAGTCATTCAGAAACTTGTATTTTTAGGACAGAGGAGGCTTAACTACCCCAGGAGGGAGACCCAGAGAGCTGGCAAGATCCATGGCTCCACATGAAAGCAAAGGCGTTAGGTTTCTGTGTTCTACAGGCTTCAGGTCACATCACACAGCATCCCTGGGTCTCTGAGGCTTACAGTCAGGTACGGGCTGTGGTAGGTGCGGGTGCGATCTTCCCTCTGTGCATATCTTCTCAGTTTACTTATCATGTAAGAGTAGCAGTTAGAGTGGATTAGGACCTACCCACTGTAGCCTGGTCACTTCTCTAAAGACCTTGTATTCAAATGGGGTCTGCCAGGCATTAAGTATGATGCTGGAGCTCAAGCCGTTGATATCCCAGGGGCTCAATTTAATCTGAGTTCAAACATTTACATTTCTTCTGAGATCAAAAATCATTTTATCTGAAAAATAATGCGAGCAGCTATCACTAAAAGCCACACACAGTCTTGCTGTTTGGTGTAATACAGTCATCTTAACCCTACTGTAAGAAAAACACTTCCTAACTTAGAGATTATAAAGATTACTCAGTAGATGGCTTGGGCAGAACTTGAAGCATAAGCTTTTGGGCTTCAAAGGTGATGCTCTTTCCCTTTGTCTATGCCCTTCCTCCACCAGGCTGGTGTGAGTGAGATAGCTTTCTGCACTGCAGAGAGGCATGCTAAATGGTGTTTTTTATTTCATTCACATGCTGGCTGGTCCTCCGCCTGCCTCAGTACCTTCTTCTCAGAAGCAGAGCTCCTCGCTCTTGACCTGGGTGGTTGGGGCTGGGAACAAAGCAAACTCCTTGCTCTCTGCTCTGAAGATAAATCTGCTGGTAAGACATCCAGGGATGAAGCTGTTTTGGGTCATCTGGTACCAGGTGCTATTGGCCATTCCTGCAGATCAGGTAGAAGCAGAGAGTGGAGAACAAAAATCCTCACAGAAATATGGGAAAAGACTAAACTCAATATAAGGGATACTGTCCAATTTGTCCCTGACTTAAAGTTTCCAGACAGGGAACCAGGTGGGAGAATGGGATATGGGAGGACCAGGAAGAAACAGAAGGGTTCAAGTAGAGATGAAGGACAGAGAAAACTCCTCTCAGAATATGAATGCTGAGGTTCCTAGAGGCAGGTGAGACCTTTGTCCATCTTCTCTGATGATAGGCAGCAAGAGGGGACATAAGTAAGCCCATTGCCCCAGGTTGTCTGAGATGGAGACTAGGTAGTGTTAAAAGCAGAAAGTCTGACAGATGGCAGCAAGGTGGCCACCATCAGCCCCAAGTCTTGGCAATGTGTGTCCTGTACAGAGAAACCATGCAGGAGAGGGCAGTACACACACACACACACACACACACACACACACACACACACGGCTTCAGCAACAAAGTAGACAGGTGACAGCAGCAGTGATCAGGGGTTAAGGCACAGGAAAGGGTGAGTAGCCTGCCCCATTACCTGAGGTCACGGTGAAGTTTCATATTGCCACTGAGGTTCGTGTCTGGGTCCATGCTGCAGCAGGGGTCTGTGTTGATGTTCATGGCTCATATTACCATTAAAGACATTCTGATGTCCCTGGTCTGAGCTACTGCCTGGGACCACAAAGATGTCCAAGGTCTATATAGAGCTGGCCCAGTCACCACTAGCTGAGGCATTCTGGAGAGTTGTGCCCAAAGCAGCTGCAGGATATGGGAGAGCAACCCTGCACCTGCACTGGGCAGCACAGTAGAGCTGGCCCTAGTGGCGTGGGTGTGGGTGAGCCTGGCCAAGACCGTGAGGGCAGGAGAGCTGATCCTTTCCTCATCTCAGCATTGGGTGAGCTAGCGAGAGCAGTGGTGGAGAACTCACCCTGATGGTGTAAGTGCACAATCACTGGCGGGCTGACCAACTCAGCTACCAACCAGATCCAGATCCAGGGCTTTAAGTTGGCCTTCTCCAAATCTACCTCATCTGGGAACTGCTGGAGTGTGTAAAAGGGCTGGTCCTGCAGATCCAAAGTTTCAGGATTTCCAGGACACAGGCTAACAACAGGGTAACTGAGAGGCATCGTGGTGAGGATCCAGCATTGAT
Source organism: Rhynchomys soricoides (assembly GCA_019843965.1). Classification (NCBI taxonomy): domain Eukaryota; kingdom Metazoa; phylum Chordata; class Mammalia; order Rodentia; family Muridae; genus Rhynchomys; species Rhynchomys soricoides. The sequence continues at coordinate 2,394,608 of JADRCH010000007.1, read as the reverse complement.
GGTGTAGCAGAAGCCAGAGGCCTCGAACCAGACCAGTGATTCATTGCAATGAACATGTGCAAGTAAAAGATGCGTGGACAAAGGGTGTACTGTGGGCCACACTACAGATTCCACGACAAGATGTTTCTTGCGCTTGGTTTACTTTTGGTTTGTTAATTAATTATTAATTTTTCGCTTTTCATTTTCTTTCGTGGGGGAGGTTGCAAGGGCAGAGGGTGGATAAGAAGAGATGGGGGGATGAGTGGGATGGGGGTGCATGGTGTGAAACTCACAGAGAATCAGCAAGACATTTTAAAAATAGAACAAGTAAAATTAAATGTGATCCTTAGATCATTTTCATATGCTATACAATGTTAAATTTATTAAAAGGTACACAAAAATTCATAAGGAAAATTTTTAAATGCCCTATTGCCTTTACATAGACTGCTCAGTGGTGACACCTAAAGTTTCAGAAGTGGCTATTGTCTCGCCCCTTCTCCATCATGACCAATTGCAGATATTTCCTACAAATCTCCCTGAACCTAGATTATATAATCCTGTTTCCTCCAAAATATCTTTACTGCATTGTAGTTATCATTTAATACTGTGCCTCAATTGGGGTAGTATGTCACACCTTAGGAGCAAGTTCAGTGGAAATGGAATTCCATTACCTGCCTGACTGGGGAGAATCAAAGTGAGAGATTTGGGGCCTCAATGTGGCTACTTCCTGGATGTACAGTTCTAAATGTAACCTGAAGACTCAGGTTCTTCACCCAAAGGCGAAAGCCAGTGGCATTTTCCCCTCTGACTTTCCATTTGCATTCATAGAAATTCAGTCAAACACAGTGAGTGAGCGAGCAGTTACAGGGCACTTGCCTGGCATGTGAGAGCATAGGCTCACTCTACATACCACAAAACAAAAACACAGTAAATATAGCAATGCTCTACACACCATGAGGTACCAGCTAAAGACTCAACAGTAATTACTGAAAGGTTGACCATTTTCTCTTTGTTGCCTATGGAAAAAAAAATTCAACTACAAAGCAAGCATTCATCCAAAAAGCATTCTCTTGTGGACAAATACGGGTGAGAACCAGAATGTATGCTTCAGAACAGAGATGTGCTCTCTGAAATGCCCAGCCAAGGAATGATGTAGCACAGGGATCCCCAAACTCAGTGGCCCAGGATCACCTAGAGGGCTTCTTGAGACACAGACTTAGCTAGATCTAGAATTCCAAGGTCAAGAGTACATGTCCATAGCATCTTGAGGCAGCCCTACATCCTCCACAGGGTCTACTAGTCATATTGTTTTCTTTAAAAAGTTGATGCCACTGATGCTTCCTATCAGAGGCAGTCTGATTGTCCTCTGTGGATTTTGCTCGGTTTTACCATCTATATTAGTTATTTTCTCATGTGTTGACAAAGAATGTTGAAAAGTATGGTGATTTGAATGAAAATGGCCCCCATAGACTCAGAGAGAGAGAGAGAGAGAGAGAGAGAGAGAGAGAGTAACATTATTGAAGGTGTGGCCTTGTTGGAGTAGCTATGACTTGTTGGAGGAAGTGTGTCACAGGAGGAGGGCTTTGAGGTTTTTAGAAGCTCAAGCCAGGCGCAGTGTCACTCTCTTCCTGCTGCCTGTGGATCCAGACATAGACCTCTCAGCTACCTCTCCAGCCCCATCTCTGCCTGCATGCCACCATGCTTTCCACGACAACACTAATGGACTAAATCTCTGAACCTGTAAATCAGCCCCGATAAATGTTTTCTTTGATAAGAGTAGCCACGGTCATGGTGTCCCTTCATAACAATAGAACTAGGACTAGGAGACAAAATTTAAAGGTTTTTTTGTTGTTGTTGTTTTTGTTTGTTTGTTTTTTGTTTGTTTGTTTTTGGCTCATAGTTTGAGTATGCAATCCATCATACTGGGAAATCAGAGACAGGAATATGAGGCAGTTGCTCATGTTGCAACCACAGTCAGGAAGCATAGAGACAAATACTGATGTCCCGTTCACTTTCTCCATTTGTATACAATCCAGGACCCCAACTCACGGAATGGTGCTGCCCACATACAGGTTTTGTCCTCCCATATTAGTTAAAATTCCCTGGAAATCCCCTCACAGACATGAATAGAGGTGTGTCTCCTAGGTTATTTTAAGTGCAATGAGTTATCAATGAAGATTAACCACCATGCTATTCATCCACTAACTCCTCTGAAGCAGTGTTGGGAATGTTTAGGTTTCATTTAATCTGGTGGTGTTTGTTTTATATTCTGGTGGTAAATTTGAGGGGTGGAGGGGTTCTGAATGTTTATGTCCTACTAAATTCCAAGGAATTTTTCAGGACATGAATCTTCAAATGCCCCCTTTCTGGCCCTCAATTTTACCCTACTGAGCTCATAGCAGAGTGTTGTATCCTCTAGTTCTCCTCTCTGATGCTTGCCTTTAATCTTTCATCTTCCCTACCTCTTTAGCTCTTCATTTTTAACCATAAAGGTCATCTTTATGGTAAAAAAAAAAAAAAAAAAAAAATGCCAGCATTCAGTCTTACAAGTGCTTTGCTCACTGGAAGAGTGAACTCACTGCTCACCCCTTCTTTGTCACCACCATTCTTGCTCCATAATCAATGCATTTTTACTCATTCTTTTGTCTTTTGTATTAAGAGAACTCATCCATGTTTCCAACTCATTCATAATGCTAAAAGATCATCTTTCTTTAAAAAGCAGAGATTTTTCCCCAATTTTGTCTATAGAAATGTTTTTATTTTAGAATGCTGATGTACATGAGCAAATTATCTATTATTTCTATGCATTTTGAAATTGTGTCATTTATCCCACACTCAACCCATTATCTCGAATCAGAAGTCAGAGTAGATTGCTGAGTTCTTTGCATTTCTAAGCAGCTGCCTCCAGGATGTCTGCATAAGCATCTCCCGGAGGGCAATTCACAGAATGCACACAGCCCTCCTTTAGAGAAATCCCATAGTTACATTCTCTACAGTTGTTTAATATTCATAAAGTGCTGTGTATACCTGGGCTGTCTAGATGCTTCCTTATACCCTGGTCTTATGCATAAATAAAGAAGATGAGGAGAAAGTAAAGCCATGTATTCAGACTCCCATCTAAGCTGAATAATGGTACATATCTGTGCTGACTAGTTTTACATCAACTTGTCCAAGCTAGAGTTCTTTGGAAAAGTGCACCACCAGTTTGGTCTGTGAGCAAACCTGTGTTATATTTTCTTTATTGATGATTGATATGAGAGAACCCATCTCACCGTGGGCCATACCATTCCTGGACTTTTGGTCCTGGGTGTTGTAAGAAGCAAGCTGGGAAATCCTTGAGAAACAAGCCAATAAATAGCATTCCTCCATGGCTTATGAATCAGCTCCTGTATCTAGGTTCCTGCCCCAATGCCTTCAAAGATGAACTGTGATATGGAAGTGCAAACAAAATAAACCTTTTCCTTCTTAACTTATTTTTAGTCATGGTGTTTCATCATAGCAAGAGAAACCCTAACTAAGAGATTATTGTTTATTTTTAAATTCCCTTGTGGCATATTTACCATGGAAAAATCAACCCCCATAGCTGATGATGTTTTCTCAGCACTACCATCAAATCTAGACAGAAATGAAGAGAAGAAAGATGGTTTCAGAGATTTCCATTCATTGTGATGGGCCTTCCCAAGTATAGCATCTTGCCTCAAAGTGGCCAGGAAGCATAGTGAAGCAAAAGCATGAAGAGAACAAGCAATCACATCCATCAGAGACCTACTTTCTCCAGTGGTCTCACCTTAACAGGTCCATCAATGGTCTCTCAAATGTTGACTCCTCAGTAGATGAACCATTCATTGTGTCAGCCTCATGATCTAATTGTTTCTGAAACTGCCCTCACACATACATCCAAGGATGAGTTTTACTAATCTCCCAGGTATTTCACAATTCAATCACATTGACCTACAAGATTAACAATCACAACTCCCAACTAATCTTTATGTTCCATAGGGGCAGACTAAGATTCATTCATGGATTGCTCTCTCAGATCCAACAATTTCAGGCAGTAAGAAGACATGTTTTCTAACACTGTTTAGGGGTGAGTGTTACATCAAGTACTGACAGAACTACAACCAGCATCCCATGTTGAATCAATTCAACCCATCCCAAGAGACTCACCTCTGCTTAGGCCCATGCAAAAACTACTTCTTACTCTTCTATACATTTGTGAAACATACAGAAGGATCCAATAAGATGCTGTTAAATTAACATAAGCACACTTGTTACTATGATTAAATTAATTACTCATTTTCTCCTGATAAATTTTTTCAGCCTTGGAATATTGTAGAATGTATCAGCAGGAAGGTCTCGTTCCCCCAGACAAACATATATCAACACACACACATACAGCAAACCCGGCTTACACCAACATCAAAGGATTTTTAAACATTTAACACTGGGTAAAACCTTAAAAATCCCTTCCTAAATCTTGAAATTTGTGGGCTGAGATAATGGTTTTAATATCTTCATTTCAGAAATACAGAAATAGAAGGTTGGAGTTGTATAGTAGCCTGAGAGTCCATGTAAAGGAGGTGTGGGACAGCTGCCACTTAGCCACGCCCTGAGTCACCAGGGAGAGAGATCGCCTACCTACCTCCCTTGGGCATGGCATTGCTAATACCCATTCTCTTTCCTGTAATCCTCTTGTTGCACCTCTGGCTGACAAGGGAAACCTGCCCACAAGTTCCTAGCTGAGCAAAATCCTGAGGTTCAACTCAGTTTTCCTAAACCCCAACCCCTTTCCTTACAAATTTGGTTTGCCAGGGTCTCTAAACCTCCACTGCCTTCTTCCTACCCCCTCCCCCTTTCTAGGTTTAGTTTCCATTTGGATATTTTCTTGAATTACATTCTCTCTTCTTTCCAAATTGAATCCGAATTTCAGTCCACAAAGTGATACACAGTTGGATGCAGATACATAAAACTAAATTTGCTAGTATATTTCCACATGTTTCCAAAGTTAACTGGATTAAAGATAAATGAATAGCTCACTCATATATCTCCCTCCATCCCTGAGAAAGCAACATAAATAAGACAAGCTGATGAGCCTGGATAACAGGTGATGATTCAAGTCTTATCCTCAAAATGTCACTAGAGGCTTGCATAAATCTATATTGTGCTAGGCTAAATTAAAGTACAAACAAATGAAACTAGAGAGAGGGGGGCAGAGCAAAATTAAGTTTGGTGTTGATTACATTGTGTGATTAAACCAAACAAGGTGAACTCCTTGATCATAAAAATTGTTGATGAACTCAGAAGTTTAATTACATAATGACTGATGATGCAGATTTGTTCTGTAGAGGTGGAAAAATATCAGAAAAAAATGTTTAAACATGAGCTGGATGTGCTGGCACCGACTTGTCATCCCAGCACATGAGCATAAGAAGCAGAGTGATCAGGATTTCAAGGGCGGTCTGGGTGACATGAGACTCTGTCGCAACGTCCCCACTTCCATGTTTTCAGGGTTCATTCTTGCAATGTTCCCCAAGCACATAAAGGAGAAAAGAGTTTTGAGTTTCAGGCCAACAGAAGAACTTGAGTCTCAGGGTAAGCCAGGAACTCAGCCATGATGTACAGCAGTAAGTTACACAGGCTGGGGGCACAACACCTGTGGATCTGTCTTTTTCTATGACAGCGGCAAGTTTTACTGTTAGCAGATGTTGACTGGACTGTGTTGGACCAACCATGCTGCTGAAGATCAAAAGAAAACCTCAACAAAATGGAAAAGATATGTCCTGATTTGATTCAGTCGGTTTGCCTTTAGTTTAGTTTTGGAAAGACCCCACAAGTACTGGGCAAGAAATAACATACTTCTAAATCCATTTGTTAATAGGTAGATTAGAAACTATTTTAGTTGAGTGACTAAAAAGACAGAAAATAACAGCTGAAGAAAAGAATTAGAAAAGAACAGCAAGAAGAAAATTATTAAAGCCAGTGTCCAAGGGGAGGAAGTAAAGCAAGGTTCTTAGTGGGCCTGGTGATATAGTTTCTGAAGATTCTAAGTCACAGCCTACTTGGACTACAAAGCAAGTTCAAATTCAGCTTGGGCAACTAAGCAAGACCACATCTCAAAAAGGCCTAGACATAACCCAGTGACCGAGTGCTTGACTGGCATGCACAAGAACTGAGATTCAACTCTTAGTACTGAAAAAGAAAAACTAGAAAAGCTTACATGGTGAAAAATTAAAAATATATAGAAAATAACATTTCTAATATTAGGGGCAAATGAGGGTCCATAAGTCCATATCCTACAGATGTCTAAAGGAGAATTGAGTGATAATATAAACACAAATCAATTATCCACCAACTACACAACTTTTTGAAAACACACCTGATCAAAGCCAGCAAGAAGAAAAACAGATGACTCAAATATGGTCTGTCTGCCAAATAAATTAAGTTCATAATCACTGGCCTGCTCTGAACTGGTCGTTTCACTGTGGAAGTATGTCTGATCTCTAATGAAAGAGCTGCAAGTAGTCCTCACACAGCTCCTTCACTGGATGAGCTTGGGCTTGCCCCAAGAAAGGATTGTGACTTCAAGAAAAGTGGCCTTTCAATTGTGTCCCTCAATCTTGGGGGAAGAATGTGAGACAAGCACTAACATTGCTCATAACTGTATCTCCCTGGGAAGAATTCCTCCAGGGATAAAACTACATGATCTCAGATGGGGAGATGTGGCTCCAGGGGACTTCTGTGTTGAGCACATCTCTGGTTGACTCTGGGGAGAGGGGGTGATGCTTTATAAGGGACAAGCAGAGTGTTTCTTGGGTCCTTGACCTGGCGATAGTCACACAGTATGACTGGTGATCATTTAGCAAACCCTCACATATGATGTGTGCTGCGTGACTTGTGCCTTGGTCACATTTCTGTGGCCATGACAGAATGCCCTGAAAAAAGGCAAGGTAGAGGAGAAATGGGTTTATTTTGGCTTACAGCTTTAGAGAGCATACGGTCTAACATGCCAGGAAGGCATGTCAGCAGGCTTGACCTGAAGGGGAGAGAGAGACAGATAGGCAGAGAGAGAGACAGATAGAGAGAAGGAGACAGAGAGACAGACAGACAGAAAGATAGACAAAGACAGAGAGAGAGGTATATGAGAAATACAGAGATAGAGTGAGACAGAGAAAGACACACAGAGAGAGACAGACATAGAGATAGAGACACAGAGAGACAGAGACACACACAGAGAGACAAAGAGACACACACAGAAAGACAGAGAAAGACAAAAAGAGACAGAGAGATACACAGAGACAGACAGAAAGGCGGAGGTAAGGGAGGAGAACAGAAAATGGGGAGTGGGGTTAGGCTACAAAACCTCACCCTACCCCCTTAGTGACATCCTTCCTCCAGCAAGGCTCCTCCATCTAAAGGTTCCAAAGCCTTCCCAAATAGTGCCGACAGCCAGGGAGCAAGTGTTAATAAAATGTGTGAGCCCATGGGAAACATTCCTCATTCAAGTCACAACAGCTCACTTCATGTGTCTTATACACCAATAAAACTACTGTGTACAAAGCATCGAAGATTAACAGTGACATTAGTGATGATTCCCACGATGCTCGGAGCCCTGAGAAGGGCTTTGCCTGATTTATGAGATTAAAAAAAAAAGAAACAAATTGAGTCATTGAAAATATGAGATGGGAGACAAAGTCATCTAATTGATGATTATACAATACAAAAAACTGTAATTGCTATTGAATGAAGATGGTGAGACAAAAATTGGCATCTATCCAGCAACTATATAATATAATATTAAATATTAACTCATTAAACATTAACATATTAAACATTAACTCACCGTGGAAGGAGAGGATGTGATGGCAGTTTCTCTAAATTCATTTCCGTGATTTATTTTTGATTCTTACCTGACTGGTTAACTTTAAATTGATGTATAACACAATAGCAATCACATGCACAAATCTGTTTTGCTACTGTTTAATTAGGGATTGAACCCAGCGCATCACAAGTGCTCCACTAAACGTATCCCTAGCCCCCTTTCACTTTTTGCTTTGAGACAGTCTTGCTGAGCTGTTCACTCACTGAGCTTGCACACTTCCTGCTTCTACCACTGAGGAGCTGCGATTACATTTCTGTATCATTGGGTCTGGCTAACGTGCACAGCTCTCAAGCACAGCTTGCTGGATTTTTATAATCTAAATATGCCTGTGTAAGTAATGCTAAAGACAAGGTTCTGAATATTACCAGCACCCCAAAATACTCCCTTTATGCCCCCTTTCCATCTCCCTGTACCCCAAGTCAAAAAGGATTAATTTAACTTCTACTACCATAGTTAAGTCCTATTGGTTTAAAAAGTTGACAGGCGCACAACTTTCTCTTCTGTGCTTTTCACTGAGCATAACGCCCATGAGCTTGATTCTTGTTTCCAGTTTTGTATCATGAATGCTGTTATTACATCATCATCAAACAAGCTTCGGAGGCAATGCAAAGATCAGGGGCTTTGCAAACTGATAGATCAAGGTCTGGGTCCTAGCTCCCCTGCTCTTGGGATAGATTTTGAACATCTCTGACCTCAGTATCGAAATCTTATAAATAACATAACCAACAAGAAAGCTGTGTTTGTTCGGCATGACATGACAGAACTTGGAAGGTAGATGCAGGAAGGTCAAGGAGTTTAAGGTTATCCTTGACAACATAGCAAGCCCCAGGCTAACCTGGACTACATGAGACTAAGAAGAAGAGAAGGAGCAGATGGGGACAGGAAGGAAGGAGAGGAGAGGGAGAACAAAGACAAGGAAGAGAAAAATGAAGAAGAAGAAGAAGAAGAAGAAGAAGAAGAAGAAGAAGAAGAAGAAGAAGAAGAAGAAGAAGAAGAAGAAGAAGAAG
>JADRCH010000007.1:2375317-2385733 GCA_019843965.1 Rhynchomys soricoides | reverse complement strand
AGAAGAAGAAGAAGAAGAAGAAGAAGAAGAAGAAGAAGAAGAAGAAGGGTAGCAGAAGAAGGAGATGGAGGAGGACAGGGATGGCAGGGGAATATTTTACAGAACATTCATCATGTGTCTGAGGCGTAATGAGGTTCAGTACCATTTCGTTGGCCTTCGTAGTCAGTGTACTTGCATGTGAGCCTTGTCCTCTGCTCTTCTAATCCATATCCAAAGTACAGAAGGTTAGGCCAGTGATCTCAGCCTGACTCAGGCCTGAAAAACTGAGCTACCAAGTTGGAGAGAGAACATGAACACAGTCATAGTTCCTATAGGATCATCCAATTTCCCAAGAGAACTTGCTGTTGCTCCAGGAAACCCAACAGGGAAGCATGCAGCGCTTACAAAACTGGACACACACTTTCCAGGAGGAAAAACTAGAAAGCTCATTACTCACACAAAGACAGTCACAGGGACAACCAGCCCCAGTATCCATGAAGTTTAAGAAACAAGACAGGTCATGGTGACATGGTGGCATGGTGACCTAGTAACACATGGGGGTTAAACAGATACCAAGCCCAGAGATCACAACTTAAAATGAGGAAGCTGGTCCTTGGTCAGTTTGTCTGGAACTATCAAAACATTGTCATAACTAGGTGTCCAAGGTCACACAGTCCTAACATAGACCAGCTGCACACAAAATGGAAGCACAGAATAATCACAGTAATGTTACAACGGGTACAGGCACGAGCCATCTTCCTGCAGGTTGTGATGTCTTAGGATGTGTGCGTTCTGCCTGTACAGTTTTCTACTTGAAAACATTATTTTGTACAGTCTCAAGGTGTCAACTCAGATGTCAACTGGAAAAGGATGCAGCGGGAAGTGCTTATCTGTAAAGGGGCTCCTCTGGCTTTCTCCAGCTCTTGTAGCCCGGCCCACACCACTGTATCCGCCTCTTCTTTTGCTGAAATTACTTCCATGTCTTCCACACTGAAACCAGAGCAAAATTCACAAAGCAGAATGGCTGAACTGCTACTGAGCTCACATCAACAATGGTGAGAGGCAGAAACACGTGCTTAAGAGGCTGCTTTTTTTTTTTTTTTTAAAGTTGAGTGAATATTGCTTCTTAGAATAAAATCATGTAAATGTGTTTGCTTCAGGAAATGGGGTAGGTACCCTTAGGGAATGAAATTACACTAATTTAGCTCCATTTGCATTTTAGTACAATAACATTTTCAGTTTGGAGTGTGGAGGAAAGGGAAGCTGTCTGGATTACATGTCTTAAAAGGGGGCACAGTAGAGCTGTGTCTCCTGCTGCTCATGTCTGAGGCTCAGAGAAATGAGGTTCCCTCCAACCTCTTACACCCATCTTTCCACTTCGTCTTCTTCTGTGGATAAGTCCGACACCGCAAATGTTCTACAACATCTCCAATTAGCTCCACCAGTTGAGGACCAAGCGTTCAAACACATTAGCCCGTGGGAGAGTTGTACATCCAAATCACAACACCTCAAAGGTGACCAACATGCTAATTGCCTTGTTTTGAGCATCACAGTGCATATGTATATTCAAAAATCATGCTACATCCCATAAATGCATATAGCTATTATGGGTCAATCGAACGTACAGGGAAACCTAAACCAAGCCAAAAATGAGACTCAGGACTTGACTTAACCTCAAGTTATCCCTCTCTGAGTCCAGGTGTGTTCAGTGAAGGGATGCTGGGGATGCTGGTCTTCCTGCCTTTGTGCTGTCACTATGCACTTTCTTCTGATCTGCAGCTTCGGGTCAGGTCAGCCGGACCTGAGTCGCAGCAGGAGAGTTGAGTAGAGGTAAAGGGAATGCCAGGGCTTGCTCAGCCATTGACTGCTTTCCCTGGTCAGTGAGTAGGGCTGTATAAAAGACATTCCAAGCATATCCAGACTCCCTCACCACCTTCCTCTCTGGGAAAGGCCAGAAGGGCCTCTGTAATAAATACCCATCCTCTGTAATTAGTTTTGTCTTGACTGTTCAGATTTCAAACCAGGTAAGGAAATCAACACACAGGGAAAGCTCTCCTTCATTATGGTCATGATTCATACCTGTGCAGGTCTCTTCCAATAGTCTCATAGTCAACACAGCACTGTCTTAGGAAAACCCAGTCACAAAAGAATCTCCCCTGAAACTAGCCACAGAAGATAGAAAGGATCTATCTCAAGTGTGTGGCATCCAGCAGGTGTTGAATAAATTACTGCTATAGAGCACTATCACTTCCCTCTCTTCTTCCACCTGGCAGTGGAGAGGAAAGTACAGGAAGTCCCAGCAGACCCTGTTCAAAAAGGCATCAGAATTCTTTCCTACAGCTGCTCTGTGGTCAATCCATCTACATTTTTCAAAACCAAATTCTAGTTAATTATTCAACATTTTTAGTGATGCCCACAAGTAAAACCACATGCTCTAGGACTAAATCCCCTTCAAAAATATCCCAGGGTTGGAACATCCAATGGCTTTGGTCATGTTCCAATGTTAAAATTAAAACAAGAGATTCCCTTGGGGGGCGGGGGGGCTTAAGCTTCCTTTACTTTCCCCAAAGTGAACACAGTTTGTTCTGCAGATCTGTGTGAAAAGTCTAAAAACACAAATTGAAAGTTGGATTGGAAATCCCCACTGAAAATCAGTTCCTACTAGTTTTTTGGTAAAAATACAGAATTAGCTGGCTAATTCTGTTCTGCCACCCCTCAACTTGGCAAAGAATGGCTTAGACTATTTCCTGTCAACCCACTAAATCGAAAAGTATGTGCCTTCCAGGAAAGCCAAGACTACTAATTACCTAGACTGTGTTTGCATATATGCTGGGTACATGTGGTGTGCATGTGTCCTGCCCCCTCTGACGTTGTGGGCGGTGAGGTTTCCCTGCATAGAGAGCTGAATGTTTTGTTTTGTTCTTGGCAACTTCATGGGACCACAACTGCTGTCAACCCCATTGTAATTTGGCTGACTCCCATGGAAAACAACACCTCTCTAAGCTGGAGGTGGCTTCTGGACTTCAGGGAGCCCTGCAGAGCTGGTGACTTCTACACACCCACCCTTAAGAACCTGGGTGGCTCCTCTGTGTTATTTGTCTAAGATGCTCACAGTAATGTTAGTGTCAGCCCTCAGTCCCCTCACTGAGCTCCGAGAGCACCTCCCGCACCTTGCACCTCTTTTAGAAACCCAGAGACTTTCTATATCCTCTGTTCATCTTGTGTTCTCTCCAGGGGAATACTGGAGCTCACCCAGGGGACTCCTGTGGAGGAGTTCTCGCTTGCCTCTGTAAGTCCAGTAGAGGAAGGGAGACTCCTAAGGGTTGCCACACACAGAGGGCTTTACTAAAGCACCACAAAGCCTTTGTGTTCTGAGAAATGAATGTCAGCTAAGTGAGATAAGAGCTCCACCATTACATGCCTCCCGGGCCACCCAGGAAGATGTGACCACATGACCACAACCTCCAGCTGCTGTTCTGCCGCTGTCACAGTGGACAGGGAGGGTTTCCACACGTCATTTGCTGATCACACCAGGTATCCAGCTGTGGTGAGAGAAGGCTAGAAACGTCTCAGCTTCTCCACCTGTGGCCAGTACACAGGCCTGAAGTTTCGCAGCCCATTAAGCCACCTCACCAGCCTGGTTTTGGTGGGGACCTTCAAACTATAGATTGTTGTCGTTTCTTGTAAATATTACTCGGCTGAAGCCAGTCTTTCCAACAGAGCACATGCTTTATCAAACTTGAGATTTTTTTGTTTCTGAATTACATGTACATGTTACAATCACCATTTTTCTGCCTAAGAAGCTGAGGCTCTAGGAAGGATTTACTCAGGTCACACAGCAGGTAGTAAGCCCAGGATCGGAGCCCAGCCAGACAAAATACCAAGACAAACGCAATCCACTCTGCCCTCACCCTGGCTCATCACAAGGACTGTGAAATGCCTGAGCCTCTCTGGAGCTCCACAAAGCAGTCAGACTCTTTTTCTATGGCTTTAAAGACGGGAAGGACTTGGTAGCTTTCAAGTTCCATATAATAATGATGGAAAAAATGCAAGGCTAAAATATCTGAAGCCGGCTAACCTGAATACCTTTAGCTGTGCCAGGCTCCCTTAGTCTGCCTTCTAACATAGACAAATGAATATGGACAAGAGAAACAAGCATGTGGCTGTTTCTGTCCACACAGTCCAGAGCGTAACAACGCGGAGGGAAAATCACCACAAGGAACAAGCCTAGCCTAGTGTGCTGGTATTGGAGGAATCCACTGTTCTTCAGTGTCCCAGCCAAACCAAGTTCTTGCTGGCTAAAGAGAGCAGAAAACACCACATTTGTGTGCCTGAGAACTGCAAAGACCTCCCTTCCTCATTGGCTAAACAAGAAACCATCTGGAGGACCACTGTGAAACCAGGAAGTTACCCGGGACTTGTACTCTTTTGAAATAACTGGTCTCCAGAGGCAATTTCAATCCTGGCTCATAGTCAAAATTACTAGGTTTTAATTTTTTAATATTCAATATAAACTGTACTTTCTTCATGAGCATGTAATGCCCCACCCACAGTAAAAAGCCACATAAAGTGGCACTCTGTTAAATCTCTGTGGCCTCTGTGGCCTTATTAGCCCAATGCCCTTCCCACATGCAACCAAAGTGATTTATTTTTTATGGATCCTTCCAGATGCATGAAGGTTTTTTAGATGCCCTTTCTTGGGCCCTAAGCCAGACATACTGACTAGAATTTCCAGGAGGCAATATAGAAGGTTGGATTTTAAGCCTCAATACGCTCAGACTTTAAAACAATCTCAGTGGCTGAGCAGTCATTCAGGCAATTCTACCTAATCGACATGTGCTCTCGGGTGACAGGCACTGAGCTGGGTGCCTGGGATTCAGCAGTAAGCCAAACAAATTGCTACTCTCGAGCTTAGACTATGGCATGGGGTGGAGGAGAGGCGGAAGACAAACTGTAATTATCCAAAAAGAAATTCTGTAATAAAAGCTAAAGTAAGATCAGGGAGAGTCTCCCCATTGCTTTTATCACAGCTTGAGCTTCCCTCTCCCTTGCCTCTTATTCTGCTCTTAGGCCCTGCTCTGGAGAGCATGTGGGAGTTGGAAAGAAAAGGAGGCAAATGTTTTCAGGGATTAGATTGTTCCCAAAGCCCAAGGTCAGGATGAGCCAAGAACTGGTACCCAGGGGTGTTTCCAAGGGGCATCTTTTCTCTTCGTTAGCACAGGTCTCTGCATCATGCAAAATGATATAGGAACAGTGTTTAAAAATGACAAGTGTGTATAGTCCTCAGGTACTGGGAATGTCTCTCCCAAAGCTAGGGTCACACTGTCTCCCAAAAAGAGAAACAGCTGAAGGTCTTTTTTGCTGTTGGCACTGTGAATATTTTGCTTCACAGAACGCTGGTGTCATTGATGGTCAGGGCACTGTGGTGGATACCATCATTATTGTGTCTATAAAGGGAGGGAGGGTTAAGCACATAAGTGACTTCACCAAGCAGCCTAGCATTCTTCATTTGCTTGTATCAGAGTTTGCTTAACCCCCAAGGGTTTGCCTTGAACTTGCAATGGGAACATCGGTGGATGGTCCTTCACCCAGCACTTGATAAACTGCTAAGTTCTCTAGAACAGAAGGTGTCTTGTTCTCAGTGGTGGCTGAGGAAGGGGTAATGTCTAAAACTTGGCCACTATGGACTCATGTCCACTTTTTTTTTTCAACCAAATGCTAATAAAGGAGACTGGGCATAAGACATTGCCTGCCTAAAGCAAGCTGAGGGTCTGGACTGCCTTACTTGGTACCTGGGTCCACACTGAGACTGACTCCTGATCTAGTCAAGATTGGCAGTGCACTGAAACCTGCCTCACTGTCTCCTCTACCTGATCATGACCCACTAGAGAACTACTTCTGTGCATACTCCCACATAGCGGAGACTCCATAGGAAATGAAAGAATGACAGAGGAGCTGTCTTCCCTGGATAGCTTCCTTCTCTGAGGTTGGGCCTGTGTCTTTTTTGGTCACTATTCATTTCGCATTGATCCATGCCAGCTGCTTCCTTCATTCCCCTGGGCCCAATTTTGCCCTTTATTCTCACACCAGTCGTTGGTATAGGTAATATTAACTCTACTTCGCAGATGAGGAAGGCAAAGCCCTCAGGGTTTGTGTGTTGTCCCCACTGAGCATGGGACTTACAAACATAGCCGGTCTAGATGGATCCAGCGCTTTACTCTTGCTTCCACATCAGCCAGTGCTAAACCTTCAGTTCATCGGCCTCCCCAAACCCATCTCTCCAACCTGGCCCCTTCCATCCTAAGAGCTGCTGCTACTTTGGGCGCATTCTTCAGGGAGCAGCTGCTGTTTGGGATTCTAATCGCAGCATCAAATAACTTCAGATCTGGGGGGTTTAAACATGATATTGCATATCGGGGATATACTGTGTGCAGTGACTCTGTGCTGTGTGCTGCATACTTTACCGTGCAAAGTCACAGGAGGACAGCACTGAAACGGAAACGTAGATCCCAATGCACTTCTGAGATCCTCCCAAACAAGGGCCCTTCCCAATCCGGATAGCATGGAGGCCTTGCTCCTCAGAAGGCTGGAACTTAGGAACAGATTTATTCTGTCCTTTACTATGAGGAGTTGAACCGTTTCTCCCATAAAAGGCAGGTTGAGGTCCTAACCTGCCTCAAGTTTCTTACTCTTTCTTGGCAACACAATTGGCTGAACTGATCTGAATCAGAAGAGTGTGTGTTCATAGAAGAGTGTGTGTCATTAATCCAATAGAACCGTGCCCTCACCAGAAGACCTTCATGTGAAAAGACAAGCACAGAAAGAACATGTCAAGATGGAGACCAAGGGGCTAGACTGAGCTCAGTGGTAGGGTGCTTGGCTAGCACACATGAAGCTCTGCATTCACTTCCAGCCACACGGTAAACCAGCATGATAACAAATGCCTGAAATCCCACTCAGCAGGAGGTAGAACCAGAAAGGTCTGAAAGTCAAGTAATGGTGGTGGTGGTGGTGGTGATGGTGATGATGATGATGATGATGACGACGACGACGATGACGATGATGATGACAATGATGATGATGGCCAACTTGAGTTATGTGTCTACAAGAAACACCAAGAGCCATGAGCAGTAAGCAAACTCTAGGAGAAAGGCAGACCTAGGCCTGCAGCAGGCTTTTGGACTCTGGCTTCAAGAACTATGAAATCCTACATTTCCCCTTTTAGAGGCATGTATTTAAGGGAGCTTATTATAGAAATTAAAGAAAGGGAGACCACTCATGAACCTCAAGAAAATGAAACTTAGTCTTAAATGAGAAAGTAAAACTTTTCCTGGCCTTTCATGGTGCCAGACAAGTAGATAAGACAGATGAGGGACACAGAGCACTACAGAGTGACTCCCAGGGCAGGCTACTGAGGAGAGTCAGGATACCACCCAAGTCATTATTATGACTGCTGTTTTTCCACTTACTGAGGGACTATCAAGAAAGATGGTCTGAAATTTGACCAGAAAGATTGAAATCTCTCTCTCACACACACACACCCTGGAGCACTAAGTCATGTTGATTTCAAAAAGGTAGTCTTGATGTATGGCCTAGTGAGAGCTCCAAACAAAGGGCTCCTAGACACAACATTCCTCATCTCCCTCAATCTGTGGTTTCCAAGGAAACGGGTGTCTGCATCTCCTTGCTGTCCAGAGCTGATGCAGATCTCACCGTACACAGCCTGCTTAAAGCTCATCAAAACATTGCTTCATTTAAATACCAACTGAGCTCCACATCCCCTTAACATCCCCCCCCCAACCCCTAACCCTGTGCTACCTTATCTCTGTTTGGTAAACCTAATTTTGTCTGCTACGGGACAGTAGCTGGTGGTCTAAGGCTGACTGGACCAGGACATCACTGGATGCAGCAATAGGATGGACTATGGGAAGCACTGTTGGTTAGTGTGGCTGTAATTTCCTTCTGGCTTCTTTTCACCCATCATTTCTCCTCTTCACTCTCTAAGGTTGGAGGCTGTAAGAGTCTCTGAGGCCAAGTCACCAGGTCACATGACACTGACAGCCCACTACTCTCCATTCTCCCACCCAGACAAGATGGACTGATTTCAGCCCTAACACAGCCCTTCATGTGGCACAAGGGCTTCATGATAAGGGTAGAGGTTATCTTCCTAGGGTTTATAGTCTATCAGCGGACAGAAAGCAGTACGTAGATCAAATATAAGGTGCCCCAAATAGAATTCAAGGCGACTTAAAAAAAAAAAAAAAAAAAAGCAAGGATGTGGGAAGCTCTCAGTAAGGGGATTTTGGAACTTCCTGGAGGATGTAGCATCCTCCGAAAAAAGTTCTGGAGTTAGCATTATGCAGAAAACAGAAAGAGGGAGTCCAGACAGTGGGGACAAAAGGCCAAGGAGAAAGATTAGGATTGAGGAATTGCATGTGGCTCTGTGTGGGGAGCCCAGAGGATGGAAGGGAAAGGAAGTGACCCTCACAGATACCAAGTATCCAGGATCATATCACTCAAGACCTAGAGACCAGGGCAGACTAAGAGATGGAGCTTTACTCTCTAGAGATGCACAGCTTAAAAAGAGAAAGATGATTTCATTTGCATTTTCAAAAGTCACCCTGGGTGCCATGGGAAGTGAATTGGAGGAAGGAGAGCAGTCATGGTTTCTTGGAAGGTATGTAAGGATGGTGGACTGTACCAAGGTCATAGCAGTGGGAATGGACATACAGACTTCCAAATTATTATTGTTATTAGTAGTAGTATATTTCTCCTTTTTTTCTTCTTTTTCATTTTCTTGTCTTTCTTCCTCCCCGTTTTCCTCCTCTTTCTCTTCTTCTTCTCTTCCTCCTCCTTCTCTCCCTCCTCCTCCTCCTCTCCTTTGCCCTCCCCTTCTCTCTGTATGTCTCTGTGCCTCTCTGTCTCTGTCTCTGTCTGTCTCTCTGTCTCTCTGTCTTCTTCCACTCCTAACCTGATGCCGTGGGGGTTGGGGGTAGGAATGCTGCCCAGAGTATGAAGGATGTGTTCAGAAAGCATTTACAACAGCCCTACTATCTTACTCTGACTGACAACTGCACCATCTCAAGCAAGGTCTTCAGCAACTCAATCCAGTGACATAGCCCCAAAGACAGGGTACATTCTGTGCACTGCAGGTCAGCCTCCTATACCAAACCACAGCGATATTGGCTGAGTAATCCTGCTCAACAGGAGCTCAGACCCTCATGAAGAAGACAGACATGAGTACTAACTCCCAGGGATACTAAAAACGGGTAAAGAATAAAGAGAGAAAAGCTCTGGCTGGGGAAACGGGGAAGGCTTCTGAGAAGGCTTCTGTCAAGGCAAGTAACTAATGAAGAAATGAATGAGGCAATCAGTTCATCAACAGGACTGTCCTTGATGCTGAAGATAATAAAGAGTATAGGGAAATGCATGTTCTCCTCCAAATTTGCTGCCCCTGACTCTGCTGTTTACTCTGTACCCCAGAAATCTGACCCCTAAAGACTGCATTAGCTAGCTGCCTGCTCTTGAGCAGCTACTTAAGTGTAGCCAATGAGAGACAGCCACAGGAGAGCTCATAGGAGAGCTGTGGCTTCCCTGGTACTCCTGCTATGATGCAGATGTGCTGTCAGCTCAGAATAAACCAAAGATCTAGAAAGGAAGGAAGTCCTCAAAGAATAGGGGGCCTGGAAGCCAGCTTGAAGAAGTTACCAAAACCAAAATCTGAGACAATCTGAGTATCACAACACAGAGTGACAGCGACAGATCAAGTATGCTGATACAAACAATTAAGTTGGACAGAAAACATTGTCTTCCTTAAGTTACAAATTCAATGAATGATAGAAACATAACACAACCATCTGCAAATCTCAGAAATGGCCTAAACATAATCTATTGAGTTGAATGTTAAACCTGGTGAGCAAAAAATAAGAAATAAAAAATGAAGAGTAAGAATGCACTTACACAGTCCCAGAGAGTCCCCACTAAAAATAATCATTAATTACAAAGGGAAGGTATGCCTCCTAATGGGAAGAGCGGTCTACCTTGACCAAGGTTAACATCACAGAAACACAAGAGACATAATGTACCTCATAAGATCATTCACCAAAAAGAACACAACGTACTCCTGTTGTATTTCTGCCAGAACTCTATAATCTGAATTAATCATGGGCAAATACCAGTCAAAGCCATTTCACAATGAGACATTAGGCTAAATGACCCATACTCTTCAGAAAAGTTGGAATCAAAACTCAAGGAACCCAAAGGCATGAGACAGCTGAGCCCAACACATGGTTCAAGATTTACAATTTCGCTTAAGGAAGTGGCGGTAGAATTAGTGAAAATATGATAGAATAGATGATAGATACGTAAATGATAGATAAAATAAATATGGTATCTATGGTATCATATATGGCAGATGATATCTATGATATCATATAT
>JADRCH010000007.1:2276532-2364013 GCA_019843965.1 Rhynchomys soricoides | reverse complement strand
GGATGGGGAAGCACTATTGGCACTATCAGGATGACTGTCCCCATCCATAGACTGCAGAGGCTCCCAGAAGACACTGTAAGACACCAAGATGCCCACCATGGCTTTGCAGTGCTTTCTCGGTGGGTGGGAAGACTCATCCTCAGAAGAAGGCTATTGAAACAGATACCTATCAACTTCTTTCTCCTGTTCTTTTCAACTCACTTCAACCCAAGGATTAAGAGAAATCAGAATCTAAGGACAGACACAGCATAAAAACAAGCATAGCAAAGGTCCAAGTAAGTGGGAGTGACAGGGAGTGAACCCTAGGAGAAGGAGAGACCCTGCCTAAGAGTGTGGCCAGGGACTGCTCTGTGGTGAGTCTGGACATAGGAGCAGAGGAGGAGGCCATCTAGAGGAGGAAGTGAAACCCAAAATGGTCAATTTCCCTCCCATAAGTCCATTTTGCTAGCTGAGAAACCCATGGAAAAAGTACAACCTAAAGGTAGGATTCAGGGAACAGAAATCAGGATATCAGACCAAGATGAACTGTCTGTTCATGATGAAAGGATTTACCCTGCATTTCTTGGTTGCCCCAGGAAACTGTGGGATGCCTCTACTAGCTACTTCCTAAAGTCAGGAGCAATGAATGACTGAGAAAAAAAAGGGTACTTGAAGCAGTATTCATCACCGTATGCTTGCTTGTGTCTCAAGCCAAAGTTGGCACTGACTGGTTTCTTTGGGGTGTCTGTGGCCATTCCTAGATGCAGGAACTGTTTGCCAGGCTCATATCCACTGAGTCATTTGTTCTGATGACATCAAGTTCACTTCTTTCCCAGGATGATCACTGCCAAACGCCCAGATCCTTGACAGTGGTGAGTGTAGCATCCATCTCGAGGAGGGCATGTGTCAGCCAGGCTCAAGGCAGGCTGGAGGTATGGGAAACAGAGGCTTCTGCTGCTCTGTTGCTAGCTGAGACATCTGGAAGCATCATCTAAGGTCATCATGGTGTATGGTGCAGGTGTGGCAGTTCTGTGGCAGTACTTGCTTATTTACGAGAGCGAAGAGGGAACACGACAGGGATGGCTTAATTTGCATTAGATACTGGGCTGCTTGTGTGAGGTACATTCGGTTCAAGCACTTCTTCTCTCACTTCATGAACTGTCCTCATTCCTACTTCACAGAAGAAGGGCTTTAGGATTAAGGTGTTTAGTGGCTTCCTTAAAGTAATACACCTATTTAGTGCATGTGGTAAGCAAGATAATGCCTCCCACTGATGACCCGAGTCCTTAGACTCTACGAACCTGTTTGATTCCTTGGCAAAGAGGACGATTGCAGATAGGAATAAAGTTGCTAGTCATCTGACCATGAAATCGGGAGAATGTTCTAAATAATTGTAGTGCTTCCAGGGTGATCAACAGTGTCCTTATACATGGAAGAAGGAGATGTAGATGTGAAAGAATCGTCAAATAGATGTGGTGATGATGGCTTTGACGGAGAATCGGGGGTGGATGGGTGGAAGGGCTGTGATTCCAGGGAGTGGGTGTCAAATCCAAAGGAAACTCCATTTTCCCAAATTCTGGCTATTAGACAAAAGCCGGCATTCCCAAGGAACTCATGAAGCTGAGTTCTGTCAAAGGATCTACTTCCCTGATCACTTGCTGAAAGGGCAAATGACTCTCCGTGGTACCTGCTAGCATATCAAAGCCCATGCTGGCCTCCAGGCCCCTCAGTATCACAAGTACCCGTTACACAGTTCAGAGTCTACACAGGCACACCCTACTACCCCAAACTACCTCCAGCTCATGAGCTTCCCTCCCCACAGCAATTCATGTCTTCCTATAATTCTGCCATTTCTGTTATGCTCTCTCTTTGTCATCTCTTGGTCCTCTCTGTCTTTGTCTCTCCGGCAACACACCCCTGCTCCTGTTTGTCTCCTGGTCAGGCCTCTGCTGGCTACGGTCAGGCTACTACCCTCTCTGTGCTCTGGACTCTTCCAGATGCCCCTGGCTGTTCTCTCCCTTGTAGCTACAAGAAAACCTCTTAACCACACCGTGGAGCTGTGGTTTATGCAGGGAGCAGCCAAGAAAAGAAGCTCCCCTGAGGAACACTGCCCTGCCAACACTTGGGTTTTAGCCCAATGAGATCAATGATATACTAGATGAGCTATAGAACTGTACAAAAATTAATGTATTATCCTAAGCCAAGTTTGTTACTAGCTTGTTGTGGTGGCAATAGGGAGCTAATACGGTGAGCTATTCTGATTTAAACTCAAATCTCCCTTGCTGCAAATATCAGCCCCTAACCAATGCACGAGATTGACTTAACTTTGCTAGGCATACTTGTTGGGATTCAGACCCAGGACAAACAGCTAAAGGTGTATATTTTGTTGTGATGGTCATGCAGCTCCAGAAACCACACCAGGCCAAACAGTTCCACGTGGGGTTTATTGAAAGGGGGTGGGGCAAGGTGGCAGCCAAAAGCGAAGAAGGAAGAGAGATCGGGGGTCTTCCATTTATATATGGAGAGTGACATAGCCACAGGTAAAGGTGGGAGGTGGGCCAAGTGGATTCTGGGAATATGGTGGCTGTTGCCTTGGCAACAGGTATGCAGGTCTCACTGTCTCCTGAGAGTGATATCACCAGTTTGGAGGTCCTGATGCCGACATATTTAACATACCAAAGTGGACCTGGC
The DNA here is from genome assembly GCA_019843965.1 of Rhynchomys soricoides. Taxonomy (NCBI): domain Eukaryota; kingdom Metazoa; phylum Chordata; class Mammalia; order Rodentia; family Muridae; genus Rhynchomys; species Rhynchomys soricoides. The sequence continues at coordinate 2,361,343 of JADRCH010000007.1, read as the reverse complement.
CTCCAGGTTCTCCCAGCATCCCTCAGTCTTTACCTGACATACCCTGCCTTCTACCCTGAACTTTCCAGTCTGGGGGCTGGGCTCCCCCCCCCCCGGCTAATTCTCATATAATCCAGACATTTTAGTCTCTCTTTTCTTCTCTCTCTCTCTCTCTCTCTCTCTCTCTCTCTCTCTCTCTCCTCCCTCTCCCTCCCCTCTCTCTGCATTTTCTCTCTCCCTTTGTGAGCATGCTCTTTCTTTCTTTCTCTTCCCCCTCCTCTCTGTCACTCTTCCCATGGCAACCTCCCTGGCCTCATTCCTTAGGACCAGCAAACCCCCTGATAGTTGCTTCCCAATAATCCTGCCTTTATATACTCTAATCTGGCTTGAAATGACTCATTTCATTGGTGGAGAATAATTTATTAATCCTGAAGGCAAATTAACACTGATAGAGAACATGTCTTAGGATTGTTGTATTTGAGTTTCCCAAATTTACTGATCTGGGGATCTGAAAGTCCACCTGGATTAGATTATATTTAAAAAGAAAATAAGTCCTCTAGATGGCCCAGTACAGCTTAAGAAGCTCTGGCTGTCAGCTCTTCTAAGCAGTTGCCACAGACTACTGTGTATTAAATTAATACACAGCTTAAGATCAGGTCATTCTGGTCCTTGCTACTTATATCGTTTGGGGACGAATATCCCACTGACACTCAAGAACTTGCCTTAGGTGTCAGGGCCCTCTGATCTTCTTATCAGTAGAAAGTAGAGAGGCTACTCCACTTTCCAGACTATCCAACATGCCATCAAAGTGACAAACTAAAATAAAATCCCTTCCGAGGATGAGATGAGCTGGCCAAGTCTCCTATGCACTAAGGCATGACTAAGGAAGAGCACTGAACATGACCTTGGAATTAAGCAGTGGAGGCTGGACTGTCTGTTGTATCTTGTAGGTCGAAGCAAGCTGCTTAATGATCAGTCTTTTCATTGGAGTTGATAAGCACACATTTTCCCAATAAGTAGCTGCCCCCACCCCCAGGGACAAGAATCCCTGCTGATTGATCCATTTCAGTATGTAAATAACACCTTGAACTGGTGCAATAGGAACGTCTTCCCAATTAAGTGTGTGATAGTCTGCGCCAAGATGGTGAAGCAGAATAACCATCCCGGTGTATTTCACAGGCTCTGATGATGCCACAAATCCTTACAGTCCCTTCAGGAAAGTGTTTCTGTTTTCAGTTGACTCTTCTGGAAGCATAGGGTAGGGATATATGGGGGTGGGGGGATAGGGAGGGCAGCTCTAGGAGCTTCAATATAACATCCATGTGTTACAAGTCAGAGAAGTCAGATAAGGTTCTCCTGGGGGCAGAGCCCATTTATTCCATTATATGCTACAGTACTAAGGAAGTAACAGAGGGTTAGTGTAAGCCCTAGTGAGCCAACCGTCAGTAGAAATTGAATTGATTAACCCACAGTAGTATGTTCTGTCAGTGGGAATTGCAGGTAACTTCACAGCCAGTGTCAAAGCCCTAAAACCTAGAGTAAAATTTCTCCTCTCAGAATATCTGAACCCTGTTCATGGCTGCAGAGCCTTCTCCGAAAGGGAAAGTCAGGTTCTCCTAAATATGTACAGTGGTATTCACAGGCTCTTCCACCAATGCTTAACCTCCTATTTATCCAAAGAATTGCAGGTTCTCAGGCTCTGAGAGCTGTTTGTTCTCTTTTGTGGTATGTGCTGTCTCCCCGGAAAGGAGGCTTTTATTTCAGTTTCACAAATCAAATAGTTTTCTAGAAGCCAGGTGTGGTGGCACGTGCCTTTAATCCTAGCACTTGGGAGTAAAGCAGACAGATCTCTGTGAGATTGAGGCCAGCCTGGTCTACATAGCCAGTTCTAGGACAGCACTCGATACATAAAGAGACCTTTACTCGAAAACAAAACAAACAAGCAAACAAAAATCAGACAAGTGTCCTAGTCACTTGTCCATCCATTGACTATGACCATTAAGTCAGCCTCAAAGACAAGATCCTTTGGGCCACCATGATTACAAAGATGCACACTACAGCTGCCATTTCCATTCCCTCCGGTAGTTACGTAGAGCTCAGGATCCAGGCCACCCAAGTCCTCAAAGGCTTCAAGAGGAGCAGCCTAATTGAGGACCTCTTGTTTCTACCCCTGCTCCTTAAAAATGGTATTCAAGTGGTTTTCAAATGTCCTGTTTCTTCTTTACCATATTATTCAAGACTTAGTGAAGGGGGCTCTCTTTGGTTGGACTGGAGAATGTTTAGGGAATATCTCCCTTTGAAGCACTAAACTACTCCAACATCTGTTTGTCTGTAATTTTAATCTTTCCCAGTTGTCTATGATATTTCTCCTGTCTGAACTTTGTTTCCCATGGAGCATTTCTGAGACAGGTTTTAGCCATCCACCTAACTTCCCAGCTAACTTCTCAGTCCATGGCATATGGAATCAGGACTATTGACCATACTTGTTACCTTCTACTTTGGTTCCTAGCAAGTTGTATTTGGTTGTTACACAATCTTTCTTTAAAAGGATTATATGCAATGCTTTTCCAAACACAGGCAAAATATTCAAGCTCAGAGATTTAACTGCTTTCCTAAAGCTGCCATTTCTGACTTGTTTACTTGCCATTGCTGTCCTAGAAAACATGCAATAGAAAATGAAAAGGCATAGAATCCCTGGACTCAAACACAGCTTCTGTTCTGCTTCTGTAGGGAAATCCTGAAATACTCAACATGCAGAGCTCCATCAGCCTCAACTGTGCTAACCAGAGACTAAATTAGCCGGTTTCTAAAGATCCCTCCAACTGTTACAAAACAGATATGAAGCCAGGATCTCCTGTGTGTATCCTGATTCTCCTGCATGCAGCCTGATTCTCTTGTTGCATGCTGACTCTATGTTGCAGTCTGATTCCCCCTCATGCAGCCTGATTCTCCTGCATGCAATTTCATTCTCCTGTTGCAGGCTGATTCTCCCGCATGCAACCTGATTCCCCTGCATGCCGCATCCAAATAAGCTGCTTTCCTTCTATCTCTTACTTTGGTGGAATCTTAATATTCTTCTCCAAGCTGAGTATCTTAGCTAGTTAGCCATTTGCAACCTAGTGCACACATTTTCAACATAATGCACACTATATTTCTCTACCATATTTAAGCACAGACACACCAGAACTTCCTGCTTCCTAGGGGGTCTAAGTCCACAGAACAATACTTTTATCAAAGGAGGGAAAACTTGCAGGAAAAATGTAAACACTAAGATCTATATTGATATTTTCTCATACTTCGAACACCAGGTTATTGGATGTTTCATCTCACTTATTTTCACTAGAAAGTTCTGGTGATAACATATGATTATGTGTCACAGATGGGGAAACTGAGGCATAGAGAAGTTATGCTGTCTTTCCCAAGAGAAACACATCAATGGATGATAGAGCCAATCCCCCTGACTCTAAAGCTGATAGCTGTCACTCTGTACTACATGTCACAGGAAGTCTAACAGTCTTTTGTTTACACTAATTACTCAAGGTTCCACTCTCTACTGCTGGTGGTATACTGATTTTCTCTAGATCTGCCTCAGCTAATGAGTTGTCAATTGAATAACTGACCCTTTCCCAGCCTCTTACTGAATCTCACTTAGCTCTGTCCCCTCCTCTTCCAGACCTAGCCACTAACAGGTGTGCAGTGTATGTGAGATGATCAGCCCGCACCAGCATTCCACACACGTCCTCCATGATGAATGTGATGCTAATGAATTCTGATGAGGAAAGCTCTTATAAACATCGTTTCAGGAGATGCTGCCACACTGTCCGTTCTGAGTATCATCAGCTGAACCTTCTTCCCTCCTGTTCTTATGCCACACATCCTGAAGTGGCTGACAGTTTTGAAGCTGCTAAAGCTATGGGCATATGAAGCCCAGAAAGACGGTTTGAGTGACCCTCAGCTTCCCCTTGCTGTGGGCCTGCTCATTAATGAATGAATTCAGCACAGAAGTGTAGAATGTGGGCCCTGAAAGTTCATTGTTGGCTCTGGAGTCCTGCTTATTCAAATCTAGACTTCCCCAAATTCCAACAAGTTCTGGAATGCTGAAAGAGAACAGGAGCAGAGAAGTGGGTCCCTGGCTACGCAGCCTCTCTATGCAGAGACCTGCTGCTTTGTCTTCTGTGGGGCTTCGTTTGGTCCAAGTCATATAGAACTGCAAAGTGCGATAGGGCTTCATGTTGGCTCAGCAGCCAACAGGTTATAAGGATATAGTGTGTTCAGTTTTCCTTGAGGGATATGAATCAACATCTACTCACAGCAGACAAGGCAAAACAGCAATGCTACCAAAATTCAACTCAAAATAGATGCACTTACTGAGGTTACCTACAGGACTATGGGTAAAAGGTTACTTATAGAAACGTGGATGACTCAAATGCATTACTGAAAATCCCATCCCAGCCTGGGGGATGACTCACCAAAACTGCAACCCTGGAGCTCTGTGCACCACTTGCAGGCAGTCCAGTAGACCACAGGTCCTTACTGCTTACATAACCTTGAGGAAGAGCCTTGTGGGTTGTTAAGTTCCAGGTGCTTCCTGAGATGTACAAGTTTGTTTCTTTCCTGAGTCTTAACCTCCATCAGGGGTGGTATATTCTATTGAGAGGAAATTCTACACAACCAGGCAGAATCTGGGATAGGACATGGAGGGGGGATCTGTCTTGCTTTTAGAATCAAGACCAGCTTCCACCAAGAATGTCCAACATTTGCTGTGTTGAATCACAGTTTTCCTGGAGATATGGTTTCCAATGCTGTATCTCCATCCATGCTGGCCCAGAAATGGACTACTCTGTTTCTTAGTGGAAATTTCCCCACTACAGAGGATATTTTTTATTTGGACCATTGGATAGTAAGCTTCAGATTGAGAGTTGAGAAGAACCCCAACATCCCAACATGGCATAATATCATGTGCTATATGTGGTATTACAGGTTATAGGATCAATATGACTTTTATGTCATCACTCATTCCTGTGAAAGTTCTAGGACATAACCTAAGTCCTTTCCTTTCTCTCCCTCTCTGTTGTTGCCACCCTCATTCAGGCCACTCTTTCCTGGGCACTGCCCTGACCTCTCACATGACGCTTCAGTTTTGCTCCATCCTACTGTCAGGAACAGTTTTTGGAGGGTATAAGCCAGACTGTATCCCTCCTTTGCTTAAATCTTCCTGTACGTCCCCACTGTGTTTAAAATTAAGGAACTCTACTGGAAGACCAACAGAATCAACTAACCTAGACCCTTGGGGCTCTCAGAGACTGAACCAGCAACCAAAGAGCATACCTAGGCCTCCCTGCACATCTGTAGCAGATGTGCAGCTTGGTCTTCATGTGGGTTCCAAGGGTCCCGAACAAGTGGAGGGGGGTGTGAGGTGTATCCCAAAAGCTGTTGCCTGTGTGTGGGATGTGTTTGTCTAGCTGGGCTGCCTTGTCTGGCCTCCATGGAAGAGGATGCACCTAGCCCCACAGAGACCTGAAGTGACAGGGTCGGGGATACCCAGGAGGGAGCTAGGGGAAGGGTTATAGGACGGGGTGACTGAGAGGGGACAGTGAGTGGGGTGTAAAGTGAATAAGTAAAATCATCGTCATCATCATCATCATCATCATCATCATCATCATCATCAGAAAAGCTCATGTTGCAATGGCATATGAAATCCTAGCTGGCCCCGAGTCTCCCTCTCTTCTTATTTACACAGCTCCCCACTAATCAGCCTTCCTACTACCTCTGAAACATGCTTCTGTGCTCCTAATCTTTTGCCTTCTTGCCCTTCCTCTACCTAGAACACAGTTGTCCCTGTTGTTACAGCATCTGGCTTCTCACCGGTCAAGCACAGCATGGCCTCTGGCATCCTTGATCCCTTCACTTACCCAGCTCTCTCTAATCCCTTGCAGGCTTCATCCTGCATCACTGATCCCATTCCTTCCCCATGCTCACCACCCCCTGAAATGACTGTGTGTCAGAGTTCCTTTATAGGTTGGCAAGCACTCTTATCATCTGAACTACACACCCAGACTTAGTAGGGGTTCAGTAACGTCATGTTAGAAATGCGTAGTATATGGCCAATGTATAAGAAAAATGTAGAACAACAAACAATGCCACAGAGGAAATAGCAAACTCTGATGGGGTGGGGGAGGCAGCTTGGAGAAGCCCTGAAGCCAGTGTGTGTCTTAAAGCAGGGTGCTTTCAGGCTGGGTGAATGGAATGGGAATGGAGACACAGTGGTACCACCAAAGCTATGTGTGTAAAGTGTCATGAGAGCAGAGCAAGGCCCTCGGAAGCCTTCAACAGGAAGTGACACCCAAGTTGAGGCTTCAAGGCTGCCAAAGAGTGCACCGGGCAAAGACAAGAGCCACTTTGGCATCACAGACATTCCAGGCAAGACACAGAGTTGTCTAAGAAAACGGGGAGAGGACACTGGAGGGACAGAGATGTCGGGACTACATCATCCAGGACCTACCTGATTTGATGGCAAAGGATAGTTTATTCCCTAAGAAAATGTAGAAAATAAACAAAAGCACAATATAAACACTTCACATATGCAAGAAAGATGACTCTGGGAGCCCCAAAGAGATCTAAATGGACCCCACATCACGAATTACAATGTGCATCCAGAGCACAGGTTTAAAGGATTTAGGCTGCATGGTTAACCAGATTTTCAGATTAGGAAGCTTATTCTAATGCCAACATGTGATCCTCTCAAATTGTCACATACACTTTAATTTCCAGTGTGCTGTAAGTGATATTTCATAAAATAAAACGAAAGTTGTCACAGACATTCTGTCTTGCTGTAAATGTTCACAAATACTTATTCTTGATTTCCATCTTCAATTCTTTCTAGACTTGCAAGAAACATCTACTAGTGAATATACCTCAAACTATAAACCACACTGCAAACTTGACTGTGCCAAAAGCCACAGGATGGGGAGGTTATGCAGAAGAGTGTCTGTGAGCCTCTGGATAGCCACTGTTATTCCTCAGCTGATGCCTTCACATCCTCTGTGCGGCTCTGCATCCCCATGACCTTCCTGCCACAAACGTGTAGAGTTAGCAACAAACTCACTACAAACTCACTAAAAGGCTCATCTGTTTGACTAGGGTTGGCTTCTCCCTGAGGAGTGACTCTGCAGAAAAGTCTGTTGTTCTCCATGGTCACTACCAGTTGATCCTCCAATAGATGGAGGAATGTTACTTAGCTGATACTTAGCTCAGAGCTCTTTTATGTACTTAAAATAGCAATGAAAACTATTTCTTAGGTTTTCATGTCCAACTGTACAAGTTGTGTTTCATTCAGATATTTCCAACCCATCCTTTTTATTCAAGTGAGGGTCATATTTTTTTTTCAATTATAGTATTAGTTTATTGTGAATGGTTTAGAAAAAATCATTGACTGTGGAATCTCAGTTCTGCCATTTCGCCAGCCCTATTTGGTGGGGAAAAAATGACTGAGGGACTTCTATAATCTCCATAGAAAAAGAAGAAAAGTAAAATTTCATCCCAAGGTTATTTTGAAGTGTGAGTTAAATGACTTGTGTGGAGTGTGAGTTAAATGACTTGTGTGAAACACCCAGCATGCACAAAACACTCAGCAAGTGTTTAGCCCTACACTTTTGCCATTTTGTCCCTTGTGAGTACCCTTAGCCATGGTCTAGAGGAAACAATGGCTGTCTTTGACTGGTCTTTCAATACTCAGAATAAAACTTAAAGACTGCCTGCTAACCTGTTTCTTCCACATCTAATGCAAGTTCCTCTTCCCTAGAACTCACCTGTAAATGCACAGGCCCTGCTGGAGCCCAGGCCTGGTGCAATTGGTGTCATGGAAGCAAAGCCCTGAAATCTCATGAGGCTTCTGGTTGTCCCCAAGTGCATAAATTGAGCTCGGGGTGGAATTGACTTTTCTATTTGGCCCCTCCTCCTTTAACCTCATGTTAGCTACCAGAATTTAGTTTATAGACTTTAGCAGATGTACATGATTCAAAGGAAACTGAACTCACAGAAAGAAAATGGCAATTGCATCTAAGCCAGTGCCTTCTCATGAAGCTACCAATGTGCCCTCAATGCTGGGCTCTCTCTGCCAATGCTGTTCTGGCCCACTTCTCCCTGGCTATTCTTCCCAGTGGAATGGGCTGCCCTTGGAATTGTGTTGGAGATCACTGATGATTCACGAGAGGAAGTTCAGAAGTACCCTGGTCTCGTCTCAGTTCCTCCCATCACTAGCTGCATAGCCCAGGCTCATGTCTCAGCTCTGTTCCCTATAGTGATGCCTGTCTAATGAAGTTTCCATGCAGTTGATTAAGATAATGCATCAGCATCCCTCGTGTGGTGCTTGGCAAAGAGTGTGTATTCGATAAGCACTAGTTATTATGTTATTATTAACAAGGAGCCATTATGCCCGGCTCAGCCCATCAAAGGCAAATTCATTTCCTGAGGGTACTGTAACATTATTACAGACTGGTTGGCTTCCCACGGTGATTTTCTTCTTGGACAACCCAGGGGCCAGAACTCTAAAGTCAAATGTCAAAATGACCTCTCTCCTTCCAAAAGCCCCCAGAGAAATCACTCCCATTGCTTGCTAAGTGTTAACCCTCCTTGCATCTCTTGGTTTGTACCATCATTACTCAAGCCCATGCCCCTGACTTCACTTCTGTATCTTCCATGTCTCTCTGCCCTCTCTTCTTCTATCTTAAATCCCTCTGCCTCATTTAAATGCATTTTTTAGACACCTGGATAATTAAAGTCTCCCAAGATCCTTAATTCAATCACACCACTAAACAAGGTTATATCAGCTCCATTGCCATTAAGGTAATGTTCTCTGGTTCTGAGGATGAGGTCATGGTCTATGATTTTAAATGCCATCATTAAACCCACTGTAGAAGACATTCTTCCTTGAGAAGTTTAGTTTGGAGAACAGGACTGTGATAGTTAATCTTGACTGTCAACTTGATGAGGTCTGAAATCAAGTAAGAGACATGCCTCTGGACATGTCTGTGAACACCTTAAATAAAGGGAAGGACTCTACTTCAGAGCCAGGATGGGTGACACTTTCTAATGGGTGGCCCAGACATAAAGCGGCCCAAGAAAAGAGCAGTATGCCTGTTCCCCACCTCCACTTCTCTAGGGAGTACACTCTAGCTGCTGTTGTCATTTTCAGTGACATCGGGGACCAGCTTCTTTGGCATTTTAGCATGAGAGAAATACCGGCAACTCTCCAAGGATGCTCCAGGCCTTCAGTGCCAGATTGATACTGGTAAAACATCCAGCTTCATGGACTGAGCAAGCCACCCAGTGCTCATCCTCTCCAGCTTGCAGGCAGCTATCACTGGACTACCCAGCACCTGTTGTGTAAGGGGAAAGACCCTACCTCAATATGGTGTATCCACTTTAGATTTATATGTATGTGTTATGTATATATGTATGTATATCTGTGTCTTAGAGTTTTACTGCTGTGAACAGACACCATGACCCAGGCAACTCTTATTAGAACAACATTTCATTGGGGCTGGCTTACAGGTTCAGGGGTTTAATCCATTATCAACAAGGTGGGAACATGGCAGCATTCAGGCAGGCATGGTGCAGACAGAGCTGAGCAGAGCTGAGAGTTCTATATCTTCATCTGAAGGCTACTAGGAGAAGACTGACTTCCAGGCAGCTAGGACAAGGGTCTTAAAACCCCCGCCCACAGTGACACACTTCCTCCAACAAGGACACACCTACTCCAACAAGGCCACACCTCCAAACAGTGCCTCTCCCTAGGCCTAGCATATTCAAACCACCACAATGTATATACACATTCTGTTCTTTCCTTTCTGCTAGACAGCCCTGCCTGATACAGGGATTTTGTTTATTCTTATTCATGAGTCTTGAATCCTGACAGCATTTCATAATACATATAAAACTCTCTTTGACTTTTCTCTTCCAAGGGCCATTTATGGTTCATCCTGCCAGAGCTCAGCAGAGTCCCCAGATTCACTGTCCTTTTGGAACCATGTTGCATACCGACACTGAAAGTGAGCCTGAGAGTTGGCATGATGGAATTGGATGGGTCATCATGGTGAAAAGGAGACACTTGGAACGAAGGAACTCTCAGGATTGTAGAGTAGCAAATATTGGCTCATCCAGAGCCATTATATGTAGTTATAGAGTGCAACAAAGAGGCTAGGCCCTGGCCCATTTGGTCATATGTTACGGACTGTTTGTGATACACCATTATCAATATTTAGTCTTGCCGTTAAGTGTTTCGATAACTTCAAAAACTGTAGAAATAGAGCCATTATTTTCAATTCCTAGTCACTAGGAAAAGAAGCCCCACTTAATAATCCATGAATATTGTGTGGAGCATGAGGTCAACAGAGAACACTGTATTTGTGTACAGTGGTAGCTTTGTGACAGATCCATAGGAAGTTGGAAGAAAAGACCCTGTCCAGGTCAGAGGCCTCTAGCAGTTCCTAACCATGAGCTGGTGGGAGTAGAGAGGAGAGCCTGTCCTTCCCCACACTTGATCAACCTTGATGCCTTCTCTGTTCTTCTTTTATGGGAAGATTAAATGAAAGTATACTTATTAACTCTCCCAAGGACATCCATGCCCTACACTCTGCAACCAGAGGACGTACAAAGACATTGCAGATGTGAGAAAATCAAGGATCTTGAGATGACCAGACTGTTCTAAATTATCCACATGATTGGAAGTATAATCATTGTGTTCTCATTGGGGGGAGGAGAGGGGGGAAGAGAGGGAAAGGAAGGAGGGGGGGGGAAGGAGAGAGATTGACCAGCAGAGGAGTCAGTGTGATGGCTGAAGCAGGGATTAGAAGATGTGGCACAAGCCAAGGAGGCCAGTAGCGAGCACAAGTGTGAAGTGTGGAGGAAGAGGCAAGAGACAGACTACCCCCTGAAGCCATACAGGACCCAGTCCTAACAACACACTGATGTTAACAATATACACATCTCAGGCCCTCCACCTCTGGAAAAGCAAATGAGAGGGAGGGAGGAAGGAAGGGAGGGAGGGAGGGAGGGAGGGGAGAATTCTGATGTTCTGGGGCTACCCACTTTGTGGTTCCATGTTCCAGCATCAGTACGAAGCTAATATAAAAGTTAGGTTGTGTATATGCAGTAATGACAATTTTATTAAAGGCCCCTGCTGTTCTGAAGCAGGCACTGTATCCGTTCACACTACAGTTTCAGAGAACGGAGAGTTGGAGAGGTTAATTAGCTTTCCTATAATCAAACAAACAGTAAGTGCCTAGCTGAGATTTAATCCCTGGCCCAGTTTCCCCAAGATCTAAGAGGGTGCAGCTCAATATGGTTTTCTTTCTTATTTATTTTTAAGTTTGTCCTCTCTTGCTTCGAGATAAAGGAATATCCATAAGCTCCTCAGCTGGGCTCAAGCAATCCTGTTGCCTCAGCATTCTGAGTTCCTCGTCAAACCTATCTTAGAGAGACAACCTAAACCTAGATAGACAAACCTAAATCTAGATAGACAGACATATCCTAGCACATTTCTTAAACAACTGGGTTTAAGTTACTTGTAGTTCATGAAGACCCCATTTTAGCAATACACAACTCATTCAGTAAAGAACTAATAACCAACCATAATATTTAATAAAGTAAAAGCGTTTTCAGGTGTAGTGGTGCACGCCTTTGATCCCAGCACTCAGGAGGCAGAAGCAGGCAGATTTCTGTGAGTCTGAGGCCAGTCTGAGCTACATAGCTCAGCCAAGGCAACATAGACTCTGACTCAAAATGCCAAAATAACAACAATAATTTAAAAATAAAATCATTAAAAATGTACCAAATTTTTGAAAATATAGCAAAGGACAATAGATTGTGTCTCCTCAAGGACTTACTACAATAGAGCCTTAGCAGACCCACTCCGGGATGGTTTAATTTCCTTGACCAATGGTTCACAAAATTTTGGCCTCAGGATTTCTTTACACTATTAAAATTAGTGAAGGTCTGACAGTGTTTTTGACAATGTATATGTATTGCAGATACACAATATATTGTATATCATGTATATTGTATAAGAGTTGTATATATAATGATGTATATACATATTCATTAATATTTACCCGTATTAGAAATGAAAATATATTGTATATATAGAACATATTGTGGGTATATTGTATATATTATATGTACATATGCAACATGTTATATATATTGATGACTGATATTTACCCATATCAGAAATTAAAACTAAAAATTCAAATTATTAATCTAATTCATCTAAAGCAACAATAGAAACTACTGTTATCTATTAATATAAGTATCATGTTTTGAAAATACACATGTGCTTCCCATTATGAGACCTCTAGGTGAGAAGAGTAACATTACTTTATGCTTTTGGCAAAGCTCTGAAATGTTGGGTTCAACAGAAGACAGCCAGCTTCTTGTGTGTGTGTTTGCACTCACAGTGTGGTCTGCATGCTCATTTGGGTGAGTTCATGAGGGAAACCCTTCCTCACTTGGATGCACAGCTTGGAAAGGGTGGGTATTAATAACTTCCCCAGTGAAGTGTAGATCTTCCTTGGTACTGCATCTAACTGGGCACATAGTAGCTTCTTAAAGATTAGCATGGAATCTACAACTCTTCTCACACAGAGAATGGACTTTTTGACACTGTGGCCCACTGATTCATCTCACATTTCAAACGAATGCTTTATTCAAAGATTTTTGTGCCATCAGATTAGTGATCATTCAGAAAATATTCATTTAGTTCTGCAGGTCCTCCCTATGCTATCGGCAGTTCACCACACAATAACAAATCAGGCAGTCCCGGCAAGGTAGGCAATCTCATGCTTCCCTCCTGTGTGGAAGCTGAGATGGGGGTGTTAGCTATGAAATTTAAAGGGGAGCTATAAGGGATGTGGGAAGGGAAGAGGAAGGGGGCACTGATGTGAGAAGGCTTAATTAGAAGGGTGAGTGTGAAGAATCTGTTACAGGCGTGAATGGCGAGTCACAATGGTGGTGGTTTGACATGCTTGGGCCAGGGAGTGGCACTATTAGATGAGACCTTGTTGGAGTGGGTGTGGCCTTGTTGGAGTGGGTGTGGCCTTGTTGAAGTAGGTGTGGCCTTGTTAGAGTGGGTGTGGCCTTGTTGGAGTAGGTGTGTCATTGTGGGCAGGGCTTTAAGACCTTCAGTCTAGCTCCCAGGAAGCCAATCTTCTCCTGTTTACCTTTGGAACAAGATGTATGCCGGGCAGTGGTGGCGCACGCCTTTAATCCCAGCACTCAGGAGGCAGAGGCAGGTGGATTTCTGAGTTAGAGGCCAGCCTGGTCTACAGAGTGAGTTCCAGGACAGCCTGGGCTACACAGAGAAACCCTGTCTCAAAAAACCAAAAAAAAAGAAAAAAAGAAACAAAGATGTAGAACTCTCAGCTCCTCCTGCATTATGCCTGCCTGAATGCTGCTATGTCCCCGCCTTGTTGATAATAGACTGAACCTCTGAACCTGTAAGCCAGCTTTAATTAAGTGCTATCCTTAAAAGAGTTGCTTTGGTCATAGTGTCTGTTCACAGCAGTTAAACCGTAACTAAGAAAACAATTAAACTCCTTTATGTGATTAATATACACTAGCTTGAAACATCTAGCATTTAATATAGGAATTAAGTTCAATTATTGAAAGATAAAGAAAATTCTTTTAGAAGGCAAAAAATATCCCATTTGTAAATACTCCCATTAATCTCAGGAAAGTTACTGACTAGGCTCAGTAACAAATAGAGAGTTTCCAGGTTGTAATTTTCACTTGAAATTGCAGGTTTTGTCATTACAACAAACGCTGCCAGTAAGCTTCCTTGAAGTAACAACTTCACTTTATGTCTGAGAGGCTGTCTGCCAAATACTGGAGACTGGGTAACCAGAGTGTGTCAGGCATTTTCTTAAAGTAGTCATACTGTGCCTTGAGAACACTAGCCAGTGGAGCCATGACCAAAGCCACACCACAGCTAGGCAATACAACCATGACTGAAGCCACACCACAGCTAGGCAATACAACCATGACTGAAGCCACACCACAGCTAGCCAGTGGAGCCATAACCGAAACCACACCACAGCTAGCCAATGGAGCCATGACTAAAGGTAAAAATTTTATTTATGAGATTACTGCATATTTCAGAGAAATACAGAAGAAAGCAAAAATATTCCTCCCTCATTAAGAGAAATTCATATTTTGTTTGTTCCTTTGTTTGTTTTGGGGGTGGGGTTGGTTTTTAAAGACAGTTTCTCTGTGTAGTCGAGGCTGGCCTTTAACTCAGACATCCACCTGCCTCTGCCTCCTAAGTGCTGGGATTAATTAAGGTATGCACCACCACACCCAGCAATTACGGACTTTCTGAAGTAAAACAAGAATTATCTCTGCAGTGAGGACACCAGCTACCAGGCAGGTTGGCACAACTACCTTGATTTGGGCTGAGGTGACCATGGTTCCACTCACATTGCCTGCTTCTTATCAGTGTGCTGACATGAATGTGGAAAAATTAAAAAATCAAATGGGAAGAAAGATAAACCCTACAGCTGTGGAAACAAACTTAGATAAAAACCTGGATGACTGTAAACCAACAATCATAACTAGTCTCCCAAAAGAAGCAAGGCTAGCCCCAACTTCTGGTTACCATAGTTACCATGTACCCACTACAATTCGCCTTGAAGAACTCTTGTGGGTTGGAGATCACACTTGGGAATTGATGAGCATTCACCACACCCTCACCCCACATCCCATGCTAACCTTGACTAGGACAACAGAGAAGAGCCCCCCAGTCAGGTTCCCACAGCAGCCCCAGGCACATACAGGTCTTTTCTAGGCAGAAGCCTTTCAGTGGGGTTGTTTATCTGTGTTCCCAGTTAATCCTTCCTGCCACCTACTGCTAGGCACATAAGCATTGACAGTCTGGGGCAGCCATTCAGTGACTATTTATGACCCTTCAAGAACTCTATCACTTTTTCACTTCAAGATGACGGATTTCTTTGAAAAGCTAATTATGGAAGTTTGCAGAAACCAAATTTCGAAAGGTGTTTGGGGAACAGAGTGACTGGATAAATAATCATTTTCTCTTGCACTGAGCTCTTCAGGCATGTAGGAGCCTTTATCTTAGAGTCCTCACTGCTGATTAGTGGCTCTCAAGAACCATCAAGATTTAAAGAGCTGGGAGAGGAAGGAAGGGATGAGGTTTGCTTCGGGCAAGGTTCCTGGAGTATTAATCTAAAGTGTCCCAGTGGGGCTGGCAGAATCATGGCAGAGAACTCAGTGATGTTTTGAAAAGACCTAAAAAGAGTCTGAAATGAATCTAAGGAACAGGCTGATCCAGGTTTGGTATAAGGTTGAAATTGTGACAATTTCACCACAGTGAAAGTAGGTAAACATACTCAACCTCATCAGCTGCCTGAGCCTCAAGAGCCACCAAGACGGCCTCCTCCACGACCTTGAAGAGTGAATCAAATCTATACAAAAGGTACAGAAAGTTCCCCCAAAGAAAACCATGTAGCCAGTCTTAATATGCCCAAGTTTATTCCTTGGTGAATTTTCTTGCTTTAACTTTAAGCTGAACTTATTTTATATAGAATTGGGAATAAAAGAACAATTACCGGTATAAAGCTATATCCAAAAATTTTTTTAAGGACATAAGAACCACATAAGAACAGTTATGAAATCAATAAATGTGATAAAAAAAAAAAAACACACACTGCCGGGCCGTGGTGGCGCACGCCTTCAATCCCAGCACTCAGGAGTCAGAGGCAGGCAGATTAATGAGTTCGAGGCCAGCCTGGTCTACAGAGTGAGTTCCAAGACAGCCAGGGCTATACAGAGAAACCCTGTCTCGAAAAAATAAATAAATAAATAAAAATAAATGTGATAACTAAGAACATGGCTCTTTTACTTCCTGTGTGGCATTAGAAACGTTGTTCAAGTTTCTAAGCCTCAGTTCCCCACCCCCACCCCCCCGTGGTAGGGGTGGCGGTAGTACCTCTCCCACGGGTTTGCTATGGACAATAAATAAAATAAGGCCATACCAAGTATGCACATCACATTCAGAGCACCCAAACCAATTATAGGAACTGGTATTTTGTGGGGTTTCTAACATATGGCTTCCCATCCTCACTGTGATCAGGGTGCATGAGTCTCAGTTTAGGGAACCTGAAGCTAAGAAGAGTGAGACAGGTTGGTTACCGTGGTGGGGAGCTGTAGGAATGTAGAGGAAGGTCCAGGTACTCAGGGTCCACTGATGACAGGAAGGTACGGGAGAACAAAGATGTCCCTTTCTAGAGACTGTCTCCAACAACAAGCCACAGGGATCAGGTGTAGGACAGAGGCATGCAGAAAAACATCCTCTGGGGTGGAGGTGTGGCATCCCTGGAGCAGGAGTCTGAGAAAATGCATTCAGTGCTTAGCCCTTTCTTACATATTGATCAGCGGTGGCCACTGTGGAGGAAGCAGTGTGTGGAAACCTGTAGGGGTGGTGGCATGAAAATCCGTAAATTACTCCAGTGACCCACTAGCCTAGCCTGACACACCGTGTCACCAGGCTGACAGAAGGCATGTAACATTCCTATCATGCACTTCGGCCCCTATCCCTGTCTCTGTACACATCACCACTTATTGTGGTGGTTTGAATGAAAATGGTCCCATCGACTCATACAGGAAGTGGCATTATTGGAGGCGTGGCCTTGTTGGAATAGGTGTGGCTTTGCTAGAGGAAGTGAGGGAGTTAGGGGGTGGGGCTCTGAGGTTTCAGAAGTTTGCGATGCTCAAGCCAGGCCCATTGTCTCATTCTCTTCCTACTTCCTGTCAGTCAAGATGTAGAACTCTCAGCATGCCGCCATGCTTCTCTCCATGATGATGATGGACTAAACCTCAGAACTGTAAGCCAGCCCCAGTTAAATGCTTTCTTTTATAAGAGTTGCCATGGTCATGATGTCTCTTCACAGCAACAGAAACCCTAACTAAGACACCTGTCTTCGGTGACAATAGCAAAACACGCAATAGGAAGCACACACACAACAGGTGTATCAGCTACTCTTACACTGCTATGGCCAAAGTACCTGAAAGAAACAACTTACAGTTTGCTCTGGCTTATAGTTTCATACGGTACAGTGGTAGGAAAAGCAGGGTGTCAGAAAGGGCTCCATGTGTGTTGGTGGAAGCACCAGGCTTAGTTGTTCTCCTGGAGTCCACCAGGAAGCAGTCAGTGAGGAACATAACCAGGAGGAGGAGCAGGAGGAGGAGGAGCACAACCCACTCCTTCCTACTCCAGGCCTCCATCTCCATGGTCTGGTTTTGTGCCAGCTGCCTGCTGTAAGGATGATGATGATGATGATGATGATGATGATGATGATCATGACAACAATACAACAATGACAACAACAACTAGGCTCTTCAGAGCCTCACCTGGTTGGAATAAGAAGGAAACCTGAGAAGAAAGGCCAGGGCTCTCCAGGACAGATGGTGTCATTAGCATGCCCCACAGTCAAGGTCTGGAACACCTTCTGGCCTCCAGTCCATTGATTAAATGTGCTTTTAATTTTTTGGTTCCCTCTTTGAGGTTCACAGAAATTAACACACACACACACACAATGAATTAAGGCAATAAATTTCTAAGTAGCAAGGACATCCTTCCAATAATGTAAAGACTTCCTGCTAAGCCCTGCCTTAAGTATGCCAGATTCCTGGGACAAACACATGCACAGCCCTATAGCAAAAGCTTCATACTGAGCTCACTCACACGGTTAAAGTTGGAGGTAAGAGAGAGATGAAAGCCCCAACTCCCCCACCCCCCATTAGCGGTGCTAATCCATCCCTGCAGGCTCCCATTCTTCCTTCCCCTCCTCTGCACACCCATCCTTTCCTTTTAGGGTCTGGCCATGCTTCCCTAGGGCAGCTTCAGGCCCAGCACCAGCACAGGAACAGGCAGGCCTGCATAGACTCCACCCCGAGCCCCAGCCATCGCACAAGGCTCAGGCTCCATGCTGCCTCCCTTAGCCAGGACACTCAGTAAATAGAGCCAATAGAGAACACATCATCGGGTGGGGAACAGATCAGCGTAGTCAAGCAAAAGGAAGGTTCTGGGTTCTTTTAAAAGGTTGGATTTTTAAGCCATCTTAGCAGCTTCTAATGTTACTTTGCAAACCCCTCTTATCCATTGCTGGGGGGTGGGTTTTTGTTTCAGGCCAATATTTTCATCTTGGTTCATCGTCCTCAGCCAGTCTCAAGTGCCATTTGACAGCCCTCCTAATATTAGCCATAGCTTTCTTATTATTAGAGGAACAGCACTTGGTAGAAAAAAGGTAAAAGCTTGAAGTGGTTACATCTGTGTGGGTTAGTACAATTATAGCATGAAATTTGGCCTTCAGTCCTAATTGGGACTAGATCTTGGGCCCCTGCTTGCTTCCTAATCACTGGGCTTTAATCGTGTTATTCACTCTCCCAAGTCAGTTTTGTCTTCTATAAAATGGGATTCCTTTGTTTGTGTAAAAATTAAGTAATAAAATGTATATAAAGTATTTTCTCTAGTATTTTAAGCACTTAATAATATACCAAATATATGTTTGTGCCCTTGTGTGTGTGTATGTGTGTCTTTCTCATTACGAACCATTATTTGGGGATATTGTATCTTAGCCCCAGAAACTAGGATAATATACATATTTGACACACAATGAAAAACTAGATCAGTGGATGAATAGATGGATGGGTGGGTGGATGGATGGATGCATGCATGGGGCAGAAAGGCCAGTGAAGGGGAAATAACAGACCAGGAAACCATGACTTTGAAGCAGAAGGTGTGTCAAGGACACCCCTGCAGAGAAATCACTCTGAACTTCTGCAGCTTTAGGTTCTGCCAGATTTCTGTCCTCGGTTCCCCAGGGTTTGATCTTCAGCCACCATGCTTCAACAGATTTCCTTCACAGAACTTTATTCTTCAAACCCTTCTCATGAAGATAGCACCAGATGCTTCACAAGGCTAAAATCATGATTTGTGTCCTCACTTTACAGACAGGGAGGGTGAGAGTCAGGGAGGCGCCGCTGTCTGTTCATCACGTGACCTAATGCACCGGAAGAACTCACAGGCCATGGGGGAAAACTACTGAGACTGCAGTGTGATCTTTCAAAACACCCTTTACTGCCTCTCCAAGGAAGACTTAGATTCTAATTCTCAGGTGTTTTTTCTCAGTCATCTTTTGGTACAGAGGGGACATATATTGACTTTACAAGCAGACATCTGAGCTAACTCTTGCCTCTGCCCCTGACTATGCCTTCAGGCAAGCTACTTTATGTCTGTTTTGTAGTTTTGCAATAATCAGAAAACTGAGATAATCTCTCTTAGTTATAGTTTCACAATAATTATAAAACTAGGAGAATGTCCCACTTTTGCCCTTAATTGTGATGATCTAGCAGTGTTTGCAGCCCAGTCAGGATTCAATCAATAATAGTCCTCACTGCCTATTTCCACTTTAGAATAGTGAGAAACACTAAACTGAAAATTAAGAGCACAGACTTCAGGACTGGACTGCCTGGGCTTAAATTCCAGCTTTGCCAGTTATTGCTTGTGTGATTTGGGGCAAATTGCTTAGCTTCATCACATGTCAGCTCGCTCTCCTGTAAAATCTTGCTGATAATGAACAGAGGTATCTTCCTCACCATGTTATGACCAAAAGAAGTCTTCTATGACCAAAGAGTTAACATATGTCATACACTTAGGATGCCTACCTATGTACTGGGGGTTAATATTTTTGATAAACTTTCATTCAGGAAGCAATAGCAGAAATACTGCAGGAAGTTAGGCAGTAATGTCCTCATCCAGGTGGGAAGCAAATGTGCCTTTAACTTCCATCCCCTCCCTACTGTTTAAGACTGTTTCAACACTTGGTCACTCTTGAATGAAAACAAATCAACTAAATAGAAAAATAAAACATCTAATGAGCCCTTTGGGTCTGAGCTGTGGCCAGGTGTGAAGTTTCATAGCACACATAGGACAGACATAGTGGGTAAGGCTACTTAATCTGCTCTATTTGTACAGGGCTGGGTGACACTGTCTGAGCTGAACTCTGACAGAAAGATGAGCAGACAGACTTGAGGATGCCCATAGATGGAAGGTGGAAGGCTCTTAGGCGCTGGCCAAACTGGTAACTGTTAGACAAATGAATATCCCCACACAGGAAAGCAGCAAGCAGTGGGTTCGTGCTTCCATCTCAGAGGGTTTAGTTGTTTTTATTTGATTTATTGCTTTGTTTTGTTTCTGGTACTGGGAGGTGCTTACATATGCCAATCAAGTGTTCTGAAACTGAGTTACAGCCCCTGTGTCTTAGGATTTCCATTGCTGTGAACAGACACCATGAGCAAGACAACTCTTATAAAGAAAACATTTAATTGGGGCTGGCTTACAGTCACAGAGTTTCAGCCCATTATCATCATGGCAGGAAGCATAGAAGCTTGCAGGCAGACATGGTGCTGGAGGAGCCAAGAGTTCTACATCTTGGTCTGAAGGCAGTCAGGAAGAGACTCCCTTCTGCAAGCAGCCAGGAGGAGGGTCTCTTCCTCACTGATCAGTGCTTGAGCATAGGACCTCAAAGCCAATCCCCAAAGTAATGCATGTGGGTCAACAAGGCCACGCCCACTCCAACAACGCCACATCTCCTAATAGAGCCCCTTCCTATGGGTTAAACATATTCAAACCACCACACCCTCCAACATCCCATTACAAATATCTGACTTGCCTAATATTTTCAAAATTAAGAAGGATCTCGAAAGTCTCCCGGCTTGCTCTTTCTGCCTATTAGACTCAAGGATAGACTGGAATTTGATTCAGAGAGCACTCACAAACCCCAGAGGGGCAAAAGTAATGACTCAAGAATTGGTCCCAGCTTGTCAAGTCCGGTGTTCACTGGAATGCAAAAAGAGATGATGTCAGTGAATATGGAGAGAGAAATCGATGTGGCCTGGGCTGGGTCAGTCCATGTGTGCATGCTCCATTAGCTCACCACCCCCAAGTTCTATAGTCATTAAAACAGTATCGTGTTAGAAAACTCCACTGGGAGAGTAGAGGGCCCAACAGCAGTTTTTATGGTCACGACAACCTCTACTGGGAGATGCTAAATCTTCACAAACACGACTCCCATCATTTCACAGGAAGAATTCTGAGTGAGAAAACACCGAAAAAACATGGGGTCCTAGCTGGTTTTACTGCCCGCCGCTCAACCCAAAAGAGCCACTGTCTGCATCGTTCTTGCCCTCCCTGGTTTAACTCTCTTATAATCCTCACAGCCTGAAATTGTCTCTTCATTGTTAAAGTTTGTCTTCCCCTATGTGAATACGAACCCCATGAAGCAAAGGACTTTCCCAGATTATCTATATCTGATGACATTTGCATTCAATAAATATTTACTGAATAGATAAAAGACTGAAGGTTCGCCCAGCTCAAGGCAGCCCACACATAAGAACAGCTCTGTGACCACAGCTGAACAATCTATTACCAACAAAGAACACACACACACACACACACACACACCCCAAGGGCCTCCATTAGCCTAATGCTGGGCAGTTTCCCTAGCTCACGGCATGTGTCACATGATCAGCAGACTTTACTAAGTATTATTGTTTCAGCTTTACAGATGAGGAAAAATCAAGCCTTAGAGACATCCAATAATATCTTCAAGATCACGTGATGGGTAAGTAGGGGAACTAAAACTCAAGGAGCAAAGCCCAAGATTGGTCTTGAGGAATGCTTGAAGAATGCTTTAAAGGGAAATGACCTGCTAGCATCAATGGGCCTTGCTAATTTGAGTGCCTGCCTCATCTAAAAAGGCATCCATTGTTATCTGTGCTCTAGAGAGGGTGTGGCCAATGCTTGGGCCACCTCCGGAGCTGTGGGAATCAGCTATAAATGACTCCGGACAGGTCTCAGCTCCTCTCCTCAGGAACCTGTTTCTTCTCTCAAGCTCTCAAGCATATGACGGGGGGGGGGGGGGGGGGGGGGGATGAAAGGGCCACAGGGTTTAAATTCAACTTAACAGTAGATGCCTGGTCACTTGGGACCTGCCCTCCCTGTTTAGAAATCTGATCGTGAAAGATCCTTAGCTTTCACGCTCACTCTGTTTCCATCTTATACTGATGCCTTGATTTTCCCAAGTCAGGCCCTCCTTTTAGAAATAGATACTGAGGATCATCACATAATTTAAAAATACAGGAGAAGCCATTGGATTATGATATGTGAGTTCATTCACTCTTGTTTTAAAAACCAGAACGGTTCTTTATATTCACCCTATAGTTAGTTGCCAACATTGCAAGGCTGGGAATGTTTGGCAGAAGATGGAGCAAGGATGACGAACTGGGGTGTTCAGCTTTGGGTGAGTCAGCTTTTGCACAGTGCCGAGCCAGACCGTCTTTCCAGTGCTGTTAAGGGAGAAGTTAAGCCCTATCTCAGGGCTGTGTGAAGGAAGAATGCCTCGTACACAGCTGAGTTAAAGCAGACTCTGACTTTAGGGCCGGCAAGCAACGGAAATACAGGGAGGCAGGTGCTCTGAGAAGTCTTCCAGCACTGCAGATAGTGGAGAAAAGCCATTTACACCTCACCGTCCCTCCCCTAACACGGAGAATGATCAATGACTTGTCTCAGAGGATGCAGGCTTTCTTTACCAGGGCACAATGCATCTGCATTAGGGAGATTAAAGATCGTCCCTTGTCAACTTAATGAGTGTGGCGTCAGAGTGGGCCTGGAACAGAAGGGGGAGAGGAAAGCAGATACCTGCATTCCAGCCCTGCCTTTGCCACCCATCACCTCGGTGACCTTGGGAAAGTTGCTTGGTTCTCTAGCTCTGTGACCTTGTCTATCCATGGAGATAATGATTTTCACTCTGCCAACTACTGTTGAGTGTCAAATGAGATGCTGCCATGTGCACGGCCGTGCACGTTGTGCCAGACTGAGAGGAAGCAGACAGGACAATGACCACAAGTCTGCCCCTTCCCTTCCTTGGTGAATTAGTACGTCTAGGTGTACACAGCTTTTTGTTGTTGCTGTTATTATTCTTTTTTTTTTTTTTTTGAGGGGATACTAATTACACATTTCTCCCTTCCCTTCTCCCCTTCAATGATCCCTCATCCCCCTCTTTGCTCTTTCAAATTCATGACCCCTTTTTTCACTATTATATACATGTGTACATGCATATATATGTATATTCTGAAATAAATAGAACTTGCTCAGTCTGTATTATGTTACTCGCATGTATATGTTTGCTAAACCAGTGTAATCCTTAGCCACATTCTAAATATTTCTCCTTACCCACAGATAATTATAGTCCTCAGCCCTCCTTAAGGAGGGCTTAAACTTCACTTTGCAACAGACAGAAACCATTATAGAAAACCATAGCCAAGAAAAATGCATTATTGGGGAGCCCAGTTCTAAAGGATACATTGACATTCGTGCTTAGGAATCACTGAGAGAGTGGGTTGAAAGATTGTAAGAACCAAACTCAGGGAGTTTGCTATAAAATTGTGTCACCTAGGTGTATCGTGAAATATTTAAAAAGCGTCATCCCAGCTACTGCCAGCAAGGCACTGGTGGACAGGCCGTCCTGGCCTGTTCTCAGCCCGGCATACTCTCTGACTCGGAGCTCTGAAATCTCTTCCACTTGGCTGCTAAGTTCCCATGGTGGGCTGCTGCCACATCAGCCCCACGCTTCCAAATACCCCCAGCTAGCTGAGGTACACCTCTCGAAAACCCACGCTTTGCTGCGGTACCTTTCTCTCAGGAACCCAGCTGAGTCACCGCATGAAGGAAAATACAACACAATCTTAGTTTAGAATCAATAGGTAACACAATCGCTGGGCACAGCAACTAGCATCCTATTTGTAAGCCATTCTAAGTTATAAACCCTCCTGTAGAGGATCCCAACTGATTTGCCACCTGAAATGGGGGTCTCCCCTACCTACATTTTTTCCTCCATCCTCTTTCCCATCCAAAAAAAAGCATCTTTGTCCTGCCTCCCCTCTTCCTCTTTCCCACCCGGAAGTCCTGCCTACTCCTTGACTAGTGATTGGTCCCCTGAAACCTTTATTCATTAGGGGAAGGTTCTTATGAAGTCACCTGAGTACATGATTTACTCCTTGGTCCCAGGCAGACTCTCTCTCAGGGAAGCGAAATTAGCATCAAAATATACAGCACCAGGGCTATGGGAGGTGATTCTAGACAATAAAATAAAATAAAATAATTCTATACTGAGAGAGGAGGGGTGGTACAATGGCAAAGCATGGGTTTTCGAGAAATGCACCCCAGCTAGCTGTAGGAATTTGGAAGCCTGTGGCAATGACCTGCCATGGGAACTGAGCAGCCAGGTAGAGAGATTTCGGAGGTCTGGGTCAGAGAGGCTGCTGAGATGAGAACAGCCCGCTGATGCCTTGCCGGTGGTAGCATGGGTGCTTTTTTAATATTTCATGATACTCCTAGGAATGCCAAGGGAAACACCCTGTGTTAGTCAGGGTTCTCTAGAGTCACAGAACTCATGGAATGTCTCTCTCTGTATTGAGGGAATTTATTGTGATGACTTACAGTCTGTAGTCCAACTAACCCAACAACGGTCAGCTGTGAATGGGAAGTCCAAGAATTTAGTAGTTGCTCAGTCCCACGAGGCTGGTTGTTTCAGCTGGTCTTCTGTGGAAGTAGGTTCCAACAGATGTGCTTGCAAATAAGTGTAACCATCAAAGAAGAGTGAACCTTCCTTCTTCCATTGTCCTTATGTTGGTCTCCAGCAGAAGGTGTGGCCCAGATTAAAGGTGTGTACCATCCCACCTGGATCTGGGACTTGCTTTGTCCCAGGTTAACCTTGAACTCAGAGATCTCCTTGCCTCAGTCTCCTGAGATGAAAGGTGTGTACTACCTAGCCTAGGCCTAAGCTTTTCATGGCCACTATGTCTCAAGATCTCCATGCCAAGATCCAGGTTAGAAACTTGTGTCTTCCAGCCTCAAGATCTGGGTCACATGTGAGCCCTCAATTCTGGATTGTAGCTCATTCCAGATATAGTCAAGTTGACAACCAGGAATAGCCATTACACACCCATAAAGCCTTATCAAGATGACTACCTACACACGGGCTAAACAAGGACAATAATAACAGACATAACATAGTCATAGGTAGAGGGCAGCTCGTGAGGCATCAAACTTACATAAAGAACTACAAAAGACTAAGGGATGCTGAAAGCAGAAAAATTATTCTTCTCTAGGGAGAAGTTGGTTATCCATCACTAAGTGGATCAGTTAATGGCTTGTCAGCTGTCCACACCATCCCATCCTAGGTATCTTCAGAGTTCACAGAATTGGATCATAATGACTTTAAACATAACAAAAAAAATTGGGATATTGCTTTGTAAACAAACATGGATGTTGTTGTCTATGCCATAATTCCAGTTTTAAATTTACCAACTTAACCATGAAAGGATCACTCGTGGCTTTAAAAAAATAAATAAATAGGAGTGCTGTCACAAGGAGCAGTATTAACAGTGTTTGGTTCTAGGACTAGAACAACAATAACAACAACAACAACAACAACAACAGTACTAGAATTGTTGGTCTACAACTGTTTAATTAGTTCCCTAAATTCAGAATTTCAGATAGATAGCTATGAAGTTGTCACATTTGCGTTTATTTTTATATCAGTGGTTCCAGTTAAGATGGTTGGTAGAGGGGATCACCAACCACTGACCTGTGTATCATACTTCCTAATTTAATATTTAAGACACAGGCATTGCTAGATAAATCTCTTGTTCATGCTAAGCAAGTATGATACCTCTGACCTACAACCACAACCCCATTTACATCTTTTAAGAACATGTTTGAGGACTGGAAGGATAGCTTAGTTGGTAGAGTGCTTGCCTAGCAGGCACAAAGCCCTGGATTCAATCCTCAGCACCAAATAAACCAAGCATGGTAGTGCACACCTGTAGTCCCATAACTCTAGAGGTGGAGTCGGGAGGCTCAGGTGTTCAAGGTCACCCTCAGCTGCACAGAGAGTTTGAGGCCATGGGATACATAAGAGCCTGACTCAAGAAAATAAAATAAAGTTAAAGTATGATTAGAGTTGAGCTATTCTTCCTACCTAAATTCTCTAATCAAGTGTAACAAATCAACTCAATTCTACTCCAACACACGAGATACACAATACCATTTGCTATAACTCTAGATAAATGATGTCGTACTCTGTAAGCACCAAGAAAGTGTCTGTCCGTATCAATGGAGCATCACTAACAAAATATGCTCATAAGAGAAGTAGTGACCTAGGCATTTCCATAGTAGATTCTGCTGCCATCTGCCATTCTTTCCTACACATAAAGATAACCTACCAGTGACTTCATTGTCTAGCAATAGCAAGAATAACACCATAGCTGTTATCTACTGTCATGTACTGACTGCTTTCCACCGACTGTAACAAGTACTCTTAAACAAGAGGCTAAGAGTTATTTTAGCCTCTCTAAAAGGGACACACACAGAGAGAGTGAGTTGGACGTGTTCTGGTGCCCACTAGGACAGCTACCCAGGGTCAGTCAGCTAATGAGTCTAAGGTCAGATCCCTAAGGTCAGACTCCAAAGCTAGCAATCTCCGCTCTTACAATCAAGCTCTTAAAGACTAGAAAGTGGGTTTCCAGGATCTATCCCAAAGACCCCCCTTTCCACTGCAGATTTCTGATCCAGAGTCTCTTATGCTTAGCCAGGAAGAGTCTATTACTCTTGGACAATTTCTGTTCTTCTTAGCTGCTCAGGGAATGCTTGACATCCAGATGTTTTTTCTCACCGCCCCTGCACATCCAGAAAAATCTTTTGTGACCCCTTGTACCATTGAACCCTCCCTACAACGTGCATGTCTCCCTTCTTGGTTGGCAGAGTATTTTCTCCACATTCTTTTACACTCCACACTTTACACTTCATCCCTGGCATTTAAGTTAGGAACACGGAGGTCCCTGTTTCTCTAGGATCTCTATAGACAGCATCTACAGAGGGTGCGCATATCATGTACCACGTCTTCATGCAGCACTCAGTCTAGGAAACTGTGGTATAGAAGTCTGTCTTCTCTGGAGCTCCACGACTCAGGTGGCTTTGTCTGCCACACAAATGACAGATTATCTTCCTGGTTCCTCTCATACCCCTCAACTTAATTGATGTAGTGGGCCTTTGAGGGACTCACCAGTGAAGCATAAAATGTACCCACATGCTGTTGAGAGCCACCCCATTAATCAAGGACTAAAGAACAACAAAATGCTTCCTAAGACCAAGATAAGTAATTGCCAAATTAATCACCATCTGTGCCTAGTTGTCAATAGATCCCACAGGAACCCTCATCCCACCTTCTACCTGCTCACAAGGTGTGACAAACTCTCAAGAAAAAGGCCTGAAGTTGAATCTGAGAGCCTTTAGGACTCACGATGTACCCTGAAATACTGAGGAGTTGATAAAATGCATCAACTCGACTGACACCTATCACACACCTCCTATACAGCAGATGCTCTAGTAGGTACTGAAGATGCAGAGGGGACAAAGGTTTTTGTTAGAGAGCTGAAAACATGCATGGGCTCAGAAAGAGGCAGACAGAAGCTAGATGGACAGCTTTAGCTTGGCCTTGTAGCCTTACGAGATGTCACTGTCCTTGGCTAGTGCTCAGCTCTTGCATATAGAAAGAAGTAGGTTATGATTGCATAAAAGGAGAACTAGATAATATTTACATAGACCTGGTGTCTTAGTTAGGGTTTCATTGCTGTAAACAGACACCATGACCAAGGCAACTCTTATAGAGAACAACAATTCATTGGGGCTGACTTACAGGTTCAGAGGTTCAGTCCATTATCAACATGGCAGCATCTAGGCAGATTTGGTGCTAGAAAAGGGGCTGAGAGTTCTACATCTCGATCTGAAGGCAGCCAGGAAGAGACTCTTTGCACTGAGTGGAACTTGAGCATGGGACCTTGAAGCCCACCCCACAGTGATGCAGTTCTTCCAACAAGACCACATCTCCCGCTCCAGCAAGGCCATACTTCCTATAGCAACACTTCCTATGGACCAAGCATATTCAAACCACCACACCTGGCCAACTGGTGCTTCCTCCTTAATCACTCCGTGGGTAAAACGTCTCCTTTACACAATGCTAGAGGAATAGGAGGAACAAATAATCGGAGAGATCAAGCCCATGGTGAGAAGTCATAGAAATGTCTCCTGTAAACCTAACAAGCTCAAGAAATGTTCCTGGTGTCTCAAAACACTGGAAATAGATGCATCACTGTCTTAGAGGTTCTACTGCTTGGATGAAACAGCTTAGCCAAAAAAACAAGTTAGGGAAGAATGGGCTTATTTGGCTTATACTTCCATATCACTGTTTATCACAGAAGAAGTCAAGACATAAACTCTAAAGGGCAGAATCCTGGAGGCAGGAACTGATGCAGAGGCCAAGGAGGAGATGCTGCTTACTGGCTTGCTATACATGGCTTTCTCAGCTTGCTTTCTTATAGAACCCAGGACTATCAGCCCAAGGATAGCACCACCCACCACTGGCTTGGCCCTCTTGAACTGATAACTAATTGAGAAAATGCCTCACAGCTGGATCTCCCGGGGGGGGGGGGGGATTGGGGGGGTGGGAGAGCATTTCCTCTACTGAGGCTCCTTCCTCTCTGATGACGCTAGCTTGTGTCAAATTGACACAAAAGAAAACCAAGCAGAATAAACATACTACCAGCTGTCTGGTACCAGCTGTACCACTGGTAGGTATTTCTCAAAGACTCCAACACATCACAGAGATGTTTGCACATCAATGTTTACTGGAGCACTATTCATACTAGCTGCTGTGGAACCAACCTGGGTTTCCAAAAGAGGAATGGACTAAAATGTAGACTGAAATGTCTTCCTAAATAAGAGCTGAATGATTTCAATGTCACTTGACATTCCAACATAGGTGAAATGTGTCAAAACTGCTAAGGGAGAGAGAATGAGACTACTCCAGAGAGAGGCCCTGACTAGGGAGCAAAGGGTACTGGGGGAAGAGGAGAGAGGCTAGGGCACATGAAGGAATATACTAAACATGCAATATATACTTGAATGAAATTTTAAAATAATAAGAATAACAAAAACAAATGTTCCCAGTGAAATGATTATCTTCAGAACCACTTCTTCTGAATCACAAATTAAACTATCTTCAAAACTGTCTACATTCTGAGTCTTAGTTCCCTGATTTGTGAGTAGAAAAGCTCATCTCCACCTCCTGAGTCCTCATGGGGAGTGGATGAGATGACTCTCAAAATTATTCAGCGCTCTGTGGGTGGCTATGATGTGCCTGCACTATCTCAGCTGTTGGCATCACAGCAGTAAGCAAAACAGACTTTAAAAAACTCATCCTCCTAGAGGGTAGAAAAGGTGACAATCAAGGTAATAATCAAATATGTGGGAAAACAGACAGGCTTTCATGTGAACAAATCATTGGATACAAGATAGGACCCAAAATAAATGTTCTGTCTTTATATTAATAGAGGACTCAACTCCTTCAAAGCCATTCCAGAGGCAAACTCTGCATGAAAGGAAGAGGGGGCATCTCAGTTCCCACAATTCTCTACTAGAAGAAAGTCAAGAGACCGACCATCCCTGCATTCTCAACACTATGACAGGGTAAATGGTCTTTTGGAGAACAATGGTAGCAATGGTTTTCTCATACAGCTCCATCTCTGATGTACTTTGTCATTGAATTTCATGGCCCAAACATCTCTAGGACTTTCTTGCATGGGAAATGAAATGATGTTGAAATATAACATAGATAAGTTAGCTGTGAATCCTTGAAATTGGCACTGGGATAGTCATGAACACTGGAACCAAAGATGGAACAACTACCTTGGAACAAGATCACCGGATTCTAAGTGTGCAATTGAAAAACCAAGAGCTTCCCAGCCTTGTCCCAAATATTTTTTGGTGAAAAGCCTCACCCCACAGAAAGAAGGCTGCACCCATGAAAGTGATTGCCAGCAGCATCCCAAGAGCCATGGAAAAAGGCTGTGCAGGGGATTCTTTGCTGTAGGCAGAGAGCTCCTTAGGGTAGGTACAGTTTCTGATACCCATTAGGTCCAGCATTCAACATCAGAGTGGGGCACAATGCAGATATCCTGGTGATCTTCTCCAGTCCTCCACAATATCCCACCCTGCCCTGGGCCCTTCCAGGATACCCTCTGTTGTCCACTCCAAGTGTCCCTCATGTCCTCCAGCTTCTGGTTGGGCATCTGGTGAGGCATAGGTGTTGATCCCAGTTCTGCCCCTGTGGTTGGAGGTGTGATGATGGAGTCCCCATGCAGACTGTGTAAAGGCCTCTTCTGACACCTCATTCTACCAGTTCAAGGAAGTCTTCTTTCCTGTTGCTTGTCAGGCCTAGAAGTAGTGGTAGCTGCTGGCAGACACTATACTGAGTGGTGGCTCTATCCTTTGACCGATTTAAAAAAAATCCCTATCCTGCTTTTCTAACATCTAATTCATTAAACATTCATCAAAATAATAAGATATTCCAGGACCCTGACTGACAAGAGACAATGACTAGTAATGTTGGCAGAATAAACTCAAATTGATTAATGGACTCAAAATGTATTTCCTGTTCACATGCCATGTCATTATAATCCAAATGAAAGATCCAAAATCTGGTTATTGAACTAAACTGGAGGATGCTTTTAACAAATGTGTGTAGGTTCATCCCAGACACATTTAGAGACCCTGATGGCTTCAGGTAAATGATGGGCCAGACGGCATTAACTTCTAACTGAAGTGCCTCCTTTGGACTCCCTGGCTCTATGGGAACTGTTAAGACTTTTGCTGCCCACATTGACTTATGGGTAGGTCTGAGAATAACTGAGCCTGGGGAAGAGGAGCCTCAGCTCTTATGGCATCCCTTTCTTCCTTTGGGAGATGGGTAGGAAGAAGAGACCAAGAACTTTCTCTCATTGTTGAGTGATGATTGCTGATGAAAGGAAGCCTTAGGACCACAGAAGGGTTGCTAAAAGTCTTCTATCATTACTGTACCTGTCACAACGAAGACTGATGCACAGCAGTCTTGGGAGCTACATCTGAAGACCCAACAACAATGCAAAGAAGCAATTGGACTGGGAACCAAGTCGAGTTCACTATGTCTGACTGACACGGTGGGGATGGAAATGGTGTTCGCCTCTGGTGAATTAGACCTGCCTGCCACACATACTAGATGAGTCAAGTAATCTACCACCACGATCATACCACAATGAATTTGACACTGTCCCTTATGTCTAATGGCAACTGGAAAACACAGAGGGCCTGAACCCTAGGAAGAACTTGCTTGAGCTGCAGGCTGATCTCTGACTGTAGTTTATCCTAGGAAACACTCAGCTTAGAGCCCTGGCCAGAGCTTGAGCCCTGTGACTAGATTCTTTACTCCACCTCCTGTCAGCTCCTTTTATAGAGAACTCTGAAGCAAAGGGAATGATGAAGGAAAGAGAAAGTTTTCAACATGAGATGTGCCCCTGAATTTACTCTCAGGCATGTTTACCTATTAGCTCAGAGGTCCAACCACTTGGCTCACAGTGAAGGCCTGCAAGGTCCTAGGCTACCACTGACAAACATGTCCCACAGTGAGCACTTTCTGAGATGGGAAGGAGCCCCATGGCAATAAGAAAGCAGATCTACAGGCTGGAAAACCCATTCTGCTGAGGTCAGGATTATACCCATGGCAGGTCCACACATCTGCTCTGAAATTATCGGCCAGCAGTAAATAACAGCAATAACAAAATTATTACCCAACATTGTATGACATTTGTCATATTTACTTCCAAGAATTTATGAATTGGGTGCCAGTATCACTTCCATTATCTAGCTGTGAGATTAAGACACTTAAGGGTAATTACCTTAAGATTAAGTGTTAGTAACTGCTAGGTTGTCTGTGTCCAATGTCCAAGGGGTGACCTCATGGCTGTAAATCAGCCCCATGGGAGCAATGGCAGTTGTCTCTACTCCACACACTTTGTATCTAGCCACTCCCTGAGCTTCACCAGGGCTTCTTGGAGAAAGGGACACAGAGTTTGAAGGGCAGAGCCAGCATGTAATCCTCATCTCCCCATTCCAGAATCCTCATTATGAACCCAGTGAAGTCACATCCCATGAAAATATCACCTGGGACTAATAGTAACAGTGTCTGCTACTTATGAAAATCATTAGAAAGTGCCAGACTCTGGTTTGTGCCTACGTGGCCTCACTTAACCCTCTCCTTACAGAGAATGAAACAGATACAGAAGGTAGCCATGAGCTAGCTCTCTCTCTCTCTCTCTCTCTCTCTCTCTCTCTCTCTCTCTCTCTCTCTCTGGTTCCTATGGACACTGGTTCTACAGGACCCAGAGACCAAGTGAGGTGAAATGCCTAGGCTGATTGGCATCTGTGTGTGCATTCCATGAGGTTTAAGCTTCAGGTGGGACTGTGAATGGCTCCCAGCCTTGACTCTATCTTTGCTTGATCTGCTCCCACCGGCAGGCCAGACATCAGCCAGGAAAACTGGATGGGGCCCAGAGTCTCAGATACTAATTCCAGATCTGGGAGCTTTGGTAGAATGGATTATAAATAGCCATGGTGCTGTAGTTTGCTTTCTGTTGCTGTAATGAAGCACTCTGACCAAGAGTAACAAGGGGAAGGAAGGTTTTATGTGGCTTATACTTCAGGCCACATTGAGGGAAACTGGGACAGGAACTCAAGGCAGGACCCTTGGAGGAACACTACTTGCTTATTCATTCACAGGCTCATGCTTAGCCAGCTTTCTTATATAACTTAGGACCACTTGCCTAGGGGATAGTACTGCCCACAGTGGGCTGTGTCCCACCACATTGATTAATAATCATGATAACTACTCATAGACATGCCCACAAGACAATCTAATCTAGGCAAGTTCTCAATCAAGGGTTTCCTCTCAGATAGTTCTAGGCTGTGTCAAGTTGTCAATTAAAGGAAATGAGGAGGCATAACTGTCATTTACAGAGCATCTTTGGTGTACCAAGTACTTCTCTAGGTACTTCATACCTACGCTGTAATTTAACTAACACAATGACCTATGGGATTTATATTATAAAAGTGGATTTTACTAACAGCAAATACAGGATACAAAGAGGGTAGGTAGGTGGCCCCAGTGTACCAGAGTGCTGTACCATCACTGCCATGGTTGGCTGAGATGTCAAATCCCGATGGACTTTCCATCCCCACTTTTGCTCTGAAGAAAATGGTCAGTAGAGCAGGTCTTGGAAGTACCTCACAGTTGCCTGGCACACGGTCAGCATCCAGGACCACAGTTACCAGCAGAGTCTTGAGGGACACTGAGAAAATTTGCTTCTGTTGTAATGAACAGTGGCTCAGATTGACTTTGAAAAACTCATCCTGGCAGTATGTGAGGCTCTGATGAGCAGGGACTGGGTAGAGATGGGAAGATGGCAGAGAGCATGTGAGGGTTCCTGGGGACTCCATCTTTCAGCCACAGATGGAGAGGGGTGGAGCAAGGCCAGTGGTGGTACAGATGCCCTTGTCTGCTCTCCACTGATAGACAAAACACTTGGCCAAGGGTCTCATTCTTTGATGACCTAGGATAAGCCAACCAACCACAATCAGCCTTGCTTTCCACTGCTGTAAATAAAATTGTTTATGCTGCTTTTCCCACTGCCATTATTTGCTGTGTCAGATAAGACAGTCACATATCTATGGACCACCTAGGTAGACTCGGGAGCCGTCTGGCCATGATGAATACTTTTTAAAGCTTGGTCCTACTGTGTAACTCCTTCAGCCAACGTGTCTTCCTCTCTGTCCCTCCTGCTTCTGCTTTCATTCAAATCAATTCCAGTGCTGAGTAGAGATTAAATTAACAGCTCCCCTATTTTATGTCTATATCTACTTATCTGCAAGGTCCTTCTTATTCAGATGCAAAGTTACCTCCTTGACAACACTCTGACCAGCCAATATTATGATCAGCCTTGGACCTTTGTTTAAGCTTCACTAGGAAATGTTGCTTACAAAAGCCAGGGTCTCCAGGCCTCTAACCTTTCCTCATATGAACCCCTGCCTGGAATTACCCCCTCACTTCCTCCCTCTTCCCCTCCTTCTCTTTCTTCTTCTCTCCCTCCTCCCTTCCCCCCACCTCCCCAATCTGGGTAACATAAGGCCATTTTCATGCAAGCATATAACATAGTCTTAACAGACTAGAAATGCCTTCATCCTCAAGGGCCCAATCCTGAGTCAGCTTCCCCATTCTCACAAGTCCAAATGCTTCCGTTCATTCCTCTAGGGGGTCTCGTGACACTTGATTCTTGCCACGTGGCATTTAATAAATTTCCCATGCACTGTTTTTCTCTTGAATATGAATTTCTTCTTCCAACTTCACTGCCAGTATGAGAAGGTCAGAACACCACATAGATAGTGCTAGCACACCATTTCTCAGTAACATTTATACATTTATGTCAAAATGGTACTGTATTGGATTACGAGTATCAAATGGAAGTATAGAATGGGGTGTTTTTTAAAGTTCCTTAAGAGTCGTATATTTATTAGACACGATACATAAGTAGTTCAGAAATGTTAAGGTAAAATTTAAATGTCTCTTCTTAAAGAATTTAAGTTTAACTAAGTTAACTTGAACCAAAATCACCTGAGGAAACATCTGTGTCGGTACTCCTGATGTGCACACATGTGGATGGCTGGGAAGCTGGCTCCGTAGTTAAGAGCTCTTGCTGCCCTCCCTTAGGAGATGAGCCCCATTCCATGCTCTCACATCTGGCAGCTCACAACTGCCTGTAACTCCAGCTCCCCAGGGATTAGGTGTTTCTGACCTCTGTAGGCACCTACCTTCATGCATAGATATGCACATGTAGACATAATCAAATGTAAAACAGATCTTTCCTTAAAGACTATAGCTTCAATTCAGTGTTGTAAGCTACAGATTTTGTGACAGTCCCTAGTCCCTTCCTCCTACTATCACCATGATAAGTCTCAGCAGTATGATTCAAGAGACATCCCAGGGCATGCCAGCCTGCACAGATTCCTGTCAAATCCTGGATTGGGGTGGTAAACCCTCTCCCCACTTTGCTTCTCCAAGGTAGAATGAGAACTTTCAACTCTTTCAGACTTGGAAATGTCTTGTCCACTTGGTCCAGATGAGTCATTTTAAGAAAGAGGAAGGAAAATCATGTGTCAGTCCTAGGATTAGTCACACATTGAGCCATACATCAAGTCACAGTTTAAGTGGCTTGAGACCATCTCCCACTGCAGGGCTGATGGAGGGAGAGTTAGTGAGTGTCCACCCTGATGAATCTCAGCATGTACAACCACTATGTGTCACCTGGAAGACCTGGGTGACCATTCTGAAGCACCAGGTGCTCTGGGTAGAGATCATCATGGGGGAGATATGGGAAGATCAAGACTGTCACCCCATAAATATCACCTAAATCACAGAAGGATGCCCCATACAGCTTTGAACTCTCAGACACAACAGGCTGAACCCCAATAAATAGTTTCAATGGTGGCAATGTCACTATGGAAAGACATGGCTGAAGTTTTACTCTGGTCATTCGTAGAATGGGACCCGAAATGGCTATATGAGGCAGCCCTGACCAGCATCGTGCTCTCTCGGTCTCCATTTCCCACCTGAAGTCTCACATCAGGAACCAGTCAGGCTAACAATATTCAGTTAAGAGTCAGAGGGACATTGAAGTGTGACATCTGGAGGTAGTTTAAGATGAGAAACTGGCAGAACAAGGCCTCAAACACAGGCCTACAGACATTTTAGGAACCTTCTGATTGGAGTGACTTCTGTGTCCTTTATGCCTTCAGAGGGGAGATCAAAATAGGATCCAGCTCCCTCCCCCCTCCCCCCAAACTCAAGGAAAGTAGTCTCTGAGAAGTATACAAGAGGAAAAGTTTGGCAAGAGCCAACCCTACTTCAGGTCATGGTGCTGGATCCAGAACACCGAGGAGGTGGCTCTCCATTCTCTTCCAACTGAGCTCAGGGTTTGTCTGTGAGAGAACAGAAAGAATCCTCTACCAAAGGCAATAGAAAACCTCCCCTCCTCCAGAGTAAAGCCACAGAAGGCTCTCTGTGAACAAAAGTGGCTTCTCAATGTCCTCCTTTCTCCTCTTCTTCCTTGACAACCTAGAATCATGCTCTTCTTTAAAATCTGACCCAGCCAGACCAGCTCTTCAGTCCTGAAAGACAGCTGGACATTTCAGCATAGGACACATCTGAGCAGTGACCAGATGACACAGAAAACACAGCCGGCACCACACAGACAGCATCACGCCAGCCACCCTGTCAAAGGCGTTCTTAAGGTCACCAACCAGGGCTCCTAGCTTCCCAGAACTTGCCTCCTGTTATGTCCTAGCTAGCCAGCTAGTGTCTGTGCCTAGTCTCTGCCTCTTGAGAAGTGAGTTCACAAAGTCTTGCCAACCTCACATGATCTTTGTTTGAATTAAGGACAAAGCACCCTGGGGGGCATAAACGAGATAAAACAGGAGCTGTTTCTTTTTTCCGTTTGTATGTTTGTTTTTCTATCTGTTGATCCATTGCTCAAAGATGACATTCCCTAAAGCTAGCTGCCAAGGTCTAGTCCCTAATTTGGCCACTTACTTCTCCTGAGACTGACTACCAAGGTCCAGCTATCACAGTACTGAAGTCCAGCAATCAAAAGCTCCCTTTGGCTCGCCTAATTAACATGCCCAAACAAAATTATATACATCATCCTAACATGGAGTTTCTCTCTTCACCTTTATAAACTGCATTAGCCTACTGACCACTTCTGTCTCCTCTCTATCCAGAGGCTGTCCTTTGTCCCTCCAGGACCAATAGCCCTGCCCTCGCTCCCTTGTTCCCTTCTCCTCCTTCCTTGTCTTCTCTCTCTCTCTCTCTCTCTCTCTCTCTCTCTCTCTCTCTCTCCTGTCCTTGTCTCTTATTCCTTGACCTATGTCCCTCTGGGACAAATAAATCTCCTTTGTGCTGAGAACTTGGTCTTGGGAGTCCTGAGCTGATACTGATCCTTACACACTCCCTCCTCCTCCTCCTCCTCCTCCTCCTCCTCCTCCTCCTCCTCCCTGAGGCAGTCTCATGTACCCTAGCCTCACCTCCAACTTGCTTTGCACCTAATGATGGTCCTGAATTCTGATCCTCCTGTCTCCATCTCCCAAGTGCCAGGATTACAGGCATGAGACACTATGCTCAATCTATGCCATGCCGGGGATCAAACCCTTCATGCATGATTTACAAGCACTCTACCAACTGAGTCCCATCCTCAACTCTTCCTCCAGTATCATTTCTAGAATGTCAGCATTCCAGGGGTAAACAGTCTCTGATGGTCAGTTGGGGAAGGGTGAGGCTGTTCTTTTTCCTCTGGCTTGAATTAAGAATTAGGGTGGGTCATCATGAAAGCGTATAAACTCATTTTACTTATAAACTGGACTTTAAATGTGCCCCCCCCCCAAATGCAGAGGACAGTGTCTTTGGGTAAAAGAGAAGGAGCTGCCTCTGGAAGCAGCACCTTGGGTTCTGGGTGTTTCAGCCATATTTGCTAGTCCCTGGGGTAGAGACTAGCAGGGTAGGCATCTCACTCCTGATCTGGGTTTTCTGTGACTGATGGGCTCTCAGAAAATGTGGAGGAAGGGATCATTCTATTATCCTTCTTGTACATGTGCAAAGTCACCATGGGCACAGCTCAGTTGGTGTCCTGAGCTACAAGAAAGCAGACCCCAGCTTCCTTTTTTTCTGAGAAGATTCTGAATCACAATAAAAGCACTGTGACTCAGATGTCACAGTGGATGAAAAGGTCATAGTCATCTTACACTACGTTAAGGGCACTTCTCCTTGAACACCCATCTTAGTTGGCTTGCTAACAAATCACAGGCCATAGAACGGGGGGGGGGGGGGGTTTACTAGAAAAGGCACATCAATTCAGTCTCCCTCACATAGGCTGGGCTTTCAGGGTACACTGACTTATCACATAAGGCTGAAGCCCAGGGAGACATGAGCTGCAGGAAGCCACTTGATTGGCAAAACTGGACTTGAGAGACCAGAATTTCCCTTAGGATCTCAAATTAACATGCGTATCAGAAAGCCCTGGGGTCTTTTGAAACACCTTGCCAGGCTCCCTGTCTGGATATTGAAGCCAGGGTGCTTGAGGTACTGCAGTTCCACAAAGCTACCCAGGGATGAACTGGCTGCTGGTCCAAGACAGAGTCTGAAAACACCTTCAAAGGTAGCTTCAGTCTCATAAAACACAGGCACAGGGGAAAGAGGAAGTCCTTAGAGACAACCTTCAAGGAGGTTGTTAGGATCTAACATCTCTGGCACATAAACAGACAGACAGACAGACAGACACACACACACACACACACACACACACACACACACACACACACACACGGCTACTAACACCGCCATTCACTGAGCATTTACATATGCTCCTTGGAGATGTCACAGGGCTTCTGCTCCGCAGAGAGTCAATCCCACTTGGAAGCAGTGGTTCTCAACCTGTGGGCCTCCAGGAGCTGCAGAACAGATATTTATATTCCAATGTGTAACAGTAGCAAACTACAGTTACAAAGTAGCCACAAAATGATTTTATGGTTGGGGCTACCACAACGCGAGGCACTGTATTAAAGGGTCACAGCATCAGGAAGGTGGAGAAGCACTGCTCTAGAGCCTGTTTTCACTCCGGTGACCTCGGAAAAGCTTTTCTCTGCTGTTTAGTTTCCTAACCGTCTAAACATTAAAGGGCATGCGTGCACACAAATGGCTTCAAGAGGTGAGCCCCTGCAGGTTGCCCCCAGCCAGGTGTTGAAAGGGGTGTCTAAGTCTTAGAAGTGTCAGGTGCTGCACAAAAAAAGGTTTGTGATCCCATTCACAGCCATCCACCAAACCACAGGCAATGACAGCCTTGTCCCCAGCGCTGTGAAAACCACAAGAAACCAGTTAAACGTGTAGCCAAGCTGCTGGCAGACAGACCGGCTCAGCCAAGCTTTAAATGTTAAGGTTTGGGAAATAATACCCTTTTAGAAGCCAATGGTGTCAAGTGATTGCCGTTTACCTGGTCACAAGAGATGGATCAAACTGGCAACAACTGTGACCCAGTGAGGTTTCCAACCCGTGATGGTGACACTTGATGTTTGGAGAAGAAATGGGAATGTGAGGCTTGGAGTCTGCCAGGAGTTCAAGGCCCAACCTAGCCAAGTGACCTTGGACTTATCGTCCTACGTCTAAACCATCACAGGTAAGAGCGCTGGAAGAGGCATTTGCACAGACCTGACACTCTAAGTTCCATTTCTGGGTCCCACAAAGTGGGACCACAAGTGACAGGAAGGAACCAACTCCCGAGACTTGCCCTCCGACCTCCAGCTATGCGCACACAGACTCACAAGTTCACACATTCTGTCAGTTCTGTTCCTGCAGAGACCCCTGACTAGTACACCTGCCTGGTCATAGATCTCATTTCCATCCATCCTCCAAGGACTCAATGGCCACAGTGACCATCGTTCCTCACTCAGATACAAAAGGTTTCCTTCCATCTTAAGACTTTTTATTTACCGTTCTCATTACCCGGACCATCACCCCAGGTCTCTGCAGGGCTAGCAACTCCTTGCCATTCAACATCCAAGCTGACAACTTTAGGTTACCATAACAACGTAATCACTGGTATACCTGCTTCTATCCCTACCATCCAAAAACCCAGCCTCCTAGGTGCCACTCTCAAACAAGACAATGTTTTGATGCCTAAGATGTCAGAAGTGCACATTTATACAATGTTATTTTTAGAAGATAATGTTTGGGTTGTTTTATTGATTGTCTATATCACCATCTGTTTTGCTCATATTTTTAGTCTGTAGGGCAAAATATAATTTATCATCAAAACTTGAAGGTTCTTCGAGTGAACAGGAGTGCTAAAAATAATTAACAGGGGTTAAAGATCCAGGGACTCACAGTAGCCCTAATCATCCATCTCCTGGACTAGGATGGGAGCTCCGTGAGTGAGGGGACTTGTGTCCCTTTATCTACGGCAGTATTTGCCACATAATAGGTGCTCATTAAGTAGTGCCGAGGGAGTATCCAACTTTCTGGTCCCAGTTATTCTCACTATGGAAACCATGACCTATAATAAATGAGAAATCACAAATGAGCCATCAGAACCTCAATACAGTGATGATTTCTGCTGTTTCCGTGGTGACAGAAGCTTTAGAAGAGACCATAATCCCTAAAAGTGAAATTCAGACCAGGTATAATGGTCTAGTACTCTTTCTTTAAAATAACAAGAGGTTTTTTTTTTTCATTGTGGTTTTTTTTTCAGTGTGTGTGTGTGTGTGTGTGTGTGTGTGTGTGTGTGTGTGTGTCTTTGTGTGGGCATGTGTCCATAGTGCATGTATGAAGATCGGAGAACGACTCGGTGGGAGTTGGCTATTCCATCATGTGAATCACAGGAATGAAACTCTTAGCCAGCTAGCTAGCCCCTAATGCAAAGTTTCTTAAGCCCAGCTGAACCTGAGAACCACTGGGGTGTGAATGAAGCCCCCAGGGTATGGCTCAGGCCAGTCCACAGCACTGAAGTCTCCTGTGGACTCCTGATGTACAGAAAGGGCTAAAGTCCCCAGATTAAATGAACCTACGCTACTATTTTTCTCATTGCTGTGACAAAAATTCCTGATAAAAGCAACTTAAGGAAGGACATTGTTTAGCTCATAATTTAAGAGGCAAATCGAGCTGAAGAGATCAGCAGGAACTGCACGGGACCTGAGTTTGGTTCCCAGGACCCATGACAGAAACTCATACACACCTGTAACCCTGGCTCCAGCAGATCTGATGCTATCTTCTGGCCTCCACAGGCATCTGCAGTCACATGTTCTGTTGTGTGACAAACTCTTCCTGGGGAGACACTACATGCACACCTATATACCCCAGATAGGGAACTCAAAACAGACTAAAGGGCAACTTGGTGAACCAATGAGATTTGGGGTCACTTACAGGAGCAGAAATGACTCAAAGACAGCTACATCACCAAGGCCCACCCCAGCATGGGTGACAGCTCATAAAATTTAGGAAACCTGGAACACACTGTATAGCCTGCAGGCAGATAAACAGGTCAGAGAGTGCCTTTTTCAAGTGGCCTTTATTCTAAACCTCTTTCAGGCAGCTTGGCTGGTTTCTGCTTCTTCTGGGCAGCTGGTCTTGTCTCAGGGTCTTCTTTGCAGCTTGCCTTGTCTAATACTTTTCTTTACAGCTTAGCTCTTATAGTCTGTGAGGGACTCTCAGCTTTTATTGTTTACTCTGGCAGGGAAGGTTTTAGTAAACCTTGTCAGTTTTAGGGATTTCCTGATGCTATTTTGAATTGTTTACCTTCCTGTTTAAGGAGCGTTCTTGAATGTTTCATTGCATAAGGAACTTACATCACACACACATACACATTTAAAAATACATATTTTTAAAGGTACAGGGTCCATTATAGTAGGGAAGGCATAGAAGCAGGACTGGGAGGTATCTGGTTATATTGAGTGTGCAGTCAAGAAGCAGAGAGCAGACAGGAAACAGGACTGGTTATAAAACCTCAAGCCTTCCTGCAGTGACTACTTCCTCCAGTGAGTCTCCACCTTCTGAAGACTCTACAACCTTCCAAAACAGTTTTCTTACAGGAGGTATTGCTTTCTGGAGCACCAAGCCCAAAGAACAAGAGCAGCAGCTCTGTAATTCTTCTTGGGTTTGTTTAGAAACAAGCAAGCCATCTTTCAGAAACAGGCAGAAGTCCTAAGCTCCTCCGCCATCTATCAGGGTCAGGTAGCTGGAAGGGAGTCACTGGTTTAGCACTGAGAAAGCTGTACATTCACACGAAAGCCACTTTCTGAACCTCTTCTCCAATGTCCTCTGTCAACCTCTTAAGTGATACAACAGCTCCAGCGAACGGAAGCAGGACCAGACAAGACTCTCTAGTTACTCCCAGTTCCCACCACCATCCCAACAGTGTCCCAGGCTTCACTTAAACTTCATCCCAGGCATAGCACGTACAGCCTTCCTTCTCCACCAGAGCCCCCTCTCAGAGAGAGAACGGTCAGATTTGTCTAGATTGACCGCAGACATTCTGACTCCTATCCACTGCTCTCTAGGGCTTTCTCCACTAGACAACAGCTCTGGAGTTACCACCCTTATAATTACATTTCAGGTCTTGGGAATGAGTTAAAATCTCATCATAGGTCATATGATTGAAGAAGGTAGAGCTAGGTGTGAAGCCCCTAAGGCTTCTACTCACCCATTCAGTAATTAGAACTGTCACTTCACACAGATGAAAAGAACCACATAGAAAGGGTAATGAGCACAGAAAACTGTTCCAATGTGTATCACTGATGACATATTTTTGTTTGGGAGACAGAGCCTTTAAAGTGGTCACTGAGCAAAACAGGGTCCATGGTACAGGGGAATGGACACAGAGTGATGGAGGGCAACATCAGGTATCTTTCTCAGTTACTTCTCCATCTTAGTTTGAGTCAGAGTCTCTCACTGAATGGCAATCTTACAAGTTGACTAGAGTAAGCCCCAAGGGCTCTCCTGTCTCTCCCTCCCCTGCACTGGGATTACAGCCAGCTTTTTTTTTTTTTCCCAGCACAGGTGCTTGAGCATGGAGTGCTTTACCCACTGTGCCCACTGAGCCACCTCCCCAGTGCCTGCCCCTGGTGTTTTTATGAGAACTATGTGACAATAGGTTTTGCTACTTAAGCCTCTGATCGATATAGTGCTGCCCACTGAATAGTCCCATCCAATATTATCTATTCACTCAGTCTCCAGTTCAGACAAACCACAGGACTCATTTTGGGTGCAACTTTGGGGAATTGTGTCCAGCTGATGACATTTGAGGTGACACCAAACAGAATAGGGAGTGAAGACTTGGAGCAGTGAGAGTCCACATCGTCACACCCCCATTCCTCTGCCAAAAAGACTGCATCCTCCTGACATGAGGAAGGAGCAGGCTTCATCCCAGCTTCTTTCCATCCCACACATTCATGTCCAGGCCCTTCCCTGGGCCTCTCTTCTCATGAACGTGCATCAGAAAACCCACAAAAGAAATTCAGCTCTAGGCCTAGGATCTCCTCTGCTTGGTAAAATGTTTCTCATCTGAAGCACTGGGGACCTTAGTATCTAAACAATGATGTTAGAGTTCTCTGTGTGCCAAGGACTCTCTTACATCATGTGTTGCACGAACAGTCTGGGGAGAAGGAGACCACTGCATCGACTACAAGAATAAACCACTCCGGGGTTGTACAGTGCACACACTGCACATTTGTACCAAGTGGCTCCTGCAGGAACCAAGTCTTATGCAATTCGTCTCCCTCCCTTGGCTTCATGCCAAGGAATGAAAATGCCCTTTAGATGTCTGATTGATTCCTTGACATTTCTAGATGAGGTCTTTTTCTGTACATCGGGGAAAAGAAAGCAAAATTAAACAAGAAGGGAAAAAGACATTACTGGAAAATATATAAATATTGCAGCTCCTCAGCTGGTAGCACAGCCACTCTGGGTGCTTGGGATTGCAAAGTCAAGTAACAATGACCTGCCTGACACACATTTGTCTCTGAGATGGAAAGAGAACTTTTTGCCACAAGATTTTATCATCCTTCCTTCAGTCCAATGTCTGAATGTTCCCTTGTGATTATGCTTTTTTATTTAAAAAATGTATACAATATATTCTGATTATATTCTTTTTTTCTCCCCCAACTCCTTCTAGGGGAAATGGGCAGTCTCACCCCTAACTAAGAGCTATTCACAATGATACCTGATAGGAAAGGGAACATGGGTTTTCTCCAATGAAGTGTCACTGGGTATATCAACCATACTCCAGGGTGAGCCCATGCCAAGGAGCAGTTGGCCAACGCAAAACAGATTCCGTGTGTGTGTGTGTGTGTGTGTGTGTGTGTGTGTGTGTGCGCGCGCGCGCGCGCGCGCGCCTCGTGTTTTCCACTTCCTTTCTCCCTTCCTTCCTCCCTCTTTGCCCAGCTCACTTCCAAGCTCAGAAGTACCCTTTTCTTAACAAATTTTCTTCTTCCACTATCCATGTGTTTCTGGTCCATTTCCTTGCTCCAAGACATAAGAGATCTCAGTGATGCCCTCTGGACTCTGACCCATTCCTATAAGAAGGATTGATCATTAACTTAAGATGAGAAATTTACCAATCAGAGCTAGCCACCCACTGAAGTGCCTCTGATAGTCTTTCCCTAAACACCAAGTACCTGGACATCAATACTGTGATCCAAAGCTGGTGGGATGAGTAGGTTGCCCAGCTGGGTGTCTGTAGGATGCTGTACAAAGGGGGGGCTATCTGAAGCCAACAGTAGGGATGATGATACTTAGAGTATAACAGATACACTTCCATGGTTATAGAAGGCCCGGCCTCTTCCCCGCCCTTCTGGGTATGAGAGCTAGCTTTAATTATTAAGTTGACACAAGCTAGATTCACCTAGGGAGTCTCCATGAGGGATAATCTACAATGAGTTGTTCTGTAGACGTGTCTGTGCAAGATTGTCTTAAGTGATTGATGTGGGAAGACCCAGCCAACCATGGTTGGCACCATTCCCTAGGCCCTGCACTGTGTAAGAGTGGAGATGCAGAGCTGAGTATAAGCAGGCAAGCAGTTGAACACAAGAGCCTTCCTTTTCTCTTCTCTTGATTGTGGATGTGATATGACTCGAAGCTTGAAGTTCCTCCCTTGACTTTTCCACACTGATACCCTGTGACCTTTCCC
The DNA here is from genome assembly GCA_019843965.1 of Rhynchomys soricoides. Lineage (NCBI taxonomy): Eukaryota > Metazoa > Chordata > Mammalia > Rodentia > Muridae > Rhynchomys > Rhynchomys soricoides. The sequence continues at coordinate 2,316,586 of JADRCH010000007.1, read as the reverse complement.
CCAGGTAGCTTTTGGTCCCCTCGGGGGATTTTATCACAACAGCAGGAACAGAGCTGGGACACGGGCTTTCTTTTACTTTTCTGCAGCCTGCTTCTTGCCTTTGGTTCCCATAGCAACACCACAAACTATCAGTGAATAAGTTTCCAGTGATTCCACAGATTCCTGCTTGTCCTCCAGGATTACAGCTTGATTACCTGGAATCACTTCTCAGAGTCTCTAGCTTTTATGTGATTTTTAATGGCATGAACAAGACATGGAAAACGTGTCTATATCCCAGACAGGGTACCCAGAGACAATTCCACCCAGGTCAAGCTTGGTGAACCAATGAATTTCTTGGGGTTACTAGAAAAAATAGGTTACACAAAGATTCTGGGATTACCAAAGCTCACCCCAGCACAGGTAAAGATACACAAAGCTACATGCCTAAAGCTTCCTGCCAGGCTTGCAGGCAGAGGCAAAGAGGTCTTCTCTCCCCAGCCGTACCATGCAACCTTGGGGAGGGGCCTTGTGAGCCTGGCAGCTTTCTGAGCTTTCTGCAGCTAGTAAGTTTTGTTTACTTCCAGAGTCTTATGAGCCTGCCTCTCCCTCCCTCCCTCCATGGGGATGATTCCGTTTTGAGGAAACTAACTCAATGGTAGCCATTTGGTTTCTCATCCACAGATGAGACGGGCGTACTTCTAACAAGTGTATGGGTTCTCCTGATTTAGCTTCCTAGAAAAAGCTTTTCTCCTTTGAGTCCCAGAGAACTATAAAGCTCACTCTCCTGCTTCTGAGAGGTGCTGAGAGTCTGAGACGTTGCTCACAGCATCCTCGCTGCCTCCAGCAGCTCTGTGCATACTACCAAACAATCATAGACATCTTCGGTGAGCACCGCTGGAACCCAAACCTTACCCTGACCTTACACTTCCTACCTGGGATGGCAGCCACGCGAGAGGGAAATGTATTATGGACACAGAGAGCAGCAGGCAAGTCACAGAGTTAAGTCCAGAGAGGCAGCAACACTGGCACACCGCTGGATTGTGCTGTGCCCCTCTGATGGGAGCAATAGTTTGCTCTCCTGTCTAACACCAAAGCCCTTCACAGATTGCTTTCTATCAAAACCTCTAACTCAAGAGATAAAGAGATGGGAGAGAGCTGCCAACTTAGAAATAAAGCAAACATGGCTGGACAGCCTTCCCTCCTTTACCTGTGAAAGCCCTGGGTTCTGTGGAAACAAGGGGGGTGGTAAAGGAACGCAGAACACAGACATTGACTCTCAGAGACAAAGGACACTTCAAAGGAATATACCTTTGGATATATTTTGCCTCACTTGTGTTCAGGGACCAAAAATAAGGTAGATAACCTCTCCTGCTCCCCAGAACTGTCATGTACCCATTATGGACAGTCGCCTGTGTACTCTCTAGAGGCAACTGAGGGAAGCTGTTTGAAGCTCATAGTCTGTGTAAGATCATCTGATTTTTAAAATAACACCAGAAGGCAACCCTTATTATCTCTGTTTTCCAGAGGGAAGTCTCAGGCCGACAGGGTTGAGGACTGGTTAGCTGAAGGTCACGTGCTTACTCGGTAGCTAACAAGATTCAAATGGTTCAGTCACCTCTCTCCACACTGTACCTACAGGAAGGGGTCTATGCAGTAAGGATTATCTAAGATGCTCCAAGCTCTGTAACATCCTCCTTTCCTGCAGCCCTTCCTCTGGGCCCAGAGAACCCAAACAGCCCACCCTGGACTCCGGGAAGACACACTGAGCAGGCACAGAGATGATGGCTAGCAAGTGAGAAATGGTTTCATCCCACAGGCCAGCCAAGCAGGGTCCACATCTTCAGTTCCACATCTCATCCAACTGTCCTTAGTTTCTCCCGGTCCTCAAAGATACACTGTGAGCAGCCTTAGCTGCAGTGGGACCTGTTCCCTAAATTCTTTCTCATGACTTCTGATCTCTCCTGGAGACCACTGACTCAGTAAAACAAAGCTAGAGAAGCTCAGACAGAAAGGAGCAGCAGCCCATGAAACAAATCCTGCCAGCCCATGAAACCAATTGTTGCTTCTGCCCACTCATCTCCTGTCCACTGCTGCAGCTCTCTTTGGAGCTACATGGGGACTGGCTGACAGCAATGGCTCTGGAGAGCAACTTCAAAACCACTGTTAAGCTGTCAGGGCTCTTTAAAATGCAATCTGCAGCTGGGCTGCTTGCATAGGAGGTAAAGGCTGAGTAAGCATGAGTTAAATCCCTGAGACCCATGTAAAACCAGGGCATGGTGACATGGGCTTGAAATCCAGCACTGGGAGGCAGACAGGAGTATTCCCAGGGTTCACAGGCCAGTCAACCCAGCCCAATCAGTGAGTTCCAGGCAACTGAGAGACTCTGTCTCAAAAGAAACCCAAGATAGATAATCTGAAAAGTAACACCCAAGGTTGATCTCAGGTGTGTGCGCGCACGCACGCACGCACACACACACACACACACACACACCTGTAACTCTGACTTTCTATTCCAGCCTCTACCGAGACTGAACTCATAAGAAGAGTTGACTTGTGGGAGCCCAGGCTTTGGATCCAATAAGCACAGATCTGAATCCTACCTTCATGTTTTAGGAGCTTTATGACTTTCTTTGAAGGGCTTCTGACAACATTAAAGGAAACAAGATATGTTTGAGTACAGTGCATTCAGCAAGTGCTCACTGTAAGGTTCATAGAACTGAATTCTGGACACATGTATGCTGGTCCCTGGCTGATACAGTTGTCCTGCCCTGAAAGTCAGCAATGATGACATCCTATCTGTCTTCTGTCCTGGGATAGCTAACACCTGCTCCAGGAAGTAGTTCTTGATTTCCAAGCCAAATGAGACAACATACAGGGAAATACATCCATGATGTGATCTTTATGCAAACATTGTTTGGTTCTCTGTTGCCTAGGGAACAAAATCTAATCTTCTTAGGAGGAACAGCGAAGCTCTTCATGTCTGAATCTTCGCCAACTATCTCCCAAGCCCACCTTTCTTTTGCATTTCAACTCATGCAAACTCATACTGGTTTCTTCTATACCATGAGCTCCCTCGTGCACTTCCTTCTGGGGACTACAGCACCAAAATGAAGATGGCTAAAACAACTTGTACTCAGGACTCTGGAACATGAGTCATGTGTCTGTTCAGCAGCAGCATGGAGTTGGTGGAAAAGGCATCCTTCCCAAGGGCAGTATGAAACACAAGGGCTCTGGAGTCTCTCCATGCAGGATACTAGCTCACTATGTGACATTACAACACAATTAGAACTGACCCATTCCCAGCTTGTCACTCATCAGAAATGTGACCTTGGTCATGTCTGTGAAGCCCTATTCCTTCATCGAGGTTGAAAAATCGTAAGAACTTTCTAAGGCATCATGAAGGTTCCTAGCACAGTAGGTGCTCAGTGATGCCTACTGTTAGACTAATTATCTAGCTCAGCATTGCAAGGTCAAAGTCTTGTCCTCCACTCTCACCTTCTCCCTCTAAACCTTGTGGAGCTGGAGGACACTTCCCTGGAGGCCATCTTTTGCTCTAGGGAAACATGCTTAAGAACTCCTCTGATGCTGCCTTGACTCTCAGGGGCTTAGTGTGTGGTGTGTGAGTTACGGATCAAGAGTCCAGAAGCAAGAGAACCTAGAATCTAATCATGGCTTTGGTATGAGCATGTGGTTGGTGTTGGCAAAGCCCCAGAGCCTCGCTGTTCCTCAGACTCCTCATCTGTAGGATGGGATACAGCTACCTCAGAAATAAGGCAGTGGGGAGGAAAATTTGTGTTGTTGTTTTTCCAATCTATGAAGTATGACTCAGGTCTAAGGTTCTGGAATGTTCTTTTTCCTCTTGGCCTACTTTACTGCGAGTTAAAAATGTCTGTTTCTACATTCCAAAATGTACAAACAACTGAAAAGCAGTATTTTTTGTGACTCATTTGGTTGCAAAACCTGACCTGAATTCACACGCATCTATTAACAGGATCCCCCAGTTCTATATTCATATCCATGTTTTGCTGAAGAAATGATGTATCTGAGTGGCTGTCTCATTCACCCTGTGGGTGATATGCAGCTTTGTCTACTCTGGACACCTCTGGCCCACTGGGTTTTCTTCAGATGTCATGGGCTCTCAGAGTGTATCCCAAGCTGCTGACATTCCGCACCACCAGTGAGATCTTTATCATGTCCTTTCACTTGGGCATTTATTGTATGTACCATTCATTTTTCTTGGAGTCAATTTTTAGGCTTCACTCAAGTGACTTGTTTGATTAAAGTATAATGTAACAAATATCTAACTATAAGTAAAATGTTGGTCTGTGTGACAACCCAGCCACCCTTTGTATCACTGGGGAATGTACTCCATGAGTTTAGTAACAGGTGACACTAGTGAGATCTGGATTCACCCCAGGCATTCTCAGTGACCATAACACAGTTCAACTAAGGACCGTGAACAGGACACTATCTGTAACCGTATCAGATGTAAAAATCTGCTAAAAAGCCACGGCTGGATGGTAGGAAGGTGCATTCCAGCATTGGACCGGCCCACTCACAAAGCCCCTCCCACAGAGTCATATTTGAACATTTGATCCCCAGTTAGCATCACTGTTCTGGAAAGTTATGGAAGCTTTGGGAAGTACAGCTTTGCTGGAGGAATCTGGACACCACAGGCAAGCCATGAGGTTTATAGCCCAGCCCACTTTTTATTCTGTAGAGATGAGGAATCCCAGCCCCCACCCCACTCCCTCCCCTCCCGGCTCCTGCGGCTATGACTTCCCTACTGTGATGGACTTTATCCCCTCAAACCATGACCCAAAAACCCTTTCTTCCTCATGTTGCGCTGTCGGGTACATGGTCATAATGACAAGAAAAGTAACTAATTCATGCGGTACGTTCCTCCAAAGTGCCTGGTTTCTATGGTCACAGACAGAGTCAGTACTCCTCGTGTAATTTAATACAGAAGTTCAGAGTCGTGCAGGTCGAGCACTTGACCTACAGTCCAGTAAGTCACAGGAAAGCTAAGAAGAAGTCAGTTCCTGCTGTGCCCAGATCTCTCTGCCACAGCAACCTGACATCTTAACTGTCCAGGCCCCTTCCTCACTGCTTGGGCCCCTGTCCGTCTGTGGTTCTTACTTTCAGCATCACAAAAACTGGTGGGAACCTGGATATTTCACAAAATCAGCGATTTTGTGGAATCAGTTGATTCCCAGAACCAACAAAAAGTGAAAGCAAAGGACTGCCCACAAGGCTGTCTTCTGACCTCCATATGCCTGCTGTGCCACATACATCTACACACGTCTCACACACACATGCACACACACACACCACAGTGATAAGTGTTTTGTGTTTTTTTTTTAATTTAAAGAGATCTGAGGAAAAAGCATTTTGTTTGCCTGCCTGCCTTTACTTCTTATTGATGAGAGCATCTATCATTGCTGCCGCCCCTGCTGCCTCGATCAGACTCTAGTTTCTTAGCCTTCCAACTCATTTAGAAACCAAGACTCTCCAGGAAGCTTCCAGGCCTTCAACACCAACTTGGACTGCTAAGGAATCCAGCTTCATGCACTGAGCAACTACTGGGTGCTCAGCGTCTCAGCTTACACACAGCTACGGTGGGCCTACCCAGCACACATCATGTCAATCAATCTGGTATATCCTCATCATACACATACTCTGTGGTTCTGTCTTCTAGAGAACACTGCCTAATATAGAAAGAGACGTCCTGCTGTGATGTTCTCCCCCTCCTCCGCTATTTTAAATCAGAACCGGTCATGGCGATTATAAGGAAGTCTGAAGGCCTGGTGAGATGGCTCAGTTGATTCCCAGAACCCACATAAGGGTTGTCTTACTTAGGGTTTCTATTGCTGTGATGAAACACCATGACCAAAAAACGACTTCAGAAGGAAAGAATGGTTTTGGCTTACACTTCCATACCTTAGTCCATCACAGCCGGAGGTCAACATAGGAACTCAAACAGAACAGAACCTGGAGGCAGGAAAGAATCCAGAGGCCGTGGGGAGGTGCTGGCTTGCTCAGCCTGCTTTCTTAAAGAACCCAGAACCACCAGCCCAGGGATGGCACCACCCACAATGGACTGGGCCCTCCCCCATCAGTCACTACATAAGAAAACGCCCCACAGGCTTGCCTACAGCAGGAGTTTATGGAGACATTTTCTCAGTTGAGGTTCCCTGCTCTCCAGAGTGTGTCAAGTTGACTACCTGCAGGAGTCAGTCCTCTCTTGTGTGGGTCCCAAATCAACTCTCCACACTTAGCAGTCTTACCTCTAAGCCTTCTTCGCTTGCTGCTCACTCTAGTCTCTCCCTCTGATCACAAAGCTCAGTTTTACAGAGATTCAAACCTCTTTGGGGTATGGATAATATTAAAACTTGTCACAGCCTAACTCTGGAGCCGGGATTTGGCCTTCCCACACTAGATCCAAGTATATTTGTTTAAAAGTTTCCTCCAAAGTCTCTGTCCCTGGTCAGGCTGTCCACTCAGCAACAGGAGAAAGGAAAACAAATCAAAACAGCCCAGAAAATGACATTATATACTTAAAAACAGCTAAAAAGTAAACGGCTCCCAATAGGGATTGCTGCTACTTATGTAACTCCTGCTCATTTCGTTGGTTCTGTTTATTCCCCTTAAAATGACACAGTAGCCGGGCAGTGGTGGCGCATGCCTTTAATCCCAGCACTCCGGAGGCAGAGGCAGGCGGATTTCTGAGTTCGAGGCCAGCCTGGTCTACAGAGTGAGTTCCAGGACAGCCAGGGCTACACAGAGAAACCCTGTCTTGAAGAAGAAGAAGAAGAAAAGACAAAGTATAACCACAGATGTGTCACTCCCTAAATACCCCCTCTTATGTATCTAAGATTTTTACTACAGTGTGGTAAGTTCATTGGAGGTGGTTTAAAACAAATCTATAAACTCTGCAACAGAAAGTTAGCTTGAATAAGCCAATGTTGTAATCTTCTTGGCTTTTTGTTCATAAAGAATTTTCTGAAGGAAGATAACCTCTCAAGGATTGTGAATAAACATTTTTACATGTAAAAAAAGAAAAGGAAGTTAGCTTGAAACTCTAACAGAAATTGATAATTTAAATGTTATACAAACTTTAAAACTGTTTTTAAAACTAAATTAACTGTGTCTCTTAAATGGAAAAAGGATTGGGGGCTGAGGCACAATACCTGCCACCCTGGATGGGTTTCCTGTGTAAAAACTCAGGCCTCAACCACTCCCACCACCTAGGTCCCTCCCCCCAGCTAAGTCACCCCTGAGAAAGGCAAGCTCACAGACAGGTTTCCCTTGCTAACAGGCCTCTGGCTGGAAAGGGCAAACTCCTCAAAACAGATGGCCACGTAGAAAACAAACTCAAACTACTGTTCCTGACGAATGATGTGCTTCTTACTATTCCGTTACTCATAAAATGTGCTTCTCATTGACTGCTCTCGATAACCAAACACCAGCATGTCATCGTAAATGATTAGACGCTTGCAGATATAACTTCAAAGGTCCAAGTTCTGATATGTTAATCTGGTCTTAGTGACCAGATTAAAGCTCTTTTAAAAGTAAGTAAAATTACCATAGTCACAGGCTCAAAAATTGTAACATTCCTTTGGCTGTTTTCTTTTTCTTTCTTTTTTTTTTTTTTTTTTTTTTTTTGGTTTTTCAAGACAGGGTTTCTCTGTGTAGCCCTGGCTGTCCTGGAACTCACTATGTAGACCAGGCTGGCCTCGAACTCAGAAATCCACCTGCCTCTGCCTCCTGAGTGCTGGGATTAAAGGCGTGCGCCACCACTGCCCAGCTCCTTTGGCTGTTTTCTAAATAAAGACTTAAAAGTACTTTTCATTGTGCAGAAAACATCTCTGTCCAACACACATACATGCATACATACACACACATACATATGTATACATATGCATATGTATATACGCAAACATATATATGCATATACACAAATACATACACAGAGAGAGAGAGAGAGAGAGAGAGAGAGAGAGAGAGAGAGAGCCCTGTGGACAAAGAGGAAAGAGAGCTCCTGCTTTTATCCCAGATCACCTTTTGGGTCTTCAAATTCTTCTTCTTCCCCTTTGTTCTCTTCCTGCCAAGAACTCTATAAATGAATATTTATGCCTCTCCGATGTTGGTAACTTTTTGGGCTTTGTTTGGCTGTGGCTCAAAGTTGTGAGTCTACTCCAGCATTTGTAGACAATTGTTTTCTGCTCTTTACACTGAGGGTTTCAGTGCAGGTTACATGCAGTCATTATGCTAATACCTTCTGTCCCTAGTCTACGTCTGTCCCAGCAGATTTCCATTCAGCTGACAGACACTATCCAGGAACCTGCAAACTGTTTTTCTAAAACAGGTTCATCTCCCTAGCTCAGTGGTCCTGCAAAACCATCAGGCTCTGAACTTGCTGAAAGCTGATAGGAACCAATCCAATCAGATGAGAGAAAACTGACTTGCAAACTATGGCCTCCAGTGGCTTACTCCAGTCTCCATAGCCTACCCCACCCTTTCTTACATCTCATTGGCTCACTGATTTCCATATTTCTTATAATAATGACTCCCTGTCTCTTTAATTTCTTTCAGGATAGAATTGGAGAAATTACCCAGTGTTCAGTAGGTAAACCAGATGTTTTTAACCAAATTTCCTCTGGTCTTATACCAATGCCTGTCTGAATCCCCTCCCCCTTTTGGCCTTTGGCCAGCATTTCAGCCTTTCTGGGCCCATGATGACCCCACCCTGCTCTGAAGCAATCAAATATTACACACCCGTATCATCAACAAAAGGTTAAAATATCAGGCCCAAAGGATACTCGTTTTTTCCCCAAAAAGGGTAGGCTCGGTGACTTGGTCCTAAATTGAGTCTAGGCTCAGCTGCAGCTGGAGTGTAGAAAGATTTCTCAAGGTTAAATAAAACCCAGCATCTCAGGAACCCTGGTGCCCTGGGCCTTTAGACCAGGCTGTATGGACCTGGTAATGAGCAGCTACTACATTCAATGATTACAGAGTTATTGTCCGGAACAGCATGACTGAAGAAGCACACAGCTGACTACAGCAGTCTCCAGCTGCATTTTTTTCCTCCCTCTGCTGCATACTTTTCCAGATACCTCTGGATAGCCTCTCTTTCTCCCCCCCCCCCTCCCTCTCTCCCCCCAACTTTGAGGCACTATCCTGGGCTGTCTTGAGGATAAATCAGTCAGCATCATGTGATCTCTTCCATACTGTTGGCAAAAGAAATCAGAGAAAATAGCAATGAATATCAGAAAATAATGACTAATTTCATCTTCACTTTTCCGAGATATTCCTTTTTGATCCAAGCATGTCTTCTTCATTTGGGTTTCACAAAATGGCCTCCCCAATCCTTATTCAGCAGAGAGAAACAGCCCAGAGGTAAGCAGTAAGAGGTCAAAGGAGACAAGGCATACTCGGTCTGGAACTTTGTAAAAATGGTATTGCCTGACTGCTTATATTCTAAGGGTCTAGGTGACCCTAAACATGCACAGACCCCAAATGAGACTACCAGGAGAAATGTTTGAACATATACATTTGACAAGTACCCTTGGTGCCACTTTGAAAAGCGCTGATATTTTAGGCCATGTTTTAATCATACAAGTGATGCTACATGTCATGGGAACGTTCTATCTGTAGTCTGTGTCTGCCTCAGAAATGCATGACACTGGAGAAGCAGAAGACAAGCAAACAACTACCCTGGTAATTGTATAGCTGGTCAATACAGATGAACACAAGTACGCTGTCCTAATGCACGGTCAGTCAGCCTGCCTAGAGACATTCTTTCCCCCAATTCCTCCTCCTTCTTTGATCTGTGTGCTGAGTGTATGTGTGTGTGTATGTGTGTGTGTGCGCTGAATGTGTGTGTGCACACTCATGTGAGGGTGTGTGTGCTGAGTGTGTGCACACTCATGCAAGGGTGTGTGTGCTGAGCGTGTTGCACACGCGTGTGAAGGTATGTGTTGCGGAGTGTGTGCACACTCACGTGAGGGTGTGTGCTGAGTGTGTGCACACTCATGTGAGGGGTGTGCTGAGTGTGTTGCACACTCGTGTGAGGGTATGTGTATTCTGAGTATGTGTATACACTCGTGTGAGGGTGTGGGTGTGCTGAGTGTGTGCACACTCATGTGAGGGAGTATGTGTGCTGAGTGTGTGTGCACTCGTGTGAGGGTGTGTGTGTGCATACTTGTGTGAGGGTATGTGTATGCTGAGTGGGTGTACACACATGTGAGGGTATGTGTGTGCTGAGTGTGTGTGCACACTCGTGTGAGGGGGTGTGCTGAGTGTTTGTGCACACTCATGTGAGGGGGTGTGCTAAGTATGTGTGCACACTCGTATGAGGGTGTGTGCTGAGTGTGTGTGCACACTTATGTGAGGGTGTGTTGCTGAGTGTGTGCACACTCGTGTGAGGGTGTATGTGCACACTCGTGTGAGGGTATGTGTATGCTGAGTGGGTGTACACACTCGTGTGAGGGTATGTGTGTGCTGAGTGTGTGTGCACACTCGTGTGAGGGGGTTGCTAGTATGTGTGCACACTCGTGTGAGGGTGTGTGTTCTGAGTGTGTATGTGCACATTCGTGTGAGGGGGTGTGCTGAGTGTGTGTGCACAATCGTGTGAGGGAGTGTTGCTGAGTGCGTGCACTCATGTGAGTGTGTGCACACTCGTGTGAGGGTGTGCTGAGTGTGTATGCACACTCATGTGAGGGTGTGTGTGTGTGTGCGCATGTGCACCTCTTTCTCATGCTCATGCTGCAACCTTAACTAAATCCATTGGGACACACACTGGTGCGCACACAGACATGCACACACTCCCAAGCAGAAGGCTATTATTTAAAAAAGAATCAGTGAGAGGATTGGGTCAAAGTTTCATCGAGAAAGGGGAAAAGCCAGTGAGTCCCCACCCCTCCATGAGGACTAGTGACAGTGAGTAGTGGCTGGGGAAGAGGTGGAGCATCCTTCTTCGTGTGCATGTGCACCATAACACATGCGTGGAGTTCACAGGATAATCTGCAAGAGTCAGCTCTCTCCATCCACCTTGTCTCTGGGAATTAGACCCAGGCTGTCAGTCAGGCTGTCAGCAAGAGCGTCGCTTACCAGCTTATTAGCCATCTCACCTGCCTGAAGGGGTGGAGCGTTCTCCAGTGGTGTAATCACTCAAAGTGCCCATGCTTCAGTAACTAACCTCTCACCATAGTCATGTAGCAACTTTAAGCTAGTTAAACTTAGTCACACACACACACACAGAGACACACACACACACACACACATATACATGCTCTCATGCACACACATGTGCATGTGCACACACACATGCTCGTGCACACACACGCACACATGCACACACATGCTTTCATGAACACACATGTGCATGTGCGCACACACATGCACACACACTCTCATGCACACGCACACACTCACACACAGGAGGAGGAGGACTTGGTGGGAAGAACAGTTTCTTCAGAAGGAGTGGGGGTGAGAGAGGACAAGGAGGGTAAACATGACTCAAATTCATTACAAGGACTGTGAAAGTAGAAAAGAATTTCTTTTAAGCAGTGCAAGAGCTTGGCTGATCTGAGGAGCTGAGGTGGTTCTCTATGTGACTGGAAGATGAGGAACAGGAGCTGAAGGGACAGCAAGGACGTGTCTCACAGAGCAAACTTACTTTTTTTTCCTGAAGAAAGAAGGCAACATCAAGTTTCTATCATTAAGATGCATGAACAGATTTCTCAACTCTACTACATCTTGATTCGTTTTTTCTCTTCCTGATCCCATTACAAGTCCCAAGCAGATACTAAAAATAGCTGACTTGATGAGCCTGCTCCATTTCCGATGTCAAGTCTGACTCTTCAACTCTGATTCGTGTTCAGGTTGTGATTGAGTTTAGTCAGTTAATTTCAATCAAACTAGATAGGCAGGCAGGCATGCACACATACACACGCTCCATTCTTATTCTTCAGAAGTGTTATTGTAACTGCTTTTTTAAATCTACTCTACTGTCAAGTCAATGTCTTTTGTTACCTGTCATTATGTAATGAAACATCCCCAGACTTGATGGCCTAAAAGGGCCATTTGCATTTCCTCTGAGAGTCTCCCTTATCTGGACAAGGCTTCAGCCAGGGTTGGTGGCTGCTGGGCTGGACTAGTTCCTTCAACTAATCACTAGCTGAGACCCAAGAGCTGGCTTGGGACAGGGCTTAGGTTCAGACGCTGGGAGGGAAGGGGTTTTTACAGACCTCTTCATAAGATTCTCCCAGCAGCAGAGTTACCTTTATAGCTTATTATTGACATAGTCATTCTTGAGGGAGAGGGGAGGGGAGAGACTTAATTGGGCCTCACACATGCTAGACAGTCATCTACCAATAAGCTACATTCCCGACCTTTCTTACCAGTTTTTGTTTTCAGACAGGGTATCACTAAGTTCCTAGGTAGGCACCATCTTCCTGCCTCAGCCCATGAGAAACTGGCCTGGCAGTAGTTACCTTTTTGAGTAGCAGCTAAGGGTTCTCAAAGCAACAAAGCAGAAACTCCCAGTGTTTAAAGCCCTGCGCTGCCGAGGCGTTCCTTCAGCTGCATTCCCTCAGGGAAATGGATCTGTGAACCCACTGACTGATTCTCCAGAAGAGTACACAGAGGCATGTTTGTTGGGTCACCAACAAACCAAGCTGTGGAAGTTGGCTCTCAGACATCTAATGGCTCCCGACTCTCCACATATAAAATGTCCTTAGCCTCTAGAGACCTGAGGGAGTTGAATCCTTTTCTGCAAGAGTCTCTGGCTCGAGGTTTAGACCTTGTCCTCTAATCAGGTCCTGGTGTGGATGGGATGTCTAGGGATTTGAAACAGCAAACTGTTTCTCTCTGTACAGCAGCGGGGCAGCACAAGATGAGCCTAGACACTCTCATCCGGAAGGAGGGCTGGGGCTGGGGCACTAGTTTAGTGCTTGGTGAACAAGCAGAGAAGAACCCTGAGTTCAACTCTGAAAATTCACATAAAAATGCCAGGTGTGATGGCACATGCTTGAATTTCCAGAGCTGGGGAGATGGAGACAGGCAGCTAGTCGCTGGGGCTTACTGGTCATCCATCATAACACCTGCTTGGCAAATTCCAGGCCAATGAGAGATCCTGTCGCAAAAGAAAGGGAATAGCTTGTGAAGAACGACATCCTAGATTGCCCTTTGCATGTGTGCATGCACACACACACACACACACACACACACACCACGCAGTAGACGCTGGTAGACAGCCATTTTGAAATCCAGCCTGGTGCAGGTTACCCCTTTCCATCTGCCTTAGGGACAGCTGTGGTCTCTGAGGGTGGATCTCTCCCATTCCTGGCACTGGCTTCCAAATATCCTCTTTTAGGAAGACATACAGCCTATTTCTATAACCAAATAGCTTTCCTACCCTGGTCCCTGCCTTTTGGGCTTACAGACTTCTTTACATTTTTAATTGTCTTTACTTTTGCCTAACTCTGGATCTTTGTCATTTTTGTTGTCTGTAGTGCCAGAGGTTGAACAAGGGCCTCATGGATGCCAGGCATGGGTTCTGCCACAGAGTTATGGCCTCAACACTCTGCACATTTTAGTTTTCAGACAGGGCCTAAGTTAACCCAGCTGGCTCCATCTCTCTCTGTAGCCCAAACAGACCTTGAACCTGTGATCTTTCTTCAGCCTCCCAAGGACTTGTACACACTTGTGAAGCTCCACTGCACTAGAAAAGAACAGTTGGATTTCATTAGCAGTAAGCTTCTCCATATGTAGGATGTTTGCTCTGTGGGAAGGCGCCTTGATATTCTTGGAAGCGAGTTTGTCTAGAGGCTCTGCAGAGATCCACTGGGATCTTAACACAGGGTCTCACAGCCCTGACTTAATGTGAACTCAGAAGCAATCCCATTGTCCTTGTGCTCTGGACAACACACACACACACACACCCCACTGGCCCTCACGCCTATGTGGGAACTCTGAAGATTGGAATGATAGGCAGTTTCGTTCACTAAATCAGTAAGCCCTGAGTTGGAAAGCTTTTCTGCTCTGCTGCGTTCATTTTCCATCCTTTCCTCTGTGTCTTATTTATGTAGCTAAAATCAGCCCCTTAGCACTTGAAACATTCTGCCTGGAAACAGTTTCTTAGGTTCCCAAGCTCTCTGGACATCTTTTCTGTCTTCCACGGTAAACATAGTGCCAAACTTCCGACAACTACATGCCATAGGTTGTGTTGTCTCCTTGTTCCTAAGCTAAGCCAAGAGCGATGTGTTTATAAAAAGATAAAGAGACATAAGAATACGTCCTATGGGGGTGTGGTGAGGTGTGGGGGAAGGGGGTGCCTCAGCGGGCACATGCCCAGGCATTCCTTCTCCCTGAGGGACCAGCCACACAATGTATAGTATAGAATAGAGTTTATTCGGGGTGTGGGGAGCGGAATTAAGAGGGTAGTAGAGGCAGAGAAAGGCAGAGATAAGTAGAGGAGAATAGAGGTCAGCAATGAGCATGTGGAGAGAGATGGGGAAGGGAATGAGGAGAGAAGGGGAGCAAGAGAGGGTGGAGGGGCAAGCAGCCCCTTTTATAGTGAGTCAGGCGCACCTAACTGTTGCCAGGTAACTGAGGGGCGGAGCATACCTGGCTGTTGCCAGGTAACTGAGGGGCGGAGTTTAGACAGGATGCTAACAAAGAGTACGTGTTTCATGCTTTTATTATAGCGGTAGCCTACATCCAATGTCTGACTTCTGTTTCAGTTAGCTATTTCTTTTAAAAAAATTCAGTGACATAAAATGGTTGTGTGTATGTGTGTGTGTGTGTGTCCCATAATTTTGAAGTCTAGGGTGGGACTCAAGAGTTTTGCTGGTCTTGCTCTAAGGAGCGAAATCAGGCTCAGACTGAATCGACAACCGTTGCAGTCAGTGACACACAAAAACACAAGCTCCAAGGCATTCTTTCCTCTCAACCATTCCGAGCAATCTAGTTTCACACAAGAAAGATGTGTCTGAATGATTTCATAAACCAACGTCTCTGTTCACTCCTGTGGGTATTTAATGCTGTTGTGAATTTAATATGGTTGCCTCAGTAAAAAGACCACAGTTCTGCAATGTCTCGCTGAAAAATATATCTGAAACAAGTAATCATTTGTAGGCGGGTGAAATGGTTCAGCTGGAATCAAACAAAAAGCCAGGCCACAAAAGACCTGCAATGTTGTTCTCAACATTATTCCAAAGACCACAGTAGTTCCTAGGACTTTATCAGCTCTTTGGAAGATGTCAGGAAATACTGGGGGCACTCAAATAATCATACTTCAAGTGCAGCTGTGAAAGGTCACAAGCGTAGCTATGCAAGGGTCACAAGTGCAGCACCTGTGCAAGGGTCACAAGTGCAGTGCCTGTGTAAGAGTCACAAGTGCAGTTGTGTAAGGGTCACAAGTGCAGTTGTGTAAGGGTCACAATGGCCCCAATAACTTTAAAAGTGTGTTTGATCTGGCTCCTTTGGGTGACACTTTTCTTTCAGCAAAGATTTCACCAAATCCCATGACCTTTTTTTCAAAATTGGGTATTTTCTTTATTTACATTTCAAATGTTATCCCCTTTCCAGGTCTCCCCTTTGGAAACCCCCTATCCCATCCCCCTCCCCCTGCCTCTATGAGGGTGCTCCTCACCCACCCACCCACTCCCATCTTCATGCCCTGGCATTCTCCTACACTGGGGCATCTAACACAGTCAGACCCAAGGGCCACTCCTCCCATTGATGTCCAACCAACAAGGCTATCTTCTGCCACATATATGGCCAGCTCCATGGGTCCCTCCATGTGTACTCTTTGGTTAGTGGTCCAGTCTCTGGGAGCTCGGGGTGGGGTGGGAGGAGGTCTGGCCGGTTGACACTGCTGCTCCCTCCATGGGGCTGCAAACCTCCGTAGCTCCTTCAGTCCCTTCTCTAACACCTCCATTGGAGACACCAAGTTCAGTCCCATGGTTGGCTGCAAGATTCTGCCCCTGTATTTGTCCGGCTCTGGCAGAGCCTCTCAGGAGACAGCTATATCAGACTTCCAACAGCCAGCACTTCCAGGCATCCACAATTGTACCCATGATGACTTTTAATGCTTAGAAAGGTTCTTTTCTTCCCCATCACTCAATGCACTGCCTGCTTGAGGTCCTTTCCCCTCCTCTTTGTGTCTCCTGTAATCCAGGAAGTCACCACTTACTTACCGCAGTGTGGAAGGCTTGTTGCAGGGTATGCAAAGAAAAGACAGTGCAGACTCCTACCTACAAGCACTCCCATGATTCCAGTCTTGGTACTGCTTGCTGTTGAGGACTCATGATGCCTTGCAGTAGACGACTGTCTTGTTACAAATATTTAGCAGCATCCCTAGCTCAATCTACTAGACAGAGGTAGCACCTCCATTCCAAGATATGACAACCAAAATTGTGCGGGCATCGTCAAATGTCCCATTGAAAGGAAGCAAAATTATCCCCAGTTGAAAATAACACATAGGAGAGGCTTCCTAGAGATTAGTGTGTTGACAGGAATCAACTCAAAGAGACAGATTCAATAAAACAAAATTCTGGCTGGGCAGTGGTGGTGCACACCTTTAATTCCAACATTCAGGAGGTGGAGACAAGTGGATCTCTGAGTTTGAGCCCAGCCTGGTCTACAGAGTGAGTTTTAGGACAGCAAGGGATACATAGAGAAACCTTGTCTCAAACAAGCAAACAAACAAATCTGTTTGAAGACATTGTAAAGCTTCTAGACAACTAGACTGTATGGGGCAAAATCTAAAAAGGGTTGGAACCTCAACGATATGAGACAACTTCTTACCTTTCAAAGCTATGTTTGTTTGTCTAAGGCAGGGTCTCATGGAACCCAGACCGACCTCACCTAAGTCTTACTTCTACCTCCCAAGCCACAGCTACTTTGGTCCTAGGATATCTGCCCCATGTCCAGTGATGGGAAGGGTTAAGAAAGTCAGAAGACATTGGAAGGGTTCATGAAAAGAGGAGAGAGAAATCAAAAGCAAATGTCTCAGTGTCTCTGTCTCTCTCCTGTCTGTCTCTGCCTCTCCTGTCTGTCTCTGTGCCTCTCTCTCTCTGTGTGTCTCTGTCTCTCTCTGTCTGTCTCTCTGTCTCTCTTTCTCTCCCCACCTCCCCCCTCTCAAGGGACCTATCTCTCAAGGAATCTGTCCATTCCCAGAGCTGTTTGAGACAGAAGACTATGATAGTAAGCATGGGGGAAGGGATGCCCTAAGTAAGAGCAGTGTTTTGGCCATCTCATGACCTAAAAGAAATAAGGACTGATGCTCACAAAGAATTCAGGGAGGGAACCTGAAGTGAGGAGAATCAAAGGAGGATTGGGAGGATTGAGTCAAAACAGAGAAAAAGGCTAAAGGAGGCATCAAACAATACTAGAACAGTGTGCAAGAGGATGGACGCCAATACATCAAAATGTCCGATGAGAGACCAAATCAGCAGAAAAATAAAAACTACCAAAGGTAAAAGAATAAATTGTTAGGGGAAACCTGAACCATCTTCTAGAAAAATTTCGTTCATAAAGAATTCTCTAGAGTTGGAAGATCTTCATGGTGGACTCCCAAAACATTTAAGGTAGAATTATTAGAGAGAGGAGTGGGGAAAGGGGGAAGAAAGGGTAGAGGAGACAGGAGAATGAAAGAGGAGAGACAGACAGACGAACCAGAGGGGGGAGGGAGGTGTAGAAGGAGATGAGGAGAGACAGGAGACCAAGACTGACTCCTCAGGGGTCCCTATGTCACAAGAGATAATATGACACATGGCTTCTGAGGTTATATTGTTTCCGAGATGCAAATTGCAACATTATTTAAATATTTAAACTAACTTTAGAATCAAGTAAACCTCTATGAGCTGGTTGGTTACTTTCTCTAAAGAACCTCATTTTGTAACCAGAATCTTCAAGGCTTTTACGAATTTTAATCTGTTTAGATTTAAGGAGAGAGACAGGAAGGCTAATACAGTTTAACCTGAGGGCACAAATACTCTGGCCCTCAGAAAGGATAGTCTGTTTGTTGGTTTTAATGTCCCTGTAGAGATGCCGATAGAGCATCCCAGGCTAGAGCCATTCTGTTGAAGTAACCAGGAAAGCCAAGCAATTGCCAGGCTGAGGAATTTTGTTTCTCCTGCACCCTTAACTTTGCTTGTCTTTGGAGCCTGCTCAGAGAAAACTGAAACTGAAGAACAGACATGCCAGGAGTAAAGAGGACGATTACAAATGTTGAAGAGCTTTCTAGGCCAGGTGTGGTGACATGTGTGCCTATAATCACCACATTTACAAGGTGGAGGTTGGAGGATCAGGAATTCCAGGCCAGCCTCAGTCACAAAGTGAGTTCATTCCAGGCTACCCTGGGAAGCATGAAGCAATGTCTCAAAAGAAAAACAGAAGCTATCTTGGCTCCAGCATGGTGGTACATGGCTGCAATTCCAACATCTGGCAGGAGGAAGCAGAGAGGGAGCAAAAGCAAGTTAAGGACAGTGTAGGCAAACTCTGTCTCAAAAATTAAATAAAGGATTTAAAAAAAAAAAAGAAAGAAAGAAAGAAAAGAAAAGAAAGTCAGTTGATTGCTTCGGTGAGGAAAAAGCAGTTTGTAAAATCCAGCATGCATTTATGATAAAAAATAAACCTCCTACCAGATAGGACAGAAATTGTTACTCCGGTAAGAAACATCTATTTAAAAAAAAAACAAACTGAAAATTTCCACTCTAAGATCCTCCTGCTCAAAAGCTGAACAGTCATTGCCCACACGGTGCCGATGATCTCCACCAAAATACTAAGCCAAGAACAGTGTCTCACTCATCATAGGAGAACAAACCTCTCACAACCAGGAGGTCCGATGACTGTGCATGTCAGAAACAGAAAAGACCACACAGGCAAATGACTATGTAAATAAGTAGCCTGAGCAAAGCCATTGCATACAAGGTTAATAAAAAACAAACTATGCAGAAATTGTACATAGAAAACAATTAAATGCTATTTATATATGACAAGAACAATAAATATCTAGAAAGAAAAGACCTAGAAGAAACAAAAATCGCAGAATAAACTAGAGACCTGGTTTTCTATACACACACACACACACACATACACACAAAACTATGAACTGCTATTAAATTCAAGATGGAGGATGAATTGTGCACACAGAGAAGAAGACTTGGTGTTGAAAGTGCATCAGAGCTCCCCAAATTTAGTTGGGAAACAGTGCAGTTGAGAAAAAGTGCCAGTCTGATCTTGTTGGTTTGCTGGGTTTTACTCTTCAACAGGCTGGCTGGTATCTGCAAGTTGACCTTAAACTGTTTACAAAAGCACAAGGGACCAACTGGGGCACAAGCAGTGTCGAAGAATTATTTGGCAAAATATAACTAGATGGGGTGGGGTGGGGCAGAAAGTGCAGGGGTTCAATTATGTGCTATATCAGCTTTCTACTTCTTCCATAACGAAGTATCACACATCACAAATGAGGTAACTCACGGGTTGTAGGTCAGAAGGCTTGTGGGCCTGGGTAATCTTTCAGCATTGGATCTCACAAGGACAAAACAGTGGCAGGGGCTTTGTCACTCTCTGGAGTTTCTAGAGGGGACCCCATTTCCTTGCTCTTACTGGAAGCTGGGAATATAAAGTTCCCTGTGTCCTTGCTGACTCTCAGCCTCTGGAGGTGGCCCAAATTCCTTGGATCATGGCCTCTTTCCTCCATCCTCAGGGACGGTAACAGAGCTGGGAGTCACTCCTTTTTTCCTTTAGCATCTCTTTCTTCAATACTGAGTACGGAATCATCCACATTCTTAATGCACATGCAAACCAACGCTATATAGCACGCTCTCGAGTTCCAGGAAGTGGGACCTGGCATCTCCAGTGTGTGTAGGGAAACATTTGGGGCATATACCTCATTGCATCTTTGGTTTTCCTCCTCATCCTATTTTCTGATGATCATCTTCACCCCCCTCCTTCTGATGGCTCCTCAATCCTAACCTGCTCTGTGAAGCCTTCTGCTTTGCTTTGCTTTCCATCCTAAACAGCACCCATTTCCCGGGGTTTCCGAGGGGAAACTACAGCTTGAGACCCCCTGGTGTCTCTACCCAAAGCTCTCTTGGTTTCTGTACTCTTGCAGCAGGCTTTTAACAATACAAAGCCCAAAATCGCCAAGTAGAATTTCAGTCTCTAGGCTGAAAGTAGCTATAGGAGCTAGCTCAGCTCACAGACACCCATTCATCTTAGTCCTCCCTTGCCAAATTCTTCTAATAGGTGAGCCCTAGTCTTCAGCCACATTTGCTGCTGGATGGTCAGGATGGATTTTTTGTTGGGTAGTGATCATTGCAAGAACAAGTGATCACTGTATCCCAAGCCTTCATCTACCTGAATAGAAACTGTTAGCGCATGCTAGGTATGTTGGACCAGGTGTTTTCCATGTATAGGTTATCTGATACCAAAGGGCCACTTAAAGATAGGACAGGATGATGCTGTTCTTGATCAAGTCACTGCTCAGAAACTTGAGCATTCTCCCAGATGGGTATCTTCCCACTGAGGGGACACGTGAGGTATGAGTGTGGGGTAGCCATAGTGGCAGATTGCCACAGACAGCTGACTCCTCAGACATCTTTCTCATTTCTTGCTACAGACTTGGTCACCCAGAATGGAGACACCTGCGAGCTTCTGGGTGGATATTTGAGAGATGTGTCACATAGTGATTTAAGTCACTTTGAACCATTTACCGTTTTGTATTCCTTCTTCCTGTGCAGGGTGTAGATATAACTAATGGGACTCAACCATTTTAGACCATGCATTGACTTTAAGTATAAAAGCTGTACTTGAAACAAGAGGAATCTAGGTCTCTGACTATTTTCTGAAGTGTAACCCCTTTATCAGGTCTGGACAACACACTGTGATAATGTTATACAGGACACAGGTTTCTGTGTCGTTTCTGCTATTGTTATCCTGGGAGTTTGATATCTGTCCCTGGAGTTAATGTAATCAGGACAGTTCAAACTTCCATTCTCAAACTGGAGGTGTGATCTGCAGAGTTGCAGTGTTTGTATTAAAGTAGTTTGTGTGTTCAAAACATTTTCCCCAGTACATTAAGGCATTATTACTGGTTTTTTTCTTTCACTACGGCATGTTCACTGACAGAGTAAAAGGAAGTGCTTGCCTGTAGCTGAAGAGGGTGAGGCGGGGTGCCCGGAGCCCAGGAGTTTGAGCTCAGCTGGGGAAACACAACCAGATAGGAGAGGAAGAAAGGAGGAGGAGAAAGGGAGAGAGGAGAGGGAAGGAGAGAAGGAAGGAGTCGAACGGAGGAGTGCAGTGTGGGACAGGCCTAGATCCAAGCAGGGCCTATGCAGACCCTGTGTTCCTCACTGCCACGAGCTTACAGTCTGAACTGAAAGACATAGTCAAACAAAAGGGCACTACTACATAGCCCCTCCTTTTGCAACCAGGAATCTGCGTGAGGTTTTATTTTCTCCAAGCCAAACAGTATCAACAGATCAAGGCAGGTGAGAATCCAGCTACTTCTAGTAACCCAGACCCTTGGAAAAGCTGCAAAACTCTTCTCCTCACTAACTGCTGAAAACTAATTTCTATAAAGTATGCATCATGTATGTAAACATGAAGTTGGTCTGTAGTTATACGAAATGAACAAGTTATATAAGTTTATAATATGTTAGTTGCATCTCTAACATGCTATTACATAAAAGCCATTTGGGGAACCCTAAATGTTTGGGGAATAAAGGTGTCTTGAAAACATGACGCTTAAAATCTTTGGTTTGTGATACTGAATTTAAGACATAACCACAAAGTTGTTCTCTTATAAAAACACACGTGCCGTTAAGCCCAAAAGTGGAGCTACAGCACAATGCTAAGGAAATGGAGGAGGAGGGTGGGAATGGGCAGAGAGTTTCAAAACTGCAAACAAACAGCACTGGAGTGAAGCATCACGGGAAAACGAGATTGCTGTAGCCATTAGCTCCAACACACACGCACTGAGAATAACCCAGACACTTGGGAAAGAACAAGAGTATTTCTTGTTTAAAAAAGAGGGTCTCACTATGTATCCCCTGGCTGGGCTTGAAACTAGATATACAGACCATGCTGGGCTTGAACTCTCAGAGCTCACCCCAGAGCCTCCCAGGTGCTATGATTAAAAGCATGCACCACCACACCCAACCCTTGAAATTGATTTTTAAATAGGGAATGCATGTACATACAGCATTTCTTATTAAGCGTTTGATTACCTGCAATAAAAACAGTGGCCTAGAGAACTGCCTGTAAAGTAACCAGCCTTCCAGAAGCAAAATGTGTAAAGGTCAGAAGTGGCAGAGAATGTGACACAGGAAAGGAGACAATCTGTTAGGATGGATACAGAGGTATCCAAAGGATGCTCTGAAGATCCAGTCAGCACTCTAGTCCCAAAAGAGAAAATCAGAGTGACTGGTTACTCTTCAGACAAGGAGCCACTGAGCACCTAGTAAAGGCCAGGCTCCATTCAGAGCCCTGAAGCCAGTGAGCAGAGGGGAGACATCTCTTCCTCAGACCCGACATTTAAAACCTGGCTAATCTTTTTCTTTTAAAATGTGGGCTTGGGGTTGGAAGAGATGGCTCAACGGTTAAGAGCACTGACTGCTCTTCCAGAGGTCCTGAGTTCAATTCCCAGCAACCACATGGTGGCTCACACCCATCTGTAATGGGATCTGATGCCCTCTTCTCTCATTCATATATATATGTGTATATATATATGTATATATTCATATATATATATACACACACATATATATATATATATGCTCTTTTTCTGAGTCAATGTAGAAGAACAGTCAAAAATGTTAATGAGATAAACGACTTAACTTTTATTTTACTCCCCCCCAAGTAGGAATGGAGGAGAGAGAATGCTTGATTGGCAGGTTTCTAAAGTCAAAGCATGGAACATAAAATGTATCCTAAAAACTACTTCTTTCGTCCTGAGGTTCGGGGAAAAAAAAAACAAGGGAAAGGAGAAAAGCACAGGAGAAATAAAAAAACTGGGATCTGACAAGGCGACACAACAGAGAAGAGCAGAGCCGCCGGAACTTCCGGGACTTCCGGGCCAGTGTGCGAGAGGTCCTTATTCCTAACTAAGGTACCTCCCAGCTTGTTTTTGCTATTTTTGCATTAGCAGCCTTTTAAAGCCCATTTCTGTGTAGTATCCACGCAAGTGCTGTGTGAATGCTAAACACCATGTAGATATACCGTTTGCATACTATTAGCAAATGCCTGTCAACTGAATTCCACAATCTCACGTGTTTACCCAACCCAGCTACTCTGGAGGGTCCCCTCCTCACCTCTCTTCTCAAGTTTTTTTTTCACTTAAAAAGAAGCTTTTGTAATTATGGAAAAGTGGCATATCTCTCCAAAGCATTTTTAATATTCAAGGCAGTGAGGTAAGCTCACACATCTTCATACCTCAGCTTGTGGAACATGTCAGTGGCATCCATGCTCAGTGCAATGAGCTTCCACACAAACACCAAAGTGAAACATGAGTCTATATCATCAGGAGGTGCCACCCCCACCCCACCCCCCTCCACCCCCCTCCCTTCATCCCCCAAAGACCTGACACCTCAAAAAAAAAAATTGTATGTGCTTTTTTTTTTTTTTTTTTTTAATGTATAGGAGTACACCATTGCTCTCTTCAGACACACCAGAACCAGAAGAGGGCATCAGATCCCATTACAGATGGTTTTGAGCTACCATGTGGTTGCTGGGAATTGAACTCAGGACCTCTGGAAGAGCAGTCAGGGCTCTTAACCACTGAGCCATCTCTCCAACCCATATGTGCCTGTCTTGATCACTACTCCATTGCTAAAACAAACAAACCACCAAAAAGCCAAGCCCCCAGCCCAAACCACCCTAATTCTGTTGTCAGTTCTAATTAATAGATCAGCAGCACAGATCGCTGTGTTGAACACGTGACTGCCACGTGGTCATGAGCACACAACAAACCCGGTTACTGACTGACCGTTATCTACAGACTTTCTGAATACCAAGACTACATCTCCAGGTTTTTGGGTCTCTTCTACTGCTACCCCTTTAACATCCAATGTGTGCTCATCTTGAGTGTTGGTGTTTCAGGTTAGCCCAGACATTAAGAGTGTGAAAGAGGAAAACATTCACAATGCACCCCAAGGGCAGATATTATTTCATATGTCTGAAATTACTGCAACATTTCCTGGAATCTAGCACACTTCTCTGTGCAGACGTCTATCTGTACTGTGCATGCTAACATTTGAAATATGCATTTATTTCTGTGTTCTTTTCCCCCACCTTGGTTCCCAACAGAATAAGCTTCATGAAGACGAGATACTAAGTCTGGTGGTACATGCCTCTAACTCCAGGACTCAAAAACAGAGATAAAAGAAATGCCCTAAATTTGATACCAGCATAGTGAGACTTTGTGTCAAGAAAAGAAAAGAAAAAACAAAAACACCTCACAAACCAACAACAGGTATTGGTGCCTTAGACAGTCTCTAGCACACTCTATGTAACCAAACTCACAGAATTTATCAAGCAGAGCTTGAGATTTCTAATAAGAATTGCTACATTATATATAAGAAAATGAAATTTTTTGAAAAACTTTCTTTGTAAAAAGAATTCAAATTTCTCTGTGAAAACAACAGATAACACAAAGTTCATGAAAATTATGTCCTATTGAGTAAGATCATATGGTGTATACATGGATAAAACTAATTCAAGCCCACTGATAGGTAATGCTATATCTTCACTGTGCCTCAGTTTACCCAACATCAAAAAAGGCAACTGCACCAACAGTGCTGTTGGGACTAACCATGGTCATATGTGTGAAACACTGCAGCACACAGCCACAAAGCAGTGCTAATAAAAAGGGTGGTTGCTGCCACCACTGTCACGCTGGGGTCCAAAATGCCTTTCTTATCATTTCAAATAATTCTTGGTAAGAATGGGAATCCACTTTCTAAGTCTACACAACTTGGGTTTGGGGGAGAAGCAGACTAAGTAATTGTTCCCAGAAACCAAAGCACCTCAAAAGAGGTGAGAATCAAAAACTGTAATTCTATTTATTCCCCAGGCACTCCATTACAGTACTAATTACAGCACGATAAAAATGTCCATCAATAAAGTGGAATTCTAAAACTAGGCAGATTTATTTCTGGACAGTTAACACAAACTCTTGGTGTAAGACGGAAACTTATATTGTCTTTTGTTAGTTTCTGGGAAAGGAAGGGTCAGTTTTCGCCTAGAGTAGAGCCAGCCCTGATAAGCCAGCCACACTCCAGTGGAAGGCCACACAGCCAAGAATATTTGGCAGCACAGCTCGGCCTTGGCTGGACAGAGGGTGGGGTGTGGGGTGAGGTGAGGGCTTAAAGTCAGGTGTGAGAAGGACCTGGGAGGTTTGAGGAGGGCGTGTGAATGAGGTCTAACCGCACTGTAAATTTTAGAGGCCTTCTTCTGCTTTCACTACGTCCTGCCTGGAGAAAAAGCCTGCAGTGAACTGAGCAGTCTGAGTCTGGCTGGGGCTGGAGCGCCTGGCACTGTGGCCTAGAGCTTTTTGGAATCGTTTCTCTCTCACACTGCACAGGGCTCGTGTCAATGGGAGCTCTAAGGAGAGCCTGTGTGGAAAACTGCTCCAAGTGCAGATACAGTAGCCGCATCATAACAAACCTGAATTTATTAATCCCGTTTCCTTCTGTCATAGAATAACCCAGGGCCTCTGAGATTGATAAGAAAACCAAATTTTAAAATCAAAACCATATTCCAAATGTCTTAAAAGATATTTTTTGTTCAATTCTTTCATAAAAACATTGGTCACTATTGAACATACAGAGGCAACAAAATGCACCTGGTTTACATGCATCAACAAGTCAATAAATCATAATACACACACAAGATGGGTTCTGAACAGTTCTACAGCAGCTCAGGATACAGTTTGTCGTAGCTCTAATGCTGATAGAGAGCAGCTGCAATGAGAAACAGGCCAGTGCAGTTTCTGCTGGCATCAGATTCTCTGTGGTGAAAAATGCTGAATACAGGTCGTATGGAGTCATTAACTCAAAGGGGGCCACCTTCAGACATCACACTGTGCAAAGCACCATGTTAAGTCAGAGCCAGAGCTTGAGAAAACAATACCTTTGATCAAAGACAGAGAGACTTTAATTTCATTTGTTTGCTTTTGAAAACTAAGTATCGTAATAATTCAAAGCATTTTATTGATTAAATATGATTCAAAACTTTTGACTGGAACTAGAATGTCTTTCATGTGAAAGTCACACCTTCTATAACTGAAGTTTTCAATGCAACTGGCATAATTCTGTTAGCAGAAATTCTGGTGATAAGAACTGGGAGATTTCTCAAGAGAAAGAAAAAGGAAATCAACAATCAAAAGTGCTCTCTAAACTCCAAGACGGGTTTCTGGAGACAGTATTTAAGAAGAAAAGTTAGGCACCACAATACAACACTTAAAAACAAAGACAGGAGAGGCCACCAATACACACGGCAAGGAAAAGAGCACTCATATGTTTACACAGAAAGTAAAATATGCAATTCTACCCTACCATCCTGGGACCCTGTGCTTGCTGTCCGGGTGACATGTGGACAAAGATACAAAAGGTGAATCTGTCTGCGACCTCGTCATGTGATGTTAATTTTATCAAAGGAGAATGTTACTTGTGTATATGAGAATTTGATGTTTTTTGACTTTTATGCTATCTTTCCTTAAATTCTAGGATAAATGGACAGGACTAAATCATCACAAAGTGCAAAAGGAACAATATGTGACATGCTTTCTTATGGAAAAGAAATCTTCTTTAAAAGGAGCCCAAAGTAATTATGTGCAAACAAAACCTCAAGATTTAAAAAGCACAGTCATGAGAAGTTTGTCTTTTCCATCTACTTAGCAAACATGAATAATTTTAATTCCCTAAGGATTAAATTCTAACTTCAGTTTCTCTCTTTCATATACTCAATTATTCTGCATGTATAGCAAATGGGGAAAGGGGGCTCAAAAACTAAAACTCAGAATTCTCAGGACCGTGTTTAGGTCAGACATACAACACAGACGGAAGCAGCTTTCACCAACCATGTGCTATAAGCGCCACAAAAGAAGAAAAAAGTCCACAAATGGGAAAAGGGATCTCTCCTCGTGTTACATTTGACCAGACTAGATAGCAAAGAGCAAAACAGAAAGTACATGCTGTTTCTAGAACACTCATCCAGAAAAAAGGTCACAAAGCAAGACCTACTGAGAGTAGGATTCTGAGCATGGGGTATTTAGGCTCATTCCATTCCATGAGACAGTAACACTTTCGGGGGAATCTTTCCGAGCAATAGGACTGCTGCTTCATGAGCCTTCCAAGGAGCACCTGAACTCTGTCATCCATTCCATGCACCTCCTTGAAAATTTCCATTTTCTATTCTGTAAAAAAAAAATTAAGCCTAATTTCCAAATGTCATTATTGATTTCTTAGTTCACCCTACTCTTTTAATCCCTATTCTAAGAGACAGGAAGTGCCCAAGCACTGCCTTCCTCTCACAAGCCAGACTTCACTGTGTGATTGCTCAAAGTTGGGAAATTAAGGTAAAAAGCCAATCAGAAGTAAGGACACTTGTTAGCATGCATGGTTTATGTGAGAGGGAGGCCAGAGAATTGTTCTTTCTGATTAACCTCTGGCTCTTAAGACAGCGTGGCTCAAAATGAAATGATTCAGATATACTTAAAACACTGATTCATTTTGGATAGATGTAGAAGTTTAAAAAGTGAATGAATTTATATGACTGTAAATGTTTACCGTGAAATAGCACATAAGTGATATCACCGGGCAGGAAGTTAAAATTTTAACAGATATTAAACATCTTAAATAATTTGGAGAAACCTCAGCATTGAATTATAACCATCAGGAAAACATAAAAACATAAATAGGTATTCCCGTGCATGTTATGTAACAAATAAGCAAACCCCACGTCAGTACAGTACAGTATCAACAACCGCAAGTTAAATAATGTCTTGATACAGAGAGAAGGAAGAGATAACATGTTGACTGCCATTGATGAAAAGCATCTCAACAATTTACATAAAATGATACTAAATAGTTTTTAAAAAGATGTCTTAAGAAGACCAAGCCATAAGTTAGTGTTTCCATAGTACATGCTGAATTATTTGATCCCATATCTATACACTGTTACTGTCTTCACTGCTAAATGATGTGACAGTGTATTTAATGACTGAGGTCCGTTAGTTTACATCTTTTTACGGGTGCTCTAAGGTGATTAATTTGTTGTTTCCAGTTTCTCATCGTCTTCACCTCCTTCAAAGAAAATCAATGGGAACATTCCTAGAATGCAGCCGATAGTCACCCCGACAGCTTTGCCCTGAGGAAACAGAAGAGAGTACTTCTTAAAGGTATGTGTCCTGAAAAGAGGTGGCCTTGCTTAAACACTGCCACATACTACGAAATCCCACAACTGTATTTCTGTCGATTACAGAAACCTACTTATTAAAATAAGCTACCAAACACTCAAGAACAGGAGGGGGAAACATGACATCAAAGAAATATTCAAACATAAACCTACGTATTAAAATAAGCTACCAAACACTCAAGAACAGGAGGGGAAAACATGACATCAAAGAAATATTCAAGTACAAAATTTTTAAAATCATATGTGTTTTTTAATATCAGAAGACTGGAACACAGGAGAGGGAAAAGTGCCAGTTATTCTCAGGGAATCTGGATTTGATACCCTTGTATGCTGTCCTTCAGTACTTAGTCCCATGTATGCTAAGTTATATGCAGATACAACTATTATAGAAACAGTGTTTTTCTCTGCTTCTCTGCACTGTACACCATATTTTGTAATAAGTTAGTTTCCAAGCTGCTGCATACTCTGTATAAAGACTTCCAAGTTCGACTGAACAGTGGGTTCTTGCCTCCTGAAGGCTTTCCTAACCATAAGGAACCCACTGCTACATTCCCACAGTTGAGACTGAAGGGTTCTATGTACTGACAATTTAAAAACTAAATGTTATTATTTGTGTATCTTCATAGACTATGGTCATGAAGTCTTTCACACTTGACAAAAGTACAAATGCACATATGCCAATTTTAATCATGTATATATGTGTACATATCACACCAAGATTTCTGCAATCTACATTTGTGAAACCTACATCAGGGAAAGTTTTAAGGTTTTAATTCTATAAATGATTTCTAATTTTACATTCCTGATGACTATCAAATTTAAACTTCTCAATTAAGTTCTCTTTCTTAAAAATACCTTATTATTTGTTATTATTATCTTAGTTATTATTTGTAATATTTGTATTCTTTCTTAAAAATACCTTATTATTGTTATTATCTTAGTTATTATTTGTAACTATTTGTGTGCATATGTGTGTCTCTGTGTGGATACGTGCATGCGAGTGCAGATGCCCACAGAGACCAAAGAGGACGCTGGGTACCCTGAGACTGGAGCCATGGGCAGGTGTGAGCCTGAGTGCTGGGAACTGAACTTGGGTCCTCTACAAGAGCATACGTATGAGCCATCTCTTCAGCCCCTCAATTAAGTTTTCTTCTTTCACACAAACAGTTATTGAGATTCTGTTGTACACTAAACTCTGTGCTGGTTAAACCCGAGAAAGGGGCCAACCACATATAGTTGATCTTTCCTCCTGGAGCTTCTAGTTAAGAAAACAGAGACAAAATAAGTCCCATCTGACACTACAGAAGCTACGCTAGCTATGTAATTTGCAGCACTGAAGGAAATGTTTTCTCTTGGATAGCATCCAGTTAGCAATCAGAGTATCTGTAATAACTTTCAAAGTAGACATCAACGTTTTGACAATACTGTATACAATACTTTTTCAGTCTGTTACTACAGCATTTTGTTGTTTGCTGTGGTGGTGGTATGCCTGTGCTTTATATTAACAGTTAAATCTGTCAATCTCATTATGTAAATATTTTAAAAGGACTACAGTTTCAGAGATATAATAAGAAAACTTTGTTCTGTCCAGATACTAATAAAATTAATCTTAAATTTTTATTTTGATCTAAATATTGTGTTCATTCATATTTCAACAGAGAGACTATTATTTGGCTCCTGACTGCTCTAGGATATGACTATTGCTAAAGAGACCCCCAAATGCCCACCCATTCTGTTAGAATGTCTATCACTATCACCCAGAGTGGCCAAGGGTCCCCTCTTGCTCCCCTTAGAAATGCTAGACCAGGGGTGAACCTTGTTACCATTAACATTCAGTCCATTACTATTTGACCTTTCCTCCCCATCCACAGAAATGCTCAGAAATGACCATTTCTGTAGTACTCAGTGAACTACAGTATAAATGGGAATCAGTTCCAGAATGAACAAAGAATTACAAAACCTCTGAGTGTTCAAGCCCTTCATATTAACTAAGCTGAGCAACAATTTTTAAAAAATCAATCAAATATGCTAATACAAAGATAAAGGAATAGCCAATTATTTTTCTGAGAATGTCCAAGGCCTAGGTAAAACTCAAATCAATTATAGTCAAAACTGCCATGCTGACCACTAGGTTCATGCTTACAAGTCATATAACTTACCAAATGTGTGCTAACACGTGTTTGCCACATATCAACTTGCTTTGGTGTAAGATCAGGAATTGAGAGGCCTAACCTGGACGCCAAGGCCTCAACATAACCTGCAAGGCTTTAAGAGAACAAGAGAATGAGACAGTTTAAAGAGGCACGCAAGTGTCTACATAGAGTAAAAACCAATCACTACAAAGAGAAATGAGAGTCTGTCCCTGTACTCACTCTAGACAGCAAAAAAATTTACAACTTCCATTTTATTTTGTATAGATTACTCTGGCTTAAAATACTTTCAAATTTACATTTAATACACCGTGACTACAAGCATTTAAACTTTATCGTTATCTTTAAAAGAGCAATCATGGTACGTGATATAACATGTATATGTGTGTGTATACACATTTACATAAAACTAAAATTGCTACACTCTGAACTCAAAGCAAAGTGTTTGAACATATGATTTAATTTGATAACTATGATCAAAAAGTAACAGTTTTTTTAATTTATCAGATTAATGTACTTAAGAATGACAATCTAGCCTGGCAGTAGTGGCATATGCCTTTAATCCCAGCACTTGGGAGGCAGAGGCAGGTGGATTTCTGAGTTCGAGGCCAGCCTGGTCTACAGAGTGAGTTCCAGGACAGCCAGGGCTACACAGAGAAACCCTGTCTCAAAAAAAACAAAAAAACAAAAAACAAAAAACAAAAAAAAAGATTTATGTCAAGAATTCCAGGAATATAAGATTCATATCATGGCCCTGCAGGAAAACAAAACAAACAAACAAACACCTTAAAATTAGCTTTGGCCTCAAACTCAAGAGCAGATGTCTAATATTATGGTCAGATCACTTATAAAACTGTCTCTGCCTAGTCTGTAAGCTGAAATAGACTCCTACTAGATACAAATCTCAAAATATACTGCTTGAGTAGCCAAGAGAGGAAGACAATGTCAATGACAAAGCGAGCGAGAGAGAGACGTTTGCCGTAATACTGAATGCCAACTTCTCAGCTTTCCCAAGCCCAGGGAGCAGCCCAGGCCATCTGCCACCTGGAAGAAAGCGAGAAAGCTGGCTTTTCAGGGCAGCCATCCTCCGTCTGTGTTATCATTCCTGACATACGAAGGAAAGAGAAATGGCCAAGTAAACATATGCCTGCAGGTTTGGGGGGGGGGGGCCCTCAGAGGTGGGGTGCACCCTTAGCATAAGTGCAGAAGACCCTATGTTCACTCTCTTACAGAGAGAGAGAGAGAGAGAGAGAGAGAGGGAGAGAGAGACTTGGACATTATTTCCTTTGCAGGTCAGTACCCTTGAATTTGGGCCATGTCTCTTTATCTTTGCGCTTTTTGCAAGTAAAAGAAAGTAGAAGAATGACAGAGCTTTGCTTTAAATTCTCTGTTCCCATTGTAGATGTCCACAAAATATATCTTCCATAAATAGAAACTGGGTTTTGCTTATATAGTGACACGACGACTTTATCTATTCTTGGAACCACTATTCAGTTTTCTTGGCACATTGTCCCAACCACTGTATTTAATGTCCACCAAATATTAAGTACTACTGATTTAGAAATATTAAACTTAATTTCAGAACCCAAAGGAAAATACTTGTCCTTTTTAAAGGCTTGTTAATTAGAGAATAATAAAGGCAAGAACGTGTAAGTGCATAACTGTAGAAATGAATCATAAATGAACCTACCCAAGTCCAGCTAAATCTGAAACAAGATTTCCCAAAGCAGCAGCTGGAAATTTGAAAAACACACAATGAATTATCAAAACCAAGCCAGCAAAGGTCACAGTATTACATCACTTGAGAGGCCTGAGCTCTGGTCTTCTGGAGCCAACCTACTTCTCGGCTGTAAAGACTATGTTCGAAGCAGCTCAGGGATAGCTCTAGGTTAAAATGGAGCATGATCCTAAAATTATAATATTCTACCTCCATTGACAGAGATTTTATCTATTAGAGCAGAAAATTTCTATTCTTATTTTAATACTGAAATTTCGGAGTTTTGCCTTTAGTGTGATGTTTGCTTCAGGAAATTTGGAAATTTGGGTACCGGCAGCTCAAGGACAAAGCTGAGTTAGGAAGCCCAACTCAAGAAAGCAAAGGGAGGAAAACACTTCTTTTAAAATGTTTTTCTACTCAACTTAAAAATAAATAATTCAATAGTGACAAAGGGTAAAAAGATTTAGTGGTAATATTGAATTATGAGAAAAAAATTGCCTTAACATAGATAATTTAGTTGACTTCTGTTACCCACCAGCTAACATAAATTACTTACAATTTCTCAAGGAGGGGAGGAACATACAGAAAACTAAGAACCAGAAGATTAACATTAAAGATATCTAAACAAATAAACATCTCAATGAGCAAATTCATTTAAAATAAATTGTCTTCTATATCTAACTTAGACATTTTTAAACAATATTCAGACAATAGAATTTTAACATTTGCTATTATTAAATACCTGCCATTGTTGAAATTCCCAAAATAATTCCAATAGACAATTCAATTTGTGTTCCCTGAAAAGTGATTGGGAAAAAATTAAAGCTGACATGGCTATAATAAATATCAACATGCCAAGAAAAACAGACTGCATAGCCAATATGCTGCTACCACAAAATTACACCAAAAATCTCCATACATGTGCACAGTATGAGATGAGTCACTTAATTCTCTCTATATATTCCTGTTAATTCTATAATTATATATCTTTACATATTTATTATATATATTCTATATTTTAATTCTATGTATAAATACATATTCATGACAAGATAATCAATCACATTTCATCCATTAAACAATTCATCACTCACAGTCTAATTTCTAGATTCTTAATTTTACTTTTCTATCTCCCAGAAATACACTTTGGAGCTCTTTGAATACAAAGATGCTAAATTCTGTAACATATTGTCCTGCTATTACTCCATCAAAAGACCTGAGAGGCTAAATGACTTTCTAGGAAAACCACCATTAGACAGACTTTCCTTGATACCTTTGGTGCCCCAACCATTAAGTAGTGCAGCTGGGATTCACATGTTTACACAGAGACAACATCAACTGTCAACAACACTGACAGATCTGCAGAAATGAGAACTGCGTAATGAGGCCCCACTGGACCACCTCACTGGAAGTCCCCACATTTATATTCCCCTCGGGTAAAGAGAAGGCGCTCAGGTTTCCCACCCACATAACAGAGGTGGCACTGAGGTGACAGGGATGCATGACACCCTGGCTGTCAAACAGAAGAGGTCCTAGGTCTATTTTGCTATTTCAGTTCCAGTCCTTGATAAAGGTAAACTTAGTTTTCATGCTCTCCCCAGAACATTTTTTTTTAAATTATCAATATTAAGAAAAAGAGACCGTCTAATGTGCTACACAAACTCAGTGCTCATAAGTCAGTACAGAACGTAAAGCCTAGATGATATTTTCCTCAATTCTCCTGTCCCTCCTCATTCAATTCTACCCCTTGAAGACAGAATTCTTGCTGAATATGACCAAACAACCTGATGCACCACTCACTCTCCTAGACATATAAAATTATTAACTTCTGAAGGCACCTAAAATAGCAGATTTCTGAGGGAAATAAAGCTGAGAGAAAATAACAAAGATACATATTTTTCTTATATAAATGCGAAGACATCAGAGCATCACTACAGAGCTGCGCACAAGTAAATCATACATGTGACAGCACCCTTAAGAGTGGTGAACCATTGTCAATTACCCAAGAAGAACCTTTTAAGGCATTTGTGTGAGCTGAAGATGTAGCTGAAGATGGGTAGAGCACCTGCTAACATGCATGAGGTTCCAGCCTTGAGCCCTGGCACTCCCCACACAAAGTAACAGCAAGAAACAAGAAGTAGGGGGCTGGAGAGATGGCTCAGCAAGCACACGGAGGCTCACAACCATCTGTAAATGGATCCAATGGCCTCTTTTGGTGTGTCAGCAGCAGTGTGCTCATATACAGAAAGTAAATAAGTAAATCTTAAGAAAAAAGAAAGAAAGAAACAAGAAGTGTCTGTGTGCTTTAGCGCTTGGGGAACAATTCCCTAGATTTATTTATAATAAAATATTATCTTTATTTTGTTCTGTATTCTGAAAACTTTTAATAGACTAGATGGGAATTACAAATAAATCTCCACCGGTTATTAGAGTTAAACTTTATCACCTTAATTACTCTTCCCTTACAATTTAACCTATTCTTAAAAATTCTATCCTAAATCAATTCCCAAAATAACTAAGATATGTAAAAAGTAATCCAGTAATATACAATTATAAGCTATATAACTTAAGGCTGAATATTTCTAGCAGCCAATAATAAGCGTCTACTTCACCCTATTTTAGTTGATTATAGAGAAATTTGACGATAAATGCAGGAAGGCATGTCTAAGAGAAGGAGGAGGGTAGGTTTATAACACGACAGGGCAGAAGACTGCTAACTTGCCCTGTCCGAAACACATCTGCTCCACAACGAGAAAAGATCATCTGTGCTTTAAAACACGGCAAAGGGCAAAAACAAAACAAATGGAAAAGACACACTGGAAGCCTGCAATGATTACTCAGTTCCCATTCAGAGAATCTTCCATTGTGTACCTCATCTGTGTCCATCTCTAGAGTCAAACAACACACCTCATTAGAGCCTGTTGCCCTCTCAGAAATAGCCTTCAATTACAGAGACAGTATTTTTGTCAAAACCATTATTACTCTTCCTTGGGTGTTGAAGTCAGTGATTTAAGATATTTCAGTAAAAGCTGGGGATGTGTCCCTGAGGATGGATTTTATGTAAACAGGTTATTGGTAACCTGGAGCTAAGAATCTCAGGTCTGGAAAACACTCTACTCTGATATGCTAGGAATGAGGCACAGCCCCGAGGAACACAAAATAACAAACAACACTGAAGTGACTGGAGTCTTGGGTCTGTTTTGCTGGGTTTGGTCTCGTCCCGTGAATAGCTCCATCTGCACACACTCTTCAGCGTTTACAAGACACTGCACAGGGTCTGATTAGAGATCTAACAAGCTATTAACTTCCATTCTCCCATCTCTCTTCAGACTACCCCTCCAACCCCCCCCCCCATTCAAATGCATCATCTCCACGACTGCTCACAGCAAAGGACAGTATCTCAGCGTCTGAGTCTTTAACGTGAGCCATACTAAGGAAGTGTATCACAGTGGGAGCATCGAGCACTGAAATGACGGGAAGCTGAAATATTTAGCACAGAGATGCTCTCCATCCGACAACCTGCTCACAGGTACACAATCAACTACAGCTCATAAACTCAACATGAAGGAGCTTTTATTACAAGTAGATAGGCTTCGAATTAACAACAGTAATTTAGACAACTGAGAAAAGCAGTGCAGCTCTAAATAATTAACTACTCATCTGGCATTCATATATACACGGATCCATTTTCTTCTTATATGTATACTTGGAAAATAAGCCTAAAAATGACCATTCTAGAATTATATCTTAGGCCCACTCAATTAACCTGCGTCAGCCTTTGGTATCTGGTCTTGCCACAGCATGCTACCAAGAAACCCTGCAGAGGTGCTTATGACCACAAGCTGTGCACAGGCCAGAGTCACTGCTGACTGCAGCTGACACCATGCTGCTGTGACCCCTGTCCCTCTCTTAAACCAAAGGGACAGCTGGATCCACTGGAAACCAGGCCCTCATTAATTTGGATGCAAGGCTAGACCGTGTGACAACCACATCATCTCAAATAAACTGATTTTAGATTTTAAACAACACCTGTGGCTTATAAACCAATTATGTAAGTTACTTTTTAAGATTTCCACTTTATATCAGTCTATCTTCATCCATAGGACAGGTGAATTCTAAAACACCAAAACCTCTTCCATCTCCTTCCCTTCCCACCACTGCCCACCCTTCTCTTCTCTCCCACCATCTTTCTGGGTAGTTTCCTCAATAATAGCTCATAGAAAATTGTTAAAGTTAGATTCTGTGGAGCTCACAATAAATTCTCAGCGTTCTAACTCAGAGAAGCATTGTTTTTCAAGTGAGTCTCAGTAAAAAGCTCCTTAGGACTTCAAACTGGCCCGCAGAAAGAAAGAAGTAATTTATACTTTTTTCTCTTCCAAAGATTTAGGTAACCTTCAATCCATTTGCTGTTACTATCTAAAACAGTTGACTCCATAAAGCGTTCTAGAAGTACAGCTGAAAGGGGGACCTCTTATAATACTAAACAACGCAGCAAAGGCGGCAGATGCTGCAAAGTGACTCTTAAGACATCTTAGACTGAGACTAAAGCCTTGACTATGCCAAGACACCTAAGATATTCCAGAACAAGAAAATTCAACAAGGAACTAATCCAATACCCTCTATGTGATAACAAGTACCAACACAACCAAGAACCCCAGATATGTCACACACATTTGCTCCTTAAGAAAAACATTAGAAGAGAATTCTATAAACCATAAACGCTTGTCTACATGCCTTGCCAAAAGTTTCCTGATTAATAAACATGATGCTTTAGAGTTAAACTTGCTCGCTGTTAATTAACTGACAGGTATAATACACAGGTTATTAAGAACATGTAGAGCACACCGATCTCTTCACTCTACACACAAGTGGCGAGGACTTACTGCGACAATCATAATCGCGTTGTCCAAAAAGCCGAACCCGATGAAAGGTATCGCATTGTGGAAGAACACTGAAAAACACCGAAACACAGAAAAATACATTTTAATTTCTTGACAACTTTAGAATAAACAAAACAGGCCATGTAATTCAAGAGCTAAGAACGACCATAGATCCTGTTGCTGCTGTAAGTTTACTTGACAGAAGTTATGCTGGGAAACAAAACACAAATATGTAAGACATGAAAACAATTTTTAGGCCTTTATGCTTTCTTACCAGTAGTGCACATATCTACAGTTTGTGGAAGAGTAACTCTGTAAACATATGATGACCCCACTTAACCTGACACATGCCAGTCTATTATGATCACAAAACTACTAATCTCTGTATTTGTAATAATAATTTTAAAAAATGCCTACACTTAAATCGTGGGGAAGTTTTGGTTTTTGTTCTTGTTGTTGTTTTTCGAGACAGGGTTTCTCTGTGTAGCCCTGGCTGTCCTGGAATTTACTGGTAGACCAGGCTGGCCTCGAACTCAGAAATCCACCTGCCTCTGCCTCCCAAGTGCTGGGATTAAAGGTGTGCGCCACCGCTGCCCGGCTAATTCCGGGGAAGTTATTTGACCATTTTACTCCCTCGTCAACTCTTTAAAGAAATTTTAGGAAAAGGCAACTTCGTCTCAGAACCTACCAACTGGAGGAGACTGTACAACAGACTGTGAGGTGGGAACGGACGACTATTATTCTAACTGATCTTTACAACTGCTCAGGTATAGACAATGTCAGACCAACGGACATTTTTCAAAAAGCATCAAGAATCTGAGCTTTATTCTATATTTAAAAGTCGCCCTCCCTAAACCGGTTGGTTAGATTTGCTGGTGACTTCAGATTCACTTTTCTTTTAATGCAGCTAACATACAATGTAATGAAAGTATAATCCAGAAGCTATGAAAACGTGATACGTGGTGAGCTCTACAATCCAGACATGCTACTAGGCAGGACTTAAAAAGGTAAACACTTCCACCACAGCTACTGTCAAAGAAATGTCACATTCATTATAGCATGCACCATCATGTATAGACTATTACATAGATAGCATACAACAGACATAATCAGTCATTTCAGTGTCACCTGTCATGGTAACAGTGTTCACGATAAAGAGCAGAGTAGTCCACCGTGATTATCACTGAAAAATCTATTGAGATGGTAGAAGCCAACCGTTGAGTTCATAACACGGGATTCCGCTTAAGAACCCAGCCTTACTTCTCTGGCTTGTCTCCTACGGCCATTGGATGCCTGCTGAACATCCTGACTTTTTATAGTAAGCAGCTTCCAAAACACACACACACAATCCTAGCTTCATACTACAGTATACACTTAACAGGCAAAGGGGTACACTGGAAACTTTACAGTCTCCCGATATCTAAGTGTATCTAGATACAACCTTCTCTGTGGTCTCTGAAACACAAATACGGTGCGATAACAAGGAAATCAGCTGAGACCACTTAGTATTTGAATACCATGATGGCATCTTAATACGATGTTAATGGCATTAAATTGAGATGACACTGATTATTTATCTCAGGAGGAGCCTGGTCAGTAATACCAAGGCATGCTGCCATACTAATCAGCTTGAACTATGAAGCAGGCCTTTATCTTTATATTTAAGTAAATCTGTCAAATAAATAAAAAAAAAAACTACTTGTAATTCAAAGGAGAAAAATTGAGTTTCTAAAAAAAAAAAAAAATTATGCACTTGGTACCCCACTTGGAACTTGAGGTACAGAGACACAAAAACTTGGTTTCCACATTGCAAAGGATTTAGACATAGAAACCTGTCCACATAAACAGTTAATTTCAACATCACCTACAAAAATGGTAATAATATTGTATGTACTATAAATACAGAATTAAAAATCTGGGCTGGGAGAATCAGGAAAGATTACCTGGGAAGAGAGATCTTAAAGAATTCTTAAACTGTTTTGGTTTTGAGGAAAGTTACTAATTTCTAACATAAATTACATTCTACCTAAGAGAGAGGGAAAAAAGACTATCATTAGTTTTTTCCTAGTTGTTTGAATTTGCCTTCCAATGAATAATGATCTCCTACTAATTCACTATTTCTTCAATATCCTTTGGCAAACACTATTCTATAGCTAAGCAGCTGTTAGCAGATACCATTTAATATTTAATTACCTACTTAATTACCACCTACTCAAATTCACCGCCACGCTTTTAGATGATTCTCTTCCCCTGTCTTTTAATAAGACCCTAAACTGTTTTACATCATTCCCCTGCTAACCTGCAATATTCATTCTTATCAGAAAAGAAAGAACAGTACAGCCCAGTGATGAGGTACTTCCTCCTCAAATGAACCCCACTTATTTACTGCTGCGAACGCTGCTACCCAGAAGCACTGTCTGTATCAGAGAACAGTTAGCCTCAATCTAAAAGTAAGTTCTTCAGTCACCCAACTAAATCCAACACCTCCTTTTATCTAGGAAGTAAAATATAATATATATTTTCTGCAAATTAAGAAAAACTGTAACATAAATTTCCTTTTATTACTAGATGATAAGAGCATTTAAAAAATGTCAGTTATCCCATACTACTGTGATATACCTTTAGCCAGGGTTAGGAAGAGCTCTGCCATGAAAAGAGTAGGATAACCCATTATTCTGTCAGGAGGGTTTAATTTACTGATTGTTGTGCTACTGTAAGAAATAGTTCCTTGAGGTCCAAAAGAGAGATGCATATCAATTTAACAATTAGAGAACCATTACCATATCTCAGCTGTCCTGGAGTGGGTGGTAGAGCTTCCAATTTTTCTAAAGGGAAGAAAGGGTATGGAGCAAGAATTAGTTACAATTGTATAAAACAGACTTACCAAATGGAAGAAT
>JADRCH010000007.1:2200590-2276522 GCA_019843965.1 Rhynchomys soricoides | reverse complement strand
AAGAATTAGTTACAATTGTATAAAACAGACTTACCAAATGGAAGAATTAGTTACAATTGTATAAAACAGACTTACCAAATGGAAGAATTAGTTACAATTGTATAAAACAGACTTACCAAATGGAAAGATGGATTTAGGTTAGTAGATGTAAATTATTCATCTTAAAGAACACTGGTATGGAGTAATTAACAAGACTAGGAACTAAACCGCTTCGGCCATATGCTGTGGGTCACACACATTGGGGGCGGGGGGGGTCTCTTTTATCTAGATCATAGTGTCATTATGCAAGAAGCCCATTGGCATCAATTACAGTAGAAACACATTCTAGGAAATATGGAAACTCTGGATGACTTAACAAATATATACAAACTAATACTGAGAGCAGAAAAAAAGACCACCCAAATATGCTTATAGTTGTTTGTTTATTTAGAGACAGAGTCTTGTTATACAGTCCAGAATGGCCTTGAATCCACAATCTTCCTGCTGCCACATTCAAGTGCTACTAAAATACCTGTGCCACCACTACATCTTGGAAATTACATTTTAAAGGCAATGCCACTACAATAATGGTTTCACTGGCTTGTATCAGGTCCTAAGTTAATTTCATGTAACAACACACTTAATTTTTGATTTTTCAAAGCTATACTACCAGAATAAGTAGTCTACACACTAGAAAAAACAAACAAAAAACCTAAAAGGACATAGTGTTTTAATCTAAGATAGCAAATGACAATAATGCTATTTATAATGCACGGCAGACAGTTCCATCTTTAATCAAAAAGCTGAAAGGCAATAGGTAAGATATGACAAAGTTTTTCCAAGTATTAACAAAGGCATCATGTCTGTCATATAAAACTTTATAATTATTACAAAATAGTTATAACAAAGAACGATAGCAAATAAGCACATAGAACATCTTACCATCTGTGAAAGTTTAAAAGGTTAATAATTCCATCGTAGGTAGAATGACTGGTAACTCAGAGAAGAGCCTGTATAAATGTGTTTCCCGGCAGGCACCTACACAGAAAGCCTGGTTCTCTGTGAAGCTGGGTTCAGACGGGGCTTTGGGAAAGTGGCTGGATCACTGGGGCCCTGACTTCATCAATGGATTTGCCCTTTACGGAGTAGGAGAGTTGTGGCATTATTCAGAGGTGGTGGAAAGTGGGGTGTGGGTCCTAACTGGAAGGCATGCTGGGAACCATTCACCTTCCTTGTGCCCGGCCCCTTCCAGTCTGTTTCCTAGACACCATGGGGTGAGCAGCTTTGCTCCTTGTCCTTCTGCCATGATGGTCTGCCTGCCTCATCACCACTCAGAAACAATGGGGCCAACCCACTACAGACTAAACCACATGAAACTGGAAGCCATGATGAATCTTTCCCTTAAAGATTGTTGTTTTGATCTTTTTGGTTTGTGTTTGTGTGTTTGTGTGTGTGTGTGTGTGTGTGTGTGTATGTGTGTGTGTTAACTTCTTGTATCTGGTCACAGCAATGAATAGCTGTGGTTTATATATTCTGGAGAAATATTTTCCAACACATTTTGAGAACAGAGTAATACTAAAAACAAAGCCTAACGAATAAAAGAAAATATAAAGTTGCAGACTAGAGATCTAGCTCAGAGCTAGAGTGCTTGTGTATCAGACACAAAGTTGTAGGTTCAATCCTTGAAACCAAAGGGAGGGAGAAAAACTGAAAATTATAGGCCAGCTTTCTTCATGGACACAGTTAATTTGTATTAATACAAATATTAAAGTAATTTAATATTAAACTAATTTCTGAAAATGTAATTAATAAAGGGGGCTCTCCTGCAGAGATGGCTCAGTGATTAAGGGCACTGACTGCTCGTCCACATGGGTTCAATTCTCAGGACCTACTTAGTGGCACCCAGCACCTGTAACTCCAGTCCCCAGGTTCTGACAATCTATTCTGACCTGGGCAGAAACTGCACAGACATAGCTCATAGGCATGCATGTAAGCAAAACACCCATGAACATAAAACAAATGTTGATTTTAAAATATAGCAAACGATGAAGATTCCCAGTTTTCTACGTGACCAAAACAACCAGAAAACCAGGATAGCTTGTAAAATACTGTAACCACCTAAGGAATAGTTTGTTTTTATTCCTTCATGACTGAGATACTGTACCAAATAAAATCCCCACTGTGAAGCTGAATTCCTGTTTATCTAGGAAATGCAAAAATTGAAAGGATCCACTATACAAACCACAAGTGAGTCAGAAAAGAACACCCCCCCCAACCCAGGTGCTTTTGAATTTGTTACATAAACATGTAAACTTTAAACTCCGTTCATGTAAAGAAAGTTAGATAAGAATGAAATAAAAAGGAAAAAAATAAGGAAAAATGTAGACTTTTTTTTTAAAAAAAAAATAATAATTAGAGATTTGATATCAAATAGATTAAAAAAAAAAAAAAACTTGATTAGAAACCCAGGCCACACAGGAAGCTGGAGCCTGAGGCTCCATTGTTAAGAGCACAGGGGTTTCAGCCCCTCCAACCTATCAGCTTTGTTGCTCAGCCACACAGAGGTCTCTAGGCATTGGGTCAATCACTGACAGACAGACATACAGATTGGCACAGTGCCAATCACCCCGAGAAAGCAGAGAATCATCCAAGGTGTACCTACACTGTGCTTGCCAGTAGGGTTCCAGGACCCCTTGGTTAGATTCTAAAATGTTTACACTGAATCCTTAGCCAACTGTTCAGTTGCTTTTCCTTCTGTGTCTAATGAGGCACAAAATGTGGGAGAGGAAATGACTAACTGGAGGTTGATTCTAATGAACTGAACTCCAGCTAATTAAGTTTTCATTTTGCTATACTGGAAAATATCCAATATCCAAGAGGCTTTTTCATTGGTAGAAGCTCTTCCAGGAGTGTAGTAGCTCCGCCTTTAATCCCTGTAGTGCACAGCGAGTACAGGCTGGTGGACCTGAGTTCAAGGCCAGCCAGGGCTACATAAGACCTTGTCTTAAATAACAAACAGACAAAACTGGGCATGTTGGCACTCTGGAGGCAGAGGCAGGTGGATCTCGGATCTCTGTGAGGCCATCCATGGCTATGCAGAGAGACCCTGACTCAAAAAAAAATAAAATAAATAAAATAAAATCCAGAAGACACACCCCATACTGAGGACAGTAATCCTGATCTGAGCTTGCACTACTGTAGAAACTCTATGACCTAACCAACGTAAAGCAAATATTTCCATTTTAGAGTTCATGTCTGCTTCAGTCCTAGGGTACTCCTGCCAGATTTACCTGTAACTCACAGCTGAAATGTGACTTACATTAAAATATTATAAAAACTAGGGTTATGGAAGAAAATCAAGTGACACTGGACTCTGCAGGCACAGAAAGGCAGGCTGTGTGTGTGTCAGTTCAGGTCAGAGGCTCTTGGAAGCCTGAGATGACCGGAATACAGATGATCAGCTCAGCTGCAGTACCAGATAGAAAGTCTGGCTTATTACTCACAGGGGGCACTTTAAGAACAGACTGGAGAAACAAAATCCTAATGTCAATCATTACTATTTTGTGTGGAGGGAAAAAAACTAACACCTTTTAGAACAACAAACAATAGAGCTGAAACTTTGAGAACTTTCTCCCGACTTTCACTGCATTAGCAGTGGATGACTTACTTCCTCTGTGATAAAGCAAAGAAAGAACTAAGCCTTCTCTTAAGAGTATACCTGAGAGTACAAGTCCCCAGGGCTCAGTGTTCAACCTCTGACAAGGAAGAGGAGAGGAATTATCACAGAGAAAAAAATGAGATTTGGAGGCACTGTTTTCTCTCAAGGAGGCAAAGACAATCTCTCTCTCTCTCTCTCTCTCTCCCTCACACACACACACACACACACACACACACACACACACACAGTGTGTCATGCCATGTAGACATGAGTGTCTTTGACCTGTGGCCACTCAATATATGTAGAATATTTCCCCTTATTGGTAAGGCAATATTTCCCTCGCTCACTTTGATCTAATAACACTTAGCTGTTTTACTGAATTAAAACTTGTCCATGTGACTTGCTATTTATAACAAGACATACCACATTTCTAACATTGCTTTTGCTCTTGAAATCATTATTAGTTGCTGAATCTGTAATGTGTCACACTCACCAAGAAAGAGGTCCAAGATCAACAAAAGAAACATGGTTGAGTAAAGCCCAGGTTTCTCAAATCTGATTTTTGCTGTGACTTTCATGAGATAACATTTTTTCATAGTGAAGAGAAATCAATTTTATGTATGAAACCGTCAAACCCTTACCCTACTTGAGGAAATAATTTTCTGACAGCAAATTCCCAAAAACAATTTATTCCAGTGGCAAAAGCCCATATGCCTTACTACTGATTTCAAAGACTAATAAAAGTCATATAAATTTGAACTCACAGCAAAATTATTAGTAAAATAAACTACACAAAACAAATGTAGTGAGTATATATTATCTGATAATATT
This sequence comes from Rhynchomys soricoides, assembly GCA_019843965.1. Classification (NCBI taxonomy): domain Eukaryota; kingdom Metazoa; phylum Chordata; class Mammalia; order Rodentia; family Muridae; genus Rhynchomys; species Rhynchomys soricoides. The sequence continues at coordinate 2,272,054 of JADRCH010000007.1, read as the reverse complement.
GTCTAGAGAAGAGGAAACAGTATTGTTTATATCCCATCTGCCTTAGCCAAAGTGGTTTTACAACAAAACTCATTAATTTTTGAATCTGAGCTTTTCTGTCTATTAACTTAGACAAATGTACAGCAGATTAATTCTTTACTGGAAACTCTAATTAGCTGGGTTTTTTTCATACTTAAGATTCCATACCTAAATCTCTTATGTTCCTCAGAAAAGTTACTAAGTGTATTTCCTGCGGTGTTCTTGAACCCAAAATGAAATTAAGACATATATTTAAAGACTGCTCTAAAGCTAGACAATGTCTCACAGGAAAAGTATGGCCAACAAGCCCTACCATGCTACTTTCGTTCCCTGTTTCTTAGATGGATGTCATGCTTTGCTGCCCAGACTAGACTGGAACCAGTGGCTCTCTAGCCTCAGCCATTCAAGGGCTGATGCTACAGGGTGCCAAGAATGCAGCTTGCATTTCAGGTCAAACTCTATGAAAATATTTTCATGTTGAGGTGTAGATAAAATACAAGTCAGAAAGAAATTTTAAAAATCTCAAGCTCCAACTGTCTATTTCTTTTAAATGATAAGATTCTGACAACAACAACAATAACAAAGGATAAATCTGAGTTTACTGTAGGACTCTGTGTATGTGTGTGTCTTCTTTACCATATTTTCTTTTAAAGATAATTTTATCAATATTAGTAAGATTTATAGAATAATTCTTAGAGTAAGCTACGCAAGCTTGTTGGTGTATTTCTAATTCTTCTACAAGATAGATTTTGAATTGAATCATAGGATACTGTGAGACAGCTATAATTTCCATAGTTAGTTTCCACTGTCCAATCACCAAGTGTGTTTACAGCAACTGTCTCTGGATAGCAGAACTGCAACCCGTGGCATACAGTAACCTATTATATATACATGATTCCACAGAAACTATGATTTGTTGTTTTAATGTTAAACACTCATTAAACTTACCTACATCTTTATGGTATGACTCAAAGCTTGAAGTGAAAGAGGTTTTGCAAACCTAAGCATCTTACATCCAACTACTTTATTGTGCTCTCATCACAAGGTAATTCTAAATATAATGGTCTACTTCAGCCTATTGCCATAAATGTAAAAGAAAAATCAAGAGAAATATTTTAAAATCATTGAAGTAAGTATAAATAGCAAAAAAAAAAAAAAAAAAAAAAAAAGGCATCTCTCTGAGATGACAGACAACAATCTAGAGCTGAGCCTGACCTTCTGGACACCTGCCTACTGCAGATCCACTCAGCATCTGCCCAGGGCGCAGAGCCAGCAGCACAAATCGGTCTCGTCTACTAAGGAACTCATGAAGGAAAGCAAAGACAAAACTGATGTTTTTAAACAATAATCAGAGAACTACGATCCCAGGTATAATGAATACCTGTTTTGTTTTTAATAGAGACAAAATCATCAAATGGGCATGATGAAATTCACAGTAACACCTTAAAGAATACAAAACACAAACCATAATGCATGCAAAACAATTTAGCTAGCTATATTGGATAACAAAAAGCCATGCACCAAAAAAGGGATTTAGAGCATAATTTATAACATATTCATGGCTCAGTAACATATTTGCAAGAAACAAAAAATGACACTCTTAAGAAACCGCAAAGAACTTAATTGATTTAGTAGAGTTTAGTTAATAAATAAACTGTCCTTTTAAATAAAGATTTCAAGTAAAGATTTCTTTCTTTCTTTTTTGGTTTTTCAAGACAGGGTTTCTCTGTATAGCCCTGGCTGTCCTGGAACTCACTCTGTAGACCAGGCTGGCCTTGAACTCAGAAATCCACCTGCCTCTGCCTCCCAAGTGCTGGGATTAAAGGCGTGTGCCACCACTGCCCAGCTCAAGTAAAGATTTCGGATTACATTTTAAATACATGCTTTAGGTTAAACCCATGAATGTATTTGAATGTAATCTTGTAGTTTTATTTAGCAATTAGAAGTGTTTATTGTAAGATTAAGATAGAGACATATATCTTCTGTGTGTGTGTGTGTGTGTGTGTGTGTGTGTATGGATAGATAGATAGATAGATAGATAGATAGAGTATATGATATATAATCAAAAATAGTCCTGCTCAGAGTTTTAGCAGAGCTATACCATCCCCTTGACCTTCTGGAGAACCTAATGGGCTCTGTACTGCACCCAGCCCAGTACCTAGAGGAACCACTGTGCCAATGACACCACAGCTAAAAACAGGAGCTGACCAGTGGTGTTGACAAGACAGCTATTGTGCTCACCGAGATATAAACTTATTAATCTATTAAACTCTGGCTTAAGTAATAATTACTATACTAAGGCACAATAATTTTATTTTTCTCCTATCTTTCGTTTCACAGTATCTTTCTGTCTTTTAAGATAACCAAACAAAACACTGGTGTGTGGTTGCTTTTGCATACGTAGCTGTGTACATGCAACAATTACAGATGCTCCTTAACACAGACCTCACTGCCTTTGTGCCTATGAGTGACAGGAAATTATTACATGTGATGTGTCTTTTAAAAGGCTAAAACATCAAAACAACCTTAAGAAAAGTCAGATCTTGCTACTTTTACTTACTGTGGGAATTAGCATTTTCTTTGAAAAAGAATCATATAATCATTTATATTATTACAGATAAAAAACTGAGCTGAGTTTTTAAGCTGAGCTAGAAAAGTCTACCCAATATAAAACATCATAAATAGTACATCTGTCTGTGAATATTATCACATAACCCCTCAAAGACATGCATTTTAAGATAAAATTGCTTAACATCAAGGAAAGAACAGAGACTTTTCAGTGGATTGCTACCCTTTCTCTTTCTATCATCCCTCAAATAAGAACTCTTTCACAGAACAGTATCAATGAACAGTATCCTTCTCGGTGGGATGCTGCCTCCCTCTAGAAGCAAATGCTCAGCTGCTTTGCATAGGATAAAAACCATGAACTGCTCCTAGCATCGGGGATTCTAAACTTCTTAGCCACATGACAGAGTCCATCACAACTGAGAACTATTCAGTCTAACTGCCTGGAGCATGACCATCAGGAAACTCTCCGCTTTGAAGACGTGAAGATGTAGCCACTGAGACAGTGACTCAATAGTGATGTACCTAGATTCTAAATTTAAATTCTCTTTGATTTAATAAACCTCCAACAAAAAATAAATAACAATCAAAAATACCAACATGCATATATATAGTACTATCAAGACAATGGTCATGTGGTAGTATTTGAAACAGAAAAAAAATCAATTAAATAAAATACCAATATCCTCTTTAAGTTGTTTTCCCTTTCTCCTAGAATATAATTTCTCTCAGACATAATTTTCAACTAACAGTCATTTAAAAGAAAGTAAGAAATCTGACTTATCTCACCCCCACTCATCATGAAAAGTTAAATAAAACACTCTATGGTTCATCACGGTCACCAGATAAAACACCACATGAATGGGGGTGGGGCATGCACACATCAGATTTCTGCTGGTTTCAGAACTACGTGGCCTCCAGTATGGAGCCAATCTACATCTCTAACCCTGAACAAATGCACTGTCCTGAAATCGCACTGGACTAAAATTCCACAGGGCCTGATACCTGCTCTAGCAAGGAACAGATGCCAAATCTTGAACACATTTTCATGGTGCACAAATGAGAGATTTAAATCTCTGAATTCCCAAAGATTGTGTTCTCCATCTTTGTTGTACAGTGGTGGCTTTTGGAAGTACACTACCTAAATGTCGCACAAAGGAGTAGTAACTGGGGCATAGTTAAAGCTGGAGTTCCAAACACTGGCACCAAATAACCCATGCTGTTAGTTCAGTCACCATTTGGTAGTGCAGTAACTGCTGGGGATGTGTGCTATCAGCTATGGAGCAAAAGCATTTCTCTATGTCTGTGTTGGAAACACTCTCCAAAATAGTTCATAACCAAAACTATTCTTCAAAAGATGCTAGCATTAACTGTGTGTGTGTTTACCTGCTTATTTTTTGTTCCCACTGGCATTAGAATTAGCAAAGTAGGATAGAGGATCTTACAGACAAGGAACTAGAGTGTTAATGTGAGTGCAAAGATCTATGCACACTTGTGCCTCTATATTTCTCTAGATTCTGACAACTCAGCTTTTGTCCCTTGACCCCATAAATACTATCTGAGGGGTATTAAATTCTTATCCTTACAAAATTTCTTTAACCCATAAAATCATAAAATAATTCGGCTATCTTTCACACACTGTACTGCATTCCTGAGCAATGTTAAATGTTAACTAGTTAATATTAAATGTTAAATAGACTATGAATTGAAACTGTGATAGAGAATACTGATTTTAAACTATTTTTCTCTGTGTAGATTTCATACATAAACACACATACAAGCAAGTCCACCACTACTAGTATATGCAACTGTACAGCTACCAAGTCTAACAAAATATAGCAAGACAGCCTTTCACTTGTGGCCTTAGCATGAACTTAGAACTTATATAAACTTTCAGACTGCTCAAGAGTACGTGTCCACATACGAGACGCAGTAAGGTAGGGTCTCACGATGTAGCCCAGGATGGCTCTGAGCTAAGGTCTGTCTCAGCCTCCTTAGGAGCAGTAAGGCATGCCCTGCTCCCTGGCTGATACTCCCTCATGGTCACAACATAATCCTTCAGTTAGTTAAGCATGCAGGTCTTACTCAGGCACATCCACAGGCCAGGGTTAGGTAATGGAAGCAGTCAGCTAACAATCTAAAATATTAATGCAAAAAAACTGTTTTTAAGCATTCTATTTCAAACAAACAAGAGGCCTGTCAAACAGAAGCTTTGTTGTTTGCAATAAACATCTGCCAAACAACACTGTAAGCTTGTACTGTACCAAAACTATCAGGGGTCTCTGCTGCTGACACCTCCTTCGCACGCCTCACAATGACCATCTCAGGTTTGGGAAATCTGCATGCTAAAAATATTCTAAAGTGAGAATGCAGTCAAGCAATGAAGTCATTACAATGTGTGCAAATACAAAATATGGAAGAGTTTCTTTTTAAAGTGCTACATGCTGGCATATAGGCAGATCTTCCTATGCACTGGCGATGAGATATTAAATGGTATAGTCATAATAGCCAACGGGGCAAGGGTAGCTCTGAGGTACAGCATTTGCCAAGTAGGTGAGGCCCTGGCTTACCTTAGATCCCCAGCACTGAGGAGGAGGAGGAGGAGGAGGAGGAGGAGGAGGAGGAGGAGGAGGAGCAGGAGGAGCAGGAGGAGGAGGAGAAGGAGGAGGAGCAACAATAATAATAATAATGACCAATATGAAAATTTTAAATTATGTAACATTAAGGATGTCTCCCTCCCACTCCCCACAGCCCAGGGGTAGTGACACCCTAGCACTAAGGAGGCAGAGACAAAAAGATCAAGAGTTAAGATCAATCTGAACTACAGAGTAAATTCCAGGGTACCCTGAGCTCAGTGAAACCCTATGAAAAGCAAAAGGGCAGACAGGTCAGGTGCCAGAAGCCAGAGGACGGCTCCGATCTTATGATACTATAACCAGGCATGATTGAATCTTTCTCAAAAGGCCATCACCACCTTGGTCTCAGGCATCTGGCTATGATTACAGAAACCGAACCAATGCAATCATACTTCCTCCTCCGCCTTCTCCTCCTCTTCCTCTTCCTCTCCCCCCTCCTCCTCTTTCTCCTCTTCCTCCTCACTATATAGTTGGCTTAGGATTAGAGGTGTTTGCTCTCACACACAGTTCACACTTCCCATTTCACTGATGCACCATTTTCATTTTCTCCTTTACTTCCTCATGCATTTGCTGCTTGCCTGCCTGCCTGCCTGCCAAGCTAGGGTTGGAGTGTGTTACCCAGAGGGGCTTAAACTCCAGAGTTACAGTAACCCTCTTGCTTCATTCTCCCAATAGTTACAACTAGAGCCATGTGCAACCATGCTTGATCTTCAATTCCATCGGCCATCCACTTTGTAAAACATCCCATGGCTTTATCACTAGGGGACAATAAGGAAACACAATTGCATGCGTTTCTGTCTGGTAAGGAACTGAATAATGGATACAGTGGCCAGATACAAATGCACTGTGATGAGACTGGTCATGATCAGCACACATATTTGTGTTTACAGAGTGATTTATGAGTTGAAGTGCTCAACAAAATTTGCAGAAACGTTTGTACTTTATACAATTAATTATTCAAACTTAATAAATAAGTAAAATTGGAGTCATGTTGTTAGAGACTTATGTCATTTAACTAAAGTATCATCATTTAAATCCATGGACCTGAGAACCATTAAAGCAGCCTATGCAAATAAAAAATAGATTATTCAGTAAGTCATGCATAAAGTCTACATATACAAATTAATAAATTATTTTCCTTAGAAGTTAAATGTTTTCTTTTTAAGTTATTCAATTTTACTATTTATCAACAATCAGCCTAGGGTTTACTAATCTACAAAGAAGAAAGTTCATCTGTTGAACCTTGCATTTAAAAATATAGGAGTTTTACATAGAGTTGACTGGAAAGTTTTTTTCAACCTGCCTTTCCACTTAGACTTGAAAACAAAACAAAACCTTAAAAGTAGTTTTTAAAAACCTCATAGACAATTACCCCTGATACCAAAGACTTACATAAGTAGGGTCAACAGAGAGCAGAAATGTATAATGTGCCTTTCCACAGGGAAGAACTCAGGAAGACAGGACACAAAAGAAAAGCTTAGGGCTCAGCCTTAGAGCACTGTGAATTTTAAGCAGGTAGGAGGAGACAGAGGGAGCCATTTCTTCTCATAAAACACAGTCCAAAAGCCATGAGGAGACTAGGTTAGGCAGATGTTATGCAAAAGTGTGGAAACAGTTTCACAGCTGAAGCAGGGTAAGGAGAAATGCATAGGAGGTAAGGGGTCAGTCTGAAACAAGGCATTGAAATCCCCTTTGGATGAGAAAGGCTTCCTTCCACGTGGTACAGTGGAAGGGATTGTGTCAGTGCCCAAACCAAAGTGAAAGAATATTTGCACAAGAAGGCATCAGCAGTACTGGTGGTGATACACTGGTGACATAGAATCAGTGACTAGAAAACAAATACATTGAGAATAGTAGGAATCAGGTGTCTACGCACCAGAGGATAGAACTACAAATAAATGCAGAAAGAAAGAAAATTAGAATGTACCATGTAATACTCGGTTAATTACAAATTCTTTACACTATACAGACAAACAGACATACACACACACACACACCTTTGTTCACTAACTGTTCACTTTGAGAATATTACTACTAAGTGTCAAGGTTATGTAACTAACAGATCTGAGGAACCCTGCAAATGTAACAAGTAAATATAATGAGTTACTGGTCTAAATCTTTTTGCTCTACAGAAATTTTGGATAATTGCTGAAACCTTTAAAAGATCTTCGAAGAAAAGAGCAGTAATGTACTCATGGGATGATATGGCCACACTCGACATTGTTCTTTAATTTTAAACCTCTTTAAAATGTTCATGCATGTATACAATGTATCTCATTCACAACCGCCGGTCACTCCCTCTTTCTCCCCTCAGAGCTCAGACAGAGCTTCCTCTCCACATCATGCCTTCCTTTGTTTACAGCCCACTGGATTCAATTAGTGTTGCCCATATGCGTGTGAGTGTGGAAGCATCTACAAAGAAAGGCACGAGCAGACTCCCAGCACCCCAGCCCCAAAACTGGCTCTCCCTTCCTTGGCAGCCATAAACTACTAATGAAACCTCAGCTGGAGGGGACACCTTGGGAGTCTTCCCTCCTTCCATACTGGAAGTTTTAACTGGCTTGATCTTTGTGAAGTCATCTGTGCAACTGTTGTGATGCCATGTCCAGAGGACAGCATTTCACAACCCTGCTCCCATCTGTGATATTCTTTCCACTCCCCTCCTCAGCACTGTTCCCTGAACCTTGAGCTACAGCATCTTCTGCTGACCACTTACACACAGCACTTTGAACAGTTATGTATATCTGCATTAAGCACTACCTGATACAATAGGATGTTTCTTCAACTAAGACTAGAAGCAGCACATATAAACATAAACGTAAATATGAGAAAGAAGTTGGACAACATGGTCACTTAGCAAAACACCATAAATAGGTTCTCCCCTTGGGCCTATGACTTCTCCAGCCTTGGGTTCGCACAGTATTTTCAGTACCAAGACTGTCTTCAGTCCTGTGGAGCAGGCCCCAAATCCAAACAAGGGAGTGGATTACTCCACAAGCTGTCTTGCCTTTACTGTACCATTGTGCATGGCAGTCAGTATCACAGCACGCAGGAGCCAGTACTTGTAAGACCACCAATATCTGGTCTCTCCCAGCAGCCTGCCCAGCACCTCCTAGCTCCAGGAAAGCTAGCCAGTAAGGAGACAGTTTCTCGATCAGTTCAAGATTGATTTCATCAAGCCCTACAACCAGTGTGGTATCTTCAGCAACAGTGTAGTTGCGGTAGAGACAGTAGCAATAGCCTATAGCAAATGGATGACTCTGGGGCCTCCCAGACTGTACAGAACACTGTTTACCCTGTTCACTGTTCACACTGTTCACTGTAGGGGTACCTTTGTTCAAAGCCTTTTTTAATTAGCTTTCAAACTAGTTGGGTTTCGTAAGATTTCTTCATACATCCTTAGTTTTGGTTAGCCATTCTCCAATTCCTTCTTTCCTCCGGAAAAAAAATGTTCCTGTTTGTAGGAAATGCACACCAAAGTACCCTGACTGTAGTGAACCCTGGACTATACAATACAATCCTCAGCTGCCTGAAGTCCTCCTATAAGAGAAGGTTCTCAGCATCCACTTGTCTTGGGGAGTGGGAAGAGCTACAAATGGAGAAGACTGCTTTACCTCAGGCTCTATACTCTGCCCAGAGCAGTCTACCGTAAACAGCTCCTCTTTAGAGGAGTAGAGGCGGAGAGCTGTCAACCATCTCAGGACAATAAAGAAGGGTTATCTCAACTCCAGAACTTCCCATGGGTCAGCTAGGTCTTCTCTTCAGACAACACCAAAACTTTCTTTCTTCCCCTGCTGAGGCTAGCCTGAATCCCCCTTTCTCTCCTAAGGTAAGGACTGCAGCAACATTACCCAATATACTTGTTGCCGGTTTACCTTTGTCTCACAGACTGCTTCAGCTTCCCGAACTGTAACCTATAGCTGAGATAACAGGACTTTATCCCAGAAACTCATTTTCTAATGATTTGAAGGGGGAAAAAAGTGTATTGAGCAATACTTAGAAGTCTGTAAATATAAGATTGTACCAAAAAATTCTAAGTATCAAAAATAAGTGCAGAAAGCACACAAGGAGAAGAGCATTTTAAAAAGCAAATAAAAAAGATCTGTGCCTGGAGGCATGTTCACTGAGGAAAATACTTCATTGGAGAGCATGTTCTAGACAATAATAGAAAACAAAAGAAAATGAGTAAAAAGTAATGCAGCCATGCAACATTGAATAGGGACGCATCTGAGAAAAGCGCTGTCAGGAGATTTTAGTTGTGCAAACATCAGAATGTGCTTAAAAGGTGGTGTCGTCGGCAGGCAATTTCCTATTTCCGAACCACCATGGTATGCGCAGTTCATCACTGCAATGGTTTGAATGTACTCTGACTGACCTCTATAGGTGCACTGTGCCCACGGTAGACAGAACCTTTACAGGGCTTCGAGTGGTTCCTTGGTCATGGAGGATATGCCCTAGAAAGGGATTATGGAAACCTATGAGACCCAGGGTCTGCCGGTCTCTCATGCACTCCCTCCCTCCCCTACCCCTTTCTGTTTAGAGACTGTACCTCTTGTAGACCTCTTCTGGTCTACCACTGGTTTTTACACAACTTCTGTGCTGCTGTCTGCACCACGAAGGGAATGTAGTCGAGAGGCAGCTTCAGAGCTTGAACAGCTGGGATGCTCTGCCCAAAACTCTGAGCTAAGTAAGTTTCATCTCTTAGTAACATTAGCTGTCTCGGGCACTTGCTACAGCAATACAAATCTGACATGGGCACAGCATCCTTAGTGGCATTTGTTACACAATGTTCAATTCTCAAATGTGATTACACAAAACATATTAACAGGATACCTTTTTTCTAATGTCTCTATGAAACAAGTCCCTCTGAAACAGAGAAAAACATTCTAGGATAATATTTTTTTTTAATATAAGATCATTCATACATCCAAATATAAGTTTCTACCATTTTGCAAAACGCTCCACATCTTATATCATCATGATCACATTTGTTCATATTCTCAACTCAAATGTAGCCATCTGCATAGTTTACTATCAATTCTCTACCTTAAAATAAATGAATAAAAATCTCTAACCTTTGTTATTTAATATATAATGCCTGAACCTTTAACATGGAAGTCCCTGAGGAAGAATGAAGCCTTTAAACTTCCTGAGATAGAAACTTCATTTATACCACATTTCCAGGTAATGTGTGCATAGTAAACATTGTTAAACCAAGTCTACTTTCCGCTGAAATACAGAGAGTTCCAAGGAAAATCAGTCACCTTTATAATAAAATACTCCCAAAGTCAATTCAAATCCAAAGCTCATTTCAGGCTCTATGAGAACTGTAGTCAAAGGGCAAGCAACTGGAACCTCATCAAGAGCCTGCAAGGGCGGAGGAGACATCAGCAGTTGTTTACCTGGGACACATGCAACCTTACACCGTTAAGAGTCCAGCTAGAACGAATGAAGAGCAGGGAAGAGGCGGCGTGAAGGCGGGTAGAAGAACAGAGACGCTTAGACTGGTGTTTCTGCCCGCACCTTCTTGAAGATGTCTACCCCACATTATACATAACAAACCCAAGTGTATCTGGCAATGCTCACCCAATGTGTAGTGCCTTGGTTCTGACTGCCACTCAAGGCCAACAAGCATGGCTTGAAAGACCTTGGCTCAAATTAAAACTACTATTTATGAACTGCAGTGCTTCAACTACCCACAGTAAGTGTTCTGCTCTTAAAAGAAACAGAATGGTTTAACTACAGAAAACAAGGACAATATTTTACTCCTGTCATTCCTCAGCATTTTATTTATTAAATCAGTATGTCTCTAGAATAAATTGTTAGAGTGCTTAATTTTTCAAAACTGTCATTTTAAGTGGCTTGATTTCTATTACCAAAACAGGATTTCCAATAATTTCTGAAATGGCCCTAAACAAACTTCTGCCATTTTGTACTATGTGTTTATTTATATGGAGCAGTATTCATGACAGTAATGGTTATAAAATAAAAATAACAATCACCTTTGAATAATAGAAGATGCTCTATGCAGTAGCAAATATTCAGCTAAGATTTAGGTCTCTTCATAAAATAAGGAACAAGTCTATTCATTAGTGTGAATGGTAATTTGTATACCTATGTCATACACCTATATCCCTAAGAAACTATATAGACTTCTCAGGCAGAAAAAGAATCATGGGGACTAAATATTTAGAACATTTATGCTATAAACTAAGCAGACTTATATTTCTTGACCCAGAAGCTGCAAGTAATATGTCCAGAATGTAAACATGAGAGATATTTTTAATAACAAATTATGTTTGCCCACTATAATGTAGAAATGATTTTGATGGGGGAATGGGAAGTAAGAAGGAAGAGAGATCTCAAGAGACAGAAAAGAAGAAAAGTTCCCCTAGCTCTCCGTTAGGTTTTCCCCCCTTTTAAATATATGTGTATGAGTGTTTTGCCTATATGTGTATATTTGTGCACCACATAGATGCAGTACCCACAGAGGCCAGAAGTGGGTGTTGGGTACCCTGAGACTAGCACTATAGACCATTGTGAGCTGCTATGTAGGTGCTAGCTCTAGAACACCAGCCTGTGTACAGTGCACTTAACTACTGAGCCATCTCTCTGGTGCCACTTAAGTATTTTCATTGAAAATGTTTTACATTGTCTGCTTAACTTTCTTGCACTTTGTAATGACATTGTAGAAAAGTACAATAGAATGTTTGCAGGAAAATGAAAAGCACAATGACAGCAACACTAGACAAAGTGGCAGGCTGTGACAAAAAAAGGACTCAAACCCCAGCTGCCCCTGAAATGCTAACTTTGGTCACTGCCATCCTAAGACTACAAGCAGCTGGAACTATTAAGCAATGTGCAAGGCACACAAGGCACGATGCCAGTGGCTGATGATGCGAAATCAAGACATTAATGGATTCTGGTCTTAGGAGCACTTCCATTCTGCTAACACATTCTTGTATCTTCCTCAGCAACAAGCCTGTGCCCCAGTTCAGCATGGAAGTTCCCACTTCTCTGGCTTCCTAGGGACACAGACACAGAGCTATCTGAATTCATGCCTCTGGCCACAAGAACACCTGAGCACCCCCCCCCCCCATTTCTTTTACAGTTCCTGAGTTTGAACTGATCACAACTGATAATTTATCTGAATACAAACTAGACTCTGCACACTTTATCTACATATGGTGCAAATGTAAATGCTGGCAATTTCCACTTGCCTGCAAGCGCCTCACAAAGAAACAGATCCTACCTGTTAAATGGCCCACACATTTTCCACAGAATGCTGCCAAGAAGAGTGAGATTTGTTTACACACAAAATCTAAGTTTTTCATCATGAAAATTTGAATTACTTTCCAGTTTCCTTCAAACCTGTAGAAAACACAGAGTATGTTTCTGAGGTTGCAGCAATGGAAGATAACCCTCTAAACATGTACCTACAAGGTCACTTTTGTTGTTGGCTACAGGAAAAAAATAATGTTTAAATATCATCCTGCTGTGAAGCCATGTTTCAAAATCTAGCACAAGAATAATATTATATTTGAATTTGCAAATAAGTTGAGGGTCAGAAAGGGGTAGAGACAGAGAAAGCAGAGATATCCGAACACATAGATTGAGAATCATGACTGTGATGAACAAAGATTCTACTCAGGAACCTCTATGGAAATTAGCATATTAATTAATGAATTAACATGAGCACAGAGAAGATCAGGTAAAATCTAGCCCCACAGCTCCTTTCCATTCCCCAAGTTCCCTTTACAGAGCCAAACACTTCCTTATCTACATTTCCTTTTCAGCCAACTAAATCTGGCTACTCTCCATATGGCCATCAGAAGCTGCTTCTGACAAAGACACTGATCCTTTCTGTTCTGGAAGCCAAAGGGCATCCTACCCAAGCGCCCCTCTCGCCATCTGAATTCCAGATCACTCTCTCTTTTGAAATGTTCTCTTCGTTGCTTAGCATTCAGAACATATCACTTTGATTTTCTATCCTTCTCTAGATATTCATCACCATCTAATTCTGGTCGTTCTTCTTCTCCCTGTCTGGCAAACATTGGTGTTTCTCAGAACAACTTTCTAGGACAGTGGTCCTCAATGTGGGTCATGACCCCTTTGGAGGTTGCATATCAGATATCCTGCATATCAGATATTTACATTACGATTCATAACAATAGCAAAATTACACTTATAAAGTAGCAGCAAAATATTTTTATGGTTGGGGATCAACACAACCTGAGGAACTGTATTAAAGGGTCACAGCATCAGGAAGGTTGAGAAGCACTGCTCTAGGAGCTTCCCCTTTGACTCAAGTCAGCCGGCCTGCCTCTGTTATTACCTATGTGAGCAGGATGCTCAAGCTTGAATATTTCCCTGGATCTCCAGTGTCCCGACACCCAACTAACTCCTGAATAGTCCTCCATCATTATATCCCAGTATACAGAAAGCCATGAGCGAACTCAAATACTGCTTTCCTTACGTTCCAAACGTTTACACAATCTTATTAACTATTATGCACCTTGAGATCCCCCTACTGACAAAATAATGATGCCATGTTTACTTTTCTATATAGAATACAAATTTGTGCAAATATACAGAAGACAGACTAGGATAGCTACCAGAAGGGTATGGTACTGAAAGCCTACAATGTTGCCAGATGGATATGGTACTGCAGGCCTACAATGTTACCTGCTGGATATGGTACAGCAGACCTACAATGTTATCAGACGAATGTGGAACTAAAGGCCTACAATGTTACCTGCTAGATATGGTACTGCAAGACTACAATACCAGCAGCACTTAGGAGGCAGGAGGATAGTGAGTTTGAGACAACTCTACCTCAAAAAACGCAAGCAAACAAACACACGTACAAAAATTATACTGGCACATTTGTTTCTGGTTTTGTTTTTTTTTTTTTCCATTGGCTATTTGGATATATGCCAATACAAAGATTCAAAAAAAAGTAAGAATTGAAGTTTTAAAGCTAAACAAGCTAAGTTATAACTCAAGTATGACATGTAGCTTCAAAGATCTTGGGCAAAGTACCCTTAGCCTCTGTTTCTTAATCTATAAAATGTAACCTCTTCCAAGAATAGTAAACCAGAGTATATGAAGAGTCAGTTCAGTATATGCAGCATCCAGCAGGCACCCAATAACCTACAGAGTAGCAATGACAATGTGCTTACAACAGCAAAACAGACAGCAATAGCACACAGCTAAGACTCAGAAGTTACTGACTTTTAAATTACAGATTTTTTTTTTTAAACATGCTAAACAGTTTATCCTAAGATTCAGCAAGGAATCTGGACTAAGCCAAGAACATCATTCTAACTTAAATTTCTCTGCAACTTAAAGAATCATAAAAAGTCATCCCCCACACAGCTACTTTTTTTGGTATTTAGAACAATGATAATCCAGCCATAACCCAGATAGTTGCAAAAAAAATAAAAAGTTTCTCTGAAAAAGCTGAGGCTGGATCTATAACCACGTGATGGATGTCGGCAGCTGGCTGAAAAGAGGAGTGGTCCTTCAAGCGTCTATCAATCAAGATTAAACCTTCCAGGAGTGGAGTGAAGGGACACAAGCGAAATAGTAACAAATAGCAAAGTAGCATGCCTTAGACACAGTAGCAGAAACGCCAAGAAGCATGCCACCTCACAGAGGAAAGAGCCACCAGGAATGAATGAGAGCAGACTTGAATGTGTGAAGCACTGGAGGGAGGTGGAGAGCAGGCTAAGCCCGACATGCGTCACTCTCACTATGACAGTCTACAGAGATGCCACCTCAAACAGCTGTGCTCTGCAGGCATTTGGTGTAATGACTACTAAGTCTACAAATAGAAGTAGTCTCGGAGAAAATCACTGAGCCAAAATACAGTGTAGAAGGACTAGGGCACTTGGTGGAAGGTACGTTATGAGCACACTCGCATCTTCTCTAAGACAAAGAAGGAAACATGACATCAAAAGCAAGCAGAATAAACGTTTCAGTTTCCCTACAAAACCTTTTTACAAGAGCCTCACATTAATCAGATTAAGGTGATTTTAACATGTAACTACTTGTTACTTGATTGTGTGCCTTAAAGAAGATATGAAGCAATAAGACAAACACCAGACTGGAGTCCTGTAAAGCTACATACTAATTAATTCAACTGACTTGAGCAAGATGCTAATAAAATCTGCACACGGGGATTTGGTCTCTATTTGTTCCAGTGATTTTTATAAGCAGGCACGCCACGGGAAAACAGACAAGAATGTGATTATGCAAACATCACTATTTTTAGAAAAATTGAATCTCTTCTAATAATGATTTAATATCAGGTCGTACCCAACATTCAAGATCACTCAGTTTCTTTCAGTTCCAGCTAACCTTCTTCATGAGCCCATAAATGACTTACTTCATACTATTCCAACTTTCCCACCCACAAATTTCTCTATTAAAAATTTTCTTGCCACAACTACTATTTTTTTTTTAAAAAAAAGAAGTGACTGTTGGATAGAAAATGGTAAATTAAACCAAGGTGATGTTTGATTTATTTGAAAGCTGTATTTTCTAACTTTGTTGTGTTTATAATTTAGTAGTGAAGAAACAACACAATCAAGGAAAACAGTGATTGGTAAAGTTCAGACAGATGAGTACTCGGCTAGATAGGTCAGGAATTATCCTCTGTCCTTATCAAGACTCAAACACATTGAAAACAAACGGGGGGGGGGGGGGGGCAGCAAAGGCATGGGGCTAACAGCAAGCACTGCAGATGATGAGAGGAGAGACAGGCCAGAACAGCTAAAGAAACAATTTCAACATTTCCTATAAATGATGTCTCTCAGCCAGGAGATTTTGATAAGCCTCTCTCTGTGAGGTTCCACATTCTCAACCATCCAAAAAAACATGTAGCTACAGCTAGAGACATTCTTGGCCAACTCAACTAGAGAAGGATGCAAGGGTGCCCCACCCTTCCACCAGCAAATGGTAGGCACAGGACAGAAACACTGTTCAATTAGCTATGAGGGGAACAGCCCCACAGCAATTTCCCAGCCAAAATGCTGACACTTAGAAAGTAAAATCCTGATAAAGACAGAGGAACGCTGTACATCGCTGTGTCTAAAGAATCACTGTGCTAGCATCTGGTAGAGGAACAAATGTTCCAACCCTTATAAAAACTAACATAATGATCTGCAAAACCTTCAATAGAAAAGTTAATATACAGATAAAAGGAACTATAATTATTGGACATGATCACTCACATAAAATGCTATCTCATGATTTCTCTTTCCTTGAATCTGGAATAGCTCTAGTGACTTACTCTCCTGATCAATGGCAGGTAGCAACGATGACAGTCATTGTTAGGACAGACTAAGTCCTAACAAGTTTGTAGGAAGCTGGATCTGGGACCTCAAAGATGGTCACAGCCTTATCCTCTACCCTTTGAATATGCTACCTGTAGAGAAAAGGGACTTCACAAGTGTGATTTAAGATTTTGAGAGAGATTATCCTGAATTGGGTCCGAAACATTATCACAAGCTTTGTACAGTGGTTTATGTGCCATGAGGTTTTTCCAGGGCATGATTATTGCTCATGAAAACTAAATGTAGTCACAAGAGTCCTTACAAGGGGGAAGAAAAAAGGTCAAGGGGAAAGAAGATAATGCAACAACTGAAGCAGAGATTCAAGTGATGAGACCAAGAGCCAAGGAATGCTAAAAGCTCAAAGGGGCAAGGAACAGATTCTCCCGAGACTCCAGAAGGACAGAGCCTGCTGACAAGCACCTTTAAGACTCATTTGGACCCTGAGTTGCCATCACTCTACAAGAATGTGTTGTTTGAAGCACTGAATGGGTTCTGAACTTATTACAGCAGCAACAGGAAACTGATACAAAGTTTTACGGCTTCTCTTACCTCTCTTGGAACGTTTTTTCTAGAAACTCTGACCTATTACCTAAATATTACAGCCATTCTGAAATGTCACAGTCACTGTTACTGAGGAAACCTGTATCTGCCTGGGTCAGCAGTTCTAGCTGGGCCCAGACCTCTGTGAGTAAACCCTTCTTGGACCCTCTGGTGAAGCCATGCTGGCTCCCACCTTCTGGCTGAGCCCAGCTGGAGCTATCCCCTCTGTGATGGTTTGTATATGCTTGGTCCAGGGAGTGGCAGAATTAGGTGTGGCCTTGCTGGAGTAGATGTGTCACTGTGGTCATGGGCCTAAGACCCTCACCCTAGCTGCCTCTAGATGAAGATTAGCCTTCGACTAGCCGCCTTCAGATGAAGATTAGAACTCTCAGCTCCTCCTTCACCATTCCAGTCTGGATGCTGCCATGTTCCCACCTTGATGATAATGGACTGAGCCTCTGAACCTGTAAGCCAGCCCCAATTAAATGTTGTCCTTTATAAGAGTTGCCTTGGTCATGGTGTCTGCTCACAGCAGTAAGACCCTAAGACACACTCCCTTATTCCACTTTTCTTATCTCAACTAAGGCACTGAAATGTCTTTATTCATGTGTATTAACTGGCATAGGAAATGCTTTTCTCTTTGAGCAAAAGCTGAGATCATCCCAATCATCCCAGTGCCTAAGAAGTAGGCACAACTGCTCCTTTCTCATACAGTCCTGAGGAGCAGGCTGTGAAGAACAGGGAAAGCATTTTTAAAGGTTCTTGATCCCTAGTAGAGTGATCTCCATGACAAAACTTGGTCATGTGTAAGCACTCTATAGATGTCCAACCCAACAGCTGCCAGACTTTCATTTTGTCTAAGACCTTTTAGGCTACTTGACAGGTTCTCCAAACAGAGTGCTTTATCCTACCTTAAATAAACAGTCACAAACGGGGACGACTGAAGACATAACAGTTTAGAATTATAAAAGTAACATGGAGTACATCAGTAGCAAAAAACAAATTTTAAAAGTACACAGTTACTGTTTACACAGAGAAACAAACAAAAAAGATGAAAGCTAACGAATCTGCTGCTAAAAGAAAAACTCCGCTATTCACCTGGAAATAATCTTTTCTCTTTCTTTTTTTTTTTTTGGGGGGGGGGGGGTTTCAAGACAAGGTCTCTCTGTGTAGCCCTGGCTGTCCTGGAACTCACTCTGTAGACCAGGCTGGCCTTGAACTCAGAGATCCACCTGCCTCTGCCTCCCAAGTGCTGGGATTAAAGGCATGCGCCACCACTGCCCGGCTCTCTTTTCTTTTTAGAGTAAAGTGTGAACACAGTCCCTCACTACCACAAACTATACAGTCAAAGTTTGCCCCACATGGGGAAATCAGAGGAGTCAGCACTCCCTGAGTGCCATAGATGAGCCTCACCTTAGGAAAACCACCTACTTGATCATGGTATCACCTCTGCCAGGTAACTATCACCTTGATATATCTTATTTGCCATATGTAAAATTGTTTTTTTTTTAAAGTTTTGAATATATATGACAATAATATTCCCTAAGAAGCTTTTATCAGTTCTCATCTCTTATGATATCTCTGCCAAAACCAGCTCTTGTCTTACATAACTCTACAGTAACTGTTCATTAAACCTTAGTAAGTACGGCAATCAGCCTCCAGCATGACCTCAGTGGCTCCCAATCTCAGACGCAATAGTCACGTCCTGTGTAGGAACCTCCTACAAGGTACCACAGCAAACAAGAGATGTTACTTCTAAGCCTGTAGTACAAACGATGGGCTTCCAGGACTCCTTCCTTCCCCCGAGCTCCATCCTCGCTCTTCTCTCTCCAAGAATTCTGTCTTGAAAGCTCTCAGTCCTGTAGAAAGGTCCATATAACAAAGAACTGACACCAACAGCCAACAGCCATGTGAGTGAGTCAAGCTGGGAATGAATCCTCCAGCCCTAGCCAAGACCTCAGAAAGCCTAAAGCTTGATTTCAATATCATGAGAGACTATGAATAAGAAATACCCAAATGAGTGGCTCCAGGATTTGTTTCTATGCGTTTGATATAACGTGTTTTATAGTAACAGGTAACAACAAATACGGCCTTGTTTCAAAAGCAAAATGTACTTTTAAAGGCTTTAAAGATAATTATAAAAAGAAATGTTCGTTGCAAAAATGAGGAAGAAAGAATTTGCTTTAAAAACCTTGACTAAAGTCACCTGTCAGCTCTACGTTTGACAGAGCCAACCCCGGCTGTCAGTGGAATGCCTGCTACCTCTGGAAGAGAAAACAAGCTGAGCAGGTAAGAGTGAAACATAAACTCTTTCTTCAGATTGGGAAGAAAAAATCAGTTTGCAATTTAAAAATCAAAACAACCCAACTCACCAAGATAAGATATCCCACAGTGTCTGCCTCATCTGTTATAAACTGATTCTAGAGAGATATCTGGTCACAAATCCTACCACAGGCCTACTGATAGACACATGAGAGAGATAAGAGTGTCAAATTTCGGCAGATCTTATGACCCATCTCAAAGCAGAGATGATTTTTTTTCCCTTTCTGTGATGTTTTATCAAAGCCAGAATGCTTCCCAGGATGACCTAAGCAACTTAGCAAGGACACACAGCTTCCTATAGTAAGAAACGGCCCTTTCAGGGAGACTACATTTCATTAGAAGGTATAGTTAGTACTCTACATTTAGTACATTAGTTGTTAGTTTACAGAATTAAGATGGATGACATTGCCCACTGGTGAGGCACTTGTCAACAAGCCTAAGGACCTGAATGAGTTTGATGATCTGGGACCGGTAAGATGAGACAACTCCCACACATTGTCCTCCAGTCTCTACAAGCATGCAGTGACAAGCTCACACACAAATAAGTGATTAAAGTGTAATAATAATTAATAATAATAACAATGAAGAAGAAGAACAAGAAATACTGGAAAAAAGTAAAGAAAACATGAGATGTTTTCAATTAAAATGAACAAACAAACCCATTGATTTCAGCAATAGTATGTATAAGGGACATGAATTCCCAATGCAGTGAGATCCTTTTACCTTATGTAGCTGGTGAACAAGGTAACTTACGAAGCAAGTCTACTTAATCCCTTAACTACGTGTACTAATGATAAAATTTTTAAGTGAGCACCAAGCATGCTAAAAATTGATGCAGCAGCACCTCTAAGTGTCACTTAACTGGAAAGTTAGTCAGAAGCATCAACAAAATTAGACCAAACTTTGACATGCTTTGGCTTAGAAAGAGGAGACATTAAACCACCAAATGTTTCTATGTATTTACCCCTTTTTTCCTGAACAAATACATTTAAATTACCAGTGGTTTCCTCATCTACTTACATCAGTTTTATTGACGCTAATGACCTCCATGGACTTGAGGTTTTAGATCCTTCCAAGGGTATCTAAAACCATCTTAGACACTCCTACCCAATACACTGCTGGTATGTGCAAAAATTGATAAAATTTAGCAAGTCAGGTGTTGGTATTTGTGGAACGTGCTTTTCAATAACTGCTATAAAATTATATTCAAAGGACCCTCCAATCTTGTAGCATGTTGACAATGTAGAATTTCCAAGCCCTTGCTTTTAAAAAGGGGAAATGATGTTTACATAGTCTCACCTGAGTGACAAAACCTAACTTTCTAAGATATGACTGCCTATATTGTTTTCAAAAAGTACCTTTTCAGAACTGAGTCTTTTTAAGCCACACACAGAACACACACATAGACTATAGGTATGCTAGTACTCAGTTATAATTTTCTGTAATGTGATTTACTAACTGAATTGATTGGAATACTGCACTTTCCTGTCAAAAGTGTATGGGTAGGTAAGCAATGCCTGAAATGATCCATTTCCTTATATTGAGTCACAAGGCCCTAAACTGGAAAAAAAATTATAGAAAAGGGTACGACTAATAAAAAGCTTCTTAAGTTGTAAGGATAAGCCACGCTGACATCAGGAAAGAACTCACTTCCCTCTCATACACAGGCCAAACGCAAACTTTAAAAATGTCTGAAAGCCACGGTTCAAATTAGTGCCAAAGTGCCCCATACTTCAGAACCTATGGGATGTTTACATAATACTACGTAGTACCAACTTCAACTATTTAAAAACTTTCTATCACATCCAAATGTCACATAAAATAGTAGCGCTGTTTTGTGTATACAACAGAATTTACGTAGCAAAAAACCAAAACCAAACCAAAAACTTTAAAGACTGAATCCATTTTGATCTTTGCCTCTTTTCAATGCCTTTTCACGTACACTCAAATTCTGACCTGCCACATTCCGCACTTGTTTTAAAAATATCCTATCTTAACATGTCTGTTTAAAAATAGCTTTCCTTGCATCCTTTCTCAATTATTTTTAAGTAGAAATGTGCTTTTCATTTTCAAGTCACAGATTCCCTAACCCCAACGCCCTCCAAAAACTCACTTCATTCTTTCAAACTCCAAGGAAACAAACTCTGGAGTTCAATTTGAATTTCCAGGCTTCCTGTACACACTCGTTGCTGGCTCGATACAATCTTTCCAGTTCCCGGGAAAAGATTTCCTTGGGCTGTTCCACAACCAGGTGTGAGAAGCAATATACAACCTAGAGCATCTTGGGGGGACATCCACACACCTTCAAGAAAGTTTCATCCTGCCTGCCCAGTTCCTGGCACTTTCTTAGACCAGGCAGAGCATGCCACCTGCATCGGTACACGTTCTCAGGAAGACATCAAAGGCTTAAGGAATGGAAGGCTGGAGAGAGGAGGCACAGGACAAACCAATACACAACCCCGAGAATCAGCTAGCATTTCAGGATGAAGCTCCTAAATTCCACGGCCAGGGAGGCACCAACCAAGCTCGGCACTAACTGCTTGGCACGATCCGCGCGTGTCCTACCTGTCTTGGGGACACTTGGGAGGTGGAAAGTTTCCCCTTTCGGCCGTGCCAGGCGCGGGGTCAGAGTGTGGGGAGGCGACAGGGGTCCGGGAATTAGGTCTTCCCGGGCGGCCCCACCCGCTTACCTTGTGCGATGGCAATGGACTCGAAGCGGTGCAGCTCTTTGAGCAAGCAGCTCCTCTCGGTGGAGTGCAGGCTGTAGATGAAGTCGCGCGCGCCCTGCGCCGTGTTCAGCGCCTCCATGGGCTCCTTCTTGGGGTGTGTGCCCAGAAGCCGGGGACCGCCAGGGACCCCGAGCGCCAGCAGTCCCCGGCCGCAGCTGCACCAGGACGGCGGGCGGGGCGCGGCGGCAGGGCCCGGCCTCAGGCTGCGCGCCGTCCGGCTCCCCAGCAGCGGCAGCAGCCGGGACATGGCGCTGGAGCGCGACCCCCCGCGGCAGTCCCAAGGGAAGACGGCTTCGGACGCAGCTGGACAGAGGCTCAGGAGCTGGGCTCAGCCCGGCCCCGCCCCGGGTCCTCCTGACGCGCGGCCCGGGCGCCCGGCACCATGCACTCGGCGGGCCCGCGCGGCGACCGCCTCCCAGCCGTGCCCGCTCCGCTTCCTGCAGGCCGTGAGCCCGGGAAAACTTTCTGTGCGGTGGCCGGGCCGGGAGCTCGAAGCAGGCAGGCGGGGCGGGCGGGCGCCTCCCGGTTGAGGAGCGGCGGCGCGGGCGAGCTCGGCGAGCGTGTCTGATCTTCCAGAGGGATGAGTCACCGCGCGCCGCCCTCCTCCGGCGCCGCCCTCCGCCGCCGGCTGCTTTCCCACCCTCTGGCCTCACGCTGGCCCCACTTGGTAGGGTTGCTGCTCCCTCAAAGCAACCGCGCAGTGACTGTCAGGCCGTAGCCGCAGCCGCCACCCCTAGCGGCGGAGCCCGGGATAGGAGGGCGGGGCGACAGGGAAGGGCGGGGTTTGGGCGGAGCTACGCAGGCGCATAGCCGCTCGAGAGGGCGCTCATCCTGGAGTCTCCACCTTCTCCCTTGCGTGGCAAGGAAAGGAAGGGGCGCGTACCCTGTCAGACTGCATCCGCCAGTGTTAAATGTACTGCAGGGAGCAGCAAAAAGAGTTTAGGGCTGAATGCTCCGCGGGGTAGTACAGCTGCCGCCCTGCTCTCTGCAGCCTCGTCCTAAATCTGGAGCTCGGACGACCCTGGAGGAGCAGCGGGACGGATAAGAGCCTCGTGGGGTCACTGCACCCTGCCCAGGCCTGTGGGACGTGAAGCACAAAGAGCCACACCCTTCGCCAAGCCAGTGCCCACCGCGGCCAGACAGTGCGGCGCTGAAACGCCCTCTCTGGCAGCTCTCTGGGGAAGGCAGGGTCGGTTCGACCCGTCCCAAAAAGAGGAGGGTTTGAGACTGAGACTTAAGGTTTGAGGAAGAGAATACTGTTCCCTGGTCGGACAGCTCTTTACTTGCAGATTGCTAACTCTGGAGCCAGGGCAAGAATGTTGTAAACCTGTTTAGAGCGATCTCTGGCGATTTACGTCCCTTTCTTAGTGCCACGCGGAGGAGAGAATTCTGCAGTTCTCTCATCCCTCTTGTCCAGATCCTAAATATCTTCAAGGCCTGGGCCAAATGTCACCTACTCCATGAAGTTTTCCCTTCTTTGTAAGGAAGGTTACTGCTTATCTGAACCTATCTAAGGACACTTAGGCACCCTATCTTAGAAAAATAAATCTGCTTAGACGATAAATCTACTCAAGCGTAATCAAGATCTAAATCCCTTCTTTATCGTAACCACTGCTGCAGCCAGCTCAGAACCTTTCGTGAATATGCTATAACCACATAAGACAGCAGTCAGTCCCCCTCATCTGTGGTTTTGAATTTGCAAATGCAATGAACCTCAGACCAAAAGTACTTGGGAAAAAATGTGCATCTGCCTGGAGTATCTGCAGACTTTCTCATTATTCCATTAATAGGACAGTGTAACAACTATTTCCGTGCACCTGCACTGTATTGGTTATTATATGTAATCGAGAGGTGATTTAAAGTGTGTCGGAGAGTCCAATCAGCTGTAGTTTTATAAACCCTTCAGTTAAAATTAATGCCCTCAAGAGTTAACTGGGGGGAGGGGAGACCCTCCCTGTAGAGTGGGTGGCACCTTCTGCTGGGTGGCCTAGAGAGGATGCTGCTTGTTTACACTATCTTCAATTCTTACCAAAGAACATGTCCATCTTTGTCACTGCTGCTGTCCTCCACTGATGCCATTGTTCAGCTTCTTCAGCCTTCTGATCTGGAATGAAGACCAGAAGCCCTCCAGGAATCTTCCAAGTCCCAAGCACCAGATTTGGACTGTGGACACATCCAGCTTCATGCACAGGCCGGAGAGTGGGTGTGGGGATTAGGATGTGGGAGGTTTCTGCAAACTCTACAGCAGTGGGTAAATGAACCACCAGGCGCAAGAAGGAACCTCATTGGTTCAGCAATCAGCTGGTGCTGATTCAAACTTCTGGAGTCTGACACCAGGCCAGTTAATTTTAGACTTACTTAAATACAGTCCAATTTTGGAAAAGTTTCTTGGTAACAATTGTCCCATTCCTACCTGCACAATAGAATTTAAGGCACGACTACCTTGAAACTATTTTGTAAAGTACATGTGACCTCAACCATGAAGATGGGTTCTTTAGCTTAAGGGCCTGTGATCTTAGTCATACAGATAAAACAAAGGTCACCAGGTTATGACGTGCACATGACACCTCCTCTAAGGATAGGTTCTGTTGACTGAGAAACAAAGAGAGGTCTGGGGAGAAAGAGTCTGGGAGAAACATTCTGATGAATTTGAGTATAGCCTAGCCCTATAGATAGCAAAGGTCTCCAGGCTATTAACAACACCCACTGCCAGCCTTCTGGGTGGAAAACATATACATTTTCTCCATTGAGGAGACAACCCTGTGTGATTAACATTTCTGGTTTCTCCAATGCTTATCTTTGAGCACCCATGCCCTCTACTGTACTGAGTGGCTTCTGGGTTCTCTGGCTTTCCAGCATACAGATGCTGTTGTTGGGATAAACACACACACACACACACACACACACACACTGAGTTTTGTTTCTTGGCAGAACCTGCCTGATACACTTATCAGCCACAGCCTAAATGTGCTAATAGTACATTGTTAAGCAGGGCATGGTGATGCACAGTTGTAATCTCAGCACTTGGAAGGCAGGAAGATCAAGGAGTTCTAGGCCAGCCTTAGCTACATAGCAACTTCAAGGCCAACCTGAGTTACACGAGACCCTTTCCTTAAAGGTAGTCGTCACTCCCAGTGAATTAAACTGCTGCTGATTTCTGGCTTGTAGAGTTCAACATATTAACTATAGGTTTAGCCATGTAATGTGCCTTAGCTGATAAGAGAGA
The DNA here is from genome assembly GCA_019843965.1 of Rhynchomys soricoides. Lineage (NCBI taxonomy): Eukaryota > Metazoa > Chordata > Mammalia > Rodentia > Muridae > Rhynchomys > Rhynchomys soricoides. The sequence goes on along the minus strand of JADRCH010000007.1, from coordinate 2,246,679 downwards.
TTCTATAAACCGGATCTAATAAGCACGTTCTCATTTGGGGACTTGCTATATTGCCTTTCATATGTATAGTAGTAGGAAAAAATCGGATGTACAAGCAAAACACTTAGGCAGGTTACACCTAGAATAAATGGGTAAGTGTTGAAGTAGATTAAAAGAACGGTTTGCATGAGAAGTGAAGGGAAATGAGTAAACTTTAAACACCAAGAAGTTCAAAAGAAGTGCTTCTCCTCTCGGGATGAAAACGTAGCTGAGTGGTGCACAGTGCTTGCCTAACACATGCAGGACCCTGGATTCAATCCAATGTGGAGATTAAGGTTTAAAAAAAAAAGGGGGCAAGAATCATAGTACCTCTAGATCAATAGGTAAGTGATTCCTCAACTGAACACCTACTGGTAACACCCATTGTAGGCTCTTTATAGCCTTGTGTAATCTCTGATAAAGCTCGGATAAAGAAGGCAAGCCCCAGAGACACTCAACTAATGACCAGCTGGGTATGAGCAGACATGCTTACCCTTTGTTATAGGGACTAAACATCCCTGTGATTACACTCCCTGGAGAGAAGACCAGCATAGCACAGGAGCAGGGGGCACATGAACACTGCCCAGGCATTAGTGAGTCAATTGTTCTAGTTAATCGTTGCTCTTTGAGTGAACCAAACTTGAGTGGCTTAGTTTATTTTGTCCATGACTTTGAAGCTCAAACTTTAGGATAGGCTTCTTCTGGCAATTCTTTCTTGAAGTCTCTAAATTAGTTGCAATCAGATATCAACTGCAGCTGCTGCCTCTCAAAGGTTTATGTGGACCAGGTGTCTTAAATGGCTCACCCATGTAAGCTGACATGTGACATTGGCTGTTGGCTATCCTGAAATTCAGCCCTTCCAACATGGCAAACATTTTACCTGGCAGTTGGCTTTCTCCAGCATGAGACTCTGAAAGAAACCAGGCTTATGACCTATTCTGCCCTCTTCTTGGAAGTCATCCCTCATGTTATATTCTGTGTCCTACTAGCTGGGGAAGCAAGCCACTTAAAGCCAGCCCCAAGTCAAAGAAAAGGTACTTTGCTGCTTCTTTAGTTGCTAAGACCAACATGCCTTAAATAAACAAGGGAGTCAAATTGAATTGTGGCTTACAATTTCAGAGTGTTCAGCCTCTGGTTGTTTGTCTTCAAGTACTTAGAGAAGTCATTCTGACAGCAGGAGCAGGTAGCACAGGCAAGCTTCGCTTACTGGGGGAGGGGAAGAAAAAAGAAAGGGGAAATACGGAAGAGCCAGATCAAAGGCTGCCCTTGAGGATACGCCCCTAAAGACTTGCTCCCATGAGGCTCCACTACCTATCTTTTACTACCTCCCAGTACTGCTATCACATTATGAATCCATCAAGTGATTAATCTATTGATTAAGTCAGAACCCTCATGATTTAATTGTCTCTGAGTATGCCATTACAAGCAGTTAGAAGTGTGCTTCACTAATCTCCTAGGCCTTTATTAATCCAATCAAGTTGACAATCAAGATCAAGCATCACCAGTGTACAGACCCCACTTCCAAATAGAGACAAAAGAATTTAAAGGCATGTTTTCAAACCTCTCTCAAGAATCTCGATTTGGTCTGTCTGGCTGTGTCTTCTGTAGCCTGTGAGACAACTCAGTCTGGTGACATACTTGGAGGCTGCTGCATCAACATAATTCTCTGGATGACATTTAGAGTTCTTCAAATCTAGCTGCCAAACAAAGAAATCTGAAGTACCCTTTGAAAAGATCACTTGGAGGACGGGGCCTGAGCCTACAGCCTCAGATAATTGTCTGGCATATGCATGAGGTCATCTTGGACCATCCGGCCCCACTCAAGCTTTAGATGACAATATTTGAAAGAATTATGCTAGAGCCACACATGGTGCTTGGATTTGAATCTTTACTACCTAGTATCTGTACTACCCCATGGTAATAAGTCAGCTTTTCAATCGCTCATCTCTCTGTCTGGATCTGCTGATATAATGTTCGGTTGCTAATCTGTTAACTGGAGATATAGGCATCTGCTTTATAGGGCTGTGATGAAACCAATGAGTCAATACACATCAAGTATTTGAAATGGCATCTGACACATGCTAAATGTACCCAGTAGCGGTACCCAGTTCCCATAGGCCTCCCAACCCCTGCCCCATGTGACTGAATCCTAATTCTGAATCTTTTAACCATGTCCTTTCTCTGAAAACCTGAATAGTCTGGAGATAAACAGAGAAGAGAGGGAGAAGGAGGCTTTATGGATGCATACGCATACTCTGTGCAGAAGTACAGAGTAAAGCAGGTCTCCATGTGGCAAGAAAAGGCACTGAGTAAACACGAAGGGTATAAGACATGAAGCTAACAAGGGGGAGAAAAGGGAGTCCAGAAGGTAAATTAGTCTGGGCTTAGCCCAGCTAGCTCTTCACTTCTAATAACAAATATCACACCTCTGTTAATAATCCCATTCTCCTCCCGTGGAGTGTTGAGTGAGAATGGCCCCCATCATCTAGTGTATTTTTACATGCTGGTTTCCTAGCTGGCGAATTGTTGGGAAGGATAAGAAGGTGTGGTCCTGTTGGAGAAAGTGTGTCACTGAAAGTGGGCTTTGAAGTTCCAAAAGCCCACACCCAGCCTAGTCTCTCTCACTCTGCCTACTGCCTTTGGATCAGGGTGTAAGCTCGCAGCTCCATGCATTCATGCCACCATGCTTCCTGTCATGACGACATGGATTAACCCTCTGACTGTATGCAGGCCTCCAATTAAATGCTTTCTTTATAAGATTGTCCTTAGTCTGGTGTCTCCTTACAGCAATAGAACACTAACTAGGACACCTCCTCATGTGAATTTCCTGCTGAATCATGAATCTACAGAAGGCAACATCATGAAAATACTCTCCAGGGTCACTACCATCCTTGATGCTAGGAGGGCATGGGCTGCTTGCTATCTGCCATGTGTTGCTCACCCGGCTCTTTCTGTCCTCTTTGCAATTCTGCTCCTTAACTTAGGTTAGAGCTTTTGTTACTTCTGCCCACAGATGGTAATTTCTTTAATGCATCTGTTGCTCACTGAGTTCTTGCCCTAGTATTCTGACCTAAGACTCTGCCCCTTTAGAACTGTGATGGATAATTTGCTGTGTCTCAGAAAAACATCAACAACAAAATATTAGGTATACTTAAGAAACTAAAATAAATGGAGGGAAACAGTCTGGTAAGTCAGTAGTATAGTAGTTCTCCCCAAATTCTATAGTCAGGGTTCTTCAGGGAAACAGAACCAGTAAGATACACAGACATGAAACAGGAGTGAAGCCCTGAGGGCCAGCAGAATGAATGGAAATATGCAACTCTGGTTGTGGGGGAGGTGGGAGTGGGGGTCCAGAGAATGTACCAGAGACCTGGGAAGGGAGAGACTCTCAGGACTCAAAGGGAGTCCTGAAATGTCCAACAGTGGGGAGAGGGAACTTGTAGAGTCCACCTCCAGTAGAAAGACAGGGCATCAAATGGAGGGATGGTGTTGCCATCCCATAGTTAAAAACTCTGACCCAGAATAGTTCCTGTCTAAAAGGACTGCAGGGACAAGAACGGAGAAGAGAAGAGACTGAGGGGAAGGAGGTCCAGCTCCCAGCCCAACTTGGTTCCACCTCAAGGAGAGGCTCCAAGGCCTGACAAGGTCCAGCTCCCAGCCCAACTTGGTTCCACCTCAAGGAGAGGTTCCAAGGCCTGACACTATTACTGATGCTATGGTGTGCTTACAGACAGGAACCTAGCATGGCTGTCCTCCGAGAGGCCCAACAAGCAGCTGACTGAGACAGATGCAGATACTTACACCCAACCAATGGACAGAAGCCAGGGACCCCATGGTTGACTTAAGGAAAGGCTAGAAGAAGCTAAGGAGGAAGGCAACCCAATAGGAAGACCAGCAATCTCAACTAACCTAGACCCCTGAGATTTCTCAGACACCTAGCAACCAACCAGACAGCATACACTAGCTGATAACTGTAGACCTCGCTTGTCATCAAAGAAACGTTCCTTTGGGACAGCTTAAGACCATTACTGAAAACCACAACTAACCAAAATGCACAGAACAGGAGATGTCCTGGCAAATCCCAACTGATATATCTACAACACAATTCCTACACCTAAAGCTCAGAGATCACTGAAAACGAACGGCCAGAAAGATTGTAAGAGTCAGAGGAACAGGAAGTTCGCTATGAGATTTTTTGTCCCCAAGAAATGTCAGAGAAAAAGGCTATATCTACGAAGTCCTACCAAAATAGCTGCCCACACGAAGACCTGAACAGTGATACCAGCAGACATGGTAGCATGGAAGGAGGAAAATTCTTGGGATGTCAACCCTAAGCAAAGGACTACAGGCAACTGGAAAGTGCTGAGAGCAGGAGAAACCATCTTCACCAGAAAAGAAACCTCAGTTGGTTGTACAATACCAAGCGGCTAGCCCTGAGCTCACATATGTACAGGTAACATTGTACACACTGAGAAGGTTGTATTGATGTATTTAGGAATGCGTGACTGTGGTGAGAGTGTGTGTGTGTGTGTGTGTGTGACAACAGTTAAAGTAAAAGAGGCCATGAATTTTAGAGAAAGAAATGGGGGGAGGGGTTTGCATATGGGAGGAAAGGGAAGGAGCAGAAATGATGTAATAATATTATAATTTCAAAAATAATGCCTGTACTAGAAGGCCCTATGTGAATGCTTAAATGTAAATTATGACACCTGCTATGATCCCAGTCATGTAATGACATTCCTTTTGGGGCATTTTCTTTAAAAAAAAAAAAAATGTGTGTGTACATTCTTTTTTTAAAAAAAAAAGATACACAGACATATAGAGAGAGATTTATTATGAAGAACTGATTTGTGTCGGTCTCTTCACCTGCTGTCTGCAAGCTGAAAGTCCTCAAAAGCCACAGTTCCGGTTCCAGCCAAAAGTTCTTAAGAACCAAGGGGCACAGGGATATAAGACCCCAGTCTCAGTTTAAAGGCCCAAGAACCAGGAGTGCCAGAGCCCAGTACAAGAGGAGAGAGATGTCTAACTCAAGCAGTGCAAGTCTCTTCCTCTGCCCTTTTACCTTGGCTCTTGTGAATTGGGTTATGCCTACCAGCATTGGCAAGGGTGTCTTCTTGCTCAGTCTACCAACTCAAATGCCAACCTTCAGAAAAAGCCTCAGAGACGCATACATAAGTACAACTTACTAGCTCTCTGGGGCCCAACTCCCTGAATTCGCCTGAATTGGAGTCATCTAGTAACGAAGTCACCATTGCATTGGTGGCATCACTTGGAGCCAGGAAGCCAGTCAAGTTACCACTGTGGTAATATGAGAGATGATGGAAGGGTCTGGGTCTAACTCTTGGACTTTCAGACACAAAAAGCCTTTAAGAGGCAGGGGAGCCAGCAAGGTAGAGAGCAGAGTCAGTCGTGGTTTCTGTCCTACCTGCTCACATTGTTAGAGATGCTTGGAATGACGTTCTCCTGATGTAGTACCAGTCATTCGTTTCGTGGGCATGTTAGATAGTCTTGAATTACTTTCCCCTTTGCACTTTTCTCTTTGGCTTTAATTGTTCATGAAAAGCATAGATACAGCTCAAATAAAACCAAAATTTTACTATATAAAGAAAGCTTAGATTACCTTTGGTGTGAAAACAACTGGAAGATGGAAATGCATCCTGAATATTCGGTCTTCTCTTTTGCATCCTGTGGGGCTGGGGAATGACTCTGGTTTGCTCAGTAATGTGGAACACTTGCTGCACCATCATGATCACCCATGTTACAAGCTGGGCAGTTCGTGTGTACTTGTATCCCCAGCAGGAGGGAGATCATGGCTTTCTAGCTTCCAGCCTAGCTGAAAAAACCACAGTTCGTATGTTCAAGGACAGACCCCACCTCAGAGGAATAAGAAAAGAGGACAGAGGATTCCTGCTCCTTCTCCTGGACCCAGGTGTGAACACAAGTGCATGCAGCTGCACATACATGTGAATACCACCAACACACACACAGAGAGAAGTAACTTTTTTATAAGTGCATTGGATAATTTGCACTCTTTTAAACCAACGGCTCAAAACTGCCTCTTATCACTTCTGTAGAACTTTTGTTTCTTAAGATTTAATCCGCATGGTGGAAAATGCCAATCACAGAGCAAGAAATAGGATCTCATGGAAGCAGGATAGAAAATGTAAGAAAAGGCTATCGACTGGATTCAGAATTGCTAGGCTCACTTTGCCCTTTGAGGTTCATCTTTACTTACCCATAAACATGCAACAAGAATGCAACTTCATCCATATCCAACATAGTAAGCATACATGCATGTGAACACACACAGAGAGGCATTCACATACACACACTAAGCACACACACACACGCAAACACACACACATTTCTCTTCGGCAAACTATTTTGTAACTTTCACTCTTTCTAACATGCCCTTTATGTTTGGGATTGGAGAAATATTTTGATAAAGGTAGGAAGGCTCTGAAATGATTGAAAAATGATTCCATCCGGGAGGCCAACAGAAAGGTCAGTGGAAGGATTTTAAATGTTTCTGTTCTTTTGGAAGAAAAATGAGGGACTGATTAAGACTCTTCTGAACACCTTCTTCTCAAGAAGATGCATCACCATCCCTGACACATCTGAACTCCACTCTGTAACAACCACCCAGTTAGCTAGTGGAGTATAAAACAAAATGTACAAACTCTTTGTATAAGACCAGATTTTCTGATTAGGACTCAGTCTTATTAATGCTACCAATCATTGCTGTCCAACAGTATTTGGGTTCTCAGAGACCAACAGGATTTCTCATCTCTGCCCTTTGGAGTCAGAGGCAGCTCTGTGACCTGCTCTGGACAATGAACATGTGATGAACATGTAACATGTTTCCCACTATGTGTCTGTGTTCAACCATGCAGCTTGCTCCTCTTCTCCCATGGAGAGATTCACATGCATTGAAATTGAAAAACAAAGCTGAAAAGGAGCAAAAAGTGAGTTCAAACCAAGCCTCAGAGAATAAGATGCAGGGGACACTTCTGAGAACAGAAATATATTTGATATTCTTGAGCTACATATCAAATTAAAAATATTTTTTAAAAAGAACTTAGAAACCCATGCAGCTGGGAATTTGCCTCTTCCTCATGTCGTGAAAACTGTAGACATTTACTGATAGGGTACGCCATAGGGAGCCTCTGCAGGCAGAGGATGCACATGGAAGTGAAGGAGAAAAGACACCCCAGGTCCGGAATCTAAGCCTGTTATCATTCTCCTGCTCTGCTTTAAGAGCATGGGTACCCATGCCAATGAAGGGTTCTCTTTAGAGCATCAACAAAAGAGTTCAGCTAGACTGGCCTACAACAAAACCTACTGTTTAGCCAGTCCCACCCACCATAGTTTCCAAGTAGTGTTTGATATCCATTCTTGAATATAAACTGACCCAAGAGATTAAATCACTTAGTTAATTGAAGATGGAAAGACATATTCATGATAGCCACTGCTTCTCATTGTCTGAGGAACCTCTAAAAACAAAGCGAACAAATTAAGACATTTGAGAATGCATACAATAAGCCAGGTAGGGTGTCACATGCCTGTACGACCTGCACTAAAAACACAGAAACAGAGTGATCTAGAGCTTGAAGCTAGTCTGGGCGATGCAGTATGGCCCAGTCTCAAAATCAAAAACAAAGATAACACTAACATTCCTTAGAAAATGAGAAGAAATTACTACATCTATAAAAGAAGGAGTATTCAAAAGTAGGAATACAAAAGAACAAAAGAAAAGAACAAAAGAAAATCTCTTGAAAATTAAAAATGAGCCCACAGGTAGGTTAGCTTATCCTAGGTGGTCATGCACACATCCATAGAGCTGCCCTAAATGGACCCATCAGGATATATTATATGTTCGTGTGTGTGTGTGTGTGTGTGTGTGTGTAGCAATAATAAAGAAGAGTACACCTTCTGCTGGAGACCTACATAAGGACACTGGAAGAAGGAAGATTCACTCTTCTTCTTCGCCTGCGTGCCTTGTGGGACTGAGCTGCTACATCCTTGGACTTCCATTCACAACTGCTGCTGACCATCGTTCGGGAGTCAGACACAGACTGTGAGTCATCAACAAATTCCCTACTATATAGAGACTACCCATAAGTTCTGTGGATCTAGAGAACCCTGACTAATACAAAGAGGTCATAAGGTGGAGAGGAAAATGGGAGGAGTTGGAAGAGGAGAGCATGAGGTGGAAATAATGTAGAATTCTCATATATGAAATTCTCAAAATGATGATGATAACAATAATAATAAATGTTTAAAAATTTAAAAACATGCCAATTAATGCCCAATCCAATGTATTTCTACATACATTTTCTACCCAGAAGGCTAAAAGTGGATGTTAATAATCTAATAAACTTTGCTAGTCCATACTCAGATCTCCCAGACTATTATGCTTATCCCACACTCTACCTTCCTAGATCTCTGATTTAGCTTCATCTCTAGGTCAAGAGAACCCATCCTTAAAGGAGATGTCATAAGTAACTTACAGCCTGCTGAACTCCTACACTGTCTTGGTCAGAGATCACACCAGATCCTAGGCTCTTAAGCTATAGAGTCCATCCTCATGGTCACATGTATTTTATTGATGTAGTCATGCCTTAAGCTTTACTGTGCTCATGGGATTGGAATAATTGTTACCAGGAGACTTTTCCCCCAAATTTTACAATAAATATAAGATAAACTAAGACTCTAGAAGTTTGATCCAGTACTGGCTAACTAAGTTGTGCTAAACCCAGTTTCCTTCAGGGACCCTGTCCCCCCATAACATAAGGAATACAAACAATGACAAATTGAAAAATAAACCTAAAAAGTCCCAGATAGTTAGTGGGGATTGAAAGCATAATTTCATGGGATAGCTGTTGCTTAGCTTGCATGAGCCCTAGATATGATTTTCTTAAAGGAGTTTCGCTTACATAAAGGAGAAAATAGTCAAAGAAATATATGTCAACAAGCCTCTCAAAGGTTACATATTCCCACACTGAGAGGGTCTCCTGGGGTCTCAGAACATTTGATGGAAAAAATTCTATTTTAAAATATCTCATCACAACATTCAAATCACTATGGGTAAAGAAATTATCTTACTGTTTCTAGATTTGAAGTCCATGGTGATTATTGGTGGGGGAAATCCAAGTAAAAAGGGTTTTATTTGGAAACAGTATCTGATGTCTGAACAGTGAATCCTGGGATCCAGAAGAGAACGGACCAAATAAAAAAATTATTTCCAACCTAGAATACTCTCCAGAAATCTAGGGTGAGGGCATTAAAGTTTGAAACTGTTTGTATCTTGTGGTTCATATATCAGGTATGCTTGATCAAATCAAAAGACCAAGCCAAGAGATCCAGGGAATAAAATCCATTAGAAGACAGAGGCCCATCAATCAACACAAATACAGCTGTGAGCCGGGCAGTGGTGGCGCACGCCTTTAATCCCAGCACTTGGGAGGCAGAGGCAGGCAGATTTCTGAGTTCGAGGCCAGCCTGGTCTACAGAGTGAGTTCCGGGACAGCCAGGGCTACACAGAGAAACTCTGTCTCAAAAAACAAAAACAAAAACAAAACCAGAAATACAGCTATGGACTGCTGGTCTGCATGGGAATGAGGCAGTGAAAAGTTGGGTAATGAAGTCTTTGTGAACAGCCAAAAAGGCAGGGTTTGGAGTGCTTCAGGATAGCTAGCCTCAGGTATCCTTGAGAGCAACATACCTGGAAAGAATAGGAAGTTCCCTCCCTTCCCCTCCTTTACCCCTCTCCTTCCCTCTCCCCCCTCCCCCCATGCCTCTTTCCGTAGATCTCTTCCTCTAGAGTCTTTGTAATATCCCTGAAGATAAGCTGGCAAACATGTTTCCCTGAGGACTGTGAACTGACCAAGCAAGTTAGTCAAACTTAAGACATGGGTTACAGGACCACTGATTTACAACAGTTAGTCCTGTAGAATAGTTTGGGGTTTGTGACCAGTAGCTACCAGGGGATGGTAGCTTTGGGTGTCTGCTGCTGCTACAGCATTCCTTGCTTTCAGGTCTTCTCCCCTTTTTTTTCTGTAACCCAGAGCCCAACTAGCGTTGCTTGTTGGAATGTTGACTGATCACGTTGGCTTGATCTTGTGCAGGTCTTCTGCAGACCACCAAGCTACTGTGAGTTCCAGGGCACAATGGCCATGTCGTTCACAGAGGGGAGCATTTCAAAGCTCTCCTTCCCATAAATCTCTACATCCAGTATTTCTTTCTTTCCATCCTTGCCTGTCCTTAGTGGGGTTGACCACCAAGATTTGCTGAGTGTACAGTCACCTGTCTATACTTGCGAAACTATGTGCGCAAAACACCACATCCTAAAGTGGATATATGGATCTAATTGGAAGGAGTTTTTATAGCTTCATCTCTCGGTAATTTCTTTTCCTTGAGCCAAACACTACTTCCTCAGGACTCTCCCCTAGCTCCATGCTTTACCCGTGGTCCTGTCACAGTCTCCACTTGTGGCACCATCACCATCGTCTGCTCTACCTCTCTACTCTCGCCCTTCTTCAAGGGGGCAGATCTAATACCTTCTGTGTTCTCAGATAGTCCTTGGGGATGCTTAGTAGTGAGTTCTTCTAGTTCTCCACCCTCTCTGTTGTGCTCTGATACCAGGGGAGCCTGCCTTTACACAACCTGAACAAGTCCTCCTTCAAATTCATCTTTGCAGATAACACTGCACCCTTCACACAGAATCCTCAATATGCTCACTGAATTTTTAAACTACGCAGTAGTCAATCGATATTCGATTTTATGACACACTGTCGTTTGAAAGGCGAAGGAGAGGAGTAATCTTGAGGGACTGTTATAATAGGACTCTTGAATGTTGCCCTGGGGTCTAGCAACGTATGAAAATGTTAATTTGATGGCTAAAGGAAAAAATTTAAAAATTGCTAGAAGAAAAAGTAAGTGGTATGACAATGTCCAATGTCATGTCCACAGTATGAATGACAGCAGAGTCACAGAGAATCCAGACTGAAATCTTGCCTATGCTCCTCAGAAGCTGCAATCTTTGGATTAATTAATGTCTTTGAGTCTCAGTTTTATTCTTGCAAAAATTCAGAGAACGATAGTAGCCGTGTCCTGTTCATTTGCTTCAATTGCTCATGCCTGTGAAGAGTTTTGTGCAATGGTTAGCGTACATCATAAAATCCAGGCTCCGTTTGTACTGTCAGGTGTCAGTGGCTGATACCAGGAGTGCTGGCTTGGGGATCAGAGGTAGTTAGTTCTTCCACAGCAGTGATGGCTGCAAGGGGAGAAGCAGATCGAGAGTAGCAGGATTCAGGAGAGTTGTAACACTCACTCCCAGATCCAATATGGCTAAAAGAGACAGTGTTTGCTTCAGACCTCATCTTTTCAGACCTAATAGGGGCCCTATGTCTACTACCATGAAAATCTGCCCCTGCCAGAAAGCCCCCAGAGTTTGGTATAAGTTAAGATGGGGCTCAGGAGAGGGAGAGCTTGGGTTTTTCTCTCTCACTGTTGGATGTCATAACAAGTTGGAGGGTTAAACCTGAGACCAACGTTAAATTAACACTAGCGAAGCATTTCTCAGCATTTAGTGCATGGCTGTGTGCTTGGTAGTTTGTGTACCTCTACTTACTTAATCTTCTTAGGCTTGCAATGAACTTTTGTTACCTCTAGTTGATGATGATGATGATGATGATGATGATGATGATGATGATGATGATAGTGGTGATGATGATGATGATGATGACTGTTCACCACATTCACAGACTTAGCATCATCAGTTACTGTACTAACCCCTTAATTGCTTCTCCTCATCTCCATCTATAACCCTTTGAGGTAGGAGCAATTTTAATCCTTCTGTTTTTAAAATTGGTTATTTTATTTATTTACAATTTAAATGCTATCCAGATTCCCCTTTTCCCCTCCACAAACCCCCAGCCCATCATCCCTCCCCCTGCTTCTATGAGGGTGCTCACCCACCTACCCACTTACTCCTGTCTCACTCCTCTAGCATCCCCCTATGCTGGGGCATCAAGCTTCCACAGGACCAAGGGCCTCCCCTCCCATTGATGCCAGATAAGGCCATCCTCTGCTACATATGTGGCTGGAACCATGGGCTCCTCCATGTGTGCTCTTTGGTTGGTGGTTTAGTCCCTGGGACCTCTGGGGGTTCTGGTTGGTTGATATTGTTGTTCTTCCTATGGGGTGCATACCCCTTCAGCTCCTTCAGTCCTTCCCCTAACTCCTCCATTGGCTGTGAGCATCCGCATCTGTATTACTCAGGTGCTGGCAGAGCCTCTCCAGGGACATCCATATCAGGTTTCTGTCAGCATGCACTTCTTGGCATCAGCAATAGTGTCTGGGTTTGGTGTCTGCATGTGAGATGGATCCCCAGGTGGGATAGTCTCTAGATGGCTTTCCTTCAGTCTCTGCCCCATTTTTTGTACCTGCATTTCCTTTAAACAGAAACGATTCTGGGTTAAAAATTTTGAGGTGGGTGGGTGGCCTTATCCCTCAGCTGAGGGCCATGCCTATCTACTAGATACGGTCTCTACAGGTTCTATCTCCCCTTTGTTGGGTATTCTGGCTAATGTCATCCCCATTGGGTCCTGGGAGCCTCTCGCTTCCCTGGCATCTGGAACTTTCTAGTAGCTACCCCCAGTTCCTCACCCCCCATGGCTACATATTTCTATTCAATTTCCTGACCCTCTGCACTTCTCTCCTGCCCTCCCCCCTTTTCCCTCCCTTTCCTCTCTCCCTCCCAGGGTCCTCCCTCTACCTCCTGTGATTTTTTTTGTTCCCCCCTCTAAGTAGGTTTGAAGCAGTCACACTTTGGTCTTTCTTCTTCTTAAGTTTCATATGATCTGTGGGTTTTATGGTGGGTGTGGGTATTCTGAGCTTTAATCCTCCTTTTTTAAATGACAAACTAGAAGTACCAATAGATTCAGTAAATTTCCAAAGTCACTAATCTGATGAGCGATGGGGAGAATTCAAACCTCCAGTTTCTACCCCCCCAGAGTTCAAACATTTTTCCCTGAAAGGTCAAGCCAAATTCAAGCACAAACATGTTGATCTTAAAACTGAAAGACATTGAGTTATTACATCCTTGTCCTGTGTGAGGTCCAAGGTCTTTTGAATTCAAAAGTCTATTTTTCTTCTTGATAACTCCATTGGCACCATCTCCGAGTAAATTATCTATTACCTGCCTAGCTTCTGATGCTTTATTAATCTCCAGCTTGAATTTTCCCTTACTGTTATCCTTTGCAACCACCCCAAACAATGTCACTCCTGCGACATTAGAAGATCTATCTTTAGGGAAATTTTTCAATGAGAGAACACTGAGTACATGATCCATTAAGAGTAACCAACCTGGAATGTCCTTATCAGTCACCAGGCTATCACTAGTTCTTCATTTATTGGGTTTTCTCCCAGTATGTACTTAGGATCTTAGGTCTGAACCAATCGTCTTATGGACCAAGAGCCAAAATAGCCTGGTAAAGACAGATAGTTCATTGTTTACAGAAAAACCCTACCAGAGCACAGGGCAGGTGTATTTCTGTCTTGTTCAGGGTCCATACTTGCTGGCAACCTCTAATCTGCCTAGCATGGGGATGGCACCCTGCCCTCTGTCTCCCCGCCAATCTCTCATTGGTCCTCACTTCAACTCCTTCCATGCATGGTCACAGCCATGGCAGGTCATCACAAACGCTTTCAAGGCCTTCAGTTTCTACTGTAGCCTCTCAATATCATTAGCCCTCAGCCCTTGTCACCTAGGATCTTTTCCTTGCCTGGGATCTATTCTACCACATGCCCACTGTCCATCAGACTGCTCATGTTCTTCCTTCCCTTTGAACTAAGGAGTCCAAAGCTTTATAACTTCCTCATTGAACACATCTTTAGTGTCTTTGCCCTCTTCTGACTCCATCCCACCTGTTAGGGAAAAAACTGAGCTGGTTAAACTCAGATCTTACCAAACAGAACGGTTCTTAATCATCAGAACCTGGCTGTATCCTTACCATAACTTTCTGTAGCTCTCTAAGCCCTCTTCCTTCATTAGAGATGCATTCTTTTAACCTTGTCTTCTCAACAAAATGACCCCTGGAATCTCTCTTGCTTCTCTAAGTAACCCCTTGGTGCCGTCACAGGCATAAAAGCATATTCCATTGTCTCCCATTTTCAATACAAGACAAACCTCCAAATCCTTAACAGACAAAGCTTCATTTTCCTGTTTTATCTCAGAACAGCCTTTCTGACCAGCATTTCCACTTCTTTGTCTTCCGCGTGTTCTCTAGCTCACTAACTCACCCAATAGGGCTTTACTCCCAACCGCTCCACCCAACTGCTTTTATCAGACTATTAGTGAGGTCTCCGAGGCTGTGATGGTTAATCTTATGTGTTAACTCAACTAGGCTGAATCATACCACTGGCTTTTCTGTTTCTCCGGTTTTCAGACAGCATGGTACTAGATTTCTTGGCCTCCACAATGGCATTACCAGTTCCCATAAAGCATCCCTTCTTTAAACACTTAGGATGATTTCATGAGCAGTCCTGGGGTGTTGATTTGAGCCTACAGTGTCATCCATGGTAGACAAGTTCTCTACTATTGAGCTACAGCCCTTGCCCTTGTTCTCAAATATTCACGTATGTCCCATTGATTCTGTTTCTCTGGAGAAACTAATATAGTCTTAACTAATATAGCTGCCAAACCCAGTGTTTACTTATACTTTATGATTTTTCTTCAATCTCAAAGGAAAGTGAAACAATGAACTACTCCCTTGTTCTTAAAACAAATGAAACCTTTTTCTTCTGTGAAGACATTCTCCTGAATCTCCTACCTTCTTACCCATCATTTCTTTCCCTAAGTCCTTTATAAACATCCTCCCTCACTCCCCAGATGCTCCCAGTACACCTCTCATTTGACCCCCTCTTTCTCCCCAAGTGACTTCTTAGTTGTAACTGTTCCTGCATGCCAATGACTTCCACACTTACAGCCAGACTACCCTGAAAAGATTCATGTCTCTAGCTGCTTGGTTCACTTCTAAACTTGGATATCCAGCAGGTATTTTAAGCACAACAAGGGCTAAGGATCCCAGAGTCGGCACTGTGCAATTAGACTAAAAGAGTTATAGTCTTCGGTGGTAGTCTGTCTTAGTTAGTGTTTTATTGCTGTGAACAGACACCATGACCACGGCAACTCTTAAAAGAACAAAGTCTATAAATTATGTCAATACAAATGTTAAAATATAACACTAGGGGTTAACTTAAAGAATAAAAAAGATTTACTATTTGTTTTGTATAAGTACACTGTCAAAAAAAAAAAAAAACGGGCAGTGGTGGGGCACACCTTTAATCTCTGCACTCGGGAGGCAGAGGCAGGCTAATTTCTGAGTTCGAGGCCAGCCTGGTCTACAGAGTGAGTTCCAGGACAGCCAGGGCTACACAGAGAAACCCTGTCTTGAAAAACCCAAAAAATAAGTACACCAGGTCCCATTACAGATGGCTGTGAGCCACCATGTGGTTGCTGGGAATTGAACTCAGGACCTCTGGAAGAGCAGCCAGTGTTCTTAACCACTGAGCCATCTCACTAGCCCCTAGGGATTAACTTTTAAGACCTCATGATTACCTGAACCTGTTGGAATGTTTTTGAACTCTCCTGTGAGCCAGGTCCCAAGTCTGACCCCTGTTGTTAAATCCTATTACCAGCTCTGACAACTATGACCATCCCTGTAGCCTGCACAATCATAAGCTTACCTAACCCCTTCCACTCTGTTCAAACCTCCTTCAAATCCATATTCCTTTAAGAAAACCAAGGATTTTACTGCATTTTCTTACAGGGTAGAGAATGTTTTAAGAGAGGGATGTTCTATGTAGCACATATTGGCCTGGAAATCACTATGTAGCCCAGGTTGGCCTGAAGTGTTCCGATTACCATGCCTCAAAATGATTATCTCAATAGAGTTCTGAGTTCTACAGATGCTTATGACCTTAAATGACCTCTACTGGGACTCCCAGGCAGCCATGACTTCCCTGGGAAGAGTTTCCACACCATTTCCATTCCTTCACAGCACACAAATCTCCTGTGCTTTCAGATTGTAATTAAAGTTCAGTGGTTGCCTCTGGCAGCAGGGGCGTGGCCCCTGAGGCTTTCGGAAATGTCCCTTCAGTTTGGACACAGTCCTTAGCACAAACTGGAAACACTAGGTGCTGTCTGCCAGGTTTCCTCTCCCAGATTCTGCATCACTTCCTGAAGCTTTCACCTTGAAAGCTCCACTCTCCACCACAGTGGCATTCAGACACCTGAGCATTAACCAGAATCATGAAACAACAGAAGAAAGCCTGGGGCCCTGCATAAAAAACAACAACAAAAGTTCAAATCCCAACCACATGCTTACTCTTAGTGTGACTTCAGGCATATTGCTAAAGGCCGAACCGGATTTTCTAGGTTTCTCATTTGAAGTCTTCAAAGGAATATCTACCACGGTTTAGTTGCCTGAGAGACTTAATTATTCGCAAGTTAAACTGACTGGGGCATAATAACAAGAGGGAAAAAGCTACATTTGGATATGAGGTATGTGTGGAAGAACATGGAGGGAGCAGTGCTCTCAAGAACAAAACAGGGTTTTCTCGATGAACATACTGGGGTGGGGGGATTCTGGGAGTGAGATTTTAGAAGATCAGAGGTGAGAGAAGGAAGTTCTATGCTTAATTATGTATGCATAAGTAGTCTCCTCTGGGTATTTTTGGTGGAGTGTGTGTGTGTGTGTGTGTGTGTGTTCATGATTATATAAATCCCCTGAAGAGAGGATTTACAGCAACCCACACATGTGGAATTTCTGTTTCCCTTTGATCTGTACCTCTTACCTGCTGAGGCCCAGCAGGCATGCTCCTCCTACCCCAGCATCCGCTTTCACCCTGTGCCAACTGTGGTGGTGTGAAAAAAAGACCCCCATAAGTCCATAGGGAGCGGCCATATTAAGAGGTGTGGCCTTGTTGGAAGCAGTGGTCACTGGGGGCAGGCTTTGAGGTCTCAGATGCTCAAACCACGCCCAGTGTGGCAAGGCATCTCTTTCTGCTGCCTGCAGATGGTGATGTAGAACTGTCAGCTCCTTCTCCAGAACCATGTCCATCTGCATGCCACGATGCTTCCTGCCATGAAGATAATGAACCAAACCTCTACAATATAAACAGCCCCAATTAAATGTTTTCCCTTGTAATGAGTTGCCGCACATGCTCATGGTGGTTCTTCGCAGCAATAGAACTCTAACTAAGAGACCAGGCACGTTGCTGCAGCATATTCTGGCCCTGGTCCTTGCATCACTGTCTCCTTCTGATCATCCACATTCCATGAAGATGTCATTTTGGGAGAGATGTTGTACTGGCTGGTTTTGTGTGTCAACTTGACACAAGCTGGAGTTACCACTTATCTGCCTCTTTTGAGGAAATACTTCCCTGAGATCCAGCTGTAAGGCATTTTCTCAATTAGTGATCAAGGGGGGGAAGGCCCATGGTGGGTGGTGCCATCCCTGGGCTCTATAAGAAAGAAAGCTGAGCAAGCCAGGGGAATCAAGCAAGCCAGCAAGGAACATCCCCCCATGGCCTCTGCATCAGTTCCTGCTTCCTGACCTGCTTGAGTTCTGGTCCTGACTTCCTTTGGTGATGAACAGCAATGTGGAAGAGTAAGCTGAATAAACCCTTTCCTCCCCAACTTGCTTCTTGGTCATGTTGTTTGTGCAGGAATAGAAACCCTGACTAAGACAGATGTCTTTTCTGAATACTTACTCTGCAGTTACATACACACACACACACACACACACACACTGCACACTCTCACCATTCTCATGGTCATATCATCTTTGTTTAATTCCCCCCCCCATTGTTATTTATCACAATCAAATGTTACCTTGTGCAATTATGTGATAATGTATTTGAGAGACACATCCTCAAATGCATGACTTCCTGACAGTGGAAACTCTGTCCACCTGATACCTTATTACATCCCAGTACCTAGCCATACCTAGCACCAAAGCAGATTTTCAATAAATAAACTTGTAAGACTCTGTCGAGCCTTAACTTACTGGAGACCCCTACCCCCCCCCCCCCCCCCCCAGTGAACACATGGAGTCAGGGATTGATACAAAATGCAAGAGGAATTTATTAATTCAGCATGCTGAGATCGTTCTGCATACCAAGACAGGAGAGCAACCACTCGGAGCCCATTCAGGGACCTTATATATGGATTGTAGAGCAGCAGCCATTAAGCACAATGTGATTGGCAGAACAGTGTGACTTTTAAACTGATTAGTCTTTAGGGAATGAGGTAGCAGGGGCCTAATCAGCCCCTCCCTTCTAGCCTATGTGAACCTGTTTCTTCCAGAAGGGGAGGGGTGCCCACGTGCTAGGAAGGAGGAGAGGACCCTGGTGGAATATCTCAAAGTTCCTGAGCTGACTTTTCAAACTAAAACTTCTGACAGTTTCAGAAGTTCTCTATGCATCTCTCCACCCCCACTCAAGATAGTAGTTTCCCAGGCAGGAGACTAGTTTGGGAAAGACAAGAAAAAAAACAAAAAACAAACAAACAAAAAAAAACCAAGAAGTCAGCTTAGCTTTAAAAATAGTCACCTGAGGTGGGGTTGAAGCCTGGGGGAACAGTGCTGGCTCAGCATGCACCAGGCTTTGTGTAAGATTGCCAGCACCACAATAAAAGCAAAAAGGACTGCCTTTAGTGGGCTGGGGATGTAACAGAGTAGTAATGTGCTTACCTATTGTGCATGAGGCCTAGGTTCAATCACACACACACACACACACACACAAAGCTATCTATACTGAATGAGTTGTAACTTGCAATTACATCTCTGAAAAGACATCCTACTCACCAGATCTTCAAATAACCTTTCCAAATAAGCAGAATGAGCTCAGGTGGATGTACTAGTGTGTTTATTTACATTCCAGTACATTGTTTCTGCCGTTCACTATAACTGGTTTCCTGGGTAAGCTCCATATTTCATTTTATGAATTTAATATTCTTAATCTCTTCAACTTACTAACTGCATAATCTAGAGAAAACTATTTTTCCATCTACAAAATGGGAATTTAGAAATCTACCTCACAGGAGTGCCCTAAGAATTCTGAGACATCATTTATCAACAAGCACAGAGTGACCTCTTCTTTATAATTTATTTTTATTTTATGTTCATTCATGTTTTGCCTGCATGTATACCTGTGTGAGGGTATCAGAAGCCCTGGAAGTGGAGTTATAGATGGATGTGATCTGTCATGTGCATGCTGGGAATTGAACCCAGGTCCTCTAAGAAGAACAGCTAGTGCTCTTAACTACTAAACCATCTCTGCAGCACCCCAGAGCAACCTCTTCATAGTTGGCAGTCAACAAAATATTCTCTATCTGCCTCCCTAAACCTTTATGATTATAGCTCCTTAACAAATGTCTACATGATACTAAGCATATGACATAATGACATTTTCCAGACTTAAGAAGAGTTGCTGAACCTTAATTATAATGTGAGGCCTTGAGAGACAGGAGGCGCTGATGAGCTAAGCCTGGAAACATTCCAGATAGTCAAAAGGACCAAAGATAACCGTTATAAGATAGTGTGTGTCCTTGAGAGACTGGAGGCGGCTGAGGAGCTAAGCTAGAAAAACATTCCAGACAGTTGAAAGGACCAGAGATAACCATTATAAAATGAGATAGCAAGACCAGGTGCAGATGTGTCTCAGGCCCCACACAATAGGCAGAATTCTCTGTTGCCAAGGACAGGCCATAGTTACAGGTGGGTGGTAACAAGCTGACATCATCATGGTGGGCCTCCAATCATGTTTAACCACCAATGCAGGCCCGCCCTTTTATGCTGTTGCCAGACTCTCCCCTCCCTCCCCCAAATATATATATAAAAAGTATATAAAAAAATGTGTACCTTACTAACCCGGGGTCGCAATTGCCCTGTTGGTAGGGCGGCCCCAGTGCACTGGATTCAATAGGCCTCATGCTTATTGCATCACTCTCAGTCTCTGTGTCTTTGTGGGGTGGGCCGCCTAGGTGTTTGGATGTTCGAGTCCAACAATAACTACTTCTAAAAATATCTAAGACCCTTGCTTAATCTGCCTTTGACCTTGACATCTTTCAATACTGACTATTTGGAAGCTTACTTGCATTCTTGACTAACATTCACTGAAAAGCTTTGGGTAAGCAACTCATTGTTGCTACTTATAATGTGGCTCTTTTCCCTTTAAGAAGCCTTCAATACATGGGTTCAACTGTAATTTTTAATGGATAAGATCAACCCGAATAACGACAGAAGGTATCTCATAAGAAAAATCATGCACAATAACTCTTAATGATTAATAAACCCAAGGAACTTAATGAACTATATCCTGCTGGAGTCTGGTTAAGCAGAACAACCTATGAAATCATTACCCTTTGATACCTTTTTGATACCTTTTTGATAGCAGAAAGTGTGACACAATTGAGGAACTGGAATATCTTCAGTCTCCAATGATCAATGAATTCTAAATCAGTAAGTCCTTAAAGTCCTGCTTCACTATAAACTACTTGAGGGCAAGGACTATGTATTAATTTTGAGAGTCACGATTATCTGAACACATTGTTTTTTTTGAAATTATGTGAATATGTGTATGTGTGCCTATCTGTCTTCCATGCATGCACATGTGGTGCAGTACCTGCAGAGACCAGAAGGAGGCATCACACCACATTCCCGGGCGCAGGAGTTAACAAGCAGTTGTCTGTCACCTGGCATGGTTGCTGGGAACTGAAATCAGTTCCTCTAGAAGAGCAGTATACTCTCTTAACCACTGAGTCATTTCTCCCACCCTGTATTTGGATATATTAAATTAATGATTGGCTTCAAGGATTTTATGTTAATCAGCTTTTTGTTACTGTAACAAATGCATGAGGCAATTGTTTGCGACAGAAAGCTTCGGGTAACCCGCAGCCGTAGAGGCTCCAGTCTATGATTGATTGGCCACATTACTCTGAGCAACACAACATATTCTAGTAGGAGTATGTGAGGGACAAAACAACTCATTTCATAGCCAAGAGCAAAGGGGACAAGGGGACTGGGGTTGGTGGCCCACAATCCTCTTTAAAGGTGTATCCCAATAACCTAAAGACCCCCCACTGGGCCCCACCTCTTAAAGGCTCTGACTCTCAATAGCACCATCCAGGGAAACACACCTTTAACTCAGTGGCCTTTAAGAGACATTTAAGAACCAAACTGAAGTATTCAAATTAAAAACTAGATTCAGCAAAGCCAGAAACTACAAACAAGCTTTTCTTTGTCAAAGATATCCCATTTGTTAACATTGATTTCTATACAAAACATGTTAGTATTAATTTAGGAATAATTATATAAATGAAATGATAATAGAAAGATAATGGATATCATACAAACGTGTAAGAGATATTAAATATATGATATATTATGTTTCTCAACTGGTCTACTAACTCTAGTTGAGCCCCCAGGAAATAAAGTAACCACCACTGAACACCATTGAGGCAGCTAAGAAAAGACTCCTCAGGTTTGCCACAAAGCCCAATTTCTCTATAAAATGAACTTCTAATTCAAAACCACTAATAAAATCCTCAAGCAGGATGCAAGAGAATTGTTTGCATTCATCTGTCTCCCAGTAAGTGAGAAATCAGCTCAGAAACTTTGAGATATTCTACCAGGGTCCCCTCCCCCCTCTGAGAACATGGAAGAA
This sequence comes from Rhynchomys soricoides, assembly GCA_019843965.1. Taxonomy (NCBI): domain Eukaryota; kingdom Metazoa; phylum Chordata; class Mammalia; order Rodentia; family Muridae; genus Rhynchomys; species Rhynchomys soricoides. Next base: position 2,224,929 of record JADRCH010000007.1, on the reverse strand, counting down.
ACATGTTGGAAAGCACATAGGCTGGAAGGGAGGGCTGATTAAGCCCCTGCTACCTAATTCCCTAAAGACCAATCCGTTTAAAAGTCACACTGTTTTGCCAATCACATTGTACCTAATGGCGGCTGCTCTAAAATCCTATTTAAGGTCCCTGAACAGACTCCACGAGGTTGCCCTCCCGTCTTGGTATGTAGAGCGACCTCAGCATGCTAATGAATCAATAAATTTATTTCTCTTGCATTTTGCATCAATCCCCAACTTCGTGTGTCCATTGAGAGGGTCTTTGGTAAGTTAAGACTCCCCAGGGTCTTACAAAGTAACAGTAGTAAGCGTTGTCAAAATTAGTATTTACAGTTTCCAATGCATTTTCATGACATTGGTCTTTTATAGCCTGAGATCTGTGGATCCATGGAAGGTGTGCTGGGTGACTCCCTGGAAGCATAGTCAAGGTATAAATCGTATGCACATTTTCTATAGAGGACCATTCTGAACTGGTGCTGTAACCCAAACAAGAGGTGAAGACATAGTATCATTTACCTCCCATAAACTTGGTAAAGGTAAAGGGGACAATGAAGGGGACTCTAAGGTCTGTGCATTTCCTGAGCTCTGGGGGTGTTGTATTGATCTTAGTCTCCTATTTAGCCTTTAATCCTGGTTCTGAACTCAGAGGTCCTAATGCCTTGAAATGTTTTAGACAATAGCAATGTCTTTTCTTCTAATGAGGCGACTCTTAGTGGGACACTGGGTGGGAACTAGTCATGAGAAAGCCTAGGCTATTAGGCTCTGCAGCCCCAGGGAAGGGAGAAGGACTGGGAGCTGAGTTAATAACTGATGATGCCTACAAGAGGAACGTTTTTTAAGAGCTCTGCAGCGGGGCGTGGTGGCACACACCTTTAATCCCAGCACTCGGGAGGCAGAGGCAGGCAGATTTCTGAGTTCCAGGACAGCCTAGTCTACAGAATGAGTTCCAGGACAGCCAGGGCTACACAGAGAAACCCTGTCTCGAAAAACAAACAAACAAAAAAAACCCAAAAAACAAAAAAAGAGCTCTGCAGAGTGGCAACCCCAAGGGCTTGGCAAGTCTGCACCCATCCCCATATGCCTTGCCCTGTGGGGATCATACTCATTCATGTGTCTAACATTAGAAGGTGCCTTATATTAAAAGGCTAAACATAAGGACATTTGTCTCCCTGAATTCTGTGGACTGTCCTAGAGAATTGTGGAAGCCAAGATGGGATCCCAGGAACCCCAACTTGTAGTCACCTGGTGAGAACCACCCTGAGGACTGCCAACTGAAGTACGTGACCATCTTGAGGAACCAAGCCTTCATTGCATAGGACCTGGTACTAACTGCAGAGTGCCCGGAGCCACCTGGCCCAGAGCAAGGAGCAGTGCTCTGAAAAGAATGCTGATTACTATTTTAGGCAAATACCTAGATACTTTCCCATTCTCAGGTTTTACAACTTTAAGATATTTCCCCGTCCTTAGATTTTACGACTTTAGATACTGCCCCATTCTTAGGTTTTACATTAACTCTAAGTCAACTGCTTTGGGAGAATCAAAACCTATACTATAGACCCTCCACCCGCTGAGGTCTGTGCTGCCATGGCTACGAGGAATTTCCGTTGTGGTTTTTTTTTGCTTATAAGCTCATGCTGTTGTCTGTAATAAACGGAGCTTGATCAGAATCCTGTCTTGCTCTCCTTCTTCGCGTTTCTTGTCTCTCCCATACCTTTTCTCCAGGTTTTGAGGCCCCTGCTGACTGCCCTGCGGGTCGGGGCAGCAGAGAAATAGCGTAATAACGGAATCGAAGTGAAAACCCTCTGGTTAGCATCCACAGCAGAGTTGTGCAGTGTGGGAAAAGCACCCACACGTTCTGGAAACTAGAAGTGTAGATGAAAGGAGATCAGTTTGTTTTTCCTCTCCAGAAGGAATAGATGAGACTCAAAATGCTAGCAAGTCTCCACTTCTTTTTAAGGTACACAAACGCTGGGATAATGCACAGTCACTCTCTCGAGGAGCTCAGGTCTTTGCTGGGATAAGGGGTGTAGAAGTTGGGTTAAGTGCATTGAAATGAAAGGTAATGTTGTCTTCTGAAATTTCCCATCTCCTGAAGCCTTTCCCTAAGTGTCCATAGTAGAGGCTCAATAAACATTTTGTTTAGACATTGTGTCCATGTTAGATCTCATGGAGATAAACACAGAGTTAAGGATTGATATGTGGTATTGTCCAGTGACACATCTGGTTGTGCCGGAAACTATAGGCAATATGTTTTATTGAAACATGGGGCTGTAGCCAAGTGAATGTGGAGACAGCATCGGAAATAATGCTGATCTTGGTCACACTGATAGTTAGTTGTGTGTGTGTGTGTGTGAGAGAGAGAGAGAGAGAGAGAGAGAGAGAGAGCTTTACAGCCAAACTCCTTATGTAACACATAGAGCAATTTGCACAAAACTGTGTCCACACAGGAAGAAATGCATACAGGAACACCCTCAGCACTCTTGACTCCCACACTTAGGAATCTTCCTCTGCTAGGCTGCTAGGCTGCATGGCTGCTAGGCTGGAGAGTAGTGGAAAGAAAGGCTGGCCAACCAAGCAAGATGGAGTCTGACCAGTAGGACACGGGAGCGAAAGGGCTTGGGCACCAGAAACCCGAAGCACAGTGGTGCTGAGAAACGCTGAAAGTATAGGCTTGCCTAGCATGTGCTTACAAGGAACACTAAGACAGTGCATGAATCAGGGGCCATCACAGAAAAAACACAAGACGGTGGTGGCTAGGTAACCCTTTACACCACCAGGAAAGAGCAATGTTAATGGTTTGGCAAGTACCCAGCATCAGAAGCAATGTAAACAATGAAGATAACCTAGGTATGTCGCAATCTGGCCCAGAGCTTTGATAACCAAGAGGGAGCTAGCACTCTGTAGGTGTTAAGTTTCAAACGTAGGACAAATGGCTGAGGTGCAGACTTAATATATCAAAGCAGACTTGGCCTCCATGTTCTTCCAGCATCCCTTAGTCTCTACTTGTTATGGGGTATGGCTGGCATGCCCTGCCCTCTACCCTGAACTCTCCAACCCCGGGACTGGGCTTCCCTTCCCCCAGAGGCTCTTTGCTATATAATCCAGACATTTTGGTTCCCCATCCCTTTGGACCTTTGGCCTTCTGGCTACTGTACCTGGTGTATATCGGTGTCCCCATCCCCCATTCCTTGTACCCCCTCCCCTGATCTATCATAGTTCAGAGCCATGACCAATCTGGACTGTCCCAGATGCTTCTGGCTATGCTCTTCTTTTATTCTCCACCATACCTAGGAGCAGTCAGGTCCTTTCCTATTTTCTGTAAGACTCTGGAGAGCCTTAACTTACCAGAGACCCTCAAGTGAACACATGGAGTCAGGGATTGATGCAAAATGAAAGAGGAATTTATTGATTCAGCATGATGAGGTTACTCTGTATACCAAGATGGGAGAGCGACTACACAGACCCTGTTCAGGGACCTTATATAGGATTTTAGAGCAGCCGCCATTAGGTACAATGTGATTGGCAGAACAGTGTAACTTTTAAACTGATTGGTCTTTAGGGAATGAGGTAGCAGGGGCTTAATCAGACCCTCCCTTCCAGCCTATGTGAACCTCTTTCTTCCAGGAAGGGAGGGGTACCCATGTGCTCGGAGGGGGAGGCGACCCTAGTGGAATATCTCAAAGTTCCCGAGTTGACTTCTCATTTCTTTTTTGCATTTGGTAGGTAGTACAGGAAAGGGAGAACTGCATATGGTGGAAACGCACATATATTTTAGGGGAACAGACTACAAGGTTAAGGGATGCTGGGATTAAACAGTGATGCTAGGAACCCTAGAGATGAGGAGCAGAAGAGCCTGTAGCAGACGTGAGGTAATCAAACCGAACAGGTAAAAAGGACAGTGATTCGGGTTGATTGTCAGCAGGCTGGCAGGTTTCCCCAACCTCTTAGGGAACATATCTTTTCATATACTTTTACATCTATTTTGAATGTGTGTAGGGGATGTGTGCAGATTATGTGTGCAGATACCCCCAGGGGCTAGAAGAGGGTGTTGGGTCCCCTGGAGTTGGAGTTACAGGAAGTTGTCAACTGCCATGTGGGCACTGGGAACTGGACTTGGGTCCTCTGGGAATCCAGCAAGCACTTTTAACCACTGAGCCGTTTCTCTAGCACCTGCACATACCATTACTTCTAATGCAACTGGTTGTCACAGATTAAAGATAATTCCTTTAAAAAGCCTTTACCTATTTCAGAAAAGAGATTCCAGACCATCTCATAGACAAGGAGTTAATTGAGAATTAACTTAACTAAGCCTCAGTCACTTCTTGGTAGCTGTCAATCATGTGGAAGGGTGGCGGCAGTGTCCATGGCAGTGACTAACAGTTAACTGTCAGGTCAGTAGCTAATAAGGCCAGAGTCAGAGATGGACAGAGCAATCGAGGCCCACCTGTGATTAGGTGGGCCTATATAAACAGCAGCTGATCATTTCCTGGTTAGGCCTGGGGACATGCATAGAATGTATGGTTTCTCCATGATAGCCTGTGGGGCAGTAGTCTGTGACAGGCAGTCTGGCACCCGGTCAAGGAAAGCATTTTGCCAACATTCCTGGGAGGCATTTTGGCTCCTGTCAAGTACAACCCCCACAGCCCTTGTAGAGAGGTCTGTCATGTGAGGTCTGTCATACAGGAACAACACACCAAGCCTTCCCACATGCAGATAAGGTATCCTTAAACTCTCAGACCAAGCAAATGAGAAGTACCTGTTGTCAGACCCCTGACCCATCCCAAACAGTATATTAGACCATCCCAAACTATATAGGGGGATCCCATCCAGAAGGAATAAAGGTGTGAGAACTACTACGTCGTTTGAGAGCTTCTATCACAAGAGCTGTAACACTGCTGCTTGGGAAGAGGTCCACTCTCCCAAACGCTGCCAGAAGCTTCCTGCACTCTTTGCAGGCTAGTGGGCCTCTTGAAGGCTCAGCCCAGCCCAACTCAATGCAGGGAGGCGGGTGTAGCATCTTGGAGCAAACGAGGCAGCATCCGCAGAAACTGAGGTGGCAACTGCGAGAGACCAAGGTGGAGGAGACTCCCTTATGCTCTCCCCTTTGCCTGAACCCTCACACTCTAGATCCCTGAGGAAAGCTCCCAGCACTCAGGCCCACAATAGCCCAAAGAACTAATCCATCGTAAGAATTACTTCCGTGCTTGTCTGTTTTCTGACATCTTTCTACACAAACTTTAATTTACACAGAAAGTTTAACGACCTTTTCTAATTTGTGAACTCCTTCTTCTCTTAAGAGTTTCTATTCCTTTCCCTTAATTTCTCACTTTTCCTTACTGTTCCTTAATAAAGAACTTTGTTTCCATGAGCGCCCATGCCTTTCACCATCACTGGGATGAAGTGATAAATGCGGGAGCCATTGTCCCAGGTGACTCTGTCACCGTGATTATCTGGCACCTAGGTCGTTACACAAAGTACAACTAGGCTAAGAAAAGTCCTGTAACATATTTGGAAGAAGCCATGCTGTGGTCCAAATATTCATGGGTATAAAAGACATATCCAGTCACCCTCATAAAATACTGATGTGTCCATAGGTACACACAGCTATCATATGCTAAGAATGATTATAAAAAATAGTGACCAATTAAAGCATGTGACCACGTTGGGCTGTGGATCGTGCCAGGAAACTCGGTAAGGTTGAGTGGATTCAGAGACCAGCATCCCTCTGAGGACGGTAGGATTTTCCATACTCCCTACCAGATTTCTTTGCTGGAAACTATTGACCACCCTCCCCACATAGGGATATGGCCAATGGTCATGTAGCCCAGAACAGAGTTCTTCATGCTACTGAAGTATCTAGATGGGCCCTGAGGGTTTAGCCAATAAACTTCCCTTTCCTGACATTCCTTCCTACAGAAGGTATTTAATCTCTGGTCCACTCTGAGGAGGTGGTATGCATCTATTTTCCACGATGAACAATCAATAATCAGTTTGGAAACAAGGGCTGTCTTGGTTCCAAGACTTATCAAGAACCTCTGTGGGGAGCATAGAGAAAGCCCCCCTGAAAGTCTACAGAGCCCCACCTGAAGGCCCTTCATGCTCGACAATCCTGAATAAGCTAAGCCAGAGTTTCCCATCCCCCTATCCCTGGGCTCATCTGTTTCCAATTCCGCGAGACTTCCAGCAGTGTCTAAATGTCCAGGAGTTTGGAACCCCTGCTCATCACAGGCATGTGGGCCCTCTCCATTCAACTCTACGTGGTTTCCACCAGCAACTGGACACCTGGGAGTCAGGGAACCCAGGCTTTAGCCTCAGCCTATGTCCTTTCTCACTCAGGCTAAGGCCTGCACCCAAGGCTGAGTTCTCCCACACTCAGATCGTTGCATTGGTGCTTCCCACAAGCACAGTAGCCAGTGGCGGGGCAGGGTTGATGCAGTCTAGCATGCCTCCTTGCAGCAAGACAGAATACAGAGCAGAGAGCCTTCCGTTTCCAAGGTCCAAGCTGCGATCCCACATCCCAGCAGCAGAGGAGGCAGAAAGTGGAACCACTTGACCACCTTTTTACCATGTTGATAAATTTTCTTCAAATTCCACAATAAGTGTTTGTGCCTAAAATACTGGTTTCATATTATATACTCCCGTGCACTTCCCACCAGATACACTTAACAGAAAATACACAGTTCTTTGGTCATTTTCAACTGTTTGTTTGTTTGTATGTTTGTTTGTTTGTTTTACAAGAGAAGATTTCTCTGTGTGGCCCTGGATGTCCTGGAATTTACTCTGTAGACCAGTCTGGCTTTTGAATTTAGAGATCTACCTGCTTCTGCCTCCTGAGTGCTGGGATTAAAGGCTCATTTTCAACTTGAATGTATTTTAAATGGCTGCACACTTTTCTTTGGCAATGGCAATGGAGACAGGGCCATAGACTCCAGAGGTACATCTGAGGTGACAGAAGACATCACTTTCATTGACAAATTCTAATATTTTAATGGTAAAGTCCTCTGGGTTCAGGGTGTTTTGTATGTATGAGGTACACATAATGAAATGTATACTATTTGGTATAAATTTAAGGAGAAATCTTAAAGGTCTATTATAATCTGAGTTATTCACACTCCTGTCAAATACAGAAGACTTCTGGCACGGTAGGAAATTCCCTAGCACCTCCTTCCACTCACTACCCTACCCCCCAAAACAGGACTGTCTGTTCTACAACGACATGCACTTGGAACCCTGAAGATACAGTATTCTCTCACCAAGCTTTCACACTCCTTAAAATACTGGTTTGTCACTGACAGGTATGTCATTGTGTGACTATACCAGTTTCTTCTGTTGATGGACACTTACATGCTTCTACATCCTGGTAGTCACAAATAAAATAGCTGCTTTGTTCTTGTACTGATTTTGTGTGGGCGTATGCTTTCATTTCTCTTAAGCAAAAACATCAAAGTGGTCTTGTGGAGTCATACACTATGTATCTGTCTTGCTTTATATGAAACTGCTCAAAGGTGTGTTAGAGGAGGCTTGTGATTTTAAATCTGTGCTGTGATACACGAGTTTCTGCCGCTGTGTGTCCTTGCTAACATTTTGTAGTGTCCATATTTTAAAATTTCTATCCATTCTCGTGGGCGTGGTATCTTATGAGTTCAATTTGTATTTGCATGACAAAAATCACATTAAGCACATTACCAAGCATTTTATTACTCATTTATACATCTTTTTGCAATACGATTAGTTGGGTCTTTTAGTAAATTTTTGGTACCTTTCTGCTGCTCGTTTGCAGAGAACTTAATGCAATGCAAATGTCTTCTTTTAATCTGAGCTTTGTGAATGAATTTTTTAATGGGGATTTTAAATCTCATGATGTTCAGTTGATTTTTGGTGGCACCTGAACAAGGGGCCTGAAAATGGACGACCCGTTGAGAAACGTCTTGGATGGAGCTCCACAGAAAACAGAAGTAACAGTATCCTGCACGGTAAGCAATGAGCAACACTAATGCTAGTGCTAGTTATAAATTTTATCTTTTGGAGGCTGCTGTTGCAGGAGACCCATTTAAGGGGATATAGGCTAGCCTGAAGAGGTGTTGGCCTGATACCAGCTTCACCTAGGGGTGACAGCACAGTGGCACAGGGGAATACTAAGCAGGCATTTGTCTGCAGCCTCAAGGAGCTGCTTCAGGAGACAGGAGCAGGGTTTTCAAAACAGATGTTAGAAAAATTTTTAGTTCAGATAGATTCATGCTGTCCATGGTTTCCAGAAGAAAGAACTTTAAAGAAGGAAATCTGGGAAAAAGTTGGAGACATTCTGAGAACCACCCTGGAAGATCCTATCACCTTCTGCCTCTGGGCATATAAAAGAAGCTATTGATAATAAAAAAGATAAAAAGACCTCGCAGGAGTTAGCTATTGCTCAGGAACAGCTTGAAGAACTTCAGGAAGAATGCCTGTCAGAGAGGGCTTCCACAGAGAAAGGCTCTCTCAACTCTAAATCAGAGTACAGACCTTGTACACCTTTTAGAGCTCAGATAAAAGAAATTGAAGACATGATGATGAGTTAGCTCCAGAGGAGGAAGTTGATTTAGAAGAAGAGGCTGCCAAATATTATAATGAAGATTGGTCTCCTTATGCACCTTCTGCTCTGCCTATGGCCTTTCCTGCAGGAGATGCTGCCCAAATGGCACGGACCCTGAGCCTTCTAAAGATAATGATACCAATGATGAAGATGGCTCAAAATCCCTATCAGCTGGCTGAGTTAACCTGGAGTGTAGTCTCCACCCTTAATGGAGAGCAAGAGTTTTCTATCAATTCTCAAAGCCACACCCCATATACCTGGTACCTTGTGTTTGATCTTAGCCAATTAGCAGCTGGATTAGATATCTGGGACATTCCCGCAGCCTCTGGAGCCTCGCCTCAGTCACTCCCTATATATGAGAATACTTACAGGGCAAGATATGTAGATATAAGATGAGGGCAACTCCTTTCTTGCTGTTGTCTTTTAAATACTGATTTTTATGTCTGCCCTAAGGATCACATTTATAGAGATAAATAATACCAATGTGGAGGAGTCCAGCATTTTTTCTGTTATTTTATGGCTAAAGTTCAAGAAGGACTAATCAAAAGGGGAAAAAAAGAAAAAGAACAGAATCAGGGGTGGTTTGAATCCTGGTTCTCCACTTCCCCGTGGCTTAGAACTTTAATTTCTACACTGCTTGGACCATTAATTATAATTTTGTTGCTTTTAACTTATGGACCTTGTGTCTTAAACAGATTGGTTGTCTTTATACAGGATCACTTTCAGCAAGCTCAGCTATTCACCATGGCAGTCATTCCTCAATATGAAGAAATGCATTGAGTGCATATTCATATGTTCTTCGTGGCTTTGGTCTGAATGGGAAAGAGTGTGCTATAGTGTGCTGGTAGTCAGAGACGGGGAAGAGTGTTCTTGAACTCCTATTGATCTAAGACAGAGACATACATCAGTGCTATGTTTGACCACCATGATGGGTAAGAAGGAGCAATGTAGACACTGACCTAAGACAGATATGGTCACCTGGCCACTCCTTACCCTAGTTGGGATTATGGAAAACAAGTAAATTTTGTGCCCCCATCCAGCAACTGGTATTGTTCATCTTTAAAAAACAAAAAAGGGGAATCATGTCCTTCCCAGCCTTGAGCAGGCTGAACAGACCTTGAGCACATGGACCAATGGACCTTATCGACCTTAGTGGAGTCATCTGCCTTGGCTGCACGCGCAAGTTCCCAGAGGAACTTAGAAGAGTAGACTGCCTGCTGACCTTGCTTTGCAACATAATCCAGCTGAAACAAAGGATGGGTTCTGTGGGCTTAGAGCCTTGATCAGAACCTTGTTTTAGCTTCATTCTTCTCTTGAACCCCTACCACCACCACCACATACCCCCACCACCACATCCCTCTCTCCCCTCCAACCCCCCACCCCGTCTCTTTTTCATTTCCAGCCCCCCTTTCAGGTAAACCCAGTTCATCCTTGGCCACTGGACAGTTACATTTCTCTTTATGGCTACTGCTTTTGTGCTCTTCCTAAGAAGTCTTTGTGTCTAGACCAACTTACAATGGTCCTTTTCTTCTCTTCTCTCCTCTCCTCCTCTCTTCTCTTCTCTTCTCTTCTCTCTCTCTCTCTCTCTCTCTCTCTCTGTTTCTTTCTTTTTTACCTTCTCAGCTTTTATATTCAGGCTGATGGTTGCTCTTGAATTATTTTTTTCCTGTGTTATGTTACATAGGGATCAAAGGTCTTGTTACATGCAAACATCAAACTTTCTAAACTATTGAAACTATTGAAAAGACTTTTGTTCACTAAATTGCTGAAGTGCCTTCATTAAATATTAATTAGCACTTCAGAAATATTAATTAGCACGCATGCACAGTAGTGCTCACCTGTAATCCTACCACTGGGAGAGGTTTCACAAGTTTTAAGACCCACTTGAGCTGCATAGCAAGTTCTAGGAGTAGCTATGTATGTATATACCTGTCTATCTCTGGATTCTTAATTATAATGTTTTTCATTTCCCACAAGAGTCCACTTGGTCATTGCAAAATTATAATATGTCTTCTAACTGCTCTCGAGCCTTATTTGGTCCTTGAAATTCAGCCATACATTTTAGAACTAACTTGTCAATTGCCAACAATGGTCCCACCAGAAGGTTTGACTGGGATTCACAAAATCCAAAGAGAAATTCAGAATGCACAGACAATGTTTCAACTTCTAATTCAACAACTTTCCCCTCTTAGTTAGATCTTCACTAACTTCTCAGCAATGTTTTATGACTTTTGGTGAAGAAGTCTTATACAGCTCCTAATAAATTCTTCCCAAATAGTCTGAGTAGTTGAATTCGTATTTTTAATTAAATTATAGATCATTTCAAGAATCATATTCTAGTTAGAATTTTTCTTTACTTTTACCTCTTTTAAAAGTAATTGTGTTAGTATTCCTTTAATTATATATATATCATATATATATATATATCATATATATATGATATATATATATATGATAGCCTATGCATTTTATCTGAGCTATCACATAGGAAATTCTTAAAATTTGAGATGTGAGTCTGTGTTGCTTCATAAAGAACAAAGTGGGAGAGGGAGGAATCTCTGAACAGAGACAAAGTTTGGAAATTTAACGTCAGGGCACTTTACAGCTCAGCAGAATATCACAGGCCTCCACATGGAAAACCCTGGGACAATCCCCAGGACTGAGAAAAGGGAAGAAAATGGAGGTGGTATTAATTCCCATGTTATAACCATAATCCTTTATTATACATGGATACAGAAAATTAAGATATATGATTCAAAATAGATAGTTGTGCTCTTGTTTTTAATCCAGATTTTTTTTTTTTTTAAAGAAAAAAATCAATAGCAAGGTGTGGTGGCACATGCCTGTCATTCCAGGACTTCTAGTCTAGCCTTGGCTACATAGCAAGTTTGAAACCAAGCCAAGTCTATATGAGACTATCTCATATAAACAAAAGCAATAAAAAAAGAAAGAAAAATTAAATGTGTCAAACTTTTAAAACTTTCAAATTTATTTTCAACTAATGCCTTAGTGTTTTTCCTGTTGCAGTGATAGAAAAAAAATTCAACTTAAGATAAAGGGCTTATTCCAGCTCATATTCCAGGGATACAATCATGGCAGGGAAATTAAAAGAGCAGAGAACTATGAATTAATGAATGAATGCCAGCACTCAGCTGGCCTTCTCGATTTTATACAGTCCTGTAGGGAATTATAAAACATATACAGTCCTGAATACACTGGTACCCTCAGTGAGCAGGTCTTTCCACTTCAAATAAGGTAATCAAGATAATTTCCCAAAGGCAAGCTCAAAGGCCCATCTCTCAAGTGAATCTAGATTTTGTCAAGTAGACAACACTAGCCATGGAAACTAACATATACTATTTGTATATATAATGCTTTCAGTATAATATTTTCATATGTACATGTAGCATTATTGAGTAAATCCAGCCGTTACATATAAATTAGGCTTTTAATATTCTTCAAAAATGTTTAGCACTGTTATGAACTCCTACTGAATCACTGACATAGAAGCATTTCTTCCCAAAGATGTGGCTCTATAAAATACTGACTAAGGGGCTGGAGGGATGGCTCAGTGGCTAAGAGCACTGACTGCTCCTCCAGAAGACAGAGATTTAATTCCCAGAACCCACATGGCAGCTTACAACCTTCTGTAACTCCAGTTCCAAGGGGTCTGATGCTAGCTTCTAGCTTCCAAGGCACTCATGTGTTACACTCAGACACAAAAAATAAAAACTTAAAGCATACTGACTTGTGCCGGGGGCCAAACCCATGAGATTCCAGGAGCCAAACCCATGAAATTACCCGCTGTTCTGTGACACCTAGTCAGTTAAACTGCAAGATTAAGAAAGGACAGGGAGTTTGTGGTCTCAGGTCCCAGGAATTGAAAGAACATCTGGTACTACCCGAAGCCAGTTAGTGGGTTGGCCTTGGGCCATGTGTAACCTTCCCGCTTGCCTGTCTTTTTAAGCTACTGTCCTGAAATAAACTTTGAGAGCTTGATCAGAATGCATGACTTGCTCTCCTTCTTTGAGTCTCCTGTCCCCTATTCTTTCAGCCCCTCCCCAGGTTCCCGCTGAAGCCCCGTAGGCCAGGGCAGACTTGAGTGACACATACTAAAAATATAGACCGTATCAGCTTTCTATAATACATATGTTGCTAACATAAGTACATTTCAAGCAATTCTTTTCCTAAGAGTTCACATAAAGGTAATAAGTGAATGCCACTTTGACTTAAATGAAAAAAACGTTTTTGTTTGTTAATATCAATGTAAACAGGTCTGTTTGGACCTTCCTTCAAAAACACTTAACAGACATTAGCCCCAGTTCTATTTTTAAATGGTAGCAGATCACTTGTGAAAACAAATCTAACATACTGCCAGCCATTGTTCCATAAAATATATACCGCCAGGTGTGGTTGGTGCATGCCTTTAATCCTAGCACTCAGGAGGCAGAGACAGGTGGATCTCTGGGAGTTCCAGGACAGCCAGGTCTAAAGAGCAAGTTCCAGGACAGCCAGAGCGCTACACAGAGAAAAACGTGTGTGTGTGTGTGTGTGTGTGTGTGTGTGTGTGTGTGTGTGTGTATACATATAGACATATCTATTTTGTGTACACACACACACAGACCAGGCTGCTGTTCACTTTTTCTGTAAATTTACAACCAAACAATTTTGATCAATTGTGGATCCTCTGTATCAAAGCATGTATCATTCCTTAGAGGAGCTAATTGTATAAAATTACACTATTTGTATACAAAGGTGTTCTAGCTTATACTGAAGTCAAGCATGGAAGTGTTCTTGTGAATCTCAGCTGCAGATAGAAAACAACACTTGAAATCTCTCCTTTATTCAGGCAATTCTGTTGTTCTGGTACCCAGTGACCTAAATGCTGAAGTACGGGATTCATATTTCATAATTTCAGACCTAAGTTTGCTAAGACTAATGAACAAAAGAGCAGACTTAAGTTGGCCCCGTTGCCAGGTGCAGGGGACTTAGAAAGTGAAAGAATAAATTTTGGGGTTCAGACTCCATTTTAGAGAACCTGAACTTGCCCCGACCCGCAGGGCAGTCAGCAGGGGCCTCAAAACCTGGAGAAAAGGTAAGGGAGGTACAAGAGATGCGAAGAAGGAGAGCAAGACAGGATTCTGATCAAGCTCCGTTTATCACAGACAACAACATAGGCTTATAAGCAAAAAAACCACAACCGAAATTCCTCGTAGCCATGGCAGCACAGACCTCAGCGGGTGGAGGGTCTATAGCATAGGTTTTGATTCTCCTGAAGCAGTTGACTTAGAGTTAATGTAAAACCTAAGAATGGGGCAGTATCTAAAGTCGTAAAATCTAAGGACGGGGAAATATCTTAAAGTTGTAAAACCTGAGAATGGGAAAGTATCTAGGTAATATCTTAAAGTTGTAAAACCTGAGAATGGGAAAGTATCTAGGTATTTGCCTAAGATAGTAATCAGCATTCTTTTCAGAGCACTGCTCTTTGCTCTGGGCCAGGTGGCTTCTTTGTTCTGGGCCAGGCGGCTCCGGCATAAGCTAAGTTTAAATTCTAGGCCAGTATCTAGCATTACTTTCCAAGTTAGCCCCTAACAAAGCCCAAGCCTAGCTCCAGTTCCTAGGCTAACCCCAACAAGACCTATGTCTCCAGGTTAATCTCCCCCAACAAACCCAGCGTTTAGCACAAGTTTACAGGTTAACTCCCAACAAACCCACCCTCTAACTAACAACCACCAAGTAGAAAGAAATCAAAAGTTGAGTTTACGGTTAGGCTCCCAGCACCAGCCAATTATGCTAAAGGCCACAGTAGCACACCAATTAGATGCTTGCCAGGCTAGAGACACTCACCCTTCACTTGCTGCTTTCTATAAAACCTTGCCTCAATGGATGTTCAGGGCTTTTTCCTGCAGGGTGGTGGTGGGGTAAGCCTGAGCTAGCTCAAATAAAGACCCTGGTGTGATTGTGAGAGGCCAAATCTTTTAAGGTCAGTCTCCATTTTAGAAAACCTGACCTAAGTTTGAACTCAGGTAAACTAACAGGCTAGTACCTAGCATTAGTTTCCAAGTTACCCCCCAACAAAATCTGAGCCTAGCTCCAGTCTCTAGGTTAAGAGACCTACAATCTTAACAAGACCTACAATCTCCAACAAGACCAGCGTCTCCAGTTTACACCCTCAACAAGACCAGCATCTCCAGGTTATTCCCCCAACAAACCTGCACCCCCAGGTTACAAGCCCACCCCCTGCCTAACGACTACCAATGCAGAGGAGAGCAGAAATTAAGTTTATGATATGACCCCCAGCACCAGCTAATTAAGTTAAAGGCCACAGTAGCTTTCTAATTAGATGCTTGCATGCTTACCCCCTGCTTGCTGCTTACTATAAAGCCTTGCCCCATAGATATTTGGGGCTCCCCCACCACCAAAACTGTCCTGTGTGACAGCAATGTGCAGGGGCTTGGGCGGGGGGGGGGGGTAGCTCAAATAGAATTAAGGCCCTGATGTGAGTTGCATCAGATTGGCTCCTTTCTGTTATTTTAGGGATCACCAACATTTCCATGGCATTACATTTACAGCGAACTGGCTCCTGACTGGTCTTTCCAGGTTCATGAACACTTCCTTGGTACTACAAAAGCATGAAGTCTTAGGTCTGTAGCACTTTGGGCTGGTGGTGAGGACAAATCTACAACCAAATAAAAAGAGTTTTAAGGGGGCTGGAGAGATGGCTCAGCAGTTAAGAGCACTGACTGTTCTTCCAGAGATCCTGAGTTCAATTCCCAGCAACCACATGGTGACTCATAACCATCTGTAATGAGATCTGATGCCCTCTTCTGAAGACAGCTACATACATACTCATATAGGTGAAATAAAAAAGTCCATCATGGTAGGGGACACAGCATCAAAAAGTAGGCATGGTGGTAGGCTCAGGGTGCTGAGGGCTCCCATCTGCAAACACCAGTACCAAGTGGCAAACAGAAACTGATGTGCTGCTGAGAGTCTTTCAGTCTCAAAGCCTGCCTCTAGTGACACACTGTCCCAGGAAGACTGCACCACGTGAACATCCCCAAACAGTGCGGCAAAGGGAGATTAGTGTTCAAATGACCAAGACCATGGGGAACATTCCTCATCCAAGCAGAAAGGATTCTGTCATGGGGCCAGATTAAAAGGGGGAAATATGGCTGCCCCTGCAGAGAAAGCAGCAGGTACATAATATAGAGACAGGATACAGATTGCTGTCCATGGGCACTTTGGGGAAAGGGGAAAGATAAAACCCAGACTTTAATAAAATCCACTCAACCTCTAACACAGTGCCAAGAACTTTAGTGTTTCTACAAATGATGGGAAGTCCCAAGTGAAGGCTACTGAAGCAGGAACATGAACTGGCTGCACATTCGTGTTAGATATTGTCTTAGTCATGGTTTCTATTCCTGCACAAAATATCATGACCAAGAAGCAACTCGGGGAGAAAAGAGTTTATTTAGCCTACACTTCCACATTGCTGTTCATCACCAAAGGAAGTCAGGACAGGAACTTACACAGACTAGGAACTTGGAGGCAGTAGTGGGTGCAGAAGCCATGAAGGAATGCTGCTTACTGGCTTGCTTCCCCTAGCTTGCTCAGATTGCTTTCTTATAGAACCCAGGACTACCAGCCCAGGGATGGCACCACCCACAGTGGGCTAGGCCCTCCCACCCTTGATCACTAATTGAGAAAATGCCTTAAAGCTGGATCTCATGGAGGCATTTCCTCAAGGGACGCTCCTTTTCTCTGTGATAACTCCAGCTTGGGTCAAGTTGACACACAAAACCAGCCAGTATGGGTATCTTACTCTGCATGTGTGTTGGTTATGATCACCTTCTGAAGAGGTCAGAGTGAGGAGCTGGAAGGGCGATTTGACTCACTTATACTGTCATTCTAAAATCTTCATACTTTTCTCTGGAACTGTCATGTAAAAGATAAAGGCTTTCCAGGTAGTTCCTGTGTATTTTTCTGAATCCCCTTTCCATAAGCCATTCTGGCTTTTGGAGGCTTCTTGTTGATTCCAAGAATCAGAAAAAAAACCTTAATAATCAACATTTTTCAGTCAGCAGGGAAATGGAAATTCCTTCTCACCCCAATCAGAATGGCTGTGATTAAGGAAAAAAACAAAGATACAAAAGTCATCAAATGTTCGCAAGGATGGGGAAACCTGACACCTTGGTGTTGGAAATGTAACTCGGAGCAGCTGCAATGGGAATCAGTATGAAGAATCCTCAAAATAAATAAATAAATTAAATAAAATAAAAAAAGAACTTCCATATAATCGGGTTACCTCACTTCTGGGAATGTCCTCAAAAGGAACAAAGTCTACTATAGAGACATCTATGCATCCATCATTACTGCTGCACTGGCCACGATAGCCAAATGGTGTCCCCAGCTGAGAAGCCCACCAATGACTGAATGGATACATAATACAATACACATAGACCTTCACATACACGTGCCAAACCAGATTCAGAAGGACAAGTCCTGGAAGTATACAAAAGTCAAAGAAAACTGTTAGGATACAGGAAAGGAAAGGCAGTGGGGGAGGGGAAACGGGAAGGGTTATTAAAGGAAGCCCCTTTCTCTGTACCATCAGTATGTGTAATGCAAGAGGACCCCAATACACACAATGGAGTGTATTAACATTGTATGTGCTTGGGTTATTGTACTACCATATTTTTCATATTATGAGCACACATAAAAAGAGAACTTTAAATAAGATGACTTCACATATTTGTTAAAGATCTGTTTCTAAGCAGCTGCTTACGAAGCCACAGCCATACAGCTTTGTCAATGCCTGCTTTTCTAATTTACTCTAAGAACAAACTCCTCCTTTAAGGAGTCCCACTGTGGTACCAGGAAGCATTCATGAACCCCAAAAGACCAATCAGGAGCCAATCCAATGTAATTGCACTAGGGTCTTTATTTACAAGCTCGAGATTGGGTTTAACTTATCGCCAACCTACAGGACAGTTTCAGTGGAGAAAAGCCCCAGACGCCAATTGGGACAAGGTTTTATAGGAAATGGCAATGGAGGAGTGAGTGTTTCTAACCTGGTAAACATCTAATTGGTGTACTACTGTGGCCTTTAACCTAATTGGCTGGTGCTGGGAGCCATAAACTTAACTTCTGCTTTCCTCCTGATTGGTGGTGGTTAGGAAGTGAATGAAGTGCCAGGGGCGGGCTTGTAACCTGGAGGTGCAGATTTGTGGGGGAGTAACCTGGAGACTGGTGCTAGACTCAGGTCTTGTTAGGGGGGATAACCTGGGAACTGGTGCTAGTGGATGGATTTGTTGCAGGGTGGGGGGGTAACCTGGAAATGGATGCTAGGTACCCACCTGTTAGTTAACTCGAGTTTAACCTTAGGTCAGGTTCTCTAAGATGGAGTCTGAACCCAACAAATTTGGTTTCTCACTACCCATTACCTTCTTGGCTCCTCCTTTGTATCCTCCTGATGCCATCCGTAATTACATAACTACCCTAGTAGGATAAGACACAGAAGAATAATTAGTGGGGTCCAGCGCATAATAAAAATGGAGAGTCACTTATCCAGAAAGTATGTTAGTTTTCAAGACAGTAACAGCAGAGTGCTTAACACAACACTGGATGCTTCTGAGTCTTGGGCCAGGTGCAACTGCAGCGGCCACACAACCTTGAAGCCAGTGCTCACTCTGATGTTAGCGAAAGCCACTGAGGGCAGAGGTTGCCTCAATGATCGTGTGTTCTCTAGATGCAGGTCAGTGGCCCTCTGCCCCCAGAATACAGAAATATCAGGTAAGTGAATGAGTGAGCTGATGAATCATGGGAAACATCTCCCTAAGACTGGATGTCATTTCCTAGGACTGCAGCAACAATGTGCCATAAACTAAGTGCTTAAAGGATCAGAGTCTATTTCCTCGTAATCCTACAGGCTTAAAGTCTAAAATTAAAATGTCGGCAGGACCACGCTCTGAGGAATCTCCTCCCTGAGTTTTCCAGCTGTATGTGGCTCTGATCCTTTAGCTTGTCTCAAAGTCACGTTCCCTTCTTCCTTCTTCAAGTGCTTTTGTGGATCCTCATCTCTTCATATAAGATCACCAGTCGTCAGATTTAATAATCCATCTTAATCCAGTATAGCTTCATCCTGATTACACCCGAAATGACCAACTAAGGTCATATGAGATTCTAGGCGGACACAAGGAAAGGGACCACTGTCCCACCCTTTCCATCTGTCTGTATGACAACCTTCAGAATGCCTCTGGAGTCGTGTCTGCTAGTTTATGCTTAACAATTTATATGAATTGTAATGTAATGTTATTGCCAACTCAATGTATCTCAAAGGATATACAAGACCATACAAATCATAAAAAGGAATGTATAATAAATGAAGTATAATCTGGGGAACTGAAAAGTCAGGGATGTGGTTAGGTAAATGACATCAATCAGGGCATCTTAGGAATGTGAAGCTCATCCACCGCAGAAGATGAATGGGAACATGGGTTAAATTCGCAACTAATGCTTTCTTCCTGAGCTGTGTGAATGGCTGTGAGCTAGCTGGTTAGATATTCCCATTGGAGCATCAGAAACAACTGCTTTCTTCTCCCTGGAGGGAGGAGTGGAATCTAGAAGTTTGCATACGTTGTCCATTAAGGACCAAAACAGACTCACTTTATACATGGTTAGTAGCTTAGAATCATGAAGTGTGTGTGTGTGTGTGTGTGTGTGTGTGTGTGTGTGTTTGTGTGTGTGTGTGTGTGTGAGAGAGAGAGACAGACAGACAGAGACAGACAGAGACAGAGACAGAGAGAAAGCAGGAATATATACATAGCGGGGTAAACAGTTCATCTAGTTCTTTGCTGAATGTTCACCTATCCCTTGTTTGAACTGTTGGCATAGTGGAGGTTATGGTTTTGTTAAAGTAATTCCCTGTAAGCAAGAGAAGGAAGCCTTGTGCAATCATGAATATATATTTAACTCTCATTTGATAGTGAAATAAGAGACCTGTGAAACTTTCAGACCACGTAGGAACCCCAAAAAAGTCCCTTAACCACATCTTGCTAACCTCTAGCCTGAAAAGCAGAGACATAGAGACCTGGCATTTGGACTTCTGATTGACCAGATGAAGTCACTCTGTGAACAGCCACACCATCCTGAGTTGGTCTTCCACTTTGTTACCCCTTTGCTGTTCTCTATGGGCTGCCCATGAAGATTGGTTCATTAAAATGCCTGGCTACACTCCACCAAATGCAAGTACAGGCATTGCTTCCCTCTACCCCCCAATAAAACAGTCTGTAGTGGGGGCACATGACCCTCTTCCTCTCCCTCCAAGCATGTCTCTCTGAAGGCTATGAAGTGGAGCCTTCCACACTATCTGTGCCCTTTGTTACGCTGAAGACACAAACTCAGGTCCTTTTGCCTGTATGGCAAGCATGCTACTCACTAAGCCCTAAGTGCATTTTTATTTAGCAGACATTAATCTTCTAATCACTAGAAGGCTGTGTTCTTGACCATGGTTTGGCCCATTTAAGTAATTTTCTGCTGCTGCTGCTGACCTTGCATTGGTCCATTTGGCATAACAACAGTGAAATATCTGAGGCAGGCTAACTTTATGAATAAAATAAGCTTATTCACATATTGGGAGGTTGAAAGTCTAAACAGCAGGATCCTATCTGTAATGAGGAACCCTCTCAGTTGTATCACCTCATAGTGGATAGAAAGGGCAAAGATGTATAGAAATAAGAACTCAACTAGACAGGAAACCAGAGAAAAGCCAATGTTCACAATACTTTCCAAAGTCTTCACTTGACCTATAAACACTTCTCACTAGGACCCATCTCTTAAAAGTCCCACCTCCACGCTGAAGACCATGGAAATCTCCGGTGTATGAAACTTTGAGGAACAAGCCATGCTGAAACCAGAGAACCCTTTCTCTGCAGTCAAACCAATCCAATCACTGATTCCAAACACCAATGTCTGGTTTTAAATCTTTTTGTTTTAAAAGAGCTGTTGTCTGTCTCAGTTACTTTTCTATTGCCTTGACAAGACACCATGACCGAGGTAACTTATAAAAGAAAGTGTTTAATTTGAATCCGTGATCATCATGGTGGGGAGCATGGCAGCAGGCAGACAGGCAATTAATTAGGCCTGGTGCTGGAGCAGTGTCTGAGAGCCTATATGTAATCCATGGCTATGAAACAGAGAGAGGGAAGGAAGAGACAGAGACAGTGACAGACAGAGACAGGGAGAGAGTGCTAACCTGAAATGGCATAGACCTCTGAAAGCTCAAAGCCTACCTCCACTGCCACACCTCCTCCAACAAGGTCACACATTCCAATTCTTCCCAAGTCATTCATCAACTGGGGACCAAGCATTCAAATCTATGAGCCTATGGGGGCCATTCTCATTCAAACCCCACACTTTCAGAGCATGCATTAGCTTCTCTCCCCTTGTTAAACTCTTACCTTCCCTCACATCTCTTGGTAACAAGATATAATCTAGGTCACCTAAACTGTGGTTTAATAAATAGGGTAGACTGTTGGGTCCTATCTGCAGAGATTTGGATGAAGATTTGCTTAATCATGGGTGATCCTAGGAGTATGCTTTTTAGATATGCTGTCTTAGGGCACTCTAATGGAGGAGGGTTGTGTAGGGAATACTTCTGGAGAAGCTGCTTTGGTGAGTGGAATTTCAGACATTTTGAAGCTACAAACCCTCTAGACTAGGGAGAGTACTTGAAGCCATTCTATTCTGCATTGTTAATTTCCCCATGCAGAACCTGGGATCTGAGACTCTAGCACAACATCATTAATTTACCGATACAGAAATTCATGCCCAGGTAATTAAGAGATGTGCCTGGAGCTATGAGATTTGTAACTAGCAGGGCTGACAGCTGTGCCTTTTTCTGAGACCAGACTTACCTTAGATTCCATAATGACAAGTCCTATGACCCTGTCCTGACTACATAATACACAGCACAATAATGTGAGGCTGGCCATAGGCAAGGTGTTACTAAGTGCCTAGGCCTTGGTATCATCAATGGTAAGGCCTGGGTAAAATATTACAGCCTAGATGGACTGTTAAGGCCTAGGTAACAGTTACCTGTCTAGCCTGCCATTTTGTGCTGTTATTAAATATTATAAGGAAACTTTCTCCTATGTTGTTTCTGCTGTTACTGGGAAACTTTCTCATGCCCAAGTTGATTACATATTCTGTTATTCTGTGCCCTTGGAAACCAATCACAGTAGAAGTCAGTAGAACTGCTTTGTATGGTTACCCACAATAAGTTTGGATCCCAATATAAGAAAATTATTTTGAATAAGACTTCCGTTTTGAGTATGGGATTGAGTAAAGTTTAAGTTTCCAAGACCTCCCTGGGTACTGACATCCTACCTAACAGCAAGAGACATGTAAGTGGGTAACTAACATCTTGGTTGGCAAGTTAAGACAAAGCAAGTCTCCTGCCATGGTTAAATACCCCAACCACTGGGCAGTGGTGGCACATGCCTTTAATCCCAGCACTCGGGAGGCAGGCAGATTTCTGAGTTCGAGGCCAGCCTGATCTACAGAGTGAGTTCCAGGACAGCCAGGGCTACACAGAGAAACCCTGTCTCCAAAAAACAAAAAAACCCCAACCAATGGGAGCAGGGTACGTGTACAACAAACATATTCTTAAGGAAATCCCCTATTCCTAAATCCTGACTAGAGAAATAAATTTGGCACAGTTTTTTTTTTTTGTGGATTTAGGTTTAAAAGCCCTGTAGAATCTTAACTCAATTTCACAGCTCAGCTCCCAAGTCTGAGCTATAGTCCTGATCAATCAGTTCTGGGGCATTTGCTCAATAAACTATCCTTGTCTGACTGAGATTGGTGTCCATGAGGTGACTCCTGGACCCCAGCAATCAGTAGACCAAAAATGAAGCTCAACTCAGGGCTGTCTTACAGACTGTCTTAGTGAGGATTTTATTACTGTGAAGAAACACCATGACCAAAACAATACCATTATCATCATGGCAGGAAGCATGGCAGCAAGCAGGCAAACCTGGCACTGGAGGAGCTGAGAGTTCTACATCTTGATCCACAGGCAACAGAAGAAGACTGGATTCCACACTGGGTGGAGCTTGAGCACAGGGGCCTACCCCCACAGTGACACACTTCTTCCAACAAGGCCACGCCTCCTAAGAGTGCCACTCTCTATGGGCCAAGCATTCAAACACATGAATCTATGGGGTGCGGGGGTGACGTACCGATTCAAATCACCAGACCAAGTAACATAGTACATAACATTTTCACAAGACCAAACTTGATATAATACTCAAAATAAGCACATGCTTCTGGTTATATTTTGAAGTATTAATTTCTGTCTCTCCCATTTCCTCCTTTGTATTCATTCATAATCACAATCTTACTTTCCATCACTCTAGGGGGGATGGATCAAAAAACAGCAGGAATTTCCTGCCTGATTCCCTGCATCCCTTCCTCCAAAGCCTAAACCTTGGGATCAAGGAAGGATCCAAGAATAAATGAAAAGCCATAGCAAGAAGGAGTGCTGGCATTAGGGACTCAGGATTTTGGAGAGAAGAAACAGATGTGGGAAAAATGTGGGTCGTTCATGAAAGGGAAGCAGGGCGCACACCTCCTAGTCCTTGGGTGTGCCTGGAAAGAAGGGACTACCATGCTGTGAACCTTCAGTGTAGAGCCAGATGCAGACAATAGTGACCACAGTTTACCAGGAACACCTTCCTATACTTTAGTGTCGTGATACTCCTAAAATCGTGGGGAAATCACAAGCACAGGATGAGAGCATCTGAAAAACCGTGGCTCAAGGATGAGCAGGGAGGACCCCAGAAGGAAGCTAATTTTCCATCAGCTATGAGAAAGAACCATGAGGCCAGGGTGTGCGTTGATGAAAGTAAAGAAGCCAGTGCTCATTGCAAAGGTTGTGGCTGAGTGTCCAAAACCAGTTACAGCCAAAAGGAAGGAACTTACAGCACAGGAGAACACACTGTCAATGAGAACCCCTGAGCTGGCAGAAAAGAGGGCAGTGTACGCTCAGACCATCTCCCAGCATCCTCGGGGCACTCGTGCTTTGAACAGCTGGCAGCACATTCAGATTCTGTTTCAAAATCTACCTGTTGGGAAGTGAAGAGATGTCTCCGTGGTTACGAGTGCGCCCTCCTCTTGCGGAGGACCACAGTTCACTTCCTAAGACCCTATCAAGTAGCAGCCTGTAACTCCAGCTGCAAAAGGTCTAACACCTTCCTTTGGCCTTTCTGTCTGCCCCCACACATGAGTGTGAGTGAAGACCCAAAGACTTTTTTACACTCTAATTAGTGATCCTAGCACAGTCTATGCCCTTCTGGTGGTACCACACAACACAATTATAGAACCATAAGACATTTGACCTTGCACATTCCAGCATAGATGTCAAGCAAGTTTTCGGCTAGCTTTGGAATATTACCAAAAGGTGGTCCTAAAGTGGAATTGCTATCAATAGCCTTATACATGTGGGAGTGATTGCAATCTCTTACATGTACCCCACTGAGTCAAAACTCAATGCACTCTTATTTTGACTTTGCCTACCAGGTTTCCAAAATGCCACTAGCCTCCCCAGGACTACCTTACATAAATGGGAGTGGGTCAGAGGGGAGAATGAACAGCAAACACAGTGATCTTTATGGCTTTTGGTTAAAACATCCTATTTTTCAAATTTTACAAAAGCATATGACCCGTATGACCATGTAAAGAGATTGCTC
>JADRCH010000007.1:2099263-2195590 GCA_019843965.1 Rhynchomys soricoides | reverse complement strand
GAGAAAAGTGACTGGGAAACGTAGGGGCTATACCTCAGGTAATTTTAAAGATGAGGGGAAGCTACATGTAAGTAAGAGATAGGAGTGCCCTTCAGCCTTAGTCTTCAGCGATTCCCAAAAGTTTCCATATGAGGATTGGCCAGATGTTTAAAAAGCATCTAGTGTGCAGAAGGAAGGTGGAGAGAATGCCCACAGAGCTCTATGGCCAGAGGTGAGGAGATTCTTTTTAAAAAAAGAAAAAGAAAAAGAATCATTATTTTATGTAAATAAGTACACTGTAGCTGTCTTCAGACACCAGAAGAGGGCACCAGATCCCATTACAGATGGTTGTGAGCCACCATGTGGTTGCTTGGAATTGATCTCAGGACTTCTGGAAGAGTAGTCAAGTGCTCTTAACCACTGAGCCATCTCTCCAGCCCTGAGCTATCTCTCCAGCCCAGGAAATTCTTTTTTTAAGCATTTCTTTTGGGAATGTCACCAGCTTAGTGGCCCATGCATGCCCCCTAGTGGAACCACCCGGCACTACAACTATATAAGGGTTTGGTGCCCCACTCTACTCACCAGCTTAAGGCTCTAAATAGCAACGTTTATTACACAGAGAAATTTATGTACATTTTTACATTTTTATTAATGCATTCCTGGAAAGAGCTAAGTTTACTCACCTGGGTAGTCAGTGACAGTAAAAGGCATCTAATGGTGTCAAGTAAGGCCAGTGGAAGAGGTGTGATCCTTCAGGAGCCTTAGACTTGCAAACCCTCCAAGGCTTTAGTCAGTTTTGGCTGCTCTGTGCTGGCTATTGCTGTCCTCTAGTGACAATATTTTGAAATGAAAACTATGAAGTAATTTTCCTTCAGACATTTCTTCTATCCAGCCTTTCATTTATCAGTTCATTTACACGGGCCTTTTGTAGGTACATTATGACCAACTATGTGTGGCAGTATTCATGAAATAATAGTGAAACGCAGTAAGAGAGAAAATCCAGCTCCATCCCCTAGCTCTTGGAAACAAACCAACCCACTCTGGGGATAGATAGCCAGCATTAAATGAAAAGATTTTGACAGTCGGATTCTACATAGTGATATGGAATACAGGCTCATCTTACCGAAGGAGGACAAAATGAGAGAAAGCAGTCCTGTGGAGGCACCCATTGTCTCAGGTCTGACAGATATGGCGGAATAACAGGGCAGAAGTACAGTTTTCTGGGTAGTAAGGCAATCACAGAAGTGGGATAGAAGGAAGTGTGTGTGTGTGTGTGTGTGTGTGTGTGTGTGTGTATTGGTGAGAAGATCTTATCTAATCTGCAAGAGGCACCTAAGCATGTCTGAATGGAGACTGTGGTCTGGGTAAGAAACACTCTAGAATGCTGTGTTTGGGGGGCTCATAGGGATATGTATTGCCAGAGATTGATCCCAGAGTCTGGAGCACACTAGACAAGCACTCTACCACCCCCCAAGAATTGGTTTATTTGAGTGTGAGGTGAAAAGATTCCTGCTAGCAGATAGAACATTCCACACGGCGAGAGAAGAACAGACCCTCTTGTCAAATGCACATAAAACATTCTCCAGAACAGACCCTCTTGTCAAATGCACATAAAACATTCTCCAGAACAGACCCTCTTGTCAAATGCACATAAAACGTTCTCCAGAACAGACCCTCTTGTTAAATGCACATAAAACATTCTCCAGAACAGACCATATTCTAAACTATGAGAAAGGCTTCAATAAGTCTAAAGGAGCCTGCGTCATACAAAATATGTTCTCTACAATGGTAGAGTACATTTTTAAATAAACTGAAATAAATAAAAACAAGAATTTTATTTATACTTTTTTTAAATATATGGAAATAAAGAAATGCAGTCTTAAATAACCAATAAGCCACAGGGAAAAAGATACAGAAAACCTGAGTCCCCAGGCACGAGTAGGAAAACACTGCTCTTAATGGGAAGTGTTAGAAATAAATTCCAGGTTGAAAAGAAAGAGACCACTATTTCCAACTGAACTGTCTGGACAAGGCAAACTTCACAAGGGTGTGCTTAGAAGAGTAAACACACAAACACAGGAAGTGCATTTGGCATTTATTCTAACTCAGGTGGTGACTGGGTATGTTCCCCAGTCTGGAGTCCAACCTCATAATCTTAATTAAGAGAACTGGCACACAGGAAATAATGAAAGCTGAAAGGGGTCAGTGTTGGAAGAAGAAAGAAGTCACTGCTACAGGACATCAAATTCCTGGAATACAGCAATGGGCCTTTGTGTAAACAAAGGGGTTGCTGGGTAGGTGGAGAATTAAAGCATTTGCATAAAAGCCTCACAGTTGGGGAGAGATAAAAAGATTTCAACTTCTGTCCTTGGGATGGTTTGTATTTGCTTGGGCCAAGGAGTGGCACTATTAGGAGGTGTGGCCCTGTTGGAGTAGGTGTGTCACTGGGGGTGTGGGTTTTAAGACCCTCATCCTAGCTGCCTGGAAGCCAGCATTCTGCTAGCAGCCTTCACATGAAGAGGTAGAACTCTCAGCTCCTCCTACAACATGCCTGCCTGGATGCTGCCATGCTTCCACCTTGATGATAATGGACTGAACCTCTCAATGTGTATAAGCCAGTCCCAATTAAATGTTGTCCTTTATAAGACTTGCCTTGGTCATGGTATCTGTTCACAGCAATAAAACCCTAACTAAGACAGTCCTGAACAGAAGTTTTCTAGTATTTGATAGAAAAGTCTCACATTTGATAATTCTTACAGAAGGCGCCAAATAAATGTGCTATGGCTATAGCTCGTGAGAATTCATTTCACTGTTTACATTTACAGAACTATAAATCAATAAGTAAAAGGACAAGGATGGCCTGGCAAGACAACTCCACAAGTAAAGGAGCTTACAGCCAAGTCTGAAAACCTGAATTTCTTCCTAAGAACTCACATGGTGAAAAAAAAAGGAGAGACACTGCAAGTTGCCTTCTGATCTTCACACCTGCACTATGGCATGAGTACCCTCTACCCCAAAAGATAATTGATTTTTACAAAAGACAAGAGGTTCAGTAATTATGAGCATTTGATGATTTTGCAAAAGACCTGGGTTTGGTCCTCTCCTTCCACCATGTAGGGTCTGGAAATCCTGGTTGTCAGGCTTGATGGCAAATACTCCCTTACCCTCTGGGTCACCTCTCATTAGAATAGCAATTCTCTCAAAATGATTTGAGTAATCAACATTTTCCAGACAAGGATTCCCATTTTTGAGAGTTGACAGGATTTACTCTCCTCACATCCTTCTTTAATTTAAAACACGTTTCCCCCCTCGAATAAGAAGGCAGCAGTGATGAAAATCTTTGCAAGAAAAGGGAACAAGGAAGCTTTATAACATTCTACTTCCAACAATAAGGTGCCTGTTGGTGCTAATTTATGAGCAACATTAGATTTTTGGAATCCTTTCTGTAAATTCAATCCATTTCAAATTCACTTTTTAAAAAATTTACGAGCATCACTAAAGAGAGTGTATAAAATTTCCGGAGGATATCGACTCATTTCATGACTTTTTGGTTCATAGCGTTATTAACTTTCCTAAGGGGACTGCAAGTACAAGCTGACCATAACAAACATGGCAGCCACGGCTTCACAAAGCAACCTACAGCAACCGAAATTCCATTCACGGATCACAGTACTACATCTAGATCTGGCCCGCTTGTTTGACGTCACTTCCTGTGCGCGGTAGCGGTGAGGACTTAGCTTTTCCGGTTGCTGCGGCGGCCTTGCCGAGAGTGTACAGCCTTATAGGAGAATCTCCCTGAGGGACACTGAAGGGATGCAAACGCTAGCGACATGGAGAGAGAATGTGAGAAGTCTGTAGTTGTTGCAGTTGTGACTGAGCCTCGGTTTACCCAGAGATACAGAGACTATCTCGAGAAGCAGAAACTCTTGGATAGACAGCACCGTGTGGAAAAACTGCGGAATGGCACAGTGGCAATACCGGTGCTGGCGGAAACCCTTTCTGAACAGCATCTGCAGGAGCTGAGGAATCGCGTGGCCCCGGGCAGCACCTGTATGGTGACGCAGCTCCTGGATCCTCTTCCTTCTAAAAGGGCCCGGGTTTGTTCACCTGCTCAAAGACTGTGTCTTGAGCTGAGACGTTGGGTAGAGGACCGCGGAGTGACGTGGTCCGCTGAATTGGAGGCAGATTTGCCCCGGTCTTGGAAACGGCATGGTGACCTAATGCTACTTAGTGAAGACTGTTTCCAAGCCACCCAGTGGAAAAGTCTGGAACCAGAACTCTGGGAGACTATTGCCTCGGCCCTTGGAGTTCAACGTTTGGCAAAACGAGGGCGGGTATTACCTGATGGTACTCGAACTCCGTCAGTGACTCTGCTGCTGGGTGACCATGGCTGGGTAGAGCATATGGATAATGGCATCCGGTATAAGTTTGATGTGACACAGTGTATGTTCTCCTTCGGAAACATCACTGAGAAACTTCGAGTGGCATCACTATCCTGTGCTGGAGAAGTGCTGGTGGATCTCTATGCAGGGATTGGTTATTTTACATTGCCCTTCCTAGTTCATGCTGGTGCAGCCTTCGTCCATGCCTGTGAATGGAATCCTCATGCTGTAGTTGCCCTAAGAAACAATTTGGAGATCAATGGAGTGGCAGATCAGTGCCAAATACATTTTGGGGACAACAGGAAACTGAAGCTCTCGAACACTGCAGATAGGGTGAACCTGGGGCTCATTCCGAGTTCTGAAGAAGGCTGGCCCATTGCCTGCCGAGTGCTGCGGAAGGATGTTGGGGGTATTCTGCATATCCACCAAAATGTGGAATCTTTCTCAGAAAAGAATCCACAGCCACCTGGAAGCAGTAACGTGGAAAAAAAGTTTTGGCCTCATCCCCAGAAAATTACCACTGATAAACGGGGAAATGGAACTACTGGGAATTTCACGGGAGAAATGTTATCCGCCAGCAAACCAGAGTGGCAAAGATGGGCAGAATCTGCAGAAACTCAGATTGCCTCTCTTCTTCATCAAGTGCATGGGAAACCATGGTGGACACGAATCCTGAATGTCCACCCAGTGAAATCTTATGCCCCCCATATAGATCACATAGTCCTAGATCTGGAATGCCGCCCCTGTCCTCTAGTTGGCTAGAAGGGGTAGATTTAGTGACACAACAGAGCCAGATGAGTGGCTCTTAGTGCTTCAGCTAGGGCTGTGTTCTCACCCTTCTGTTTCTGGTGACCTTTTAAAGTGATTTGTGGTCTGAAAATGAACTCTAGACCGATCCAAAGAATTTTGTCTTCTGTTGATCACATTGAAAATGTATTAAAGTATCAGAGGAAAGCATTGTGACTCATTAAAGTAGGATTCATCTGTGCAGACATGAATCCTGCATTTTTACCTTAGCTTTCAGTGATATGGTCTTAATATTCATTTGGTCTTGGATTTATTTGCATATAGAGTTTCCTTGAATTGGATCATGTAGCTTTTTTCCTAATAAGCCATACAGTATACAGTATTGATCCCACAGATAACTAGCTACATCATGAGAAATCAACTGGAAAGCCAAAATCAAAATAGGGAGACCAGTGTCCATTTCTACAGATGTTTTGTGGTGTACAGGTACAAAGTAACAGTGGTTTGCACTAAGGTGGCAGCCATGGGGACTTGGAAAATAATAGGTTTGAAAAAAAAAATCTGTATGACCAAATTGTGTACTCCAAATTGAAGCATTAATGTGATGGTGCTTTGTTACTGAGACTAAGTTACAGAGGAAGAGGACAATAATCCTATGGCATTCCTCAGTGGAGTGTCTGTGTGGGTGTGGGAGGGTATTAAATATTAGATGTTTTTTTGTTTTATGTTAAAGCAGGTTAATAAATACTTCTTGCCCGGCTGTGGTGGCGCACGCCTTTAATCCCAGCACTTGGGAGGCAGAGGCAGGTGGATTTCTGAGTTGGAGGCCAGCCTAGTCTACAGAGTGAGTTTCAGGACAGCCAGGGCTACACAGAGAAACCTTGTCTCGAAAAACCAAAAAAAAGGAAAAAAGAAAAAGAAGTACTTCTCTGTCCCAGTGTAGTAATTCATGCCTGTAATCTTAGGACTTGTAAGGCTGAGGCAGGATGATTGCTGTAAGTAAGTTCCTGAGTCGTGGTACAGAGTGAGACCTTGTCTTAAAACCAAGAGTCACTTCTCTGAATTGTAGAGAATCTACAGTTCTAGCCTTGGGTTATACAATAGCTGTACAAAAATCCAAAGATTTTTATGGACCGTAAACTTTAGATTTATATTTTCCTAGTCAAGAAGCTATAGAAAGAGCTTGCCTTTTGTCATATGCTGTGAACAGGCAATTGGTGTCAGGTATAGCTGGTGGAATTCATTTCACTAAGAGTCCCACTCCCTGTTCCATAACAGGACAGGAAGGGAAATAAAGACAGCTGGAAAGGCAAAACACTGGTTTCCCACAGTATGACTTGTACCAATAGTGGTCGGGTAAGCTAGTGCTGGCCCAGAGATGTAGCAGGCATCCCAAGGATGCTGTTGAGTTCTTACCCTGGAGATGTAGCATCCAGATATGCTAAGATGGGATTACAGGACTTTTCCTTTATTGAGGAAATCCTTGAACAACATCACTAGCCCTGAAAAGTATTTCTTTTTCATTAACACACACACACACACACACACACACACACGATGAAAATGTCTAGAAACAACAATAGCTGTTGCTACTATAGGTAGGAAACATTCTGCAGTTTTCAAACCATCTGATTATAAAATCAGAAGGCTTTCTACTATTCACTGCCATTTGCAACTGGGATAGCTGGTAGCTGAGGATCACATAGAGCTCTGTTTTGATGCATTTTGTAGCCCTGTGAGCTGGTTTGCTTGATGAAGGAGACAGACAACAGGGTGTCTTTTCCTCCTCGTCTTGCTGTATAACCTGGGCTTGCATGTGTTGTGCGTGCCTGCTTCTCTCTTTCTTTCATCAGTAGCAGTAAGGACTGTGTTGGTGCCTCTCCCATTAAGCATACATGTTCAGTGCCTTCTAGATGTAGAAGGTACAAGGCCCACTAGGCTCTCCCCAAGGAGCTCACAACTTAGCAGCAGAAGTTACACAAGTCCTCCGTGCTGGAGTAACTGCCACACGACAACTTGCTGGACAGGTGCAAGTCTACATGGAAGTGGTATTTGAATTGGTTCTTGAAAGCTGGGTGAAATTTTACTGGGTGGGGAAAAGGCAGAGCTAGACCCTGAGTTTCTGTGCTCTGGAAGTGAGCCATTGTGATTTGCTTGTAACAGGACATGGTGATGTGCATGTTGGCAATAAGACTGTTGTGAGCAGTGTCTTATACACAGCAAGCTCCCAAGAAAATGCTACCCTACAACCCTACTACAGACACCTGCTTTCCTTTCTCAGAGAGTCCTTTCTGTGTTTGCCAGAATTGTCAGACTTCCTCCTCACTGGCTAGGTTCCTTTGCACTCCTGTGCCAACAGCTTGCTGCATTGGAACTAAAATGCTAAAGATGCCAACCTGGGGTTTGAGTACAAGGGAGATGAGTCAGAGCACAACTTGGGGACTGAGGAATTGCCTTTTGTCATATGCTGTGACAGGCAGTTGGTGTCAGGTGGAGCTGGTGGAATTCATTTCACTAAACATTGTTCAATCCCGAGTCCCAGGTGGCCTGGGTTACATAACAAGACAGGAAGGGAAATAAAGACAGCTGGAAAGGCAGAGCACTGGTTTCCAGCTGTCTGAGAACTAAATGATGAAAGGCGGGCTAGAACCCCTGGTTGGGATTAAAGTTTTCTACAACAGCCAGGTAAGCTGGTGTTGGCACAGAGACGGAGCAGGCATTCCAAGGAGGCTGTGGAGATTTTACCCTGGAGATGTAGCATCCAGGTATGCTAAAATGGGATTACAGGACTTTTAGTAAGGAAATCCTAGATCAGCAACACCAGCCCTGAAGTTTTTCTAATCTTTGTCATTTAAAAAAAAAAATTAAATCTGCAACTGTCCAACCCATGAGTTTGGCTACCCAATCTGTTTATGCCACAGTTGGGATTTTTTTTTTTTCTTGTATTCTTGGAATTTGTTTCTTTTATTCTGAATAGTGGACTAAATATCCATCTGACATATTTGACAGACAATAGCATACAATATAGGAAATATAATAAATAAGCAACCACACAGCAGTGTGACAAGTAATAAGGGCAGATAATAAATCAATAAATAACAGCAGCATGGCAATGCTCACACCTAAAATTGAGACCTTTGAAATCAAGTTTTTTCATTTGCTGTTAATGCTGCCACCTACTGGAAAGGCCATGGAAATAAAAAAATCCATCACAAACTGTGTTTCTGGAAGGCCATTCATAAATAACACTAAGAACTAGCAATGTACTGGACACGGCAATAAAACAGTGGACAAAGCCAAACCAAACCCAGACTCCATGGACCTTATAATGGAAGACCAAGTAGTCACACACCACCCACATATAACCTTTAGTGTTATTCACGTTCTAGCAAGTCTTGGGAGGAAAGAGGCTTGGTGCAACAGGAACCTATGATTAAAACACACGCCTTTAGCCAGGCAGCGGTGGTGCACGCCTTTAATCCCAGCACTTGAGAGGTAGAGACAGGAGGATTTCTGAGTTCAAGGCCAGCCTGGTCTACAGAGTGAGTTCCAGGACAGCCAGGGCTACACAGAGAAACCCTGTCTGGAAAAACCAAAAAACCCCCAAAACACACACCTTTAATTCCAGCACTTGGAAGGCAGAGGCAGATGGATCTCTGTAAGTTTGAAGAAAGCCTGGATTACATAGTTCCAGGACTATGTAGAGAGAACCTGTCTCAAAAACTAACAAAGCCCAACTCCCTTGGAATATGTGCTGATGGGGTCCGAGGACCACGGGCTCCATCGTTCCAGAATTGAGGATAAAGCACACAAGTGCGTTGTGGAGGAGTCTGGGGGGCTAAAACAAGTTTGAGTACAGGGAGGGGAACGGGTAAGGGCTGAAGGCAGGATAGGAATGTGGTGGAGTGGATGTGGAGGCACACGTCTACAGTCTCAGCATTCGGAAAGCAGAGGCAGTATGAGCAGTTGACAACAAGCTTTGATTACATGCACAGTGCTAAAACTGTCTCAAGAACATCTAAATAGCAATCTGACATTATTGGAGAATTTTAAAATGAAAATGTAACATGGTTAATATAAAGTTTATACATTCATTAAAATCCTAGTAATGTTTTTTCCCCCCAAAGTCTCTGTAATCTAGAGTAGTCTCAATATGATCCTCTTCGCCTTCTGAGTTCTGGAATTATAGGTGTGTACCACCATATGCCTGGCTCCCTAGGGTTTTAAAATGTGCTCTCAGAGCCGGGCAGTGGTGGTGCAAGCCTTTAATCCTAGCACTCGGGAGGCAGAGGCAGGTGGATTTCTGAGTTCCAGGCCAGCCTAGTCTACAGCCAGGACAGCCAGGGCTATACAGAGAAACCCTGTCTGGAAAGACAAAAAAAAAAAAAAAATTGCTCTCAGGCCAGGAGATGCTTCAGTGGAGAAAGCATTCACCATGCAATTGTAAGTTCAGATCTCTAGCGTCCACATGAAGGCAGGCATAGCACACACCTGTAGCCCCAGGGCTCCTGGTTGAAATGGGAGGTAGAAACGAGAATCTCAGGAAGATCACAGACCAGCTAGTCTAGGCTACTGGGGACACTGAAAACCTGGAAGCAAGGGTGGCATCCTAACTTGTCCTTTGACCATCACACATGTGAAGTGGCACATACATGCCTATATATCACACACACACTACACAAACTCCACTCCCCCATGATCACAGTCCTTTCTCCACCTGGTCACATTTCCCACAGTTGGTAAGAAGGTGCTATTAAAGGAACTATCCTGTGTTAGTATATGATGAATTTTCGTGTTGTTATACAAATACTGTTGACCTCACAGATGATGAGGCCAGCAGTTGGGATGTATTTGTTCTTCCATGTTCTAGAAAAGTTTGAGTACGGTGTCTTTCTCTACACTCTAGGACAGTCCACCCTGTGAACTATAGTTGACTTGGGATCCCAGCCTGGTCAGCCCGGACTCTCTAACTCCAGGCCACAGCTGGACACTTTCTCCAGACCGTAGTAAATAGGAGCAGTTTGACTCACCTGGGTTGCTTTCCATGTCCTTCACTGTCTGTGACCAATGACTTAACCATTATGTCTAGTTTTTTTTTTAAATGCTATTTAGATTATAATAACTTTTGTACATAACATTTCTAGCTTTAATAATTACTTAGGAAATTCATTCCAACATATGTGTACATATACTTTTGTTGAAACAAAAACCTGAACATGAAGCATGTAAGAATTCCATGCAGTAATTATTGAGAATGCTTATAAAGAAATTAGTGCAATATTAACAATGCAATGGCATTTCTTTCTGATTAGATATAACCTGAAAGTTTACTAGATTCTTGATCATACACAATTTCAATGGCAAAACAGATCTCTGGGTTTTTAAATGTCAAAGCCTTCAAGTCAAAGGCAGATAACTGTGAATAAATATGAGGCCAACACTGAATTTTGCATGTCTTCAGACACACCAGAAGAGGGCATCGGATCCCATTACAGATGGTTGGGAGCCACCATGTGGTTGCTGGGAATTGAACTCAGGACCTCTGGAAGAACAGTCAGTGCTCTTAACCACTGAGCCATCTCTCCAGCCTCCAATAATGTTTATTTTTAAAAGATCTAGGCTCACATAATTTAAAAACTGAAGTACAGGTAACAAAGCCAGTTATGAAAAAGATGCCAGTAGCCACATATTGTGATGAAGCAGCTCTCAGACTCACTCTGTGCTGCTTCTCAACAATTCCAAATGAGCCTATATGCCAAAGCAGACCAAAAGATCTAGCCTATATACACCAGCAGAAGCCATGAGGGTATGTGTGGAGCTAAATCCTCAGGCTGCTGGACCAGAAGTTTGATTTTATGCTGGAGAGATATCAATGCACCTGTCTAGTCTTGCCATAGAGTTAAATTAACTCCCCAACCCTCTAACCAATAAAGTATGACAAGATCTGGATCATTGTAGTGTGCCAAGAGATGGTATTGTGTTGACTGGGCCAGACAAACAATAAATAGCATATTGTATGTCAGAGAAGGAGATAATTCCAAATAAGACCAGCAGCCTGTTACATCAGTGAAAGATTTTGGGCCCCAGAAGTTTGATTAAATGATACAGTATCTTCCTCATAGCAAGAACTAGCTATTGAACATTACCCAGTCATTTCACCAGAACTGTTCTACCACCAAAGAAGTACACTGAGCTCTGTAGGTCTCTGTTGTAAGTTGCAACTTGGAAATATTGGTTCTAATTCATAAACTGACTGACAAGGAGACTGACATTCTCAGTGGGATCCAGGAAATGTGAGTCTCTCTGGCTTGTCCAAGCTGCAGTGTGATTAAGCCCTCTTGTCTGGGACATTCAACCCAGGAGACTCTGTGGTAAAGAGTATTTGTGATAAGAATCCATGGAAGATCATAGCAAGCTCTAATGGGAAAATCATAAGTGAATCACTGACCTACAGCAAGGTCATCTCTGCAGGGGACAGCTATATAGACAAGGAAAACCAGGTTTTATGCATGCTGGTGGGGACTGTGCATCTTGTGGACTATTGGTGACTATACAGCCAGCTTCCTATGACAAACTGGGTTTTGTCAGACTTAAGTCAATTAATCGAATCCAGAATCGATGACAGTAATTATCCAAGATAATTTCCACAGTCGGAGGAAACAAGAGGCACAGGAAGATGTTCAAACTCCAGTGTCTTAGAGTAAATCTTCCCAGTGTCCTTCCTTCAGCTCAAGTTATAGCCGTTTGAGAGGGCTGTAACTCTAAACACCATTATATGGAACTGTGTTCCATGTACATAGACTATATTGTACTTTTGGGGATGGCAGGTAGATATAGAATTCCCACTATGATAGATTGAATAGTGGCTTGGAATAATATCTGGAACTTACAATGTTATGATAAGTAATGATGTCAAGATGGGAAAATTATCCTTGATGACCACTACACTTATTAAGAGAAGCCATGTAGTTATTTAAGTGAGAATGGCTCTCATTTGTGCAGGATTAAGAATTATGCTTGTAGATAGTTAGAGATAGATAGATAGATAGATAGATAGATAGATGGATGTAAGCTCTCAGCTACTGCTCCAGTACCATGCTGGCCATGCTGGTCATGGACTCATTATCTGGAAATATAAGTCCCAACAAACATTTTCTTTTATAAGATGCCTTGGTCATGTTGTCTCTGTACAGTAGTAGAAAAGTGATTAAGACACCCAGCCTTCAGGGTAGGAAACAGCAGCAATAGAAAATTAACACATTCATCCCATCTCTCCTAGTAAGCCTTGAGTGGAGACTGTGATTCTCATATCAACTTTGTGGGTATAGAGGTCTTGATTCCTAACATAAGAACTAGTTCATCAAAAGACATATAATAATAATAATAATAATAATAATAATAATAATAATAATAACAATAACAATACTCTTTAAACTTACCAGGGATTCTTGGGGGGAACTTCAGGTCCCTTGTGCCAAAAGAGCAACAAGCAAGGAGAAGCTACATTCTAGTTGAGGTAACTAATTTAATCATGAAGAAGTACTGTCATACTACAAGAGAATGTTGAATACCTACCATATGCATTAGCAGTATCATGAGGCTTTCCTACCCAATGCCAGGAGTAAACCAGTCAGCTTCCAGAATAACAAGAATATCTTCTCCATAAAAACACATGAACATGTTCTCCAAACTGTCAAAGTGAGCTTATTATGAACTCTGAAGATTTCTGAAGTCTTATAATAATTGAACAAAGCTTTTTTTTTTAAAAAAAAAAAGTTTGATTATAATAAACAGAAAAGCATTTTAAATTACTGTACCCCCCTCACCTCTAATACACTGTTAAAAGGCAGTGGAGAGCCTGGGGGTGTTCCTAACTAGAGAAATTGCCTCTAGAGCAAGGCTTCTTAAACTTTTCCCTTGTCACCCCCATTTTGCTCAAAAATTTTTTATGCAAAGTCAGTTATATAGCAATATAATAGAGGTCTAGATGTCAAACATTTTCTATATTAAATCAGAAGACATTTATTAATTTTTAAGTTTCACATTTACTTTATTCTATTTTCTTTATAACTTCAAGCACCTAAAGATTTATTTCCACAGGCCTTAAGAAATGGGCAGAAGTTATAGAACAATATTCCCCAACCCACCCACACACACACAATAAAAATTTGCATATTTTGGTAAGTGTGTCCTAGAAGTCAAAAATTCTTAAGTATCAATGGGGGTGACCTTAGTTGTGACTCACTACATTGGGGCTATGGAACCTGAAGAGGCCACCTCCTGTAGCCAGACAGGAAATCAGTGGAGTGATAGAGACACCAACCTGCCCACAAAACTTTCAACCCAAAATGTATCCTGTCTACAAGAAATGCAGGCAAAGGGAATGGAGAAGAGATTAAGGGAATGGCCAACCAATAACTGGCCCAAATTGAGACCCATTCCATGGCAAGCACCAATCCCTAACACTATTAATGATACTGTTATGCTTGTCCTCTGAGAGGCTCCACTTAGTAGCTGACTCAGACAGATACAGACCTCCACAGCCAAACAGTGGATGGAGCTTGGGGACGCTTATGGAGGAATAGGAGGAAGGATTGTAGGCACCAAAGGGGATAGGAACTCCACAGGAAGACCAACAGAGTCAACTAACCTGGACCCTTGGAGCTCTCAGAGTATGAACCACCAATCAAAGAACATACCTAAGCCTCCCTGCACATATGTGATAGATGTGCAGCTTGGTCTTCATGTGGGCTCTGAACAAGTGGAGTGGGGGCTATCCCAAAAGATCATATGTGGGATATGATCTTCTAGCTGGGCTGCCTTGTCTGGCCTCAATGGGAGAGGAAGCGCCTAGCCTTACAGATACTTGAAGTACCAGAGTGGGAGGATACCCGGGGAGGGAGCTCACCTGCTCAGAGAAGAAGGGAAGGGAAGATAGGGGAAGGATTGTGGGAGGGGATGATTGGGAGGGGGGCAGTGAGCAGGATGGAAAGTCAGTAAGTTAAAAAAATTGTTTTTAAATTCTTAAGTAACATAACTTTACCATTTATTAAAGACAAAAGCAAATTTGTATACTAGTGAGACATGTTTATTTTTACATAAAGAATTAAATCTTGAGCTGGAGAGATGGCTTAGCAGTTAAGAGCACTGATTGCTCTTCTGGAGGTCCTGAGTTCAAATCCCAGCAACCACATGGTGGCTCATAACCATCTGTAATGGGATCTGATGCCCTCTGCTGGTGTATCTGAAGACAGCCACAGTGTAGTTACATATAATAAATAAATAAAAATCTTTGGGCCGGAGTGAGCAAAGCCGGAGTGAGCAGGGGCAGAAAAAATAATTAAATCTTGGTGGGTGTGTGAGATGGATCAATGGGTAAAGGCACTTGGCACTAAGAGGACTGGGTAAACCAGTGCCAGGCTGACTTCAGACAGGCTACAAACTAGCAGTTTGGGAGACTAGGCCTAAGTTTCTGTTTCCTAGAAATGAGAACCTGCATCCAGGAATCTGTGGTCAGCCAATCACAGCTGTGGGCAGCCAATTCCAGGACACCTTGTCATTTGGCTTGAAGTAAGAATAGGTAGCTAGAATGAATAATTGACTCCCAGGGAGGTCTCCAGAACTGAACTAACTATAGAATCAGTCAAACCCCTAGACATAGAGCTAACCAATCAAGGGCACATACCCCTCCCTGGAATTCCCCTAACTGACACTAAAAGCTGGACCTTGAGTCCACCAGAGGTCTCCATTTTCAAGTGGGGAGACCCCTACATGCAGGAAATTCAGCTAAATAAATGCTCTTTGCTTTTACATACTACTTAAGTCTAGGGTATCAGTCTTCAGTGATTCTTACACCCTGACACCACCATGCCTGAGGGTACTGCAGGTCACAAACTACCTTCAACATCTTTCTTAGACTGATTTTATAATTGTCAATACTGAGAATTCAGCTTTGCACAAATAAAGCATAAAATGTCACAAGTATGCTTGGAAGCATTTGAGAAATTGTTGAAATTCTGTCCAAATATCAAACCAAAATTTACTTAGTGACTTTTTGATGAAACACAAGCCAGCAACTCAACATTTTTAAAAACAAATCGCTCCAACACAACATAATCCAAAGGCAGGTGACAATTTGGTAATACATGCTGAGGGGTGACAGTAGGAAAAATATTCTTTGGGTGGTTTTTTGGTTGTTGTTGTTGCTTTGGTTTTAGTAGGGGTTTTTTTGTAAGTAAACTATTGTATTTAAGATAAATTCCTTTGTGTGTCCAACAAAAAAGATGTCATTCATAGTCTCAAATTTGTCTTAAATGTGAGCCCAGGTGTCTCAGGCAGTGTTTGATGGCACTGCATGGCATGTGCCATGCAAAACACACATGTGCAGAACCAAGGTTGCAGTGAAGTCCTGTGACATACACAAACGAGCCCTTCTAGAAACACCTGTCTGGCTCATTATACATTTGACTTCGAATTAATGTTTGGCCATTCCATATTCAGAAATCTTTCACTGTTGCCAAACATTTTCACAATCTCCTACCTCAGTTATGCAATTCTACATGGGGTGGTGACCCACAGTTCAACAAGATGGATTCTGGGGTGTTTCACCATTAAATGGCATGCTGTAATTTGTTAGGCAAGACCCACTGTCCTGCCCTTCCCTAGGGATTTTAGAAAATCCGTTCCCCATTGTATTGTAATGCCGCTTTCATCATGAGTCGGCCAACTGTATGTTGGGCTTTCCCTACATTTTCTCGGAGATCTGCCTGCTTCCGCCTCTCAGGTGCTGGGCTGAAAGGCTTGTTTCACCAACGCCTGGCTTTCATACATTGTCTATTTTGTTCCATAGGTTTAGTTACTGTCTTAGTCAGGGTTTCTATTCCTGCACAAACATCATGACCAAGCTGCAAGTTGGGGAGGAAAGGGTTTATTGAGCTTACACTCCATGCTGCTGTTCATCACCAAAGGAAGTCAGGACTGGAACTTAAGCAGATCAGGAAGCAGGAACTGATGCAGAGGCCATGGAGGGATGTTACTTACTGGCTGGCTTGCTTCTCCTGGCTTGCTCAGCTGGCTTTCTTACAGAACCCAAGACTACCAGCCCAGGGATGGCACCACCCACAAGGGGCCCTCCGCCCTTGATCACTAATTGAGAAAATGCCTTACCGCTGGATCTCATGGAGGCATTTTCTCACCTGAAGCTCCTTTCTCTGTGGTAACTCCAGCATGTGTCACGTTGACACACGACCAGCCAGCACAGTCCCCTTAGCCATACACCACAGCTTGTGTCTTCATTATCATAGCTTTGGACTAGGCCTTGACAAAAAAAAAAAGTGTACATCTTTAATCTCAGAACTCAAGAAGTAGAGACAGGTGGATCTCTATGAGTTCGAGGCCAGCCTGGTCTACAGAGTAAGTTCCAGGGCAGCCAGGGCTTCACAAAGAAACCCTGTCTCAAAACAAACAAGCAAACAAAAATGTCTTTCAACTTTATTCTTTAAGATGGTCTTAGTTATTGTTGACATTTTCCATTTTCTTATGAATTTTAAAGCCAGTTTGCCCACTTTAAAAAAAATGACCCTTTTCACATTTATTTTTCCAAATTGAGGATATTTTGAATCTAAAAGGTTGAAATCTTTGCAACACTCAAGTGTCTACCTCAAAACTTTTGTTCCACACGAGGCTGTGAAGTGAGAGGTGATTATCAGAAGTTCACCCTCCAGGATCCTAGATATGGAGAAGGGTCATCTACACCTATCTGCCAGTGGGTACCAGACATACACATCATATAACAACGGACAGCATACTCTAAGAGTGTACCACCTAGCAGCACAGCTACCTTAGTTTGTACTGTGGTTGCACAACCGTGAAATTCCCTAACATTTCTGAGCCTTATGGGATGCATGGCCATTTATTTGTCTACTGTAATCTTCCCTCCTTGACATGACCTTAAGGAAGTATTCCTGCATTCTCTTTCTCAGAAGTATCTCAGCCCTCACATTATGGTTGACCATGACCCTAGACTAACATATTTTAATCATTTCTACTCTAAAACACATTGAGTCCCACTTGATGGCTGCCTTCTGTAACAAACTGAGTATCTATGCCATCCTCTTAAGCTATAGACTTAATACTGGAAAGAGAGTTGAAATGGGTATTTTTCCTAAAATTCATGACATACCATACTAGGTACTTACAACATTTTTTCTTGTTTATTTTCAGTATTTTTGTTGTGATGGTGATCATTCCCTAGCATATGCTAGGGAACATGCTCTAACACACACACACATACACACACCAGCCTATAAATTCTTTCAGTTTGTTGACATAGGATCTCACTATGTAGCTCCAACTGGATCAATCTGTCTCCTAAGTGCTGGGATCAATGGCCTGTGCCACCACACTCAGCTTGTTTTAATCTTTTTGTTTGTTTGTTTTGTAAAAGTAAAACATAAAGCCAGGTGGTGGTGAATGTCTTTAAT
Organism: Rhynchomys soricoides; assembly: GCA_019843965.1. Taxonomy (NCBI): domain Eukaryota; kingdom Metazoa; phylum Chordata; class Mammalia; order Rodentia; family Muridae; genus Rhynchomys; species Rhynchomys soricoides. The sequence goes on along the minus strand of JADRCH010000007.1, from coordinate 2,178,000 downwards.
CTCAGCACTCCAGAGGCACAGGCAGGAGAATCTTTGAGTTTGAGGCCAGCCTGGTCTACAGAGTGAGTTCCAGGACAGCCAGGGCTACACAGAGACACCTTGTCTGGCATTTGCCCCCTTCCCCATCCCCAAAATACCATCAAGTTACTTTTAGGAGACTGATCTTATGCTCTGGAAAGAGGAAACTATACACTGCAAACTTGATTCTGCCAAGTTCCATGTCCTTCAACAAGTCAGCACAGGATTGATTTGGATGATGAGTAACAATTTCATTTCTCATCTTCATGTTCTTCTACCTTCCAGATGAGCATGCTGAGAATGAGTTAGGTAAACTACCCAGAGACAGAAGTGGGCCAGCAAACTCTGAAGCACATACAAAGTGCTCAGCAAATGCCTACTGAAGGAATAACCAATTGTCAGGAAATGGAGACTCAGCATTTACTCCAATCATCACTGTGACCCCTGTTGTTTCCTTTGTTAACTACAAATAGTCTGTTTGGACTTACAAAACCAGAAAATGTCAACACTTGCATTTTGATAGGCATATCTGAATTTTACTTTAAATAAGAAAAAACAAAAAATAAGCAATCGATATAGAGAGTATCATTTTTTTTTGTTTTGTTTTTTCGAGACAGTGTTTCTCTGTGTAGCCCTGGCTGTCCTAGAACTCACTCTGTAGACCAGGCTGGCCTCGAACTCAGAAATCTGCCTGCCTCTGCCTCCCAAGTGCTGGGATTAAAGGCGTGGACCACCATTGCCCGGTTTAGAGAGTACCATTTAAAAGCAATTGCCAAGGACATGGACATCATAGTACATACTGTGTTCCTACTCTTCTTCTGAAATTGGTATCATCCACTGGAAGGAAATACATAAGACCCTATTGGAAGGAGTGGGAGAGGGGAAAGCTCAAGTACTTGTTCCTGATTGCTCCCTCCACCTAAGGAAGCCAGGGCACTCTAGTAAATATCCTTCTTACAGTCTAGAGTCTTTATTTTTTCTTTGCTTGACAAGGTTTGACTGACGGATATCCAGAGAAAAGTTAATGTAAGTTTTATACATCCTACTTTTAAAATACCTTTAATTCCAGAACTTTGGAGGCAGACACAGGTGGGTATATAGAAAGCGTCTGAGGCCAGCCTGATCTACATAGCCAGTTCCAAGGCTAGCTTGAGCTACATAATAAGACCCCTGATTTTTTTTTTTAAAGCAAGCTACTAAGTGGCATGTGAATAATTAATGGCAGACAAAAGGCTTTTGAATCATTAATGACTGTTGTCTTTGAACACAGGTATTCCGTGTATATCGTTTATCTGTCAGTGTGGATATAGGCACCACGGGTCATAACAGACAAGATAGATGTGCATTGGTTTGTACTTCCAGGTCATATTTTATTCTCTATTTCTGTATGATGATAACAACTCAATCCTCCCTCTGTTTCCTATCACATTTTTACTTTAGTGTTTCTGGACCCTTTTCTCTGTAATAGCTTCACTCTTTTGACTTTAACTACATTGAAGGCGTGACAAGAGGGAGCTGAGTAGCTCCCTTAATCCCTGAGGTTCCCTCTGTACGATTGTGTCATTCTCTCACTAAGGTTGCTTTCCTTTGGGGATGTTGTCATAACCACAAGGTTAGTACCCAGCTATGCAGTTTAGGAAAGTTACCCAGAGTTACTAAGGAGTAGACCTGAAAAGGCAACCGTCTGATGGCGTTAAAATAAACCAGAAAAAGGACAAGGGAGTCGAGTTAGAATGGTGACAGCAGCAATAGGATGGATATGACTCACTTACAGAATTGGCTGTGGGTGAAAAGAAGCAAACCAAAGTTTTCAGCTTTAAGGTAGCATTGGGTTCAAACTCTGGTTATGATTCTTTTTGTTTGTTTGTTTGTTTTTGTTTTTTTGAGACGGGGTTTCTCTGTGTAGCCCTGGCTGTCCTGGAACTCACTTTGTAGACCAGGCTGGCCTCGAACTCAGAAATCCGCCTGCCTCTGCCTCCCGAGTTCTGGGATGGTTTTGATTCTTGCTGGTCTGGGACATACACAGCTCCACCTCTTAGTACCTTTGTGATCTTGCAATACATTTTATCTAAACCTCAATTTCAACCTCGGTAAAACAGGTAGATTAATACCCACCGTAATAGTTGATGTAGAGGCTTCGGTAAAAGAAAACCATGGCCCACAGTGCCTCGTATACAGGAGAAGAGGGGAAGGTGAACAAACAAAACCCAAACCACAAAACTGCAATAAGGACACTGGGTGGAGGTGCAATCTTTCTACTACAAACACCGTCACCCAAAAGGGTTCTGCTAAAGCCTGATAATTTTATTTACAGACCTCCTCCCTGTGCGGGAGTGCTGTGGGGTGGGGAGGGAGGTCCTACTTCTGGAGCCCTGCTGTAAACTGGCATGTGCGCTTTGAGCTAGGAACCCAAGTCAACCAGACTTCCTGGTTAGCTATTTTGTGTTCCTTAAACCAAAACAGCTAAATCTACAGTTCATCCTCTGACCTTACACTCTTTATTTGGTGGAGACAGAACAGAGTAACGACAACCAGGCCATACCAATTCCACTAATAGGCAAGAAAGTGCGGGGGCGGGGGGAGGGAAGGGGGGAAGCTCTCACCTACTTTAAGGATTATCCAGGACAAGGATAAATCAAAAAACTCGGAGCGGTCTGGGTTTTTGCTCTTGCTCTAAGTCAGGCTCCTGAGCCATCAATAAAACGTGCTCATGACCGTCCACAGTGACAGGAAGGGAGATGTGTGAACAGATGCGAGTGTGCTTTTCTTGGCAACATCTAGCAACTCAAGGCCAGTGCCAAGTTCTGTGCAGCCTCGCAGGTTATCTCCCCTGCCATTCCTCAGACCTGGCCTCTGGGTGGCGAGAGGCAGGTAGGCAGGGCCGCGTCCTCCGGCCATTCATCTCTCAAGATGTCAAGTTGACAGAACACTCACTGGGCTCTAACGAACATCTAACACTATGGGGCGGCAGGAGCCCAGCATCCCACGCTCGGAGCACGCCAACGCCGAGGGGCAGCCACTCAGAGGCGCTCGGGCGCTGGGGTGTGGCGGCCGGGTCACGCGAGCGCCACCCCGCGGCGAGGCGCGCGGAAGCGGGCGGGGACCATGGCAACGCACGAGGCTTGCCGCGCCGCGCGTGCTTACGCTACGCGGCGCGCCGGATTGTGACGCAGGCCGCGGCGCGGGCCCCGCGTTCTCGAGTGACCGCGGGTCAGCCTCGGGGCCTCGCAACGGCAGCAACGGCTGAGGCAGGCGGGGTCAAGATGGTGGCTCCGCTGGCGGGGGAGGCGCTGGAGGGAGGAGGAGCCAGACCCTAGCCGGCCGGAAACACCGACGCCCCGAGGCCTCCCGGGAGCCGCTGCCGCCGCCCCCTGCTCCACCGAGGGACGCGAGCGGGCGGCGGGGCGGGCCGGGACACAGGACAGGAGGCGGGCGGGGGCGGAGCCACTCTCCACAGCGCCCGCCCCGGCCGCGGCCCCGGGCCTCCCCCGCGCCGCCCTGCCCGGCCCGCCCAGCCCCGGTGTGGCAGCGGCTCATGGCGGCGGTGGGGCCCCCGCAGCAGCAGGTGCGGATGGCCCAGCAGCAGGTCTGGGCGGCGCTCGAAGTGGCGCTCCGGGTGCCCTGCCTCTACATCATCGACGCCATCTTCAACTCCTACTACGATTCCAGCCAAAGCGGGTTCTGCATCGGGCTTCAGATCTTTCTCCGGCTCCTCGGTAAGGACAGCGGGCTAGCCTGCGGGCCGAGGCGAGCCCTGCCCCGGGCGGACGGGAGCGGCAGGGCACTGGTGGCACGCGGCTTGGGGAGCCACGGTCTGATTCCCCCAAAGGGCCTTTTGGCAGGGTGCGGGGACCCATGATACTCGTGCTAGCGTTGACAGCGGAGTGGTGCTGGCGGGTCTGTGTCCTGTTCAGTTGGCACCTGGATGGGGCGAGGAGAAAACGCGGCTGTGTGAGCATGCGGCTGCCTATTTCTCTTGGGGAATGACTGCTGGCTTACCGCGTCCTATGCGACAGCTCTGGAAAAACAACTGTCCGGGTCTCGCTGTGTGTGACCTTGGACTTGAGCCAAAGCTTGAGCCCCCTGTCTTCCCCTTTTCACAATGCAGAGTGAGTTGTCACTTCTGTGTCTTGGAGTCCACCGGATCGTGAAGTATTTAAGGTAAATGAACACACATGCCAGGAGACAGAGTTTTGAATGTCAGACCTTGAAACCATTTCCAAAAGTCACTGAGAGGAAGGTTATACTTAATAACGAGCCCTAAACTCTTTCTGTTAGTAAACAATGTGTTGAATGTGACTATGAAAACTTGTCCCCAGGGTGATAAGACATCTGCAAGAGACCTAGGAAGATGAGTCTTCATTTCATATGGATTGAGCACTAAAAGTATCTTATATTTCACTTTTATTCTCTCTGTACTAAATCACCAGCGTGTGAGAAACATATATAAAGAGATCTTTTTCTGATAATTACAGCTTGGCGGATTTTGTGGATGAGATCATTAAGTTTTTAGGTGGATTCTTGCTATTGAAATGCTGGGGGCTGGGGGTAACTGGTAGTGAGGTCCTGACTAAGACCTTCAGAAGCACAAGCATCTGTTGCCTTATTCCCACAGAAAAGGAATGTCAATGAAGGTGCAGTTTTGTTCTTAGCAGTAACTATTCTACATTTATCTGCTATAAAGCATTTTCACAGGTTTCCCCTAATCTGTCAGTCACTCCTCAAAGGTGGATAGTGTTATTCTTACTTTACAGGTGAGGTTGTAGAAGTTAAGTGTTTGGTTTTTGGTGCACAGCTGGTGTTTCCCAGAGCGCTTAAAACTCCTCTGATGCAGGATGGTTTACTTTCTTTTTTCCCCCGTGTGTTGATGAAATGCAGTACAGAGCGGTGTATTATCAAGCAGTGCTCACCTTAAAGTTAACAAGAAAAAAAAAGTGGGAGTGATATTCTGCAAACACAGGACTTAGGAGTAATCTTCTGGGGACACAAGTTAGCCATTTTGCTTTTCTTTAATAAAGCCACTTCTCCTGTCGTTCTCTGTCTTAAAATTAGTGCCGTGTGTGAGAGGAGTCTGCATAGCCATCTCAGAGATAGTACATACAGCCACTGCCTTGAATGTCTTCATGACATCATAACTACAGATTCTGGCAACTTTTGGGGGACCTGAGGGTTTAATGTGTTTCCTGTTGGAGTACTCGACACTGGGTAGAGCCAAAGAAAGGATTTTTCTTTAGTCAAGTCATTTATAGTAAAAAACACTTAAAGTAATTGTTCACCCTGCCCATTCTTTATACTTTATTTCCTCACAGAAGTTTTGTATTTGAGAATTTCAGTAAGAGCCGCTGGTGATCCATTTAATGGGTCTGTGGTTTTGTTTTCTTCACCTTTATAAAAATGGACAATGATGGTATTTAACATAAACACACAACTCTCATCTCAAATGGGATAAGAGATAGCTTATTCTGAACTAAATCTGAGTGACTTTGGCCCACAAACACTGATTGATGTTATCCCAAATTCCATGTTCCAACATGGTAACAGTTTGATAAAGTTTTTATAACACAACACTAATGGTTTTAAAAACCATTAGTGGAATGTTGGGTAGGTGGGTAAAAGCAAAGCCAAGGTTCCTGCTGTAGACCCAGGATGCTGTCGGATGGTACTCTACACCTCTGGCGGTTGGGAACTAAGGCTTAGTATAGCCTTAGTATATTCCAAAAGGTTTCTGTGTTAGTCACTGGATGTTAGGTCTCACTATGACTTGGGCTAAAAATAGTCCAAGATAAATTGTAATTAGTCTCTGGACCTGCAACATTCCAACATCTCCACAGTCAGTGAAGTTCTAATCACCCAGCCTTGCAGAGGTTTCATTTTGAAGGTGCAACTTCTTTTTAGGAAGTTCACAGCATCTTTACCATGGTGCTTAGGACAATAAATGAGTTAGTATAAAAACCCTTTAAAGCATTTGACTGTTCATGTGTTAGCAGTTCATATGGTCACTTCTCAAAAAATATTTTAATGCTTCAGTTAAGACTATACTTTGTTATAGATAGAAAACCTGGTTATTAGAAAAATTGACCTCTAAATTCATCATCTAACGATTCCCTAAATTGTAGCAGAATAAATGTGCTATTTTTTTTTTGTTTATAAGAATAAAAACTGAAGAAAGTTTTGTGATTTTTTTTTTTAAAAAAATCACCTTAAATGAAAGTAGCAGCATGTATGTGTATGAAAGATGGGAGTGGAGACGAGCTGGGGACGTGTGATTATTGAAGCCTGGGTACCCCAGGACTTGTCCCCGCTCCCTTTACACACACTGTAATTGGATGTGTTAGTGTCTGCAGCATTCTCCCTCTAACTACGGAATGGTTCAGCAACCTTCCGACCGCAACCGGTGTCAGACCAGTCTCAGATTTCAGAAGGTCAGAGAGTAAATAAAACCTTTCCTTTTAGAGATAGAAAGAAAACCAATATGTACAGTGTCTGGGAAAATAAAACTATTTCTTAGGTAGTGTTAAGATAGTAAATGAAGCTACACCCACAACAGCATAAAGCTGAATTAGCAAATTTAAAGACAAAAGAGAAGCTGCAGGCATAGAAACAGCATAGAAACGTGTTTTAATAGCATCACTCATATGGTGGCAATTGATTGAAGTGGCAAAGGATTCTCTAACCATAAAAGAAAACTGAGAAATTACAAAGGACAATAAGATAAGTTTGAGTATTTAAAATAAAATTAAAAAACCCTCCTTTATTGAACATCTTCTAAAAATGACAAATTGAGAGGCAAATGTTTATGTTATGTATGCTGAGTCCTTTAAGAAGGCATATCCTTCCATAGTATACATTTCAGGTGGCCAGTAAAGAAAAGTAGTTCCTAGCTTCATTGTTAATGAAAGAAATAGTTTTATCTGTTAGATTGGTGAAGAATGCACAATGTGATTAAAAAGTATTTGGCAAAGGTGTTTACCTATTTGAAATAGGTAAATTTATATAATTTGGCAAGCCATCACCTCTGTATAAACCATTTGGTTTTATCAACTGATACTAGTTAATTGATTAATTGATTGAGGCAGGGTCTCATGTAGCCTATGCTGACCCCAAATTGAAGATGACCTTGAGCTTTTGATTCTCTTGGCTCTGCCTCTGTACTGATGAGATTGTAAGGTTGGACCACTGTAGCTGGTTTTATAAAATACCAGGGACTGAACTCAGCTGTCGAGCATGCTAGGTAGGAAAGTATTCTTTCCAGCTGAGCTATATCTCTGGCTATCGAGTGACATTTACTATATACCTTTTGATTCACAATTCTAGTTGTGAGGACTTAGAGATTATATTTATACCATATTATGAGCAAGGATATTCATTATAGCATTATTGAAAAAAGCAAAACAGCAAACTTAAAACTTACTCTAAATGTGTGTTAGTTGGGAATCCCTTCATTGTAAAAGAATTGAGAATTTTCTTTGATGCTAAATGAGATCATCCAATCAGTGGAAAAACCTGTGAAAACCTGTGGTTCGAGAAAGCAAGAGTGAAGCAGAAGTAGTTATGGCTAGCCGGGGAAGAGACCGGGGTTTCTCAGTAGTAGCTCTGTTGACCTTTTGGACAGCATAAACCTAGGAATGGGGCACTATCTACAAAGTACCATTTCTAGCCTTTTTTCTCTCCTACCTACCTACTGCCATGTAACACACACTTCAGTTGTCATAGCCAAATCTGACCCTAGATATTGTCAAGTGTTCCCAAGGAGGGAGGCATCTAATCCTTGTTGAGAACCGTGGGGGTGGACGAATAGACTAGGAGTGTAAAATACACAGCTCAGAGATAGACACAAGTAGAATAGAAACTTGGTAGGTTAGAGGTAGAATTGAATTGAGGTTCATAGAAGTAAATATGAAGTATTTAGTGATACTTAGTTAATATGGAAAAATTACTGGCTCCCTTCCTCTTATCTGTATGAATAATCAGTTTATAGAAAGATTATAAATTGAATCTTTAGGATTAAACACTTTATAATAAATCAGCATCTAAGAAAACAGAAGACTGGATGTAAACCTGGATATACTTATGACCAACAAATAATTTATGTTATCAATTGCACACAAATAGGAAAAGCTTCCCAACACCATATTGTGTTAGTCATTGTGTTGGGACCGAATACCTAAGATTAACCTGTAGTAGGAAAGGGTTATTTTGACTCCTAGGTTCAGAGGGTTCAGTCTATGACACTTGGTTAATTGATTTTGGACCTGTGGTGAAGCAGAACATTATGACCAAAGGTCATGACAGAGAAAGTTGTTGTCTCATGGCAGAGAGGAAGCACAAAGAGACAGGAAGGAGCCAAGACAAGCTATACCTTTAAAGGCATCCCTTTCAAAATCCCACTCTTCCCACTCCCACCCTTGCAAGTGACCTTTTGCCTCCAGCTAGGTCCCATCTCTTCCATTCAGCAGTGAATTCATTCATGGAATAACACATTGTTGGAATCAGAACTCTAATGTCCAGTCGTCTCTCTCACTACTGCCAGGGACTAAGTCTTCAACATAGCCCTTTGTAAGGACACTTGTCCAAACCGTAAGAAATGGACAGAAGATAAAGTGGCATTCACCGAAGAACCCTGAGTGGTCAGTAGAAATGGAAGGATTCTTTAATCAGTAGTCAGGGAAAAAAATTAAGTATAAGTTAGGATTTGAGGAGGAGTTACTCTGATTACATTGTTACACTGTTCATAGAAACCCTAATAAGTACTAATATATGTAAAATTATAATATGGGGAAAATCATGCTGGACTTGTACCTTATATTTATGAATCAGTTCTAAATAAACTAATGCTGGAGGTAGAACAAGGACTAGACATATAGATGGTGAAGACAGAGAACAACAGAACTCAAATGATTACACCTTACCTCTTCAGACCTGGGTTTAGTAGTGCATGCTTTTAGTCCCAGCACTCTGAAAGCAGAGGTAGGCAGATCTCTGTGGGTTCAAGGACACCTAGTGCTCTGAGAAGAGAGACCTGTCTCCAAAACCCCAAACCACCATCTCTTCAGAGCTTGGCTTTTAAAATCCATGTTCACATATGGTAATGAAATCATACTTGTTAAAATTTAATTTCATGAATAAAACAAGCTAGGATATCATTCTTGCTGTTGTTTTGTTTTACCTAAAATGAAAGTTTGATAGACTTTGTTATTTTGAGTAGGGTCTCACACAGCTCAGCATGGTACTTATGCCTCAGTCCTTGGGGCTTGGATTATAGGTAAGTGCCACAATGCCAAGCATAGAAAGTGTTTCTCTGTGGTATAATTCATTTGACAAGTATGCTAACAATTAACATCATTTCACAGTACTTTTCGCCTGAATTTCATTACTTAGGACTCTCTTTGAAGTGAGGGAATAATGTCTTTTACTACCATGTTTCTTTGCCTGCTTTTGAATGATTTAAAGGTTCTTAGGGATCTGGAGAGGTGCAAATGTTATTTCCTTCTAAATTTTAGTCATAAGTTTGCAGAAGACTTAGGAATGAACGGACTTTAAAGAGTTTGCACTTTGTTGGGGGCACACCTTTAATCTTAGCCTTCTGGGGACAGGGAGGAGGGCACAAGTGGAAGGCTAGTTTGGACTACATACATAGCAAGTCCCTGTTTCCTAAAAACAGAGTTCATGCCATGGTGTGTAAAACGCATGGATGTACTTCTTCCTTTCCTGTTATTACTTCTTGGTTTTGGAAGCCTAACTGAAAAAGCCCTGAACTCTTTAGTGCATTCATGTGCATTTAGTGCATGCATATATGAATTCAAAGTTCCTGAAAAGATTTTGATACTTGGTTCTTTTTCTGCCTTGAGAACTTATAACACTCCAGTAATTATACTGGAGTCTAGGACTGAAATTCCCAGGTTGTGGTTTAATTCATTTCTCTTTCTGTATCTTGAAGGTGGTGTTTTAAAAGAAAGCAGGTCCCTTACAAAGCCCTAATGAAAATTACCCCTGGGTTTCCTTGGACCCTTAAGATGAGCCCTAAGAAAACAACCTCATGTCTCAGCTGTGGAACACAAAGAAACCTGAACAGTGCTTCCCAAAGATCACCAGAAAGGACATTTACTTTGGAGACTTATTAGTTGGGGAGTTGGTATTTTTTTCTGTAAAGTGAGAGTTGGTTCTCCCAATATTCCATAAGCACATGGTTATAAAAGATCTGTCTATAGCTTTTTTGTAGGATTTACAAGTATATGCTACTTTTGGAGTGTTTACTGATTTTACACTGAGAATGTAATTTTCCTCAGGGAATGGTAGTGTGAAGCTAGGGATGATTGCCTGTGCCTACAGTCCAGCACTTAGGAGGCTGAGGCAGGTACAGGTTTGGGGCCAGTGTGAATGTTCAGATAGTGAAGTCCTGATTTGGAGGGAGGGAAGGATCAGATTGCTTGTTGGGCCGTATCCAGCCTCAGACGCTGTAGTGGCAGTACCTGCCCTCTCTGTTATCTATCTCCCAGTTTGTCCATTTGGTACATACACATACAGCAAATGGCACTTGTTTTTGTACGGCATTCCCAATAGCCAGTCCATCCCTCTACTTGTGTGTATTTTTTGGAGAAAAAGTTATTAGGATAAAAAATAAAACGATTAAAGGTCAACTAAGGTCATGAGTAGTTACTGGTGAGGACTGGTACTCTGAATAGCAAGTTGCCACTCAGCACTCTGGTACCTGCTTTACTTTCTCTCTTTTAAGTGGCATAAACTGGAACTCACCTTAGACGATGAGTTAGGCAGGCTTGGGATATGTCCACGTAGAAAGAGCTAGACAGCATGTGGGTATCTTGCAGGCTGAAGTAGGACTGGTCTCCTTTTCCAGAATAATGCCCCAAGCACTCACTCCCATTTTCTGGGAAAGCAGGTGGATCTTACTCAGATTTCCAGATGTGTGTTTTTGTTTTTTTTTTCTTTTCTTTTCACAAAGTACCTGGTGTTTAGGCACAGGATAATCCCTTAAAGGAGTGAGCCATGGCTCCTTTTTAAATACATGCAGGCTGTGAAATACAGCATTGTTCTTTGTGGCACACTGAAGGGAAAGCTACTCAAGTGTTTTTGGCTTTGTCTCTCCCTTTCCTAGGTTTCTTACTCAGACTGTATTTTGTGATCATTTTTAAGAGCATAATACATATGGTACCGACACACTGCCCCAGTAAATAACCTTTCTTTGTATAAAGCATTGTGCAAGCCATTTATTTATAAGGCAGGGACAGAGCTATGTAATGGGGTGATAGAGATTACAGACTTCAGTATCAGGTAGTATGTAGTCCACTAGGTGTGTCATAGAAGTTCTATAGTATGCTGACTGAACAGCATAAGCTGGATGGATAGCTAGCGGTCATCAGACCATCTACAGTACTTACACATGGAATAATGGCAATGATGCTTATAGCCAGTCATCTTGTAAAACATGGCTTGGTTTTCTGAAGATGTGATTCAGATTGTAGGCAAAGGGAACTTGGAGAGCATTTCAGAAGTGTGCAGGAATGTATTGGGGGCCTGAGTTGGGACCCTTGGAGAATATGCATGTCTAAGAAAGAACCCGCTGAGCTCAGCTGGAAGAGAAAGAATAAATAGGGTGAAGTATAAAACTTCACCTTGTCTGACGAACACTCGAAAGGGTTCTGAAACCAAGTAGGAACGAGCCTTTTAGTCTAGGAATTCTCATTCTGAAAGGCCTTATTATTTTGGTGATTATTAAACTTTGTAATGATTATGAAATTACATAGAAAGTGTTCTTTGAGTTTAAAAAATTATCAATAGGTGCATGTATATCATTACAATTTTGTCCTGAAGATAATTTAGTAATCTCATGCCTGGATGTATATATACCATGACAAGTAGAATTACTTTTGAAACCAGAAAATAAGGGGCCAAGGTTTTTAAAATGTGTTTAGTTGGTCTGGTTTAGAATTCGACTTCTCAAGTCTTTATTGCCCTGTAAGCCTAAGTTGTCTTGAGGTTTTACAACTACAAAAATAGCATAATAAAGGAAGAAAGTTGTAATTGCTAGTATAAAAAACATGCTTAAAATATTTCATTTGCATACCCTTTTCTCTTTTCCTTAGGTATAGTTGTATCCAGTATTGTTCTGATCTTGTCACAGCGATCACTTTTCAAGTTTTACATGTACAGCTCAGCCTTTCTATTAGCTGCAACTTCAGTGTTGGTGAATTACTATGCTGCTTTGCACATTGACTTCTATGGTGCCTACAACACGTCAGCATTTGGAATCGAGTTGCTTCCTCGGAAAGGGCCCTCTCTGTGGATGGCACTCATCGTTCTGCAGCTCACCTTTGGAATTGGATATGTTACACTACTCCAGATCCAGTCCATCTACTCACAGTTAATTATTTTGAATATCTTGGTTCCTGTAATCGGCTTAATCACAGAGCTACCATTACACATCAGAGAGACATTAGTTTTCCTGTCTTCCTTGATTCTCATATTTAACACAGTGCTTGTCTTGGCAGTGAAACTTAAGTGGTTTTATTATTCTACTCGGTATGTTTACTTGTTAGTGAGGCATATGTACCGAATTTATGGATTACAGTTATTGATGGAGGACACATGGAAGAGGATCCGTTTCCCAGACATACTTCGGGTCTTCTGGCTAACAAGAATTACAGCTCAGGCTACAGTGTTAATGTACATTTTAAGGATGGCAAATGAAACTGAGTCCTTCTTTATTTCTTGGGATGATTTCTGGGATGTCATTTGCAATCTAATAATTAGTGGGTGCGATTCTACACTAACTGTACTAGGCATGAGCGCTGTAATTTCTTCAATAGCCCATTATTTGGGCCTTGGAATATTGGCCTTTATTGGATCAACTGAAGAAGATGACAGGCGGCTTGGTTTTGTAGCACCTGTTTTATTTTTCATTTTGGCTCTTCAGACTGGTTTAAGTGGGCTGAGACCTGAAGAGAGACTTATTCGCTTAAGTAGAAACATGTGCCTTTTATTAACCGCAGTCCTGCATTTCATCCATGGAATGACAGACCCTGTATTAATGTCTCTCAGTGCCTCCCATGTGTCATCTTTCCATAGACATTTTCCTGTGCTGTTTGTCTCTGCTTGCCTGTTTATTCTTCCTGTCTTACTCAGTTATGTTCTTTGGCATCACTATGCACTAAATACATGGCTGTTTGCAGTTACAGCCTTCTGTGTGGAACTCTGCTTGAAAGTAATAGTTTCCCTCACTGTCTACACGCTATTCATGATTGACGGCTACTATAATGTCCTCTGGGAAAAGCTTGATGATTATGTCTACTTTGTTCGCTCAACAGGCAATATTATCGAATTTATATTTGGAGTTGTGATGTTTGGGAATGGGGCCTATACCATGATGTTTGAATCAGGAAGTAAAATTCGGGCTTGTATGATGTGCCTACATGCATATTTTAACATCTACTTACAAGTAAAAAATGGCTGGAAGACATTCATGAATCGTAGAACTGCTGTTAAGAAAATTAATTCACTTCCTGAAATAAAAGGGAGCCACTTGCAAGAAATAGATGATGTATGTGCAATCTGCTATCATGAGTTCACAACATCTGCTCGCATTACACCATGTAACCATTATTTCCATGCACTCTGCCTTCGGAAATGGCTGTACATTCAGGATACTTGTCCAATGTGCCACCAGAAAGTGTACATCGAAGACGATATCAAGGATAACTCAAATGTATCTAACAACAACGGATTTATTGCACCCAATGAAAATCCAAACCCAGAGGAAGCTTTAAGAGAAGAAGCTGCTGGATCTGACCGAGAATTGAACGAGGATGACAGTACAGACTGTGATGATGATATTCAAAGAGAAAGAAACGGGGGGACTCAGCACACAGGCGCAGCAGCAGCAGAATTTAATGATGACACTGATTAAAGTAGCATTTACTAATCATTGAGGTATTTGTTTAAAATTCAGTTCATCCAAAATGGAGTAATTGCTTCACGTCAGTGTGTAACCAAGCACAAAAGCAGTATCGATGTGGAAACTGTGAATGATTTTCCGTTTACTGTGATGTGCTACTGTAAATATACCTCTTTAATTACTTCTGGTCTCTTTGGTGACCTATTTAAATTTGTGTACATTATTGTACATAGAATAAAATGTTTTCACGTTTTTATGACAAAATTTGAACAAATAACTTCTTAATAGAGATAATGATCATACGGTGCGTCAGTTGTGCCAAAGATTCCTCCATGAAATTAGAATAGATCTAATGCTGGATTTGAGCTTTCCTTAAAATGAAAGGGAAATGAAAAATGCAGGATAAAGGAAGTTAGCCTAAGAGACTAGGAGATAAAATAATCTTGAGGAGAAAGGCTATAAAATGTTTTCAGAGTAAGGCAAGATAACCTGCTAGAAGCAATGGAGAAACTTGAAATCTGAGCTGCAGCTTAGAGCTAGGTTCAAAAGTCATAAATCAGGGACAGAATTGAGAAATAGGCTGTTATCAACTAAACTTTGATATAAACCAGGACGTACTAAGTCTTAGGTACAAGCACCACAGTGTTTGCAGAGAGAGCATAACACTGTCCTTTCAGAGTCCTGATGAGATTACACGGTAAAGACCGCCATTGTTAACTAAGGCATTAAGTAGCCTAAGCAGTGCTGATCAGACTTGGTGGGTAAAAGTGAGGTGTGGTGTAGTGTGCTACCTCTTTTAAAGAACTCCTGGAAAGGTTTCCTTAATGAAGCTCACAGTCTTACTATGAAATTCCACATCATAAAAAGACAACACAGATCAGGAAAAAAATAATTTAATGGTGTTGTTATATAGCATGTTGGCTAATTCCAGTGGATCTTCTTCTCTTACTGCTGACATTATCTCCAGTACTTGACTAAAACAAAAAACAAGGGATCAACTTACTCAGAATATATTGTTTTAAAGGTATAGAATCACCTTTTCCTATCTAAGAGAAGATCTTATACTAGTACCTCTTCTAAGGAAGTTAAAGAGTTAACTTGAATATAAAGTTATAGGGCCATGTAAGTGCACCACTAATGGAATTGTCCCAGAGGCTAGGAGTCCTTTAAAACCCTAGGTCATAGCACATTTGTTACTGCATCATGAGCATCTTAAAAGTGAAAACAGGTTAAATAAGTACCTTTCTACTTTGGGTTTAGTTTTATTTATATTATTTGTTTTACTATTACTAGTATAACTATATATTTATAAATTAAATATATATATACATGTGTGTATATATTTATATGTACTATTAATAAAATGGTATTGGGGAGAAATAGGGCCAAAAATTTGAAAGGCACTGCTTACTGACCTAGTCTCTAATGGGCAGCAAGGAATGTTTGTGTGCATGCTAAATACATGACAAGCATAGAAGGTGTGGCTGAAGGAGGGGGTCTAGGCTTGTACTCAGAGCAGAGAGAAGAGCCCAGAGGCCCCTCTTTGTTTCTTTGCTCAAAATGATCAACAGCAGTGGGTTCCTAGCAATATTATCTGTTTTTATATATGGATTAGAAACTTGTAGTTCAAATTAAACCTTTAAATATTCCTTGTCATGAGCTCTTTGTTCCCTTTATGAGGATCCTAACTGTGAACACCCAAAATAAATAGGAATGAGGATTTACAATTAGCTGGACCTTTTAGAAGTTGTTCTCAGCGTGACACAGACATTCAAATGTAGTTTGTGCAGTGAACTCAGACTGCATTTGTAAGTAATGCTGCTGCTGCTGCTGCTGCTGACAGAAGGGTGGCCAAGGGCATGGCTGCTCTGCTGAGACTTGGGCAGCTGAGTCATTTACTATTCAGATTTGTTAACATCACAGGTGCTTAGTAAGCAGTAATCCAGCATCTGGATAGCCCTTTTTTATTGAGTGGACTTTTCTGTACTTTCAGGAATAAAGCCGCAGTTATTTTTAAGTATAGCATTCTGGGGTATTGTGACACTTAGTCTTGTTTATGTTTTCAATTGTGTGTGTGTGTGTGTGTGTGTGTGTGTGTGTACGTACGTGTGTACATACGTATGTACATGAGTGCAGGGATCACAAGAATCAGATTACCCTGGAGCTGGAGTTCTAGGTGGTTGTGAGCTGCCCGATATGTGGTTCTGGGAACACAACTTGGGTTCTCTCCAAGTGCCTTTATTCTCTTAAGCCCTCCAGCTCCAACTGTGACATCCTTACACTAGGCACAGGTATTAAAGTCTTAAAGTGTCTACCCTTCACCTTTCAGTATTGAAATGACAAGTAGTTAACTCTTAAAAAAAAAAAAAAGTAGACATAGACATGGTGATTCAAGACTAACTTGGGAGATAGAAGCAGGGGATTAGGGATTCAAGGTCACCTACTGCTGTACAGCAGCTTGTAAGCTGCTTGGCTACAGGAGACCCTGGCTCAAACAAAAATCACTATTCTCTTGCTTTTAGTCTCTTCGGGTCATGATGAAATCTATACTAGTAAGGCCAGCAAACAAAAGCCCCAAGGACCAGGTCTCACTTTGCTGACCCAGATTTCTCCACTCACCTCATCCTGCTTTCCGCTACACTAAGTACATTGTCCCCTGACACTGCTGAGGCTCTTCTGCAGGCTGCCCTTGCTCAAGGTGTCTTTATCTGACCTGACTCCCAGCATGCTTAGTGAACAGTTAAAACTCTACGGTGGCAGAGCTTGCTCCTAGTGCCCTCTGGGCAGACAGTTGCCAACTCCGAGGTCCCAGTCATGAGTGGCACCTCTGCAGCAGCTGTTGTCTGCTTGTCTGCTCCAGGGAGCAGAGACTCCTTATTCAAAACTCTTGGCACAGTTCATCCTGTGGGTGTGTGTTGAGCATAAGAGCAGTTGCTTCTCTTAGCCTCAGTAACTTGCACCTTTCCTGACACAGCAGGAGCCCCAAAATGTATTTCAAGAAATTTACATCTAAAGGAAAGGAAGACCTGCAAGTAAATAGTTAAGGTGGGAAACTTAATGGAGTAGAAGCTGGCAAAAATTCTAAGTATCAGAGCAGATCTATCTGAAATCTCTTTAAGTCTGTCCTTTTAGCTTGCATATGCTGATTTTCCCAAGTTCTGCCATTTAGCTAACTGCAGTTTTAAGTCTGCATTAAAAACTACTTGAAATTCTGTCTTACAGATTTACAGGTAAAGCCAAAAGCTATGAGTTTACAAAGCATTAAGGCAGCACAGAAAACATGCTTTGGCACTAAATCCTCCAAGTAGTGTGTCTGCCAAGTGGCTGTGACAAAAATAACAGCTTCTTGTCTTTGCTGTCTCAGGGTCTCTAATGTCCCCTTAAATTGTCAGAGACTTATGAGAAATAATGTCTTCTAGATGAATCTGCAAATTCCTCCATTCAAAAAAAATGAAAAGTATTTTAGCAAGCAGTACAAAGAGTCCTTGCCTTGGGCTTTAAAACATCAGTTCAAAACTCTTTGCCAAAACCAGTATTTTAAATAAAAGAAAACCCAAATGTGTATATAAAAAGACACTCAATTGACTTCTCTGCTGCTGAATCTTAGATCTGCCTTACACTCTTATTACAAAGTAATTTTTTTAAAGGCATATTTCAAGACATTACACTCTAACAGAAACAATCTGTGATATTAAACGTTAACAATGTTAGAGGCAAGCCTATAGTGGCAAACTGCACTAAACCAGTATAATCTAGACTAACTCTGGATAGGTGCCTGTAAAATGATCTGACCAACTTTTCCTGCTTGCCCAGTGATTCTTCACAGCTGTCTACATAGATCCTATTCTGGATTACTGCATGGGGGTCAGGGGCGCTGAGGACATGCTACCACGTGTCATTTCATCGTGAGGTATAGAGAAGTATGTCACCTCCCTGGTTGCTGCTGTTGTCCATATTTAATATGCAGATAGCCATCAGGTCAAGGTTAAAGGCCAACTGGTTTTAAACAGGAAAGGTGCAATAGAACTCTTCTGTGGTAAGCTTTGAGGTGTTTGTCCTTTCCTACAAAATGACAAAGGACCAGATCCATCGATTTCTCACTGAGGCAGTAACATCATGTGGATTAAGAGGATGGGGACCTAGGAGCTGACACAGCAGTTCAGGCGCACTTACTTCCAAGCCACTATTCAAATGGTCTTTGACTTTGGGTCAAGTGCCAATGGATGGCTTAGCACTAACCATAGTGCTAACTCCTATGAACTAGCCTGAACCTAAGCAGATGTCAGAGAGCTTCCGCTCTGCCCTCCATTCACTGTGTGGCGGTCAGCAGTTATCTCTGACAACTCAACTGTCCACTCAAGCAAAACAACTTACATTATATGGCAGGGCTCGTTTCTATCTTTTAAACAGTACCCATTGTCCCATTTCTTTTTGGTAGGAAATGAAGTTTTTATGTATTTTGATCCAGCATGTGTACTTTTAACTCCACACCAAGGTGCATCTAGAGTTAGGGGAAAGGGAGAAAACGTGTTAAGGAATTTACTTTTCTAAATCTTTCATGAACATCACACCGGTATATTATGTAAAATTACAAAAATTAATGCAACAGAAAACAATTCTAAGGAAAGCATAAAGTCCCAACCTACACTTTAAAGACTAGTTTGTATCTATCCTATTTCCTCACTAAATTGGCTAGTTAGTGTATGCCAAGCTTTGGGCTAAAAGACCTAAATGTACAAGAAGTATCACTGACACCCTTCGACACTTAAGACTGCTCTGAATTGCTTCTACTGCATGTGAAGGCGTGGTCATGAATATCGGCTTGTTTCCCAGTGTTGGGAATACCAGGCAGAGCTCTGCCACTGAGCTATTTCCCTGTCATTTCTCTGTGAAGAGCTTGCACATTTATAGAGGCACTGTAATTCCGATACAGTCACTTTTGTGACCGCCTAAGGAAATAAAGTTAATTTCCCTAGAATGGCTCAGTAAAGAGACTTAAGCTGCAATCCTCTGAGTTAAAGGGAACTCAGAGGATTGCACGCTTTTAAACAGTTTAAGAGAGAACATTCTAAAATCCTCTGATGAAAACATTTGATTTCAATTGCTGCTGTTTGTTTTTTAGAGGGCTATAGAATTAAACCACAATAAAGAGGATCTCAAAGCTCTTATTAAAAAGTGCTTAGGGGACTCATTTCATTAAATATTCATAAATATAGACTCTAGTTAGCACACATTCTGTCATCTTTGATAAGTTTTGAAGTTTGGCCAAACTGAAAATAAAAATAATCTGTGTAATTACTTTTCCATCAATGATAACCTCTAAAAATCTGATTCAATAGGGAACTTGACTTTCTGGAATCTTCTACTTACCTGTCTCAATCATTAGCTTTTCACTAGGTATTGACTTCAGAACTTCCAAGTTAGCTTCAGTTTTCAGAGAGCTTGAAAACAGTATTTTAAAATGATATTTAGTGACTCTATCTTACCCTTTACAGCACCCCAAAGTAACTTCTACTTTTGTCCCTTCTGTAACAT
Organism: Rhynchomys soricoides; assembly: GCA_019843965.1. NCBI lineage: Eukaryota > Metazoa > Chordata > Mammalia > Rodentia > Muridae > Rhynchomys > Rhynchomys soricoides. Next base: position 2,158,538 of record JADRCH010000007.1, on the reverse strand, counting down.
TTAAAAAATATTAGTTACTTATGTGTATATGCACATTGCATGCACACTGCATGCACATTGTGTGTGAAACGTCATGTGAATAGGTGCTCCAGAGACAAGTTGATCCAGGTCCTTTAAAAGGGCAGCAGGTGCACTTGACCACTGAGCCACCTGTCCAGCTTCCAAATACTTTAACGTAAAGGGTTGATGTAACAGTGGAGTTAGTTAGAATGCAGCATGCCTTTAGGGGATATCATTTTTCATATTTACCAGTTGACATTTTAGTAAACCTTATTAGTATAAATAAAGTTTTAAGTTACAAAAAGATAAGTGTATAACAGAATGGTAAGGAGGCTGTTAACTTTCACTTTTTAAGTTTACACTTTTTAAGTTTAAGTTTTTAAGTAGTCTGTAACAGACTACTACTGTTTCTATGGCCTTGCTGTCCTGGAAGGACAGACTTACATATCTGCACCCTCACTGTCCAGGGTCAAACTCTAGCCCTTGAATGTGGCCTTGGCCTCAGGCAGGCCTTGCTCTGGGATAATGAGATGGCATGGCCTTAAGCAGTGAACCTTTTGTGGTTAGAACAGGATGATGCTGTGCCTGTACAGCATCACTGATGGACGGTTACTTAACTTTTCAGCTAGGTGTCCTGAAAGAAAACATGGCCAGATCCAGCTCACCCAAGACACGACTGGGAATGTAAATGCTTTAGATTGCCACCAAGTTTTAGAATGAATCAGTATTCAAAGTAATGAGAAGTACTGTTCTCATGTTTTAAAAAATTTAATCATAAATTCACTGTAAAGACATTTTAGAACAATTTTAGGTCTGTAGCTAAACTGAACAGAAAGCAGAGACCACCCTCCCCCCATTCCCCTTTATGTGTAGCACAGCCTCCCACACACTAAATCCCAACACAGCGGTTACATGTGTTAGAATCGATAAACCCACCCTGACACATCAGCACCTCTGAAGCCCATGTTGTAATGGTGGCCATCCCTGGCTCACCCTCTGTGGGACGGTGTATCTCTTACAAAGTAGTTTCTCTGCCTCCCAATCTTATGTGCTGTGTGTATTCATCCCTACTTTCTTGATCCTGCACTGATTTTTTTTTCTTTCCACTTTTTTCTTTTGAAAAGAAAAAAAAAATTTTTTTTAATTGAAAAAGATGTCCTTACTGCACAAGTGACTACAGGCTACAGGCAAGGATGGGGGAGACACAGGCTTCAACACAAGTCATTGCACTTAGAACTAACCGAAACACCATTTGCTTGTTAACAAATGTACCCTTAACAGCAGGGAGAAACGTCTTTATAGTCTCTGCTTCAGACAAGATTTATATCTTTCTCCAAGGCTGGAGGCCAGTCATGACCACAAGTCTCATTTCTTGCTGACCAGACCCATTCCTCTGGCATCTTGTACCCCTCTTCCCCAGTAATATGCTTGGCCTTGATTCCAGAGGCAGCTGGAAGGAAGCAGCTATGGGCTCATTAAGTTCAGTTTTCCCCTATCCAGAAGCCCTAGGAAAGTCCTGTCTGAGTCTTGACTGCTGACCCTTGCAGTGGCTGGGGTCTGTCCTTGGTGTACACCCCCACTTCCACGATGTGGGTAGTGCCGTGAACTGGAAACCGCAGATGCCCTGGAGGCCTGGTAGGCAGCTGACTGCCCAGCATTGGGCAGACTGATCGTAAGTCTGATGGCAATGACGACCTAGAGTTCTGAGAACACCCATCTTTTTACTGTTCCTTGATAATCACTGTACCCAACAATATTTTTTGGTGAAACTAGTAGATGCCTGTTACCCCAACCCATTGTAATAAAGCAAAACATCAATGATTAATAACTTTTAAGTGCTAAGTGACATAAATGTTAAAGGTCCAGAAAAAGAGACTAGCAAACAGATTCACCCAAGAAGTAGGTGCCTAGAATGCTGAGCTAGGACAGGGAATAGGAACTGGAATGGTTTAGCAGAGAAATGATAAGGTACACAGATTACCTGTGACTCAGAAAACACAAGGTAGGGAATAGGGCACCCAGCACAGCACAGCACAGCACAGCACAGCAGGAGCGTGGGATTAAAGACACAGACTGAACTGACAGTCCCCTCTTTTATCTTGCTCTGCTCCAGAACACTTCCATGTACATTTACAAATCTCTACCCTACTTTCCTAGCAAAGATCACAGGGTACCCTTCTAGAGAAAGATCAACGCCAAAAAAGGTCTCTACAAAAGCTTGTGTGAGAACCCACTGTGGAAAAGTCCAGCTGTTATCTAACCTGTCAGTTGACGGACTCACCTAGAGCTTCCAAAAAGTTATTTGTGACAAGCTTTTATATGGCCCAGGCTGCCCTCGGATTTGCCTTGTGTGTGAGACTGCCTTTTAAATTCTTGCTTTAGCTTCAGGGTAAAATAGTCATGTGCCATTATGTCCGCTATAGGGCTGCAAAAGAGACCAACCACAGGAGGGAAACAAAGATAAAAGGAACAGAACAGTTAGAAAAATGACTTCCAACTACAATGTCTTCGGGCAGAAAGCACTCCATCTGTCAAGACTATGCTAGATGAGAGAACTTCAGAGCTAGAGACGAAAGCTGGAATATATTTCATCTTAAAAAGTTGAAAATAAAGCAAGTTTTAGAAGGTGATAGAGTAGAAATGGAAATTATAGAAAAGATAATATCAGTTACCAGTTCTGAGCTGTCCCCTCTAAAAAAAAGAAAAAGGCTATTCCCAGGAGTGATTAAAAAAAAACAAACAAACAGGCTCCAGCTGTTTGGGGACAGTACCAGAGTAGAAAGATGAGTGACCAAAAAAACCAACAAAGTCTCCAAATACCAAAAGACATCTGAAATCTCATACAAACTACAACCCTACACAGGAAAAGCACACTAGGTCACAGGAAGGACTGGGGCTGAGTGGCAATCAAATGTCACCAGCATTGGAGCCCACCTCACCTCTGGAGACTCAAAAGTGGGGTCCCCTTTCCTTCATTAACTATCCAAGCGCATGTCTAAGAATAACATACATTTCCAAATACAAAGTTACTTTTCATGAACATGTTCTCAGGAAACAGAGAGTTCACTAAACCAAACGCAACATCTTAAGTAGCTAACATGTTAAGTAGCTAACATCTGTAATCCCAGCACCAGAGGCTGAGGCAGCAGGGACAGATGGTCAGGGTCATCCTCATCCACACAGTTCACAGCCAGCCTGATCTACACACAACAAAACCCACGCCAGAACGCATGAGAACTAGAGAAATAAAACGATGGGGTTCTACCACAGAAGAGACAGGAGTCCAGACAGAAGGGCCTGGAACAGATCCACTGTCTAAATAGGCTTCCTCATGGAGAAAACCAAGTAAAGCATTTGCATGGAGCTATAGAAAGTGATAGTGACTCACTGTGTAGCCTAGGCCAACCTCCAATTCGTGATCCCCCTGCTTCAGCATCTCCAGTTGTTGAGATTACAGGCTTGAGCCACTATGCCTGACTGTGCTTCAAGTTTTGAAGTCAAGGAAATATATGAGGCCAGTTACTCCCAAGAATCAAAACGTGGTGCATGAAAAGTGAGCACAGTTTGGCACACGGGCAGCAGAGAACACAGAAACAATGACAACCACACAAAACTACAGTCCTGACATCACAATGGAGGAAGACAGGGAACAATGAAGGGGTCAGTATGGTGTGTGTCTTAAGGACATAGACAAAGGGAGGCGTCGGAGCTAGGAATATATAAATGTTACACAGATGTATAGCAGCAGATACCCAAGCACTTTGCTCTGCAAAAATTGACTGGGACGGAGGCATGCTGGGGGAAGAAGCAATAACTGCATCTCTCAGTATGTGTATATTGTTTGACCATCAATTTATAAGTTTAACCATTACTTAGAAGAATCCTGGGATGTCCCTATAGGAATAAGCAATGCCAACATTCTGTTACCCTAAGAGTTATGGATGGTGACCAGTGGTCACTGTAAGGGCAGCACTGAAGAGGGAAGCCAGCCGTACTCTACTCTGTAACTCACCATCGCTGACTTCCTAAGAAAACAGCTATAGAAAACAAGGCCAGGGCCTTGCTGTGCTGGCTGACTTGTGAGGAGGTTTGAAGTTTAGTGTGGAGTTACAGAGGAAAGGTCACTGAGCAATGAGCCAGAGGACAGGTTCTCACCACTCGGGGTAACTTTACACCTGTTTCCTAACTTCTGTGGCCCAAGAAATACACAGATGACTGCCACAGGATACTCCTTTGCCATGGCCAGCATGTGTGCAGCATCACATACAATGCTGTGAACATGTATCTGTGAAAAGCAGGAGATAACTTGAGGACAAACCGGATTGCTAAAGACCTGCTGACCTCAGCCCACGTTTTTTCCCATTATCGGAACACAGCATAATAATGTATAACGACGGAAAACAATCTACTATTCAATTTCTTCATAAGTAGTTACTAAAATTCCCAAAGATCAATGCAAAACATACAAACTGTAATAAACGTAAACTCTTAACAAGACAACTTAAAGAATCTGATAATACAAAAATTAAGGAAAAGCAAAACAATATGAGAACGTACCAACCATTAAATCCTATATAAAGGTCCAAGTCAATCAAAGCAGCTGCTGCTTCCTTCGTACCATCAAATGAATGCACCTAGGGATATAATACAATTTATTATAATATTAAAATCCACAAAAGCATTGGTCTACTTTCTAAGCAAAACCATATAGTGTGTGTGTGTGTGTGTGTGTGTGTGTGTGTTCGTTTACAGGTCTTTTTAATGTGGTAGCACCTACAATGTTTTTCTTTCAAACCAGAATTGATAATCACAATCTGTCATCATTTCTGGTGACACAAAGCAAGAAGTTATCTGCCTAAGGTTGCTCTGCAGCTAGGTGTGTGTCTGCATCACCCTCCCTGCAGTCTCTCTCAGAAGGACACAGGAAAGGGGGCCATATTCTTACACAGGAGGAAGAAAGGTCTGGGGCACTCTTAACATCTAAGATATTCTGAAAATCCCACTGCATTTCTCTTTTAGAGGATACTTTTCTTTTAGGAATGATTAATCATTAAGAGGTAAGTTTTCAGAAGCTCTGCACAGTGGGGAGAACATTGCTTTGAAACTGCCAGCTGTGGCCTGGAAGGATGACTCAGCAGTTGAGTGCTTGCTGCTTCTGCAGAGGAGTTCAGTTCCCCTGGAACTCCAGCTCCAGGGGATCTGATGCCCACTTCTGGCCTGAGTGAGTGAGTGAGTGAGTGTGTGTGTGTGTGTGTGTGTGTGTGGGGTGTGTATGAGAAAGGGGGGGAGGGGGAGAGGAGGGAAGGGGAGAGGGATGGAAAGGGAGAGGGAGAGAGACAGAGATGCTGGAGGGATGTATGTACATGAAACACAAATGATAAAAGTAAAAGAAATAAAAAGACAACTGTTCCATTATCCACATCAGTTAAACAGGCAGAAAGGACTGAGACATATTTTCTCCTGCTTTAAGTGTATGTGTGTAATCAAAACCAATAACTAACAGGAGGGCTCCTTTACCAATGGAGTCACATCACCACTGTCCATGGATAACTATGCTATAGAGCTGCTAGAAAGATTTGTAACACCAAACATGAAAGCCTTGGAAAATACACAAGGGTTAGCAACTGGCAAGGTGACTCACTAGGTAAAGGTGCTAAGCCTCTAACATTTCCAGTGAACAACAACAATGAGAAATCCCTTCACTAATACAAAGATAATTGAAAATGTGATCTCTTATAAACCAATTCAGAGAACTATTTATTAGTACTTTATTTAGCAATTTATTTTATTAAAGCCAGATGTTTTGGTGGTTGTTGTTCCTGGTATTAACTTCTTGAAATTATAGACTCATCCAAGTAAAGTGTTACTTAGAAATAAAGATGAAGCCAGGCAGTGGTGGTGCACACCTTTAATCCCAGCACTTGGGAGGCAGAGGCAGGTGGATTTCTGAGTTCGAGGCCAGCCTGGTCTACAGAGTGAGTTGCCAGGACAGCCAGGGCTACACAGAGAAACCCTGTCTCGAAAAAACAAAAACCAAACAAAACAAAAAATAAAGATGAGTGAGGAGTGGAGTCTAGGATGACAATCCATGCCATCAGTAATGCCCAGGACGTTAATTAAAGCCTCTCTCAATTCCTAAGTATAGCTGCTAAAGAGAAAATTACAGTCAGTAAACTACAGAGGAGATGTGCAAAGTAACATGACCATGACAGCAATACAGAGCCCAGACCTATCACTAGTGGGATGCAGCACCAAGCCGAGCTAAGCCCTAAAAAGCAGATGGCAATAGTCAGCAGGATGCTTGACTAGGTGAAGGTGCTGAGCCTGGGCAGTCCTGATGACCAACCTCTGACCTCCGCACGAACACCATGGCACATGTGTACATGTGTACACACACACTATAATAAAAAGCACACCTGTATTCCACATTTCAAAAAGGAAGATATGTAAAAGTGTCCAAGCAAAACAATGTATTACAGCAAAAATTTAGGGTTAGATCACTTTCTTCTACTGGCACATGGAACTGTGACTTAAATACCTAAATAACAATCTTTATCTCCAAAAGATGGTCATGAACCTCTCCTGAAATTGTATATGAAATTTTGTATACGTGAGCATTTTCTAAACACAGATTATCTACTTGAGCCCATGACCCAACTGACTTGAAATCACTACCACAGCTACCACAGTACAGTGACAGTAGAGGATATACAGTGGGAATGTCTCAAGAGTAAGGACTGAAAGGACCACACAAGAAACATTAAGAGCAGACTACATCATGGAGGGTAAGCCATCATCAAAGGGAAAGAGTGACTACTCGCTAGCAAATTAGGAAAGGGAACCTGAAAGAAACAATGGAATATTTTAAGACATCATACAAATTGGTTTCTGTTTCCCTTGACATTTAAGGAGAGCATCGAAGGACAGCTCTCAGGATTAATGCCCAGTGACAGAAGAAGTTCACATTTGTTTCTCTTAAGTAGAATTTGGTACTCATTCTTGTACTTTAAGCAAAAGAAATATAACTAAAAGAATTGTTTGGACACCATCTGGCTCATAAATCTTAACAGCAAACTTACATGTCTTCCAACTGAGATACTCAATAACTCTACTTTTGCTATCTGAATTAGCTGACGCCAACCTTAATAACAAAGACATTCTTGTATATCCCACATTTAAACAATTATTGTACACTTACCACTCCGCCCACACACCGATCTCTATTTCTTCTCATAATATCTGTGGATTCAAAAGAAAATTCAGCACATAGCCTGATTGCCTCACAGTTTTTAAATTGTAATGATATTTCATTTTTAACTCACCCAAAAATTCAGTATGTGAGTTTCGACAATGAAGAAACATTGGTAACTGTGTTTGTTCTGACAGTTCAAATTGTTTTTCAAAATATCTGCACAAAGCAAGAAAAATTGCCACACCAAAATTTTTATTTTAGCATGAGACATATATCAAATAATTTTTGACTAAAGGAATTTTATTATCTGGAAATGACAATATGAAAATAGTGAATTCAGATATTAAAAACATCAGATTCCTACCACTTAACTTCTAGAAAGGGATGCTTCATTTACCAGAATTACAACCTTAGTTTCACAATGCTCATTGGTGTTCTATGCCTTTATTAACTAATGTTTGGGTTTTTAAATCACCTTTTCAGATTCTGCTGGACTAGAATAAGCTAAAGTAATTTTGTTTTATTTAAAGTGAGGACATTTTCCAAGTTAGAAAACATAAAACCTTTAAAGAAGATTAAAAATTACTAATAGTGGTTAGGAACAACGCCAAATGGGCAGAGTCCCTGCTCAGCATGTACAAAGCCCTGGGTTGAATCTCCAGCACTGCCTGAAAACAAGTGTGGTAGATCAGGACTGTCACTACACCACCTGCGAGGTGGAGACAGACATCAGAAGTTTAAGGTGATCTTCAACTACCCAATTAGTGGCCAACCTGGGCCACATGAAACCTGTTTCAAAAAACAAAACAAAACACAAGAAGTACTAGCCACTTGTTCCATAGCCACTAAAGTAGTACATATGCCAACATCCAGTGTGCTATGTCACTGTGTAAATATGACCATGCAGGTAGCTTCAGCCACACGCCACAGGCAGTGACCTCCATGTAGTCACCATGCACAACTCCGTGGCCCAGCCACATGACCAACTCACAATCTTATAGAACCAAACAGTTCTATAAAAAAGTAGCTTCTTGTCACAGAATAGCCAAAGACATCATTCACTAAAATTAACAGAAGCACGCTGGGCAGTGTGGCGCACGCCTTTAATCCCAACACTCAGGAGGCAGAGGCAGGCGGATGGATGTCTTGAGTTGGAGGCCAGCCTGGTCTACAGAGTGAGGGCCAGGACAGCCAGGGATACAGAGAAACTCTGTCTTGAAGAGGGAAAAATAAAATAAATAACAGAAGGACATATAATGTGCCCTGAGAATTTTATGTAATTCAACAAAATTAAGATCCCTAAGTTCAAGCTAGATAGCTATCATTAAGAGGCCTGGGGGGAGGGGAGGACTAGAGGAGAGGGTATGGAGAGATGGCTCAGTGGGTAAGAGCAATGGTTACAGTTCCAGAGGTCACAAGGTCACTTTCCAGCACCCACCCGATGGCTCACAACCATTTGTAACTCCAGTTCCAGGGAATCTGATGGCCTCTTCTGGTCTTTGCTGGTACTCCACATGTATGCAGAGAGAGGCAGGCAAAACACTTTACATAAAAATAAATATTTAAGAAGTGTGGGGGCTGGTAAGGTGGTTCAGCAGGAAGGGCACTTGCTACATGGTGATGAAAGGCTGGCACCTGAGTTCATCCCCCAGAACCCACACCAAAGTAGGGCTCGGGAGCTAAGTGTCCGAAGCCGCCCTCGGACCACCACTCTCGCAACATGGCATGCATGCTCTCTCACAAAAATAAAAGAGGAATCTTAAGAAAGAAAAACTTCATGTGGCAAAACAAATCGAAACACTCCAACAGTACAAACTGAGGATAACAGGCATATAACATTAAATAACTGGTATCTTTACAAGGAAAACAAACAAGACCAACCACCAATAAGTTAACAGAACAGAACTGACAACTGTGGACATTTCTTCTGTCTGCGCATTTTATCAAAGCTCTGATTTCCTCCAGTTGAGTCACTGCTTTCTTACAGCCTGGGTCAACACTAAGGACAGCTTGAAAAGGTCAGTGTCAGAGCAGCTGTTACTAGCAAGGACTGAGGTGCTCCAAACAGTGAGTGACACAGTAGCAGTGAGCCTCTCCCAGCTGGCTGACAGCCTGGGTTGCCTCAGTCCTTTTCTAGGGTACCCCAAGTATCCCCTGAATCATTCTGAAATCTTGTCTGATACCTGCTCTTTAAAAAGAGACCTATATAATACCAACGTTTTAAAGCCCCAAGAAAACTGCCCAGAGCAAATTCCTCCTACACAAGAGAACAGAGCTCTGATATGTGAAAGGAAGAAGGGTAACAGGGCAGCGAAGCCCAGTCCAGACATACTGCTAGGACTCAAGACAAACTTTCCATAACCAAGTCAGGCCTTTTCCTTGTTTCCATTCTTGCTTTTTAAAACAGCACTTCTCAGGGATGGGGAGATGGCTCAGTGGGTAAGAGCACTGGGTGCTCTTGCAGAGGAGCAGTATTTATTCAGTTCCCAGCACCCACATGGTGGTTCACAACCATCTGTAACTGCGGCCACGGGATCTGACACCCCCTTTTAACCCCCTATACATATGCACAGACACAGTGATACAGATTTTTAAAGCATTTCTCAGAAGCCACAGCTGGTATTTCCTTTAGAAGCCATAACTATTGAGTACTCAATATGTCCAGGCATGCCACTGTGGGCTTTACCCATCACTGAAGAGAGGTGGGCAGTGGCATCCTTATGCTAACAATGAGGACGCTGAGCTGTGTATGTACACAGGCAGGGAAGAGCACGACTAACTCACACTGCAGGCCAGGCCTGCTCACTGCAGGCAGCAGACTTTAACCCCATTATAGGTGTACCCACTTACCATTTCTCACACACGGTATCTATTGTACACTTAAAAAGGAAAAAATGTGTTTTATAAAACCAACAAATCAGATAGTAGGTTAATGTTTCAAAAATGCTACCAAAATAGATTGAAGCCAGGTGTGGTGGTACATGCCTTTAATCCCAGCACTCAGGAGAAAGAGGCAGGAAAATTTCAGTGAGTTTATGTAGTGAGTTCCAGGTCAACTTGAGCTATAGGGAGACAGTGTCTCAAAAGACAAAAAATGAAGACAAAACAAAAAAACTAGAAAAAAGAAAGCATAGATCAGAGGACTGGGTAGGTGGCTTGGTAGGTAAAGTGCTTACTATGCACTCATGAGTACCTGAGTATGATATCCAGCAACCATGTAAAAGAGAGCCCTAGGTCCTAGTGAGGGACCCTGTCTCAAAAAATAAGATGGAGATCTCCTGAGAGAGAGAGAGACTCCTTACTTATTAAGCCTTTACTAGACACCAAAGTAACTGCATAAACAGACCTACTGTGTGCCTTCGACACACTGGAAGACACTAATCTGCCACCTATCTTCAGTACACTCAGGTAAATATATTGAAACTGATGAACAGAAGAGGTTAGTCTATGCCAGGGGAAGGCCAGATGGGACAGGGGTTCCCTGGGTATCAGTCTTCTTGACAATAATCCAGATGAGAATATTACTATTTTAGACATTTTAAAATCTAATTAAAAAACACCAACTGATGTATCTTATCAATGTTTCCACTGCAGTTTGTTCCTGAGCGTCATCTTTCGGGGAGACCTACGTTAAGCTGTCATCTCAAAAAGGCTTCCTAGACTGCCTTTAGACGGCTGCCCTCCCATCCTCTATCCATACATCTTTTAAAAATCTTAATGGTGGTGGCAGGAATCAAACACAAGTCTTAAGTGCATATACCTTCCTAATAGCACTTACTAGCCTACTACACCTATGGACTGTCTTGTCAATAAAGGCCAAAGAACCAAGCCTATCTCTTACCACACTGAAGAGGCACTCAGCAATCACTTACAGGATAGAATGAAGGTCAACTCTATTACAAACTGGCCCTTGGACATATGACCTGTGTTCCAGCATAATCTATACCCTGTTGTACATACTAAACTCTAACACTGACTGAGGCTGCATTTGAGAACCACTTTTAACTTATTCTAGAAGAAAAGCCACATGGGGAAGACGTGCTGTGGAGGAGGGGGAAGCGGGGGGGGGGGGGGGGGGGGGGGGGGCCCGGGGGCGGGGTAGTGGGCTGACCCTGGTCCAGGCAGACATGGCAGAGCAAGGATGGCCTGAGAAGCCGGTAAAGGCAATGGACTTCTGTCCCAGTGCAAATCTCTGAACTTTCCAGGTTAGGTGAACTGATTACCTGGTGTCCAAGAGACAGAGTTCATAACATCTCTAACATTCCTGGCAGGTATGATGTGGAAAGTCCCTTAGGTGGCATCTGGTGGCATAGATTTCCCCCACCCCCCATAAATGACAAAATTTATTAAGAGATAATTTGATCTGGATTCTTATGTAGTTTCCATAAGAAACTACAGTGGACCAAGGGTAGATGGTTTGTGCATAAATACACCTGTTGCCACCACCACCAAAAAAGTCTGTATAATATAAAAGGCATCCCTGTGTCTCACCATTCAAATCCAATCCAATGGCTAATCAGTTGGGATTACTATTACATGCAAATATGTATGGACTGTGTTTCATTTAACTTTTGATATATGCCAGGGAAAACAAACACACCTTGTTATCTAACCTTACGTGTTCAATGAATGTTACTTAAAAAAAAAAAAATCATTCTTAGGCGTTACAACCATTTTCAAAGTCAACAAATTTCCTTACTTGAGTTGAGTATCTTTGGGACAAAACTGAAGTCGGTCAAAATCTTTAAAAGATAAAGAATAATAATTACTCAGGATTTGAAAATAACAAGTAGTTATTTTCATGATAAGGTTAAGTGGTGAGGGTGGCACTTACCAAGTCCGCATTCCCCTATTGCGACAACTTTTCCTTTGTTGTTCTCAGCAAGGCTCAGCAATCCTGCTAAGTACTGGTCAGGGCCCTCGCTCTCAAACTCGCCACATCTTGTGGGATGACATCCCACTGTGCTGAAAAACATGTCTAGCAGAAAAGCACATCTTAGGGTGATTTTCAGAATATTTTTCATTCACGTTAATATTTAACATGTAAAAGTGAGTGAACGAAGTAATTTCAACTGATGTTTGGAGCTACAAACAATTCAAACTTCCAGAATTATGTACATCATTCAAACATTTTAAAAATATGTTAAAATTGGGATCTGCATATAAAAACTGACTTTGTGTATTAATAAAATACTCTTTCCAGAGCTACCCATTTATCAAGCATTTTAGAATAGAAGGGTTTTTCTTTTTGTTTTGTCTGTAACAGAGCCTTAGCTGTTCTGGACTGACTCTGTAGACCAGGCTGGCCTTGAACTCATAGAGATCTGCCTGTCTCTGCCTCTGCACCACCACACCCAGCTATGAAATGATTTCTTAAAATAACCTAATTTTATCTTTTATATTTACTGTTTACATGACAATACAATTCATGTATTTAATTTAACAACTACAACGAGTCTCCATTAAAAAGGTTAACAGTAGAGACGGAAAGGTGCGATCGCTCTTGCAGAGGATTAGCGTTTGGTTCCTGTGTCAGATGGCTCGCGGCTGCCAGTAAGTGCAGCTCCACAGGGATCTGACATCTCTGGCCTCTGTGGGCACTTGCACTCATGTGTACAACCTACTGACACACACACACACAAGCATACCATAAAAATTTTTTAAAGGTTAACAGTAGGAATGGCTTAAAAAGCAGGAAAGGGGGATCTCTTTTGCTAATAAAAAACCCAAAAGCCAGCCTTTAGTGCTTTAACAGTAAGGAGCACACGCCAGAAGGGCTGGGAGAACGGGCCAGTGTTAGAGTGCTGTGCTATTGTGTGCACCACGCACAACACCCTGGGTTGGGTCTCTAAGCTGAAAAATAAGAGGTTTTTGGTTTGATTTTGTTTTCCAAGTTCAACAGGTACTTGCACCTGAACCCACAGAGGGTAGAGAGCCTTCCTCAGGCTCTGACACAGGTAACAGGAAGCGGTAGAGAGCTCTTTAAAGAGGCGGAGGAGGAGGGACAATAATAAAGACGGGGAGGATTTTCAAACCACAGCTGTTAGAGATTACAAAGTACGGAAGATCATCTTCCTTTCCACTTCAGAAAGTCCTGGGAAGATGATCGTTTAGATGATTTTAACACTGGGAGTCCGTGTAGCCCGAAGCGAAGCATGCAGTTCATAAAGATTGAAAAGAGCTTTTGGTAAGATTTCAGACAAAAAAGAAATACAGCTGTATTTTGAAAAAACTATGTGGAATACTTAATCTCTAGGTGTCTAGCAAAGTATGCACACAAATAGTTAATGCCAAATAAGCCTTTAGGATCTTAAGTAAGCATGAAATGTCTGAGCATGAAGTAAGCACCCAGAGGGTAGCGTATTTTAATTGTGTTAGTGTGTGTTGAGGAGTGTGCCCATGGAGACCAGAAGGATGCCATATCCCCTGAGCTGCTGCGTGCTGGGAACTGAACTGGGGTCCTCTGCAAGAGCAGCAAGTGCTCTTTATTGCTGAGCCATCTCTCCAGCCCTACGAGTGGTATATTATATTATTACTTAAACTCATGGGGCCTCACACAAAGTCTGGTTCACAAAATAAATGTTCAATAACAACGATCCTTCTCAATTTAAGTTAAAAGATTTTAAATAAAGACAATTGCTATCAAACATTAGAATATGCACATAAAAACTCTACATCAGAATGATGTAAAGATAAGTTATGTACGGAGGTAACTTTACTATTATTTTCCGAAATAACAATCATGCTAAGTACTGTAAGATTTTATCAAACATCTGATATATCAAAGAGTACTCTCAACCTTGTCATCTTAAGCATGTTCTACTGCAATCAATCTATTTTCCTGTCATTTCTATGTCAGGATTCACTGTATTTGTACCTTAAGCAGTTCTGAGAAAGACTTCTTCATACTTAAGTAATTCACATTTGTTTTGGTAAAAGGAATAAGAGGGTACCATTTGATTGTGCCAACTGCAGCGCATCTTTACTGTCTTGTAGGCTTCCACCTGTGATCATAAACTGAAATGGCAAGAAGTAAAAGAAGCTGACTTCCAGGGACCAAGCCTTCCCTTCAGTTCACCACAAGGTGCTTCGCCCCGCTCCCGCTCCTTTATGTTCCTGCGGAAGGTCATCTCTACAGAGTGCTACACATACCCTCCCACAGGACTCCGTGTTAAACGGTAACATGCACTCACGTTTGTCTCTATTCGTGACAAACTCTAAGTCTCTTGAGGATGCAATTTATATGTTATAGAAGACAAAATAGCTAAAGACCTGCCTAGTCAAAATTCTGTTCGCTGAAATCAATGATCATGTAAATCAGTGACTGAATAGTGTTGATTAATTTAACAGGTCCAAATGTGGGCTGGAACTCTAGGAGGTGAAAACTACCTCTGTAAGAATACCAATAGACTTTTCATCTTTTTTACTCCCATTCAATCTCAAGTGTACAGGGAGGTACCCCAGACACTATCTGACGTGCAACATTACAACAGACTAACCCCACAAACAGATATGCAAATGCAGTGATGTCTTAGTCATTCAGAAACATGGCAGAATATAACATAATCCCTTGCTGCTAAGGTTTGTTTGGAAAATGGGTATTTCTCATTAAAATATACTGTTTATGTTATAGTTTATCATATTCTGAAATGAGTTGATATTTAAAATATTTCTGCTTTAATTCTTAAAATAGCATATATATAATCTATACAACCCACATAAAAGCTTTTTAGAGGGTCTGCCATAATCCTAAAGAAAGCAGAGGGGTTCTAAGAACAAAAACTGATATATTAATGTCCTGATGAAGGAATTCATGGCTCTTGGGAAGTCAGCATACTTCAGACATCCATTAGAGTCACTCGAATGGTTAAAATGCCATCTTTACTAATTTGTCAGACAGAATTAAAGAACCTAGTGTCAAAGGTGACTACCAAGACAGTGCTGTTTAAGGTATAGTTTCTTTTTTTAAAAAAGATTTATTTATTTTATGTATATGAGTACACTGTAGCTGTCTTCAGACACACCTGATGAGGGCAGAGAATCCCACTAGAGATGGTTGTGAGCCACCATGTGATTGCTGGGAATTGAACTCAGGACCTCTGAGCAGTCAGTGCTCTTAACCGCTGAGCCACCTCTCCAGCCCTAAGGTACAGTTTCTTAAGTGATTTAAGGACACTGAGTATTTATTTTTTAAAACATACTTCTAAGTGTCTCTAAGCTACAGTAAAGCTATTTCATTGTAGGTACACACCAAAGAGAATGCACACAAAACAAAGGTGGAGTTGTGTGTGAGGAAGATACTGTCATACAGCAATGCAGTCTATACAGGGAATAGACAGTCATAGTTGAAACTTCAGATGCCCATAGACTTTACGATTTAAGAAATTTGAAGGTATCAGGAAAGCTATCCTTTACCAATCTCACCAGCTGCCCACATAATGAACTCCAATGCTGTAGAACACTTTCTGACCAAATCTACTCACATGCTCTATACCTTCTCCAAATAACCTAGGAAAGGAAGGCCAAGGCTAGGCCATGGCCTTCCCTCCCAGAGAGCAATCTCCTGACCTGGCAGTGGTGACGTCATCACATACATCACGAAGGCTTCTCACAGCAGCTTTTACTTTAACCCTCACAACACTGTTCTTAACCACATTTAAAACATCCATTTTTTTTTTTTTTTTTTTTTTTTAATGGATGAGCAAGCTGAGATCTAGTTTCAAAGCTATGAAGGAGGAAGCCAAGGCTGGAAGCCAAATTTGCGATGCCCAAACTATGCTTCTAATACAGCAAAACTGTTGGTAATGAAATCAGTAAGTCCAGGTCAACTCTGCCCTCTGTCCTGTTATTTCTGTCTATCTTGTGTGTGTGTGGGTGTGTGCGCGCGCGCGCGCGCACGAATGTGCACTTGCACTCAAATTAGAAATGAGGAAACTACTCCTGCTGACATGGGGAAATTCAGGAGCCTGATACTTCAGTGTTTGCAGAAAAGCATTAGGTACAAGTGACTTACCATGAGGGAGTGATCATATGATGAAAAGTTCATGCAACTTTGGTCCTTTCTCATTACTTTTGACTAATCAAAATATAGGGTTAGAGACTAAGGGTGTTTAAGTTAGAAGCAATAGCTACAAAGTGAATTGATACTACGCTATAGAGTATGTGTGGTCTCGTCTGCCATTTGTACAACCAATTTAAAGAAATACTTATTTGAAGAATTTGACATAAGCTAGTTAATGTTCAATTTCTTATTAGAACTCTAAAAACTTGGAAGCATTTTATTAGTGTTAGAACTAAGGAGTTTTCTTAGTTATCTACTGGTATGCCCACCGCTAACTATGGTAACCCATGCCTATTTCCAACACATGCCAAGCAAGATTATAACACTTACTGAAGGTTGTCTTCAAGACTAGCACTTGTTACGGTCTTATTTTTTTCTGTCACATCTTGTCACATTCTGATGACATACCGAGGACTGTGCAACATAACTGTTATAATAGGCAGCTATA
Organism: Rhynchomys soricoides; assembly: GCA_019843965.1. Taxonomy (NCBI): domain Eukaryota; kingdom Metazoa; phylum Chordata; class Mammalia; order Rodentia; family Muridae; genus Rhynchomys; species Rhynchomys soricoides. Next base: position 2,141,837 of record JADRCH010000007.1, on the reverse strand, counting down.
ACAACGTATAATAATTCTATAATACAATAATTATTTCCATCACACACAGAATAGACACTAAGTGTGTGCCAGTGGCTCTGGTACTGCACAGCATTTTAACTAACATTTATTTTAAAAACAAAGAAATTCAACAATAGCAAAATTCAGATGTTACCTTTTTAACACCAATCTGGATAGCTCTCTCTATTACAGCTTGTAAGTCATCTGTGTAAGAAAAATCACATATTAAGAAAACCTGGTAAATACAGAGATATTATCTATATTATGCATCTATAATTTTATCTCTTCTTAAAGTAAAAATGCACAAAATAATCATGTACTAAAACACAGCCTAATCAGTGCTAGTTACTTGTAATATACTGAAATTAAAGTTGTAAAACCTTAAAAAAAAAAAAGAAACTGAATAATTAATAATTAATTGGATTGTACCTTTATTTTAATGAACAGAAAAGGAGAAAATGACCGAAGTCAGGAGGTCCAAATTAAAGATGAACTCAATGACTACAAATCAATTGATGTGCCTTGAATCCAAAATTTGTATTTGTGTATGAAAGTATATGTGCCTAATATGTGTGTGTGTCCATGTCTATGTGTCCATGTGTGTCCGTGTGTGTGTGTGTGTGTGTGTGTGTGTGTGTGTAGGCGAGAGGGCAACACTGGGTATTTTCCTCCACCACTCTAGCTTACATAACTGATGCCCTCATTCAACCTGGAGCTCACTGCTTCAGATGAATGCCTGGCCAGCAAGCCCCCAGGATCCACATGTTTCCTTGCCATGCACTGGGGTTCCAGACACATGCTGCTGCTCTTAGCTTTAACATGTGTGCTGGGGATCCAAACTCAGAATTTCATGCTTTGAACAGCAAGTCCATTATATTGAGCCATCTCCCCAACCCACTGTTAGAGCCAGAAACATAATGTGCAGCAAAATAAAATATAAAAACTCAATTATTAATTTCATACTTCAGTTTCAGAGTAAATGAAAATAAAATTCCAAATTCTATTTACACACACACATATATAATAAAAATAATATATTAAAAATAGCTGGAATTCAAAAGACAAAAATCACCTTAGTTAACTTATAGCATAGCAACTAAGTTTGCTAGATGATAAACTGCAGTAGTCATGATAAATGACTACTGCATAATTTGTCATAAACACATATACAAACACACATGCATATATATACAGGCAACAGCAAAGCATGAAATCTAAGCACTACAAAGGCAAGGAAAGCAGAATGTAGTTTACTTAACAGTTAACTTTATTGTATAAGTAACATATAAAATGAGCATCCAAATGTCTAAATAAACTCAAAAGAGGTAAGTTTTGAAGTGAGACTTGGGAAAACATTTGCTTTTCTTGCTTGCTGTGTTCAGGAAAGCCTTCTAGAGAAGCTTGGCATGGTCAGTTCTGACTTAGCTCACTGTGGTAAGGAACTCTTTCATCCACAAGCAAAAAGCCAGCATTCTTCCTATCTGCATGTACATAGAGCGCAGGGACTCTTCTCAGGCAGTGTGGTAAGCAGACACATCCTGCTTTTAGAATTTGGTGTCACCACCATTTCCTGCTTAGTCACCTCTCAGCTAACCGGACAGGCCTTACGAATGCACTTGTGTGTGGGAGACACAGCCCAGTGGGGCAGAGCTCGTCCAAGCTCACACCAGTCCCTGGGCTGATTCTTAGGACTGGAGAGGAATATGAGCTTAGATGATAACACAAACCACTTACAACATCCGGTCTGACCCATACACTGGGTCTCTAAGTAGGCTGATGGAAAGAGAAGGGAAGACAGGGGAAGGACAACGGCACACCTTTCTGCCACACTTTGTCCTTGGCTGAAAAACGGTTTCTTCCCTTCTAAAAGACTTATTACTTTTTTTTTTAAAGAATTATTTCTTTATTTATATGAGTACACTGTAGCTGTCTTCAGACACACCAGAAGAGAACATAAGATCCCATTACAGATGGTTGTGAGCCACCATGTGGTTGCTGGGAATTGAACTCAGGACCTCTGGAAGAGCAGTCAGTGCTCTTAACCACTGAGTCATCTCTCTAGCCCAAAAGTTTATTTTTTTAAATTCTCTCTCTCATATTCTCTCTCTCCCCCCTCCCTCTCCCTCCTTCCCTCTTTGTGTGTGTGTGTGTGTGTGTGTGTACATGTTGCTATGTGTACATGAATGCACACACTGTCACAAGTCAGAAGAGGGTATCCGAGGCTTTGGAGCTGGGGTTATAGAGAGGTTCTACACCAGAGGCCGTGAGCTGCCCAGTGTGGAAGTGGGTGCTGGGAACTAAACTCAGGTCAGAGCAGTAAGTCCTCCTAACTACTGAGCCGTCTATAGCCCCTGAAAATGTTTAAGAACTTGATAAGCTGATGTTCACTTGAGGTAACTGTTGGCTTCCATGCTTGTTGTTCAAAACAGTGGTTTGCCAACAGAGCTTGTCTGACTTAGTTCATTGCTTTATCTGACATATGATGATGAGGGCTCTCCTTTGTTTGTTTTTTAAAAACAAGTTCTCACTACGTAGCCCAGGCTGGCCTCCAGCTTGCTCTCCTCCTTCCTCTACCTTCTGAGTGCCGGACTCTGAGACTTGCACTCAGCTACAGAGTTCTTTAAGATTTCAATTTTAAGAGTGGATTATGCTTTTCAAGACCTTGTAGCAGAAAGTCTGTCTTCATAGAAGTCGCCTTAGTAAAAGAGACATTCACCTTGATGCTTCTGCACCCCCCTATAAATTCCTCTGAACATAGGATCTGTCAGGTTGATACCAATATCTGTGGAAAGCAAAAGCAAAACAGATAGTCATTAAAGCAAAGTATACTTGAAGTATTTCCAAACAAGCTTTTCATTCACACACTCATTCATCTAAGCAGTATCAACTGGATGGTAGATACATGGCAGCTACGGTGACAGGTCTGTAGGATACGAGGAGGACTGAGATGTGATTTTTAACTCACTAAAGACTTGGGGCAGACGTGAGTCTCTAGGCATTCAGAAGTGAATGGGGCAGACCCATTCACAGGCAATTATGGAGGCAATGAGGGGGACAGGAAAGCTCATTAGGGATCCGAATTAAAATATATCATATACACATATGAAACTGTCAATAAATTTTTCAAAATACTAAAAACATAGAACCACTGTTATTATGGGACACAGGAAGTTCTATTAGAGTTTGGTAGCTGGCTCAGAAGAGGGTCCCAAAAAGAAATAATCCAGAACTGAATGTTACAGGATGAGTTAGAGTCACCCAGTGAATGAGAATGAGTCTGAATGAGAATGGCCCCTATAAGGTCATTGGTGGAATTGCTTGGGGGTGGGGTAGGGTTAGGAGGTGTGGCTTTGTAGGAGGAGGTACATCATGGAGTGGGCTGTGAGGTTTCAAAAGCCGATGCCACCACCCCTTACTCAGGAGAGGCAGCACAGTGGAGCTGGCACTGGTACTGGGAGTGTGCATGAGCCAACCTTAAGGGCATGAGTGTGGGAGAACTGACACCACACTTTTCTGCCGTGGGGTGATGTCCCCATGTCTGGTAGCCTGCTGCCATGCTTCCCACCATGATGGTCATGGACTCACTCTCTGGAACTGTGAGCCCCGTAAGTTTTTTCTTTTGTAAGTTGCCTTGGTCATGGTGCCTGTTCCCAGCAATAGAAAAGTAACTAAGACAGCAAGCCTCTGGGGTATGAAATTAAAGGTTTATAGTTGCTAAGGAGAAGCACAGGAAAGGGTTAGCCAGAAAGGCAAGAGCAATTATACCAGACACTTATGTTAAAAATACTGGATTCAATATGATGCCTGATGATTTTTTAATCAAAGGGGCAAGATTTACATTGAAGACATTTCACTCTGGCATATTGGATGCTGGGATGTGAAGGGAGCAACAGAAGTTAGGCTCTCTCATTTGGAAACTAGCAAAAGCTCATGTGCAGTGATGACAGTCTGAGACGGTGACGAGAGTGGAGATGTGGAGAAGAGAATACTACTTCCTTATCCACCAACTACACCTAGACAAATCCTGTATGTCACACACCACGCTGCACCTCAGGATGTGTGGCTCCAACAATATGACAGACCTTGAGAAGTGAACAGGAGTCTGGATAACCCAAGAGACAGCAAAGAGAGAATTCTAGGTTGTTGCAGGATATTTGATCACACTGTGAACCCTGAGATTCTGTTGTCTGGAAAAACCTGTTTTTAGTTGTGCTGTGGTGGCTTAGTGTTCACACACACTAATCCCTTTGGCTAGAATACAGTCACTCTCTTAATGCACACCTTTAAACCCAAACAATGAAGGCAAAGTTAGTTTGTAGAAGGAAGCACCCATGTTTAAAGTGATGTCTAATTGAGTGGCAGACAAAGTGATGAATTAGAGGAAGACTTGACAGAATAGGATCTGCCCAATTCCCAAGAGAAGACAGAGAAAGGGAAGCGTCCTGAGGGGCGGTGCAGAAAGGAAGGGGCAGCATTACTGGGATAGCTGTGCAAAGGTTGCAGAGAAACAACAAGCTAGACAGACACAGGTGAAGACAGGATGAGCCAGAGAACGAGAAGACTGGAACGGGGTGCCAGCGTTAGTTTGAGGCAAAGCAGGGCAAAAAGTCAGACAGAGGCCCAGAGAAGCCAGATTGAACCAGCCAGCTAGGAGAGGAATTTGAGCAATAACAGCTGAGTTGAATCGGCCTACCAGAGATCAGAAAAAACTAGGAAGGGGTGAGTTTATTCAACAGTAAGTCTTACAGGCTGAAACATCCTAGACCTAGATAAGATTGTTCGGAGGCTAGAAGCTTCCAAGACTAGGCCTAGGTTAGCAGAGAGAGGCAGTCAGTCCCTGCTGAGAGAACGATTGCATCAGGTGAATAAAAGTTACTTTTGCACTAGGCATTTGAACCAGGAAGAAAAACACACAATGCAGAATACTCCAAACATGTTAGGAAATATACATAATACTTGATCCTTACCCTATGGGAATGCACAGTATTCATGGAAACTACTAATATAATGTATAACGTAATACGCTACACTGTAAGCAACATGAAGCCAAGAAATCCTAATTTCATTATTGCATTGCTTGAACCTAGCATAAACACTAGCATGCGGGGTGCATTTAGTCTGCACATAACTACTACATGTATGGGAGCACACAAGAGGGGCTTCTGCCAAACTGCAACTAGGGATGTACCAGTCCAACATTCGGACAGAGCTTGAGAGGTGAATGGGTAAAGAGGGAATTCTAGGCATTTGAACCAGCAAGAAAAGCACATACTGCAGAATATTCCAAACATCTGTGCATAGCAACAGAGACGGGTGAGGTGATGAGCTCATAACCTAGGCGGACTCTATGGGACAAAGACTACCTATCACAAATATAATAGGTTTACGGAATAGTGGCGCTCACAAGAAGTCACCTAGTTTTTCTTCAAATACAGCAAGAAAATTAGATAAAGGAAACAAACTGAGAAAGATACAGGGAGGCCAGAGACCTTTCTGCCAAAATAATTCTGCCCAAGGGTTTGGACTGTAGTCACCAGTCACCACCCAACAGACAAAACTAGCCTTGATCGCTTTAGCCTTTTCTAGCTCTTTCCTCTTTTGAAGTCTTTAAAAATTCATTAAGATAAATTCATTAAGTTATTTGTTTGTGACACCTGTTAAAGATATCAAGGGACCTTTATTTCAAAGGAATTATTGCAATAAGAAGGTTTTGTTTTGTTTAGGTTTGATTTTTAAGACTCACTATTCAGTAGTAGTGAACTCACTACTCAGACCAGGCTAGCCTCAAACTTGTAAGGATCCCCTTGCCTGTTCCAGAGCTGGGGTTGGAGGCATGGCCACCACACCTGGCTGTACCTGAGGGAAATGCAGCAGAGCAGAGAGATCAGGCTCAAACCCTAAAACAAGGCTGAGGGGAGAATTAAGAGCCAGGAAAAGGTAAGGATCCACTGGTAAGTTTCTAAGAGGTCCAGAAGGTATAAGGAAGGATTCTAAGTAAAGTCAACTTGATACATCCTTCCTGACAGGAATACTGGGGGTAAGAAATGAGGAACTGAGGGTGATATATACCATGGTCAGGATTTTCACTTAATTGGATCTCTGAAGCAAGAACTCAATGTTAGGACCAAGTCAATAGGTTATTTCAAGGGCAGTCAGGCTTTAGTCTCTTCAAGGAAGTCTCTGTCATCAACAAAGTGATCAGAACTTCCCCAAACATAATGGAACCAAAAGCAAGTGAAACCCATAAATGACTCAATTCTAACTGAAAAGAGAACCGAAACTGAATTGGAGGCCCAGCTTCAGAACACCCTTGTCTCAAGCTTGGACAGAGCAGCTCATGGACATTCTGCAATGCCTACCTACCCTGGGGCAGATGGCAGAAGGCTGACTCCCACGACTTACTTCCTCAGAGTTCTGAGACCAGTCTGCTGGTTCCAGACACTGTGTGTTTCAAGCCGTAGATTCAGTACTGGCTGGGGTTTACCTTGAGTTTCCCACAGGAATCTTCATGACATAGTGCTCATCCCTTTTTTCTGGCATTATCAGAACTGCCATTCCCTTGATAAACTAAGGACAGCCTCTTCACGCGCTCACCTTAAGAAGTTTAATGGCAAAAGACTTCTGACCCTCCACTCCATGTGAACCACACCAGTTTCCTCTAAGACCTCCAAGTCTCCCACAGAGAATGCTCTCTGACAGAAGCCACTTCCTCTCCAGCCCACCCACCAGAAACATCTGTGGCGATACTAAATTAACTCAGCACTCTGATACAGAGAAGCCAAAGAAAAATTCAAATAAAATTGACTAGAAAGAGTTCGATTCATGAACAAGTTCCAGAAAGTACAATGCAATGAAATGACTACAATTACTTAGTGATGGAACAAAAGTGAGCTTTGGAGTCAGAATTCTTGCCACGGCCAGTTATTAGTGAATGATCTTGGTCCCTGCTGAGCCTCATTATCTTCTTGGTGGATGAGCAGAATTTTCCTTCCGGCAACAGAATATGACTCCAATCCAGGAATGAAGGTGAAAGGAGCATGCACATTGAAAGCTCTATAACAGGCATTTATTGCCATTACCAAGCACAGTACAAAAACTGTGACATGTCAACAGCATATGGAATTCCAGCTGTTCGCTATACTGTCTAAGCATCTTCAATATGCAATGTTGCCAATGCAAAATGGTGTTATCAAAGAGCCAACAGAGCCAATTGGTTTGACTCTTCCCCTAGTGTGTACATGTGTGCATGCATGAATGTATACTCATCTTCACACACATATGCTAATGGATGCACACATATGTATAGGCCTGACAGAGATATTGGGAGTCTTCCTCCATTACTTTTCACTTCATTCATTTAGGCGACGTTTCTCAACTGAACCCAGAACTTGCTTGTATGGCTAGTATCTGACTAGCCTAGAGATCCTCTGCCCCTGTCTTCCAAGCTCCAAACTACAGACAGGCCACTATGCCCACCTGACATGCCCACCATCAAAAATAAAGGCAGCTAAAATCCTATTTATTTCTCTTCAAAATGTGCTGACCTATGGCAAGTACCTTTTAAACTAAAAGCATTTTTATCAAACGTATTCTTATTGGCAAGTAAACTCAAAAGCAAATGAACAGTGTATAAAAAAAACAACTTTTAGCCAGCTCAAAGATGTAAGTATGTTGAAAAGTAGGAAACCAAGTGGGAAAGATGAGAGACACAAACGAGTAACACTGGCAGTCGGTCACTCGCAAGCCCTGCTACACAGGACAGTAATGTCTCCACTTCATTAAAGTTTAAAAATAGCTGTCTTTAATAAAACTCCTGGTAACAGTGAGTTTATTTTTTAAAACCAAACAAAGTAGGAAAGTGTTTGTGCTGTTGCTCTCTGACAGAAAGCAGTATCTGTTTGGGCTTAGTCAACCATGTCAGGGGACTGTCACCTATGATTTAGGAACACAGAGAGACTGAAACAAGGGATTTAAAATGGCGTCGGATTCTGTTAGACTTGAGGTATAATTTCAAGGTTAGGAAGTCTCAATAATTAGAGAACAAGGGACTCCCACCACTGTTCAGCAAAAAGACAAATCCAAAAGGTCAGGCAAGCAGCCCGGTTTCTTCAAAAAGTCAGTGCTGAAAAATACATAAATTAACACCAAAAGGATGCCACAACAGAGCGGCCAGCACTCCTCCTGCAGCCAGTGTCTGTCCTCTTGTTAATGCTGTTACTGGGAGACAGGGCCTCACCATGCAGAACAAGCCTCTGCCTCTGGCCCAAAGTGCTGAGGTTACAGGCGTGCACTACCTTACTTGGCTTTATTGCCTATTGTTAGTCCCTATATTAATAATGGTCGAACATTTTAAATTGTTTTTTAAAATCAACAGAATATTTCTCTACATGTGAAAATCATTAAAAAGAACAATTCAGGGGCTGGAAAGATGGTTCAGCAGTTAAGAGCACTTGCTGCTTTTCCAGAGGTCCCAGGTTTGGTTCCAGTATCCATATCAGACTCACAATTGCCAGTGACCCTAGGAGCTTCAGGGCATCTGGCTCCCTCTTCTGGCCTTCACAGGTATCTGCACACGTACCCACTCCCATGTGGATAAAATAAATCAACTTTTTTTATTTTTATTTTTTTTAAGTTTAACATTCAATGTCCATAAAATTTTACTGGAGCATAGACACACTGACTTGTTTATATATTAAGACCGCTTTCAAATAACAAAGTGTAAGACAAAAAGGAAAGAAAAAAACCCCCAAACTGCTTTCTCTGCTACACTCTCAGATCCACAACATTAAATATATTTTAAATTTTATAATAACCTTGCAAGTAAAACAACTTCACATACTCTTTTTAATATATAAGTTTCCTTGCTTCTTTTGCCAGTCTATGTGAGCCCTTCTCTTTAGTTCTTTGGATAAGAGATCAAGAGCCTGGAAACACCCAGCCTAGACACTAACAACCAGTAACAGGTACAGAGACAGTATGAGGTGGAGTGAGGGCTCTTGTGCCCTCTCCAGGACACACCACTTCCTAGCACATCACGTCAAGACCCCAAAACACCTAACCTTCACTTCAGGTTTTCTCACAGAGTTTTTAAAAAACCTGCTAACATTCTCCCCACGTTTGCTTTGCCTGGTCATAGGACTTACCTCTCTAGTGTGAAAACTAACTCGCAACTAGATTTCTCACAGCTCCAATTTTAAATAATATCTTGGGGAAATATATTGCTTAAACTATCTCTCAGATTTCACTGTATAACCTTAACCACTCTCCTGATTACACTAAGTGCCTGGATGATGTCTCCATATGGATATCCTTTAATTCGAGAATGGACCTAACCCAATAGACACGGATGGCCCTCCCCCACAGGTATTTAACCTGTCATCTTTGGGTGTTCATTTTCCACAAGCAGGCACGAACAGTCAGTGCTAAATGCTGTGCACAACCGTTCCATTTCTCTTTTTCTATTCTTTTCCCAGTTGCAAAACCTGAACTACTTCTATGCTTACCCTTATGTGCCACAAAATCTACCAAACGACTATCAGGGTAATCCTCCCTGTCACTTCCCACCCCTAAGTAGCTGGAAACTCCACAAAGACAAAGTTCATGCAGAGATTACCCACACCGGCATCCCATAAGGCAAGATTCTTTCCATATAACTGGCACTCAAAGATTTGCTGAAAATTCACTGAAACTCCATTCCACACAGAGTGAAATTTAAGTAATCGAGACTTTTGGGTTCCAAGTTATCCTTCCAACCCTACCTCTCACAATGTCCCCCAAGTTTTCCTAAGTACCATTTTTGAATCCTTGCCGCACTCTCCAGCTATTGGATGGATCGTGTAACTTGCCAGGTAACGCAATTCGCCACCCCCTTCCCGTCTGTGGACTCCTATTTATGTTTAGATAGCCTGTGAGCAGGACTTGGCCACATTCCTAGGGCTCAATGCCAAGCCTCCCAGAGTTATCTCTGGTGTGAAGGAATGACTTGAGTGAACCGGGTACCTTGGAGGTATTGTCCGGCCAGCCAAAAAGAGGTGCGAGGGTTCACGAAAGACAGAAGAATAGTGATTAGCTTGGGGGCGGTGCGGTGGGAGGACTCGGGGACTAGCCCAGGCTAAGCAATCAGTCCACGGCTGACGAACACCCCACACCTATTCCTCTATTTTCAGTTGAATTAAACACAAAAAGAGCACAAGTCACAATTATGCACAGCTCGTGAATTTTCAAAAATAAATATGCATTCGGGAAACCATCTTTGAGCAAGAACCAGATCAATCATCGCCAGCACTCGAGGCCTCCGGGCATCTTCCGTACCCCGGAAAGGCCAAGCCGCGAAGAGGGTGCCTGGACAGTCAGCAAGGCCCAAGGCCAAGGAAAACCTGTCCCCTTACCCACGAACTTGAAGAGACTCATGATAGCTCGGCAGGCTCCTCCCAGGAAAAAGCGGAAGTGGCGTAGAGCACGCTCATCCTTCCGGCTCCGCCTCGCAACCTCCCGCTTCCGGGTTCCCGGCAGCCCCCGCGGCGGCCGCTGAAGGTGAACCGGGTGCTATGGCGTTCTGCGCTCCCCCGGCCTACCTGACCCACCGGCAGAAGGTGCTGCGGCTATATAAGCGCGCGCTGCGCCACCTCGAGTCATGGTGTATCCACAGGTGGGGAGAAGGGACCCAGGGCTCGGGGACGGAAGCCGAGGGGCCCTGTTTTCCGGGCTGATCAAGGTCTTGGGGACACAGTGAAGGGAGCCCGCCCTTGAACCTGGGTCCTTATGCAGTCCTCTCAGCTTGATCTGGCGGAATGATTGTGTGGGGCGCGACCAGGACCTAGCGTAGAAGTTTGCATGAAGCAATAAAAAAAAAATACCTAGGACTGTCATTGTCATGGATCTAACGCTAATGTTTTTGTGACTCTCTCGCCACTAACCTTAACAGTAACTTGTCCGTGATCTTTAGTTTGCAGAATAACTCAGAAACTACTGATTATTTTAGCCGTATTTTACAGATAAGCAGGCTCAGGATTGACTTGCCCAAGATTGTTCAGCTTCTGCATGGCCAAGTCAAGATTAAAATTTAGGCTTCAGTCGAAAAAACATTTGTCTCTTTCCCGCTTCCCATCGGCTTTTCTCTATTTGGCTTTATCCGATCGACCCTTCTCATTACCGTCACATCTAAATTTCACCTCCTACATAATTGTATTCCTTTAACCATTGTACTTGTCTTCGTGTTAAGTCTCATATGGTGGCATATATTGGGGGAGACAGATATTCTCCATTACATAATGAGTTTGAGGCTAGCCAAAAAAAAAAAAAATCCTTTTTACAAATAAACAAACAACAATATAGTGTTAAAACTTGTAGATTTTAATGACCTAAAAGAAATGCAAGGTGCAGTAACAACCCAATGTGTAAACCCCAGACCTCTACACTCTGATCCTAAAACTTAATCCCACACGAAGGACTTCCAAGAAAAAGATGGAAAATCAAATAGTCCTGTAAGACCTGTAGAGGGTAACCCCAAATCCTAGAATATGAGTTTGTGGTTACACCTCTTTGTTATGTAAGCAGATGCAGTGTACAATGCTGTGCAGTTGTTAGCTTCTTTCCTAAGTTTTTCTTATTTAACAGAATTTGCAATTCAGCTTCCATTTGGGATGGCAAGTAAATAACAATTAATCCTGTTTTGAGCTGCAATCCCCATGGATTAATGGGGAAAGTTTCAGGGAAACTCAAAAATAACAGAATTATCAGTGTTACTAAAGAATCCAGGCAATGCTAGAATACAGCTGGAAATGTTAGGGTTCATATTCACAGGGGGGATCAAGCTACTATGACAGCACTAACATATTTAAAAGCTGACGTCTTTTCTTAGTACGTAAATCAGTTCCCCTAAAACAAAACAAACAAACCAGTGTGGCTGTCACCTGCGTGACAACCTCAAGTGTCAGTCCTTGCCTCCCTTCTTGTTTGGGACAGTGCTGGTATGCCAGGCCAGCTGGCCTGTCAACTTGTGGAAGTCTGTCACATGCTCTCATCCTGAGGAGGAGCGCTGGGGCCACTGATGTGTGCCCCCATGTCCAGCTTTACTTGGGTTTGGGACTCTAAACTCAGTCCTAATGCTTGCATGGTACTTTACCTGCTGAGCCATATCGCCCATATCGCCCTAGCCCTCCTTGGTCTTCTAGGACATCTGGTTCCATCTAAGGCTCTGTCTCAGGTGCTGTATGTCTGATGGATGTCCTCAGTGTTGGCGCTTGAATTAGCTGTGTTTCCAGTTGTCTGTGAGGTTATCTGCTATTCGCTAAACTGAGTTTATCCAAGTTCTTTAAAACCAAGTTTGTTTGTTTTGTTGTTGTTTTGGTTTGTTTTTTTTTTTTTTACTTTCTCGTACTGATTCTGTTCCCAGATTCTCTTCCCCAGCTAGTGACATTACTAGCAATCCAGTAGTCTAGCCTTGACCTCAAGGCTTCCCTAGTTTCCCTTCTGCCACTGACTCACATCCTCATGCATCAGACCTTATTGGATGCTGCTTTTTGTAAATTATATCACTGAGCACTTGAAAGTGTGCTCTTGGAATTTGTATGTCGGCCTTTACATTAAGTAGCTTACCCCAGACTGCAGCTAGTTTAGCAGTAGTCTAGAGAAGTTCCCCCTCATGACTTGGTGGTTTGGATGGGTATTTTGTTTTCTTGGGTCTGGTCTGACAACTATTACAGGTCATCTTTTACTAGATGCTGTGCCAAATCCTGAGATGTACAGAGCAGAAGATGAGAGGAGGACCCATGGTAGCTGTCAATGAGTACATACTCAATGAACCTGCAAAAGTCGTCACCTTTCTTTTGCTTTCCTGTCAAAATCCTTGGAGGAGAGAGAAAATTAGCTAAGCTGTACTTAATGCATTGTGTCTGTCCCTGATAAGAGGGAAGGGGCCCGGCTGTACTAGTACAGTGCCTTTTGCTGTTCAGGGGGCCACAGAGGAAGTGCCCACAACACCCTGGAGGTTGGGGAGGTGCCAGAAAGGTGCTCATCTGAGATGCATTGATAAGAGTGCTGCCCACTCAAGTAAATAACACTTGTGATGTACACAATCGTTTTGATTTAAGGGACAAATACCGGTACTTTGCTTGTTTGATGAGAGCCCGGTTTGAAGAACATAAGAATGAGAAGGATATGGTGAGGGCTACCCAGCTGCTGAGGGAGGCGGAAGAAGAATTCTGGCAGAATCAGCATCCTCAGCCTTATATCTTCCCAGACTCCCCTGGGGGTACTTCCTACGAGAGATATGAGTGCTACAAGGTAGGTGAGTGTATGTGGCGGCTGCTTTACGGGACACCAGCCTTATATACCTTGTGCCACTTGAGCCATGGCTAAATTTTCCCTGACAGCTGAACTTTTTTTCTCTCTTGTCATAAATTCCGCTCTAAGGTTTTGCTCTGTACTTTTGGCAAAGCACAGTGCTAAAGTATTTGGTTCATAGCCCATTTGGGGAACTTAAAATTAGCCAGTTTGGATTGGTACTGAGCATTGCTGAGAAACTCAGGTAATGTTTCCATAACCCTTGGTGTTTAGTAGATGTGAGCCAGAAAGGAGGGATGCTAGCTCTCTTGGACTACCTTTAGTGTTTCAGCCACATGGCTCTTTAAGGTGTTCTTTCTTACTGCTGGTCTCTGCTTGCCCTCTGCTGCTCATTGCTTACCGTCAGAAACGGTCCAGTGATATGTTTTACATAGACACTTACACATCCCTTACACACACATGCACACACACACTAACGTATATGTGATATGTGATATATGTATGTGTTGGTATTGGTGGGTGTACTGTTAGAAGCCGAGATCAATTGCAGGGCTCTTCCTCAGTTGCTCTTTACTTATTTCTTGAGATGAGGTCTCTACTGAACCTAGAGCCCTTTTTTTTTGGCTAGGCTGGGTGGCCAGTAAGTTCCAGGGATTCTTTTAGAAGTCTTCACTTGCCCATCACTGGGATACAGATGCTTGTCCCCATGCTTGCTTTTCCATGGGTGCTGGGATTCTGTACTCAGGTTCTCATGGTTGTGTGGTAAGCACTTGACCAACTAAGCCAGCTGATAACTAATAGCAGCCCCTTGAGTTTTGTCTTCTGTCTTCTGAGCGGGCCTTGTCCATGGTATTTATAGTTGGCCTGTGAGATAACACGTTCTTTTCTCTTTTGGCAGGTTCCAGAATGGTGCTTAGATTACTGGCATCCTTCTGAGAAAGCAATGTATCCTGATTACTTTTCCAAGAGAGAGCAGTGGAAGAGACTGAGGATGGAGAGCTGGGATCGGGAGGTGCGTCTTTTGACAGTGCACCATAGCATTTTGCTTGGCCAGCATGTGGATGGAGTTTGCCTCTGTGGGCTGAGGTCCACAGTGCAGCCCTAATGGTTACACTAGGTTCTTAGCTACTTTTAGTTTCTCGCTGTGTTCAGTTTCACATTGGCCATTTTCCAGATACGTCGTCTCTAGTTCATTTTGAACCTCTCTGATCTCTTTCTTTTCCCTCCTTCCCCTCCACCTACTCGCCCTGTTCTGTGAAACTCCTTGTCCTTTCTCTGCTCCAGAGCCCCAGGCATTCTCCATTCAGCTCAGGGTGTTCAGGGTTAGGCTTTAGCAGCTCTGGTCATAGCGTGGTGATATGTTGGAGAAGCCAGGACTACGCAGGAGTCCAGTTTGGGTTCTTACAGTTTTAGTGAAAAGGTTGTGTGGTCCCCAGAGTGTCTGTGGAAGGGACATGGACAGGCCAAGTGTCCCCTGGAGGGATCGTTGTTGGCTGTGGGGGGATGGGTGGGGACATGGAGAAATCAGTGGTTTTCAGGGTCTAAACTTTACTGTCTACAGTTAAGTGCTGGTGTCGAGGTAGGGAAGACTGGTATAAGGTGGAGGGAAGTCCTGTGTGTCAGGGATAATCGAACATTCAGAAAGGGGAGGCTTGAGAATCGGGCATCCACTCAGCAACTTTGAGTATAGGAATCTGGTCTAGAAATGGAAATTTGTAAGTTTTCAGTTGTATTTAAATCTGTAGAAAGACTGAGATCCTTGAGAGGGAACGAGAAAAGGTTCTTCATTATTTTGTAGATACGTGCATATAAATGCATTCAGGTTAAAAGGTTTGAAGATGAGACTTCTTTGTAACAACTTCTGCTTTTTCAGTCTCCTGGGAGGGCAGCCAAGGGAAGTGGGTGTGGAGGGTGGGGAGCACAGGAAGAACTGTGTTGGACTTGGAGAGGGTGAGCTTGCTGGGAAAAGTAGGCTTGCCAAGTGACAGTGATGGCCCGTTTGACACTGGGTAATTGATGTATTAGATATTGGGTTGTTCTAGTATTTTCTCCTTAGCTATACTGACCTGTCGGGTCCAGTTTGCCCATTGAGCCATTTCTCCAGCCAAGTAAGAGAACTGTAGAGCCAGGCAGTAGCAGCACATGCTTTTAATCCTAGCACTCAGGAGGCAAAGGCAGGTGGATTTCTGTGAGTTCAAGGCCAGCCTGGTCTACAGAGTGAGTTCCTGAAGAGCCAAGGCTACATAGAGAAACCCTGTCTGGAAAAATAAGATAAACAGCAGGAGACTTAAGGTGTTTGAAAGGGAAGGGTCATGACAAGGTCTGAGCTGAATTTAAAAAGGCAGTTGAGACAGGCTGATGCTGAGAACTCCGGAGGAAGGGGGGAGCCGGGGATGTGTAGATCAGTTCCTTCAGAGTCTCTGAGGGCATTTAGGCAGATGGGCAGGCAGGCAGGCAGGCAGCAGGAACTAGATACTGGTATCTCAGTTCACCATTTTGGAGGTTGTACTGGTTCTGGAAGATAAAGTCCAGGATGTTGGTATTAGAAGTCCTTAGCCAAGGTGGAGTAGAAAGGCTTTTGGCCAAGGGATGTCATGTTTTCTAAGACTTAATATATAAGTGCTTAAATATACTTTTGTGTGAGCAGCAGGCTTGTTTTGCCAATGAACACTGAGGACCTTTCCTGAGTTCCCACCTTCTCTCTGTGTTCTCCAGTGCTGTGTTTCGTGTAAATGAGCTCTACTTTAGGTCCTTACCCATCAGGACAGTGATGTTTAGAGTCTTGTTGGGCAACGTCAGGCAGGGAGGAGCCTACTTTTCATGCGACTTCACCTGAATTCTTGTCCTGACTACTTGCTGAACTTGTTGATTTGCATCCTTGATACACCTGAGCTGGGCTTCTTAGTGCTTTTGGAGAGTGCTTAGGTAAGACAAGAGTGTTTTCCTGGGGACCAGTGGGAGACCATGACAAAAGGAATTAGGAAGACTTGTGGCATTGCTGAAGGAGTAAGAGACAGGTAGAATGCTTAGCTTTGCAGTGCTAGAAGTGAGAACAGTCGCCTGGCTCACCTGTGATGACACCACTGGGAAGTGCAAGGCAGGAAGACTGAAGAGTTAAGACGCCAGCCTGGTCTAGTTCCATGCTAGTCCACTCAGCTCCATAAAAGACACAGACTTCAAAAAACAGACTCTCCAGAGAGAAGAGATCTCTGATTCTAGACTCGGGCATAGCAATGGTGCAGGTTTATATGAAATAAACATTTCTTGATGCTGACTCGGTGAAGGGAGACATCTCCCAGGCGGCCATCTGACCATGCAGATGGGTCTTACTGTCACAGCTCCTTCTGTAATTGTTCCTTCCTTGTCCCCTTCTAGGTCAAGCAGCTGCAGGAGGAAACACCACCTGACGGTGTTATGACTGAAGCTTTGCCTCCTGCCAGAAAGGAAGGCGACTTGCCCCCACTGTGGTGGCATATTGTGACCAGACCTCGGGAACGGCCCACATAGAGACAGCCCCTCACTGTTCATGCTTGCAAGTGAGAGTTACAGAACACATTCACACTTGCCCTAATAAAACTAACTAGACATGGTCGGCTGTGACTTACTGTGGCACCAAGTGTTTGCCTGTGTTGTGGTTTGGTTTGTTTTTACCATGTATGCCAGGTTGGTTGGTTGTTTTTTTAAAGTTACCTGTAGAATTATATTAATAGCACATGTGCTTGGTCGGTAAGGAAAAGGTTCTCAGAGAACAGGTTCCAGTGTTAGGGCCAGGTTGGCTTTTGTCTTTGTGCATGTACTCATGCACACGGACACACTTGTGCAGGGCAGAGAACCCTGAGGGTGGCACTCCTCACCCTCCATCTTCAAGATGAGGTCTCTTGTGCACTGCTGTGCACTCTTGTGCACAGGCTTTAAAAGAAAAAGAGGGCTGGAGAGATGGCTCAGTGGTTAAGAGCACTGACTGCTCTTCTAGAGGTCCTGAGTTCAATTTGCAGCAACCACATGGTGGCTCACAACCATCTGTTAATGGGATCCGATGCCCTCTTCTGGTGTGTCTGAAGACAGCTACAGTGTACTCAACATACATAAAATAAAATAAATAATTCTTCAAAAAAAAAAAAGAAAAGACCCAAAAGATGCAGGTGGTTTCTCAGAGATTCTCACATTGTAGGGTACAGGGGTGCTGCCACTCCTAGCTGCCATCATTTCTTGGAGGCTTTGCTAATGGGATTTTAGTCTTTATGACGAAAGCAACTCTGAAGCAGCACAGAGCAGGCATAGAGTTCAGTGCCTTTTAGAGGTGGGGGTGTAGGTTTGTGGGTTGAGGCACAAGGGTCTAATGTGGGATGCTTTGGGATACAGGTATCCAGTTGTGCCTCCTCTGCTGAGCAGCCAAAGGTAAGGATATAGCAGACCTTATTAAGTATCCCAAGTTAGTTTTTACAAAGGTAAACCAGAGAAGGCTAGCAGTCAAGCCTGGTTTACCACCAGAACCCATGTATGTGGAGAGAACTGCTGCCCACAGACCATCTGATGGCCTTTACACACCATGGCACACCCATGCCAGCGTTTTTAAAAAGTGCACATCTGTAACATCAAGTGCACATTAGCACTTGATCTCTTGAGTTCAGGGCCACCTTGGTCTGCAGAGTTCTAGGTAAGCCAGGGCTACATAGTTGTAACTCTTTTTTTTTTTTAAATAATTTTCAAATAATTAGGCAACCCTAGCCTTTAAATCTCATAACTGCTATAGACCTAACTTCCTGAATGTTTTCTAAGCCCAGTTTGAGGCTCTGTCCATGTTCTAACATTTGACTGAGACCCCAAGCAATCTGAAGGAGACCCGGGAACTTTTTTTCCTAGTGATTCTTTATTTGTAAGGTAGGCAGAAGCAACTGTTACAAGTAGAAGGGAGACACATTACACGCTGTTATCTATACAAGTTTTTGAACAAAAACTGCACAGGGAGAGGTCAACTCTCAATACAAACTAGCAACTAAACCACAATAATTTACCTTTAGAAAGGGTTGGTTTTCAGCTGTGACACTGCTTTTACAATATGCAAAAACACAAACAACTACCCAAGGTGTCACATTCTCCCTACATTGAATTTGGCAACAGTGTATATTAACTTTATTCAGATTATACTAACGTTTAAAAACTAAACAAGTGAAAAGCTGTACCAACGTACAGTTACATCCATTCCTTTCAAAGGTTTAAAATACCACTTGTATCTATTAGAATGACCTTGCAGCGATTTCTGCATTTGCAAAAACCATCTCAAGCATCATATGCACAATGCATCAGCTACTTTGAGTCATCAAGATTGGTGGGCTAAACCACAGGCACTACTGTTTGCTTATAGTCTGTAAAAGGAGCTTGTTTTTCAAAGAAAAGAGCGTACGTCATTTCTAATAATCATGCCTTTGCTTTAAAGCCATAACATAAAATGTCCTTTGAGCAATCACAGCAGTGTTAAATGTTAATATATAGAACAATGACTAGAGGAACGTTACTCTCACATCCAATGTGGCTATGTGTTAAAGTATAAGATTATGTTATCAGAGAGAGGATAGAGCCAACAGAGATCTGCAGAGCACATAGGACCCACCAAGTCTCTTGCCCAAAAAGTCAAATGTGTACTGTCGGCTACTGGACTGCTGAGGGCCTTGCCTTTTTAACAGCTGTCTTTAAATGTGAGCTCTAGAAATCTACAAATCTCTGTTGACTTCAGGGATGGGCATTGTAACAAATTTAACTTCCACTTAAACAAAGACAAACTCACTTTTTAAAAAAGAAAGAAGGAAAAAAAAAACCCAAAACATTGCCTGAATTGAGATCAGACTCCCAGTTGACAGTAAATCCTCTTTGCTCCGGTGTTTAGAAGCCAATCAACTGTCCTTATTTAAGGAAGGGAAGAAAAACAAGCCCCCAGATTGGTAAGCACATTGGCAAAATTGCTAGACTCCAAGCTGGTTACCCTTGATAAATCTGTTTGAATTTTTTTTTCTTCAAAATATCTGGGCTTTTCAACGCACCCAGCCTGCTGGGCACAGTTAAGTAAAAGGCATTTTCTGTATCTAAGAATTCCCTGCTATCACTTTAAACTGTTTTCACGTTTTCTGAATTGCCTTACCCCTTTGGATGTATTTGGATTCAGTGGAAGTGAGTATAAGAGACGAGAAAGTAAAGAAGGACTATGTCTATCGTGGCAGCAGCATGCGCAGGACTGGATGTGGGTGCTGTGTGTGGTCAAGAGGAATGCTGGGAGAAAGGAAGTCCTTAAAAACCTTACAGAAACAAACACTGCAATCTAGTATGGCTTATCGGATGCGTTAACCATGAAGCTACTGGAAATTCAACCTACGAGGCTACTCTTAAATGTAACAGGATTGGCTATGTTGACAGTGTGCCCCTCCCCCAGCCCTCCCCCAATCCCAACAGTCCACCATGTCCAGGTTTACTTCTCTGCATATTGCTCAACTGTTACCCCCAAATTTCTCCTCCAGAACACAGTATATGTGAATGAGGGCTTCACCCCTTAGCCGTTGTGTTTATCCATTAAAATAACTTGAATTTGCTTCTAAACTAGACAACTACAATGCATCTACAAAAGCATGAGGGAAGAAAAAGAAAACACTAAGTATGTAACCCTTTTGTGAAATTACTCCAAGGTTCCCCGCCCCGCCCACCCCCTCCCCTTTATGCTTTTAAAATTTTACAAAGAGCTGTAAAAAAGTTAAATGGAATTTGGCACCTTCAGAAAAATCAAAAGGGAAACCAAGGTTCAAATATGCAGAAAGAAACTCAATATTTACAAATTAAAAGATCAAGATTATGTCAATTACATATGTTGCTTTTAATTCTTATCTAAAGATGTTGAATACTTTGAAAAGAGCAGAATTCCGAATTGCCTAGAAAATCTTTTGCTTGATTATGGACTGGAATGGATCAAGACAAATTAGGCTTTATTAGTTAAAGAGTTCATTCCCACTGGCAGCATCTCCTGGGAAAGATGAGAACCTAAGAGAAGCGAGGGGCTGAGCGATCGTTGGTGGTCGTCTTCTTCAGTTTCACACCCCTCCGGATGGCATTCAGCATGTCTTCTCCCTGAGGACTTTCTCTTGGGCTCAGGTCTGCGGGGTCACTCTCTGGAATCGGGCCTGGGGAGACAGTGGCACTTGGGGGGTCCCTTTCCTGGTCTTCAGCCTCGCTCTCTGGAATCGCCTGTCTGTGCTCCTCAGGTATACTGGGCTTTGGGCCTGGAAGTGGAGGGTTGATCGGTGCTTGGCCACTCCACAAGGAAGAGGGTATATTGCTGACACCCTGGGGTCCCTCCCCCACAGATGGAGACTCAGGGCTGTGCTCACCCCGCTCCTCTGGCCCATCTGGAGGGGATGGCAAAACCCCAGGGAGGTCTGGGACAGTTGGGGTTTTGACAGGGATCACTGGTGTCTTGATGGGAATAGGACCAGCTCCAATGGTCCCCCGTCGAACAGAAGGTTTAGTGGAAGGGGTCCGTCGGATGGTCGCCACCCCTGGTGTGACCATAGCAGGTCCAAGAGTGGTGGGAAGGCCAGCAGTTGAGGCTGGACGCTTGGCTTGGAACATCCGCCTGTAAGACTGGCTGATGTCACTATTCCTTGGAATGGTGGAGGACTTGTCAAATTCTTGCTGCTCTGCCTCCTGGTCACCACTTATAGAGAAATAATCGTAATCTGAAACTGAGGAAAGGACTGGATTAGATGGTCTGGGTCCAGGGTGATAGCTCTTTTCCCATGCCATGGTAGGAGGATGGGAATCACTACTAGGCAGAGTACACACGGCCTCACCCTCCCCTGCCCAGATGCCAAAGCACTGCCTCAGTACCCGTCCTACAGGAGCCCTTTGCTCTGTTCACTAATGTACCCTGGGCATCCAGAACAGAGAACTGTGAAGCATGGGAAAGAACCCCAGCCTACTGAGCTGTGACAAAGCTGCTGCCAACGACCTCTGAGAGATCGGATCAAAGGACACAAATTTGTCCAGTTCTCTGGCCCACAATTAGTCAAGAGAAAACTCACACAGAACAGTGTTGGCTTTGCCATCTCCATGACAACTAACAGCTCAAGTGAGAGCTAGAGAGGGATGGAGTTCCTGAAAACCAGGTACAAAGGCTCGCGTGTGCTCACGTCTGCTTTAAAATGGCACTGTGCATATCTCAGGGCAATGAGGGAGGAGATGCTTACAATAAGCATCGCAGGGCCAAGTTTCTCAACAGCAGGTCAACTGAAATTGGAGGCTTGAGGCTGGGTAATTCTTTGTTGGGGGGAGGTCTGGAGGGCTAGTGTTTCAGAGGGGGTTTAGTGTAACTCCCAGACTCTTAGCTTCTAGACACCAGTAGTACCCTTTCGGTTCAGACTACTAAAGATACGTTCAGACTGCTGAATGTCCCTGAGGGAGTGGGAGGAGGGGCATCTTTACTTGAGATTCACTGACTCGGATCTTTAATAACTTGAGAGCTACAGGCAGCCTTTGGCCAACCATTCCACAGTGATTCTGGCTGTCAGATACCTGCTTTGCCTGTCCTGTATATATGGTGATGAGGGAGAGAGGTGGGGTGACCACCTCTGACTAGATTAAGAACTTAGGGGCTGGATTCCATCTCTTAGACTGGAGTTATGTGGGTTTGGTCAAGTTACTGAGCCTCAGTGTCCACATTTGTAAAATGGGGTTAAAATATCTCTCCCTTGTATGAGTGTGAAGATCACAAGGAAAAAGAGGTGCTTCACACAAAATGCCAAGCAACACGAAGCTGTTATTACGAGCATGGGCCTCATTTCAGGTTGGGGAGCATCACGCACAGATGGGTGAGAACTGAGCAAAATGTGCTAATGTTTGGGGTCACTTCTTAGGCAGCAGCCATCGACCTGTCAACTACAGATCACTGCCCCCAAAGCAGACCCAGAGATGACAGAGTGATTCCAAAGCCCATCTGTAGCCAGGAGTTATGCTGTGGTTAGAACAGCCGCTGGCTCGCTGCCTCCTCACCTGGAGCCGCCCGGAAAGCCGGACGGCAAGCTGGGCGCCTCGTACCTTGGGAGGGGATGGTATCCTCAGAGCAGCACGGGGTGGTGGTCTGGGTGCTATAACCACTGGAACACTGTAGTGAGTCCCGGCTGCTCCTCTGCGTGTCCAGCTGGAGGCCCCGTGACAGGGCGAGTGTCAGTTCCTCACAGGCCCCCATCTCCTCACCAGGCTGCAGGATGGAGGACAGACACATAAACCACCAGGGAACGTAAACTCAAGAGACCAGAGCCACCATAGACATACTGTTTTAAGTGGGACCCCAGATCACTGCTGTGAGCACCACGTCAGTCTTTGGTGGCTACTTAGACCTGCATAGTTCTCATGCAGGAACTAGAGAGTTCTACATGCCTTATTACCACATAAGGATTCTCCTCCTGTCTTTTACACATTGTGGAGCTGGGGAAATAAGAATGGAGATCCACTCCTCCAGCTGCTAGGCTATGTGGATCCCGAGTGCAGGCCATGTTCCCTGGTCTCCATTTTGGCCTAACTGTGAATCTAACCAAATACAGAGAACAGGTATATCACCCTGGTGGCAGCTGACACTGTCATGCTCCTCGGTCTCTGTGCCTCTTCAGCAACTGCAGGTGGACCTCCTGTAGTAGTGGGTCCTCCCCCATTGGAGTCTGGTTCACGTTTCTCTTTGCGGCGCTGGAGGGTGTTCACCAGTGGCTGGTCATAGGGTCCTGGCTTTGCCCAGTCCTGAGTAGAACAGTGTAGTCAAGAGCCATGGCTCCCAACCCAGATGGAAGGCCACAGTCACCCATTCACAGCTGCCCACACAAGGCAGCTCTAACAGGGGCTAACCCCTAGCCGTTGATCCTGCCCACACTGAGCCCCTCCCTTCCACCTTCTCGTCCCTGTCCCAAGATTAAAAGCTCTCAACAACCAGGTAGGCAGAAACTACCTGACAGCTGGTCACTATATACTAAAGCATCAGCCAGGGGTGAGAAAGAGAGAGAGAAAGAGAGAGAGCCATCCCAAGGAGCTAGGCCTGCCCTTCTGCTGAAAAGGAACCACTCTCCTAAAGCAACTGAATGATTTGGCCAATGCTAAGTGGCCACCAGGGGGCCCTAGCGCACTACCAGTCAGGGTGCATCTGCCACTCTGGGACAGGGAGGGCTCTAGGATCTGCAGCAGGTTTTGAGGACTCTGTGAGATGAAGTTATAACCTGCTCAAAATACTGGCTGCCCCAGGGACTGACTGACCGTCCTGGAGCCTCAACCACCTTGGTGGAAGTCACATAAAAGTTTGGTTTTTATATTGAAACAAACATGTTTCAACATAAAACAATCAAAAGCAAAGTTCATTTACTTCTGAGTGACGGCATAATGATCCAATGCATACTCTGGGCTGTGGTTCTGTTACTGCAGCAGGACTGTCATTCGGGGACAAGTTGGGCACATGACCAAGGAGGATAATATAGGCTCTGATAAAACACTGCAGGTGGCCCAGGAGGGAACGAAGACACAGAGCCTAGAAGTGTCCCTGATCTCTAGTCTCCAGGGCTAAAGTTCCCTAAAGGAAGACTCGGGTTTCTGTGGCAAATATCTCTAGCTTTCTTTCTTTCTTTTTTTTTTTTTTTTTTTTTTTGTTTTGTTTTTGTTTGCTTGGTTTTTCGAGACAGGGTTTCTCTGTGTAGCCCTGGCTGTCCTGGAACTCACTCTGTAGACCAGGCTGGCCTTGAACTCAGAAATCCACCTGCCTCTGCCCCCCAAGTACTGGGATTAAAGGCCTATGCCACCACTGCCCGGCCTTCCTTCCTTCCTTGGTGTCCCCTAGGGGAGCGCTTCCTGAGGAAGCAGGGTTGTGGGAAGAAGGCAGAGTGTGAAGTAAGGGTAGAGTCCAGGGGAGGATGGCAGAACAGAAGAGAGGTGAGCACAGAAGCAATGAGGGAGGGAAGAAGGGAGGAGGGAGGGGAGGATGGAGATGGGGTGGCAGAGAGGAAGGGGGGTGGGGAGGAGGGAGCCGGGGAGGGAGGGAGGAAAGAGGGAGGAGAGAAGGGAGCCAGGGAAGGAGGAAGGGGAGACACAAACCTTCCAGCTAGGGATCTGAGATGACGGGAACATGCCAGGCCCAATGGTGTAATAATGAGCGTAGTCAGGAAGGTGGACAGAGGTGACCCGAGGGAGCAGGCGGGAGGCAGGCAGGCAATGAGGGAAAGAGCCTGCACCCACGGGCCCTGCATGGGACTCACTTGATAAACTATAGTGAGAAAACCCATTAGACAACTGGAAACAAAAAACAAAAAAGGGAGGAGAAAAGGAAAAAAATTAATAAAACAGGATGAGTGTAGAGGCACAAGATGGCATTGACACCGAGGGCACGGGGAAACCTGAATATTCACAAACAAAATCAACACTGGTGCTCTTCTGCCTGTGAGTGATGCAGGAGGGGAGCCAGGGCACAAGAACGTAAGGACTGGACACCCAGTGAGCACTCGGTCAGGGGAACATCTGACCTGCGTTGTAGATCGGTTTAGGAATCGACCGTTGTCCTTAATTTACAATGTTGTTAGTGTTTTAATTTCTTTTAAACCAGTGAAGCCTGATTTCATGGCACTAGGGAACAGACTAGTTATGCAAATCAGGGTATTTGGAGGTGTTTCCAAATGGACCTGTCCATTCTAGGTTTCCCAAGTGGCACACTGCTTGCGAGCAGACTCTGCATCATGCTTAGGAATGGAGGGGGAGGGTGCAAACTGAAAGGCGGGAAAGTACATGACCTCCAACACAATGAGATGTCACATCCAACAGTCTTGTGGGATGTTCGAGAAGGAAGAAGGGATGAACACAGACCTATCCTGGGGAAGGAAGCCTTCACATCTCCAAATCCCCCTAGCCCTTTCCTCTCCCTCACTGACCACGTTGTTAGGCCGCTAGGGAGCCCTCAACCTATCCCAGCCCTATCCCAAAGAGGGCTCAGGCTTTGGAGCAGGTCCTGAGTTTCCAGGTTCCTATAGCTGTGATGGCTATGTGTGCAGCAGGCAGGCAGGGGCAGGTCAGGAAGAACAGCCCCCCATGGCTGCAACCCTGGCCAGTCACCTTCTCTGTGGACACCCAGGCGCCCATGGTGGAGCCCGAGCTGACTGAGGTGGGGGAGCTGCACTCGCTCACTGACTGGCAGGTTTCCGACGCTTCTGAGGAGGCCGAACTGGACGAATTCTGCAGTGGGGGACAGCCACATGAGGGGACCAACAAACCAAACCACAGGCCACCGGGAATCATAATTAAAACAAAGGAGGAAGGACAGGGTGGGAAAGGCACGTACAGTAAGGGAGACAGACAGACATACACACAGAAGAGGGGGGACGAGAGAAGCAAACAGTAAGTTAAGGCTTATTGTTCACCTGCACAGGTTTTAAGAAAGCGATATGAGACCTGGCCAAGCTCTGGCCCTGCTGTGGCAGACAGGGCCTGCAGACATTAGCTGGCACTTGTGCCTGGTAGAGCAACATTGGTTCATCACACTGGACCCCTGGGCAAGTTCTGTGATAATATACCACAAGGACCCAGGATGGACCTTATAGGTCCATAGATATTGTACATTGCGCAAAACTGTCCCTAGGCAAGCGGTAGGTCACGGATGGCTCTAATTCCTAGCTTCTTATTGGGTCCAGCACAGCTTCAGCTTCTATGGCACCTCCCATCTTAAAGACAGATTTGAGGTTCTCTGTCTGGACAGTGACTTGGGAGATTCTGAGCAGAGAAGCCTGGTGATGAGTCTTTATTTCCACTGCAGGATGAAGTATCTGGAAAGGACCAGGTGTGGGGAACAGGTGCCAGTGCTGATGGCACTAAGCCCAGGTGCCCGACAGTTCCCTGCTCCTAGCCTGGCCTTCTGACATTCTGCGTAGTAGGGACTCTTTGTCTTTATGGTCACTGGTATGCCTCGCTTCTGTGGCCTGGTGTGGTGGTTTTAAAAAGAACAGGTTCCATGGGTTTATATGTTTGAATACTTGGTCTACAGTTGGCAAAACTGCTTGGGAAGGATTAGGAAATGTGTCCTTGCTGCAGGGAATGTCACTGGCACACAGGCTTTGAGGTTTCAAAAGCCCACACCATTCCGAGCTAGCCCTTCTTCGCTTTGTGACACTAAGCTTCTTGCTCCAAGTTCCTCACTATTACCTACCAATTCTAGCTTAACTCCATTTTGATTAAATAAAATCAGGTCCTTCAGCACTATGCATGCCTGGATCAACTGTCACGAGGCCAGGTTCATGTTTCTATCCCCTTCTCCCATCTCAAAAGGATTCCTGTAAGGGACAGAGGCTTAGCTTCTCATTCTGCAAAGGCAAAGCACCAAACGCATACTCAGTAACTTGGTGACTGGTTAGCAACTCATGATCAGGAATTTAAAGGCTTGGATTAATGCTTTCTCTCTACCATTCCCCAGCTATGGAACTGTGGACTTCAAGCTCTGAGCCCAGTGTTTTTCACTTCGAGAACAGGGTCAACAGTCTCTAGCTATACCAAAAGTGAGGTGGAACCCTCTGGCTGGTGTGAGTTGGAAAATGTCTTACAAGTTCCTCTTTACTTGATTTCAAGTGCTGTTTGAAAAATGAATAATTCTCCTTTAAATTCTGCAGCATCCTTTGGCTTATTATGACTACTCTAAGGCCGGGGCTGTAAGACAATGGTTGGTCATGTGCCTGAGAGAGACCCTGGATTCCATACCCAGCACCAACAAAACATACAGAAAGCTTACTGGTGTATGTGTGCATGCAGTGTGTATGTGTGTGTGTGTGTGTGTGTGAGAGAGAGAGAGAGAGAGAGAGAGAGAGAGAGAGATCCACATCCAGCATCAACCAAACATACAGAAAGCCTATTGCTGTGTGTGTGAAGCAGCCAGAGGTTGGTGACCTCCTTTTCTGCTGTCCCCCTGCTTTTTTGAGACAGGGTCTCTTGCCAAACCCAGCAATCACTGACTGGCCACATTAACTGGCCAGCAAGGGGATCACCTGTCTGCACCCTCCCAGTGTTCACTGAGGTGAGAGGCACTTGCCACTTCACCTGATAAGTGTTGAGAATCCAAACTTTGCTTTTCAGTGGCAGGCATTCTCCCTAGCCCCAGAAACTCTACTCATGGGAACTAGCCAGGTAGGTACAGGTTTTCAGACTTCAGAGACACCCCCCCCCCAAGACATCACTGGAGCAGAAATCATATTTGGGCCACCAACCGATGAGAGAGAAGAGAGAAAGGCTTTGCTTTTTCAGCACGGGTTATCAGGGTACAATACTGTGTTAGTTCTCAATCCATTAGAAACAAACAGAGCAAGACTGCACGCTACGATGGCCTGAGGAAGCAGTGGTTCTGCCCTCCTTCTGACCACATGCAGTTTGGCAGGAACACAGCAGGCATAGCTTAGTGAAGCACATAATAGGGGTCTGGGGGCCAAGCCAAAGCACCCCAGCTGAGACAAGTATAGGTAAATGCAGCTCGCTCGGGCCCCGAGCCTTTCTGTGTGAAACTTCGTCTATAAAGGGGAAAAAAGGGGGGTGGGGGGGGAACCACCGTACCTTACATGGCTAAATAGTGCTGAAGAGCTCTGAAATAGGAGGTTCTGCACTTGTTAACCTTGGCTGAGCAACCAGGTTCTCTGGCTCAGCTTCCCCACACTCCGCCACCTCCCAGCAGGTGGCACTATGAGACCCAACAGACGGTGACTCCAATCATGTCCTAGCATCGGGTACAGGTGTTGGGCCAAAGCTGACAAACTGGCCCTAAGAAACAGGCACCCCGAGGGTTGTATACACCAACAACACACACAAGGAGCACCCAATGCCCGGTCTAGCTCAGTGAGTGCCATCCAAACTGCAGTATATGGAGAGATTACACATCTTTCTTTCTCTGGGAATCTAAGTGTCAACAGTTATCCGCAGGGGCGCTAACAGCCATTCTCACTGGCAGCAGTGTTGACGGAGGGGAATCAAGAGTGCAGGAAATCACTGTTCACCGACAAGGTCTCTGTCCCTGGGGAGACCCTGAGATGACATGAAGAAGGTGGTGTCCCCACTGCAAAGCATAACATCACACCAACCTGGGTACTCACAAGGGTGCAGGGGAGAGGCCCAGTCTCTTTGAGGCTACCCACTTAGAAGTGGTAGCTTGCCCAACCAACATAGTATTTATTAACTACTGCTGATGTTGAGACAGGCTTCCAGCCCAACTTAGAGGATCTCTCCCTTTGGGGTCTATTTTAAATGACCCATTAACAGTGGTCAGGGCACCCTGGATGCCTGCTGCTCTCCGGGTGAAGGGCGTCCTTACCTGGTTGGCAGTCTCAGGTGGCATGGGAGAGGGTGACTTGGACTGGAAGGCGTCCTGGGAGATGAATCCTGAGTCGTGGGAGGACACGCTGGACAGCCTCACGGGGGCCTGCTGGGCCAGGTTGGAGCTGCGGTATCGGTAATGCGAACTGGGAGAATGGGAATGGGAACCACTGGAGCGGGAGTCACTGCTGTTGACACTGTTCAGGCTGCTGTAAGGGACAAGAAGAGGAGGCAGGCGTGGAGAGGAGGGGGCAGTGGTGAGAAGAAAAAGGGCAGTGGACAGCAAGGAGCAGCATGAGCAAAAACACAAGAAAACATCAGCTCTTTGCCCCGAAGAAGCACGCAAACCCAGGATTTATTATCAAAGACCAGACTGGGCTGGTGAATGCAAGGTTCTTTCAGGTGAACAGCAAGAGAGTTAGGATTTGGGTCTCTGAGGTTACAAAGTGGCAGTCTTAGTATGCAAGCCTATACTTTTTACAAAAAAGCAATGAGGCCCAAATCTACTGTGCCACTACCAACAAAACTCTGGGATTAACACTTGTGATATAAAGAAAGAAGTGGGGGTAGTTTCTTCTGACTGCAGCAAAAACCCCACTAAGTCCAAAGCAGGGACATGGCCTCACATCCTTGGGTGGACGACCCGGGTCCAGAAGACCAGAGGCCACACAGCTCAACAGCACTAGCAGACACCCTATGCTTAAGGTGGATTCCATCTTAAGGTAGATCCCATCTTAAGGTGGATTCCATCCACCAAAGTACATCAGCCAATCAACTTGGGGGGACTAAGTGCAAGCACTATGTGTTTTACTAACAGAGCTGGTGAGTTGACTACCCACTACTCCTTCATGGGTGTTTCCCTGTTAAACCATGTGCGGGCTGGGTGTAACAGCATGGGTAGGCTTTCAATGAGGAGAGTCAGTCGCTGCTAAGCTGTTTACTTCTATGGTGAACCAATAAGCAAGAAGTGGAACAATGGCTCCCACCCTGGAGCTGCTCTATCTGCACTCCTATGAAACCCTGAAAGCTGAGTGGAGACCCTGGTCCAGGCAAGCAGAGCTAAAATATGAAGGGCAGTTACACACACACACACACTGGGAGGGGAGGGATGTAGCAGCCTGGCAGGCCTGGGGAAGCCTCAGGGTTTACAAACTTGTGGCTCTTGTTTTGGAGCTGCAGAGTAAGGGAAGCACACCCATGCTAAAGTGACTTGCACCCTGCGGCTGGCCCATGCTAAGGTGACTTGCACCCTGCGGCTGGCCCATGCTAAGGTGACTTGTACCCTGTGGCTGGCCCATGCTAAGGTGACTTAACAGTCATCTGTCAGACACAGGTGAGCACAGCAGAGGGAGCAAACAGCTGCTGAGGATGTACGCATCACGGCGAGATAAATGCTACAATTTAGCCAGAAGGTGGCATTTGGGGACTGGGAGCAACTGCACTCCCACCAGCTCCTGTCAGTGAGACTGGATAAGGCCAGGAGGAGAAGGCAGTGCAGCTTGTTCTAAGCTAATGAGACCGACCTTGCTGAGCCACTGAAACAAAAAAGGATTTTCCTCTGTCTCAAATAAATACAGAGCCCATTAAAGGTGACAGGAAACTAAGCAACATCTTCGGGGTAGAGGCAAGGACACAGCCTCGACTGGAACTGCCTGCCACATATATACCCGACAAGCTCCAGGGTGAAATGAAACAGGCAGGATGCTGGGTCACATCTCCCTCACAGCCTGAGCTGATCCCCTGCTCCTTCCTCTCCAGACTACCTCACAGCCATCTGGTCTTGCTACATCAAGTCAAATGATTAGCAGCAGGTGTAGTGCTGGACCAAGGCAGGAAGCCACGCCAGGCGATGCTTGCACCTTTCAAAAACAGGATAATCCTTTCCCCTCCGAAGACTGAGAACAGCTGCCTCATTAAACTACATCATGGTCCTGTAAGGCCCCACGACCATTCCAAATGCTTCTGTACTTCCACAAGTAACAGCATGTGTAGGGATGGGGGGCAAGGGGTGGGAGACACCAAACAAGAACTGCATGGACTTTATGACTACAGAAATGAGGTATACAGCATGGCCAGAAGCCATTGTGTCTGGATCAACTCCTTAAAAAGGAAAGAAAAAGTCTACCTTGGGTTTGCTGGTGGAACACTAGGGGATGGGGTTGGATGACAGACACAGAGAGAGACTAAAAAGTGAGTACATTCTCCGCCTTACTATTTCCTATTCCAAATAGGCCTCTTTTGGAGCTGCAGCCTGGCTCTTGGTCGCACTCACATAATGTGTCTTAGAAAGCATTAGGCGGCCCGAGGCTTCACTCACCTGCAGACACTTGACTTTCTGGACACGGTTGTACTGGGAGAAGAAGGCGGAGTCTGATACGACCAACTATAGTCCGAACCTTTCAAGTCCAAAATCACCTGAAGGGACAGAGAGCAGCTGCGTAAGGACGGATGAGAGGGGCATCATCCACACATCTCCACATGTATGCTGCCATCAAAATGTGCCCCTCACAGAGGTAGAATTAAAAGAGAAAATGCACAGTTCAACTGAAGGGTCACACTACCTACCTATTCTCCTGTGTCATAGTCCTCCAGAGATGAGCAAAAAACTAGAGTTAATGGGGAGGGGCAGTTAGAAGAGACAAGCCATGGAACAGCAGGACAAAGAGATAATTACAGTGGTGGGTTAACAACTCCTAAAAGCTACTTTTAACACAGGCTACCA
This sequence comes from Rhynchomys soricoides, assembly GCA_019843965.1. Taxonomy (NCBI): domain Eukaryota; kingdom Metazoa; phylum Chordata; class Mammalia; order Rodentia; family Muridae; genus Rhynchomys; species Rhynchomys soricoides. The sequence continues at coordinate 2,110,489 of JADRCH010000007.1, read as the reverse complement.
TCAGCAGCAGCATTTTCAGCCTGCAGCTCCAGGAAGACAAAAATGGTTTTAGGGCCCACTGGCTGCACCTTAACCACTTGACACTCAGTAGACACTTGTGTCCTATTTGGCCAGGGCTAGAAGCATGAAAACCTCTCAAAACCAAGAGTGAGCCAATGATATCACAATTATTTCTGTGTGTCTGCCCTGTGACAAAGAGCCATTGAGTGTAAGGTCCACCTCTTGCTCTAACGGGCACTCCACTAATGTCTACTTATTGAGTCAACGCATACTCGAGTTTAATACAAAATCTCATAGACAGAAAACCACAAAGCTTCCAAATTTAGCTTCTCAGTGACTCTCCAAGTAGACAGTAAGACTTGCCTGCAAAGGGCTCAAACCAGCTTGTGACTGGTCAGTTGTTCCCCTAAACATGACTCTTCCCACGTGATATAATGTGATGGTCTGTATACGCTTGGCCCAGGGAATGGCACTATTAGGAGGTGTGGCCTTGTTGGAGTAGGTGTGTCACTGTGGGCGTGGACTTTAAGACCCTCGTTTTAGCTGCCTGGAAGCCAGTCTTCTCCTAGCAGCCTTCAGATGAAAATGCAGAACTCTCAGCCCCTCCTGCACCATGCCTGCCTGGACACTGCCGTGCTCCCACCTTGATGATAATGGACTGAACCTCTGAACCTGTAAGCCAGCCCCAATTAAATGATGGCCTTGTAAGACTTGCTTTGCTTCATGGTGTCTGCTCCTAGCACCCTAACTAAGACATAAAGTATTAATATCACATACACCAAAAAAGTAAAGCATTTTAAAATATGTCGTCTTTTCCTCAGACGAGAAAGGTTCTCATGAACGACTTGGTTAGCTCCAGAGAGGGTTGCAAACCATAACAACAGAATGACTTGGGGTCACGGCTCAAAGAGGATGAGCCTGGATCTGGTCATGGATCACTTAACTCAGATCCTAGTGTCATCGCTTATTAGAGTGGTGGCCTTGTTAAGGGCCCTCGCCTCTCAGTACCTCAGCCTCTTTCCCTCTAACAGTGAAGGTGAGCGACGTCGGTTCACAAAGGGTGGAAACAGCACAACCCAGGGGCCGTAATTTCAGATACAATGGATGCCACTTGAATGCCCAGAATCTTTCTTAGACTTGTTCCTGAGCACTTGCTCCACAGTTCCTACCTGTTCACTTGAGGAGGGTAGTTTGTGAGGGTCCATGGTCAGAGTCTTCAGATCCTCCGATATGGTCTGGAGGTGGGTAATTTCTCCTAACATGGAAATCTCTTCCTCCTAAAGGGAAGCAATTTGTGTACGTCATCATGTGGGTTCCCTCATCATCTTGTTCTAAACACTTCTGTCTGGGTCACTGCGTGACCTTTCAACCTTGCATGAAAGGCATCTGAGATAGGAACCTAAGTTAAAGGTGATAGATTATTTTCTTTTTAGAAAGAGAAAGGGAAAAGGTCATGGAAGAGAAAGGGTCATGGAGTGACCTGGTGCTGGGAACAGTGGAGGGATGCAGAGCATCCTTACAGTGCTTGGCACTTCCAGGCTTATTCAGCGGGACGCTCTGCCCGTGGTCTTTTCAGGGCTCCTTCCATGGGCTGAGGTAGCCCTGGAGGACTGACATGACTTGGGGATGTTTGGGTCCAGATCTTTATGACAGAATATGTGTGTTAGATAGAACTAACTGCCCCATCTTAAGAGCTAGCAATTGGATGGAAACTAGGACTGCGAACATTTCAGTCACCTTCCCAAGTGCCAGTAAGAATGGAGGGCACAGGTACAGACCAGGGGAACAACTCAAATCTGGGAATTCTGCTAGGGTGGAGAGACATGCATCAGAGCCTTCCTGCAGCCTCCGAGAGTAGCTGCTGCAAACTCAACTGCAGCATGCTCAAGGTTCACTTAGAAATTAAGTGGGGGCTGATCCACTGAGATGCTTCCTGGGGCTTAAGACATAGAGGCATGGGGTCCTGGGCTTAGCATTTGAGATATAGTGGGCCTCAGAACGTTCTCGTCTAGCTGACAGGTGCTGTCTGTGCCCTGGAACTTTACCTTAAGATTCTTTAAACACGCCTTTGCTTATTTGCTTCCTAAGGTGGGGGGAGAGGTACAAATATTGAGAACAAGCCTCACTCTGTAGCTCTAGGTAGCCTAGAACTTACTGTATAGCCCCGCCTTGCCTAAAATTCACAGCAAGCCTCTTGTATCGCCTCCACAATGCTGGGGTTACAGGCTTGTGCCACCATGCCCAGATATGCTCTACCTTAACTCAGTTAAAAAGCAAACAAACAAACAAGTAGATTAAGCCTTGCTACAAACTGCGGATGAGGAATGGGCCACATGGACATCAGCTCCTTGCAGAGAATCTAATGTGTAGATGTGTTTCCGCCATCGAGATTCAAGACAGCAGTGGGTGGCTGTCAGCAGGATGGTGGATGCATAAATCAAGAAGGAAAGCCCTCCACACTACAGAGTTCCAGCCTTCCAGAAGTTTCCAACAACTTACAATCACTGGCCGCAGCATAGAGATGAAGGTGCAGAACCTGCCACGTTCTTCTATGAGTGCCTTGCGCACAGCCTGCTTTTCTGTTTCTTCCAGCAGCAGATATTTATCGTTGACATCCTGGAGAGCACTGTCCAGCTGAGGCTGGATGTCACCTCTCCCTGTGAACAGAACAAGGCTACATAGTCAGCTTGCTGAGATCCCAGCTTCTAGAACACACTTCCTTCTTTGAAGTCCTTACTGGAGGCGAAGCACCCTTTCCCAGGACTTAAAAACCTTAGTTACTCATCGCTCCCAAAAGACTGAAAGCAGCTGCTTTTCTAGGAGCATCTACTTCCTCTTTCTAAGATCTAAAGGGCGTATTTATTTATATGGCTTATTTGCCACTGAGGAACATCCCCTGGGATGACGTCCTGGCTTGCAGGCCCTGTGCAAGCCTGCAGATTTCTGTGCCAGCAAACCTCGGGACACACAGCAACAGATCCCTTTCTTTAGTGCCTCTGGAAGCGGCTACAGATGGGGAGCAAGGTGAGAGAGGCTAGGGATGTTTCCAAAAATGGATACAAGCTGGCTTTGTTAGGTCCTCCTCAATCAAAGAACCTTTGCTTAGGCCAACTTTCAGTCCCTGAAGACAAAGGTAGGTTATTCAGCTCCCAGCCCTCAGACTTGGGAGTCCTTGGCAGTTAGTTTAACTCCCTAATGGAGGGCTCCAATGCCCATCCTATAGAAGGAGCCTGGTAACCAGATGTCTATAGTTAGGTCTTTGTTGGTGACAAAATAAAGAGCAAAGCTATACCGAGCAGAGCCGCCTTATTTAGTTCTTTGGCCACACCACCAGATTCTAGTTACCCAAGCAACATTTTACTGTTCCCAGACAGAGTAGTAAGCAGTTGCTGGGGACACCAGGGTCACACACAGAACACTAGCTCTTAAGCTTCTACACTGGCCTTTTGGCAAATAGGCTTTACCTACATTCAAGCCAGAGAAAGAATTTCAAAGCTCCTTCAGGGCAAGGTTTTAGCCTTTCCCTGATGTCCCTCAGAGCAGCTACATGTGTACACAGCAAGTGCTATGTAAGTACTTGCTTCATAATTTTAAAACACAGACCAAACCAGAAGGGGTCTTAGGGTTATCCTAACTGTTTGGGTTGAAGAGGAGGTCAAAGCTTAGAGAAGTTGAAGGATTCATCCAAGGTAGAGATCAGGGATAAGGCCCAGACAGCCTGACTCCCTGAGGCCTTGATATATCTATCCTCTCTGCCCACTGTCTCAGGCTGAATGATGAATTCAGTTGCCACGCAGGAAACGGTTGGATCAACTGCCATAGCTGTCCCCTTACAAACAACATGGAAAACAGTAAAGGGAACCCATCATTTGGTGCAAAGAAAGGCCAGGCCAGGGAGGCCTGCCTTGCCTGCAGAAATATAAGCCTATACTTTCTCTCATATGCAGATGAGAAAGCTGAATCTGGACCAAAAACCTTAATAGAACTTCATAAAACTCTAGACCTAATAAAAGTCTGGGAGAAGAGTAGTCATGTTTTAGTAAGAAAGAGCCATTTGTACAGGGAAGTCCTAAACTAGTGCATAATGGGAAAATCATATACAGTCAAAACCCACCCTTGAAAATACTTTGGGTGAGCAATAAGCTTAGTATACATAGTTTTGTACATAAATAATCTTCACTAGCTCAAGAAAGTATGTGGCACAAGGTGTACACAATGCAGAGTAAGTGGCTGCCCACAACAGTCACCTTACCCAGGAAATCTGCTTCCTGAGGAATTTCCAATATTCTTGGGGTGACCCACTCAGCTAGCATTCCGCTCAGTCACTACCTGTCCCTCCAGAAAATCCCTCTACCCTCATTCAGCACGGAGGGAACCAGGCATCCAAACAACCTGCCCACCTCAACTACTGCTTTTGTGTGTACTAAGACAGAGAAAGTGAAGGCAGCCTCCCATCCTCTCCTGGGATGTTCCACTGAAAGTTCTCCTACTCACAGATGTCTACCCTGCTGGGGCCAAACTCAAGGAAGAAAAGCAGGAACCATCAACAGTCTGACGACTATGGATCTCCTCTGTTCATGGTGAAGTGCTGACTCACGCAAACAAGCCCATACAACCCACTAACAGCAAAGCCCAGAAGCTTGTGGACACCTGCTCTTTCTCTCTAGGTTGCACAGGGATGGTGGGGTCTTTCCTTTGCTGCTCAGTCTCTTCTACACTGTCTTAACAGCAGAGCACACCAGACCAGACCATTCTTAACTCATTGGGGAGCCAGCTTGGGATTGGGCTGGGAGGAGCTGGAGCATGTTGGAAGATAAAGTAGATCTATGTGTGTTTGACCAAACATAACTTGGGTACGTTTTAATTACAGAAAAATCGATTTAGCCTATCTCTAGTCCCAGCCTCAGAAGGTGGAGACAGGATCCTGAGCAAACTGTCTAATGAGACTAAACATATGAACTAGTTCTGGGTTTGACCGAGAGGCCCTACCTCAAAAGAGTATGGTGGGAAAGCAATCAGAAAGAGTCCTGAAGTCAACTTCTAGCTTGTACATAGACATGTGCCTGTACGCATGCAGGCATATATGCACACCACACACATATATGTACACACACATGAAAAGAAAAAAGTCTATAATAGTAAAATTGCATTTTTACTTCCTATCACAAGTTGTAACGCATGGGTCTAGTTGTAATTTGTTACAGATGTGATAGCATGGACCTCCAATCCTAGCACTCAGGAGGGTAAGTTGGAAGGATTGTGCGTTCAAGGCTAACCTGGATGTGATGGCTATTCCTGGTTGTCAACTTGACTACACCTGGAATGAGCTACAATCCAGAAATGGAGGGCACACCTGCGATCCAGATCTTGAGGACAGGCTTCTCACTCAGATCTTGACATGGGATGACACATGCTTTTGATCCACATATTGATGAACAATGGCCATAAAAAACTTAGGCCTAGGCAAGGTAGTACACACCTTCAATCCTGGAAGACTGAGGCAAGCAGCTCTCTGAGCTCAAGGCCAGCCTGGGACAGAGCAACTACTAGATTCTTGACCTTCCCATTCACAGCTGTCCATTGTTGCGTTAGTTGGACTGTAGACTGTAAGTTGTTACAACAAATGCCCTTAATATAGAGAAACATTCCATTTCTGTGACTCTAGAGAAGCCTGACTAATACACTGGGTTACATACTGAGACCTTGTCTCAGAAAAAAAACCTAACAAAAGCAAAAAAATTCTTTAAAAATAATAAGAGAGCAAAATGAGTGTATGATCAAATTGGTATGTGTGTGTGTGTTTACACTCCATGATTATAGTGAAGTTATTTTAAATATGTATTATGTTATAATTGGAGGACTTTAAAATTACAGCATTCTAAAATTAGTATAAGCTATAAAGACTGCTCTAATTACGGTTATAGTGGGGAAAATTTTTTTCTATTTAGGATATATCAAACCAAACACAGTGATTATTTTTTAAATTCTCTAATACACCATACAATTATATTTAATTTACACCCACAGTATATATATATTAAACATTTATATATATAAACATATTTTATATGATATATAAAACATTTGTTTATATATATATATATATATATATATATATATATATAATTTATATATGTACACACACACACACAACTGAGGAAGAAATTGTTTTAAGTCCCAGTTGGACATAGTGACATTAAGATATGGTCATCTTTGAGCTCCACAAATCCTAAACTGTAGTAGTGCTGACTTTAGCACCCCTGTCTCTTGATATCCCCAGGGGACTGGCTGCAACACCTCCCCTTATATGCCTAAGTCCCTAAGTCTCTGACTGAAACGATTAGACTCCCATTCTCCTACATACTTCAAACCATCTCCAGATTACACACCGTATCTAAAGTACATGTGGTAGCAACAGTTAGTGTATTAGCAAACAGTGACAAGAAACAGCCTGTAGAATCTTAAAAACATTTGCACTGTACGCTGACTTGGAATCAGCAAAGACAGAGGGTTAATCTGCAAAAGCCCAGCATGCCCCTCCTCTCAGCTTTGCTAAGAGATGCACACTGCCTCCTTAAACCCCTTAATGGGGATTTTTAAAAGACTTTTTTATCTTGTATGTATGAGTGTTTTGTCCACATGTATGTCTGTGCACCATTTGCATGCAGTGCCTGCAGAGGCCCAAAAGAGGCACTAGAAATCTTGGAACTGGAGTCACAGAAGGCTGTGGACCACCAGGTGGGTGCTGGGAATTAAACTGAGTCCTCTGCAAGAGGAGCTGATGCTCTTAACTACCAAGTCATCTCTCTGGTCCCAAGGCACTGACCACTCTCTCCCACACAAGCCCCAGCATGTCTCCTCACTTCTGTTCCCTCCACCCTGGCTGGGCCAGGATCTCTGATGTAGACAGCTGCAAGAGCTTCCATAGTCTCTCCAGTCCCCATAGAGCTGGCCTGCCCAGAACAGCCTAAGTTGCTTTCCCAAGGCAAATATTACCACTCTTTCTCAGTAGTTCTGGCTGCTCTCAAAAAAAAGTCCAACATCAAATGTCCCAGTTCCTAAACAAAGCTGGCCATGCAAGGTTGGAAAGGGTCACTCCCATCCACTCACAGGCTCCACCTTCTCCTGACACTCTTTCCTTCTTCCTAGAGCTGGGCATTTTACTTCCTCTTCCCTATCTGCTCAACAGGAGTTCACCCTGTATCCCTAGTTAATTCTCCAGTCTTCAGGCAGCTGTCCCTATAGGTTCTTCTTGACCTCAGAAGTTCTTCATCCTTGTCTTCCACCATGGGGCTCTCCTTTAAATTTTCTGTCTCACCTCCCCTTAGTTAACTTGAGCTCAGTCAACCCTGCTGGTAAGAGAACCCCACCAGGGCAGAATCTGTATGATTTTGCCAGTTGTAGGGTCTCATTTTGCACACTTGCCTGGAAGTCTACAGATACTCAAAATATCTCCAAAGGAATGAGATACCAACATAATAACTTCATTGAGTTTACTCAACTAGCTCAACCATCGTGCCTCAGATGGCCTAAGAGCCAGGAAATTCTAGAACCAAGCAACGGCCAAAACGGAGTTTGGATGCCTTAGATGGCATTCCAGACAAAATTCCTGAACAAAGAACTAACTGCATTTGGTCTTTTCTGTAAATTATAGGTCACCCCAGCCTTGAGACAATCCCCATAGCCCTGACTTCCTCTAGTTTCCAGGTCTTGATTTTACTCATGTAGGGGAATTCTGAACCCTAGTCAGGAGCCCCTTAGGAGTTCTCTGTGGGAGATCATAACTGCTTTCTGCAGAAAACGCTCCTGGGCTACCACACTACAGTAAGTAGAAGGCACATCATGGGCCAAAGGAGGAAAGAGGTAGGCATCAGGGTTGTGATTAAGCAGGGAGAATTTACCAAGCTTTCTGGAAATCCCAGAATTTACAATATGTTCCCCTTCTTTACACAAACTATAAAGGCAGGGATTAGTAGCTTTTCCATGGGCGAAAATGGAACAAAGTGTCTTGCACAGGACCATAATTACCAGTGCCGAGCTACCGACAACACAGCAAGGCTGTCTGTCTGTCTTCTCTATCAGAAACCCAGACCCACCATGACTCTTGATCACAAAGGCTCCTCAACAAAGCAGCTAGATCAAAAACCCACATGATCAGCGTTACTGGGACTGCCCATACCCCACCCTGCAGCCCACAACATACACAAGCTCAGAGTTGTAAGAGACCTTGAAGAATAATCCAGGCCAAATGAGCTGCTGGGTGCTAGCAAAATGGCCAAGGACCTTTCTTTTTCCTGAAACCAATGCTGAAGAAGCCACCAGCCATCCTACAAAATACTTCCCTTCCACACTGACAGACATCAATATATGATATAAACACTGGCACGTGGGACACAAATGATGCAGCAGAGGACACAGATATTGAAGTGAACATGCAAGGTGACACTGGGAATTTACATTTCAGAAGAGATCCGTCCTTGCCATCCTATACAAAGTCATCATCTATGTCCAATGCTCGTAACAGGTTTGATGACTGCCCAAAGAAAATGTGCCTAAAAACAAAAAGGAACGCTACATGGAAGGCCCACAAAGAAGCTGAACAGAATCTAATAGCCATTAGATCAAACCCTTCCATATAATAAGACACTAACTGAACTGTGTTTTTCTGAGTCTTCATACTGAAGGTTTCTGGGTCATCTAAAACTAATGGTTGCTTTTCTCTTTTTTGACCTGTATTTGTGTCATAGGGCACCAACTGGCCAGATACCTTAACTCCTGATCCACCCACCCCACCTCCCAAGTGCTTCGAACACAAGTGTGTACCATCATGCTGTCCCCCAGAAGGGCACAGCTAGGCATTAGCCATAGTGGTTGACACCTACCAGACACCCATTGGGTATAAAGGGAATGCACACCAAAACCAGCTTTTAGCTACAAACTCCTCTATGCCGGCTCGCCCACCTCACTCTTGTGAACACTCACAGTTCACCCACCCACTCTTCTTCTCAGCTCCACCATCATGGGCTTGCTAGGCATTGCTGCGTCTTCCTGGAAGCCCAGACAATTCCTTCTCCACATACACAGATATCTCCCCCACAGCAAGCTCTACCCCTGACAGCAGTTTGTGAGATGTTACATCACTGTAGTTTCTTAGAAAATAACACATACTTAACTTGGTATTCATCCCAGTTCTTAGCACAGAGCTTTGAACACCCTTGGAGTTTCCTGAATGGCAGGTGATGTGGGAATGGGGTGTAGGAAAGAGAGCCTAAACTCAGACTGAGCTCAGACTGAACAGGCTGACTACCAGAAAAAGCAGCTACTTCATTAGAAGTTTGGAGCTCTAATCCTGACCTCAGGAAAAGAGGGGCTGGAGAATGAGTCTACTCAACAATGCTCAATCCCACCTATGTAACCAACTTTCTCCAAACTTCCAGAAACCCCTGGGACGATCTTAGCATGTGACTGTATTAGAAGCTAGGAGGAGACAATCCAGAGGCTTTGTGTCCACTCCCTTACCAACCCCACCCCACCCCCATTATTGCCTTCACCTAGGCTGTTCATTTGTTCCCACACTGTCAAATGCACAAAGCGTAGTGTTTCCCTGTGGGCAACTGTCCCATTCAGCAGCCATTTGGTCTTTCTTTGTCTTTATGCCCACAGACACTGTGACTGATACACAGAGCTCTGTGACTTTGCCTAGGGACCTGCCTGCACAAGATACAGAACTAGAGCCGGGCAGTGGTGGCGCATGCCTTTAATCCCAGTGAGGCAGAGACAGGTGGATTTCTGAGTTCAGGGCCAGCCTGGTCTACAGAGTGAGTTCCAGGACAGCCAGGGGTACACAGAGAAACCCTGTCTCAAAAAAAAGAAAAAAAAGATACAGAACTAACAGGGCTACAGAGACGTCCTCCCTGACTGCGTGAGCAGAATCTCACAACACAAAGTCAGAAGGGTGAGTGGTTTTCATTCATTCCAAACTTGACCTCATATCGATCTGAACAAATAAAATGCACTTTGCTCCGTGCACGGATTACACCTTGATGGCCAATCAAGAGATCTATGCACTACGATGCAGTTCGCAGGAAACACCCCAAAGAGGTGGCCCCCAAAGACTGAAAGCAGGAGAGTGCTCGTCGGGAACTGGGAAGCCAGAGACAGGCGGCAGAGAGGTGACAACACAGAGGTATGAGATGTCTGTGGGACAGATAAAACCGTCCTGAAATTAGATGGTGGGGCTGGCTGCATAACACTGTGAATACACGAAAGCCACTGAGAGAGATCATCTAAAATGATAACCACAGTACATACATTTTTATCGTTATAAGCCCGAAATACGTCTGTGTCATGCCTTTCTTCTTTCCAAAGGTTAACTAAAAGACATATATATATATTTTAACTGTATGATTTCATAGTCATAATACTGAGACCAGGAAGGGATTATCTGTTTTTAAATTAGGGAATGACTGACCCAACCACCCCATAAGGTAACAGAGGCAAGACTGTGTCCTCAACAAGAGCCAGGCAGCCGAGCTGCACCTGTCAAAGGAGACCTCCATGGATGGAGACTGTAGATGACAGAATCCAATGTAAATACCTTGTAGGAGCTCAGAGAACAATGGGACACCCTGGCAAGAGAGTCACAAGGACAGGACACTTTCCCAAGATGGAATCCAAAGGGACTGGCAGTTTAGTCTCATGATCAGCCACGGTAAGGTTCACGTTCGACCAAGACAGTCACTTTGAGAATTGAATTGAATTGAAAGATACGAAGTCTTAGAAAGGAAACAAACTTTCAAAGTAAGAACTACTGCTTTTGCTCTTGCTGTTGGGATGACTGGCTTTAGAAAAAGCCGTATTGTGTGTATAGACAAGGGCCGGTATTCTGCAAGCTTAACCGCACCAAATCTGACTTGAGAATCCTTTTGAGGTGGTATTTACTGTCACATCTGTTTTGCATATGGAGTCAACAAATATGTTTGTATCTACTCAGGTACGCAGCATAGATGTAGAAATATATTAACTTCCTGTGCAAGCATGCATTTAAAGCATGTGGTATTTTCTTTTTCTGAGAACCTAATACTGACTTATGAACACACGACAGCTCATAGAATGTACTACTGACAATGTCAGTGGCCAATTGCCTAAGCACGAAAATGATTAAAGTGCGTTCAGACTCAGACACACACACACACACACACACACACACACACACACACACACACA
>JADRCH010000007.1:1962931-2089244 GCA_019843965.1 Rhynchomys soricoides | reverse complement strand
GTGCACACCCATGTCATTACACGTGTACACCCATGACATTACACGTGTACACCCATGTCATTACATATGTTACATGTTGTTTTGTCCTCTCTACAGAAATGTTGGGTTGTTGCTTCAGCTCCCCTCATTTTCTATTTTATTCTGCAAGCTATGAGCTCTCTAGAAGCAAATGACAGTAAAATTATAGATACTACACAGTAATGACTCAGCTGAGCATGGTGGCACAAGTCATTTACAACACTTGGGAGGCAGAGGCAAGTTGTTCAATGCCACCACAGCCGCTGTGAGTTCAAAGTCACCTGGGGCTAACCAAATCTGAATGAATGAATGAATCAGTAAGTAGCATTTCCACTTCTGAATGAATGAATGAATGAGTAAGTAGCATTTCCACTTGGGAGGCTGAAGCCAGCAGATCCTGTGAGCTGCAGGCCAGTGCGGTCTATACAGCAAGCTCTGGACCTCCCAATAAGACATAGTGAGACTCTGTCTTTAAAAATAAATACACACACACACAAACACACACACACACCTGTAAAAGGATACATTTTCAGGGAGCTCACTCAGTCCTCTCAGTCAGCAACATCTAGTTCTGGACCCACACAGAGTAGCAGGATCTCCATCCTATACTCAGACTTGAGTACTGAAAATTACCTTCAGATTTCCCCAGAAGAATAAAACTCACACTTTACTTCTAACCACTGCTGTAAAAGCTGGAGCAAAAGCAAATGTGATCCCAAGGCTGGTTTGGCATCTAAACGGTGCCTCTGGGGCTGAGGATGGAGGTCAGTGGGGACCTAGCACGTTATGAAGCATTTGGGCTCCATGAAACTACCATAGTAGCACACACCTATAATCCTCGAACTCAGGAGATGGATTCTAAAGAATCAAAAATTAAAGTCATTTTCAACTATACGGCAGTTCAAGTCCAGTGCGGGATACATGCAAGTCGTCACCCCCACCCCTCAACAAAACAAAACAGCTGGGTTCTACAAAGTGTTTGTGCCTTCCCAGGGATCACCACCAGAGGGCGCTATTCTCACATGCTCCATCTGTCCTCCCATCTGCCTGTTTTTAGGGGTTTTATTGCTTGTGAACAAAGGTGAGGAATGAGGAACGCTTTATCCCCAGGAAAAGATCTCTTTTCCCTGAGCCTTCATTTGATTAAAAGTTAATAACGTGGCTACACAGGATATTGGCCCACTTAATTCCCTGCTGCAAGGAAGGTGGTTGAAGGCTTTCCTGGGGGGAAATCAGTAGCAGCTATCAAGAAATGTCCTAAAAATAGCATACTCTCGTGGACCCAGCAACTCTAATATGAAGAACTTAGCCTAAGGAAATAATGAAGAAAAATGGCGAATCCTTACCTGGGAGGACAATGATTGAAATGTTTACAACCTCAAAAATCCCATTATAATGATCTAGTTAAATGAACCATAGGGCACAGACACCCAACTGAACAGAACACAGCTATTTAAAAATAGAATTATGTGTCACTTGGGTGCTGCTCGGAGCGTCTAAGTACTTTTCACATATTAAATCAGCCAATCCTCACAAAATTCTCAGTTGTGTTGACAACACTGCTGTGCCCATTCCGTAGACAGAAGTACTTTAAGCAATCTGCCCAAGGTTACAGGATTAGTAAATGCCACTCAAGCAGGCTGAATCTTCGGGGTTTGTGCATTCAGCCATAATCAGCTATGTGATACTTCATATAGACAAAAAAAAGATGGCAGGGCCCAGAGGACGTCCAAGGTTGTTATCTACCCACTAGCATGGGTGGTAATGTTTTGTTCAACCAGCTCTCAGAGTTTGTTCTTGAGTTTAGACTGTCCTGGCAAAGCCAGTGCAGACAGCTAGGTGATGAGACTCTATTACTCAGGGCTAACCTCTACTTCCATGTCCTTGAGGTAGAATTAGAGGCTGGAAAGGATCGTGCTGAAGGCCATGCCCTGCACTCTGGTTTTCTGTCCTATTGTTTCACAGCCTTCCTGATCTCTTCATGGATTTATTTCACCCCCAGGGCCTTCCAGAAACAGCCAAGCTACAGGATGATAACGTGAAGTTTCTGAACATAATGCCTGTGCCCACCACTGTGCCTCAGCACAGGGAGCCACAGAGAGGACAGGAAATGAAGAAACATAAAGAAAACTTCCTACCAGAAGTATCTGTGTAACTGGCATAGGGGCAGGAGGCAGATGACATCCCCTGTGGACCCCGTAACCCAGTGTTGTTGATCCTGGAATGTATGGTCACCCTAAAAATAGATCTATCTGTCTAAGTGCTTAGCAACCCTGATGCTTTCCTGACCTTTGTTAGGATGTTAGTTTTTTTTTAAAAACAAACAAACAAACAAACAACCTCAGCAGGTTTGAATTGGAGGAACCCAGCTGTGGAGCTACAGAGACGGAGAAGACATCTGGAAGAGGGCCAATCTGACAATGGGACGATTTGCGGAATCACAATTGGCTGCATTAGGCACCTGGCCACCCTGCAAGGGTGGATAAGACCTTACTTCTCGAGTGAGGGGACATTTACTATTTGGAGGCTGGACCAACCAACAATCCGTTTGGGTTTTCTTTATTCCTTAGGGATACCTGTGTGTGCATGCAAGAGGCTTACATTAAGTATCTTCCTCAAGTTGTTCTCTATGTGATTTTTTTTTTTTATTAAAAATTTTTGAGATAAGGTCTCTCGATGAACCAGGAGGCTGGTCAGTGAGCCCCAGGGCTTCTCCCATCTTCTTGTCCTCAGAGGGGATTGCAGGCATGTGTCACCAGACCCACAGTGGACCAAGGCACACTCACATACTCACTTAAACACACATAATCCCTCTCCCTCTCCCCCCCCGACACACACACACACACACACACACACACACACACACACACACACACAGAGCAATCCTAGGATGAAGGCACCTTCACCGCACTTCAGCTGGGCTTGCTAATAAGCCACGCAGCAGCTGAACGGAACAGCCAAGACCCAAACCCTGCTTTGTTTGACTGATATCAGAAGACTTCTTCCAGCTATGACAAGCGGCAAACATCCCCAACTGAGGACAAAGAGGAGCATTTAGCGTCACAGACAGAATACAAATTGTTTATGACTACTTCTCAGAGGGTGAGAAGGAAGCGGGGAGGGCAAAGGCCAAGAGCCACTGTTCCTTCCTCCAAACAGTAGCCCCATGGCTAAGGCCACTAGAAAGGTGGTGTCTATCAAGCATTGACATATCCTTCCAAGCTGCCTCATTGGCAGGCGCCTCCATCCCCCAGCGCAGCGGGGACTATACGGGCAGGAGGTCTGGGTGTGCAGTGTGGGCAGGTGGCAGGCGAAGACTCAAAGCTGGTGTGTCAGGCTGGATTCTGCAGTGGGGCTGGGAAGAGCTGAGGAATAGAACTAGGGACTGCTCTGACCAACGTGTGAGGGTACAGTAAGTCAGGGTGTGTGGTGGCTGTCCTGCCAGAGGCTCATGAGGTTGGGAGACTAATTAGGAGCCTGCCAGACAGGAGAATAATAGTCTCTGGAACCCCCCAGAGACAGGACTCAGTGCAGGGCAGTTCCGCAGGGCACAATCTCTCCCCTCTGGACTGGATTAATTGCTTACAGCTCAGAGCAGCCTCCCACCGATCTTTTCTTTTAAGATATCATCTGTTATAGCCTAGGCTAGACTCAAGCTTGCTAAGTAATCAAGGGTGACCTTGAACCCCTAATCGCCTTGCATCCACTTCCCAAATGTTGGGATTACAGGCGTGTGTGAATACATCAATTTGGGAATCAAACTCAGGGACTTCAGGTGTACTAAGCATCCCCCGTTCTAAACGGTCATTTTTATGCCCTGAGCATTAGGAGTTGTTTCACAGAATCCTGGGTCTCTCCAAGAGATTCCAGTGTCACTCATCCGCCTCCCCATGACAACCTGAAGTGTCCCTCCCATAATCTGTCATCACCAAAGCCATAAAAGCCAATAAGCCAGCAGCATCACCAGCTGCGAAAGAATGGAAGTGAGAGGTAACTTGCATTCTGCAATGAAGCAAACAACCTACTTGACCAGCATTCTCTGCTGCTTAGGTGCAGAACAAAATATTGGGAAAGACCAAACAGACATGAAAGGGACCCAAGAGTCCATGATGGGCAGGATCTAAGTCAAAATAGACTCACCTTCATGAAGTTGGAAAACATCTATTGCAGGGCCCCAAAACTTGGAAGGGATGGGGGGAAAACAGGTTCCAGCCACTCCAAGTCAGGGCTACCATCAGAACACTTAGCAAGGAACAGTCAGCCCCAAAGTATCCCTCTGAGGATCTTTGCACTGGATCAAAACAGACGCCGTGGAAGCCCAGCTGGAGCACTACATGGAGACCTGTACTGCATGCTTCAGAGGCAGCTCACCCATCACACAGGTGGACTTGCTTCGTTGGCAATAAATTTAAAAAGATCTAAGAGATGGCTACCACACACCCCAAATCCATCAAACGCGAGTGTGAGGCCACCTGCAACATACCTCGCCAGAGATATTTCCCCGTATCTGTTTCATCTAAACCAAAATGTACCTGTTAAGGTAAATAATGCCCCCCCCCCATTGGCCTCCAGGAGTTTGGTGATTTCTTAGAAGACCCCATCCTTGTCAAGTCCTTGGGTGATCTACAAGCCCCACCGTCACAGGATTCCCACAGTACTCCTCACAATGCTTACTACTTCCAGCCATTTCCTAAGCTAAGCTAGAGGACAAATTACAGAAGGATGAGGAGCCGCTCCCTCCCATTAGATGGTCATGTGCCATCGGTAAGGGTCTGACTTGTTTCAACTCAAATTCTGACAGCCGTATTCTTTAAAAACACCAAAACCAAAAGGCAGTTGCCGACTACTGCTGCTTTGGTGTTATTCAGACCCTCTCACACTCTAGCATCGGCTATAATTTCTAATTTGTGTTTCTTGAAAACCAGCTTAAGCAACGTAAACTTTTACAACATTTCTGTACCTCCGTGGTATGTGTGTGCACACATGCGTGTGCAATAGAACCCGGGGCCCTCACGGATGCTTTTCAAGTTCTCTGCTGCTGAGCTCCAGCCTTAGACGGATCAACCCCCTTCAACCATTACCTCATGCATACTTTGATGACAAAGGTTTCCGAAAGGAACTTGATTTAATCATATCTTTCTAAACACCCCACTTCTCTTGCCGAAGAAACAAATCTTGATCTTCATGCTATCTTCCCAAGACTTCTGTATCTTGCATGTCAGCTACTGAACAACAGTCCTACAACCAACACATACAGGTTTGGGAGTCTGGGACTCTTTATTGAGCCTGCAACTCAGGTGGAAGAAGCTGAGACGCACTAGTGAAGCCCTCAGCTTTCAGTGCACAAAAGGCAGCAATGGTGTATTTACAGAGAGAAAAGGGTGCACGAGTCACATCGGGGCCAACTATGAAGCGCCAAGCCCTCAGGAGGCAATTAGCTCTGGTCAGGCTGCTGCATGTCCGTTACAAGGCACCAGCCGACCTATGTCTCCCTGTACGTGATATCACTCTTCTCCAAGGAGCTGAGAAACCTGGATGAGGAAGAGAAATGGACGGTGTGGGTGGGGTTGGTTTAAGAAAGCCAGAATCATTCCTTCAGTCCACATTATCTGCTGTGCCCACTGGAACAGCCATTCATTCACAGAGATTGTCTGGCAGCATCCAAAACCATCATGGTCAGCCTGCTCTAGACCACCTTAACCCTTCTGCCCCGCCCTCCAACCAGGCAAGCAGCTGCCCTCACCCAGCTTGGCATCTCCTTGGCTGTTCATTTTTATACTGTAGAGCTCCAAGCGATTATGTCACCAGTTTCCTTCCAGCCAACAAGGAAAGGGAAGTTCCAACTGAAATGAATGCTAAGACCATCGTGGGACACACAGGCCCAACTCTGCAACAGCCTGGCAGGTTGTGATATTTTTGATCTCTCTCTCACACACACACACACACACACAAGCACACACACACACAAGCCCATTCTCAGAGAGCACCAAAGACTCAACATTTCAGGTATCCTGTCACCTCAGCAGCAGCTGGAAGCTTTGCCCAGGGCTGCACAACAGAGACTACATCGGCATGCATCAGCTGCCGCTCTGGAGGGCATGGCTGGGTCTACCATCTGCCACCGGAGGGGATGCCTGGAGGCAGGCTCTCACCTCTACTGAAACACCTCTGAGCACACATCCATGTACTCACATGTGCACAACCCATTCGAAGACTGAGCGCCAGATTCGACCCTGAAGCTGGGGGTCCTCTCCTTCCCCCAGTCTCCTAATCTCTTTTGGGTGTCTTTCGTCACAGGACAAATCAAGGTTTTAGTAGAAAGTAAATGAGGATACCACGTGACAGGCCTGACTTCCAGCAGCAAAAAGGAAGGGAGCTCCACTCTTGCTCCTGCAGCAAGCGCAGGGCCTGCTCTGCCTACAGACTGAGTACAGGGAGCCAAACCTGAAGGCACTAGGAGAATGAAGGAGCAGACAGAGAGCTATGGCTTCTAAACAATGGCTCTCTAAGGGCTACTCTGGCCCAGCCACCTATAAAGCACCTCTGGTGACCTGCAAACGAGGCTAGGTGTGACCCCTCTCCTTGGCAAGAGCCACAGTGACCATGAAACAGCATTAGAAAATATACCTTAGCCTGATCACTGTGCTACGGAGTGAGACAGCCAGCCCCTAGTCTGACATCAAACATCTCCTCTCTGCAGATTGACAGTGATGGATTTTCACGGTGACTTTGAGACCAGAATGTACAGTGTAGCAACAGACCTGGCAGCTGCTTGCCAGCCCAGCACCACAGTCCTGCCTGAGCTTGTGTGGCAGCTCCTGGTGTTGAGGAAGATCTCTTCCTTCAAGGCCGTTTCTAGACTTTGGGGAAACTGCTCTGTGTTCTCCAGAGGGTCTTCTCTGGTTTCTTACCAACATTTTTATTAAAGGTCAAAGTGTCCGCTCGTGATTTTAAGGGCAACCAAGCTGTTTCTTCAGGATTCACCTGCGCTTTTCTTTTATCCTTGTGATGGCTATGTGCAAAACTGGGTGAGTGGAGATCAGCTGGTCCCCTTGATTCAGGGGAGGAGAGAGGAAGATAGTAGTCTACACTATCATACAGATCCTCTACCTCAGACGAGGCTCCTCTCGGCAGAAGCAGGCACACGTACGTCACTGCCGAGTGCCCACGCTCAGGTCAGCCCTGACAATGGCTTTAAAACCATCTGAGCTCTTCTCTATATACCACTATACTATAGAATGTTCCTACAAAAAACAGAGTCTGAGGCCAAGGAAATGAGCACCTAAGACCTGACGGTGTCTTTTAATTTACAGAGAAAGGCTCCTTAGGTCAAAACTTAAAAAAAAACTTAAAACAGGTTTGCAAAAATAAATCATTACAGCCCCCCACACAGGAACTGCTGCTTCCTCTTAGCCACAATGGTAATCCCAAGGAACTGTTTCAATCTTCAAGGAAGAGAGACACGTGTGGAATTTCCCGTTTTTTATTTAAAAACAAAACTCTGTTATTCAGCAACTGTATACAGCTGAGTGTAGATGGAGAACCCAGCTGGTGGCTAGGGACACCAGTACTGTCCATTCAGCACATTAGGGATGGTCAGCGGGTCATTTCTTGAAACACTGATGTGCCCCCACCCAGGCTGGAAGATCCTGCAAGCTATTATCAGAAGACAATTTTTCAGCCGGTCCCCCACTCCAGTGTCTCTCACTTCACAACTTTTCGGGAAACAAAACCACACAGTCCCACCACCATCTGGTGCCTTCAGACCAACAGGCACGAGCTTCTGGCATGTGTGGTACTGGCAGCCGCAAAGACCAATATTCTGCTTTCTCTGTTGCTGCTGAAAAGCCCAGGGAGAATGGAAACAGGAGCCTGGGCAAGCTCACACCGTGGAAAACCAGGACAGGAGCAAACAAGATACGGGGCTGCCTCCCCAGTGGAAAACCCCGAGAACGTCTCCCAGGAAGTGTGGCAGGCTCTCCAACATTTGCTACCGTGAGCTACCACTGCCATGGCCAGCCTCTGCCACATGGGCACAGAAAAGGGCTCCTCCTGGAGCCAGGAAAGGGAGACAAGAGGACGCCTGCTCGGCCAGCGAAGCAGATGTGGCCTGATGGATGAGCCACATGTCATTCTCTTAGTTGCCAAAATATAACTGTCGGGGAGGCTGACAGTGGCCAGCTCTGGGTTTACCTCCCAGGCAGCCTTCATGGTGTGTAAGATCAGAGAGATCTTTTAGAAGGTGTGTGATGAGTGACTAGCTCAAACATCTGCACCCCATGACAACACAGGCCCTTGAAACCTCTAACACCTATCCAGCAGGTCACATTCATGTGCTCCAGGCTAAAGGCGACTCTGCTTGTTTAAGGGGCCTCTGTACACCCCGAATTGGGCCAGAGTGTATAAAACTTTTGGCATCTCTCACCTAGCTTACTAGAATTGCTGTCTCCTGAGTATTTACAATGTGACAGTCTCAGAAGAAAGAGGAAGAAGAGGCGGAGGAAGAAGAGGAAGAGGAGGAAGAAGAAGAACTACAACTGAGGAGCTGGAGAGACTGCCAGGCCCTAAGAGCCAGTACTGACTTTACAGATCTAAGGTCAGTTCCCAGCACCCTTATCTGGTGGCTCACAACTGCTTCCAAGATCACCTGCACTCACAAGCACAGACACATACATGCATGCACTCGATACATAAATAAAAAGTGAAAATCCTTTAAAATGTATTTGTTCAGTGATTTAGAGCTTACAAAGTGTAAGGTGGATCTACCACAGAGGTTAGAAAAATTCAACCTTCGGTTCCTAAAATGTCTCCGAACCCCTGATCCCCACCAGTGCGGAGCACACTTAGCGGGTGGCCCTTTGCTAAGAGTCACGTTGCCTCTTCTGCCTCTCAGTCCTCTTGTATATCACTCGGCAGGATGCAAACGAGGAGAGCAACTATCAGGGAATGATTTAAAGCTGGCTGTTGCTCGCTCGGCCATCATTTATAGGATAGGAAGCTGCCAGAAGCTCTGAGATTGGAGGGTAGACAGACATCCGGCCTGGTGTTCTGAGAGGAAGCACGCCACACTGACTAACATAATGGCCTGTGCTGCTCTGTCAAGGTCATGGCCTGACCCCCAGTGACAAGTTGGGTCTGATTTATGCCTACTGTGGGGTGTGTAGACTGGCTGCTAACAGCTGTACTGTCAGAGCCTTACTGCTTTCTGCCCCAGCCCTGGGGAAAGGTTAGGGTCTAGGCAAAAATCTACTCACCTGAACTGATTGTTTGTTTGTCTGTTTTTTAAAGTTAAACACAGACAGAATCAAGAATGACAAACGGGTTTCATGTCCTGGGTGGGTTAATTATCATCAGGTAGTAATGGCTGCATCTGAACAACCCGGGGACAAACCAGAGCTCTGAGTGGCTGGAGGGCAGGTCTGCACAAATGCAGGCGCAGCACAAGGCTGCTTCCCCTGGTCTTGCAGCCCTAGCACTAAAGTCAGGGAACCAATTTTTAAAGATGTCAATATGCATAAATGTTGCCATTCCTCATTCCTCAGCAGTCAGGCTGGTGGGGCGTGAGGGTTGGTATTTCTAACCAATTCTCCAAAGATGGTGACTTGCTGCCAGACCAGAACCACACTGTGATGGGAGGGGCCAGAATATTTTATCAGTCCAGACGGTCTGCCAATTCTGAGAACACTGGAACCCTAGAGATGTGTGCAGGTGCACCAGATGCCCTAGCTTCGGAGTAGAAACATAGCAAATGTGACTGATTACCAGGCTGTGATCCAGAAAACAAGGGGTTGGCTGCTGGAGCCAGGCTTCTGCCTCAGCTCTCCCACCCTCACTTTAGTGTCCCAGTCCAACCAAGACAGGAGCTCTCGGCAGGGTGCCCCTCCTACCGTGGGTGAAGTTATAACTCTGGTGAAGAGAAAGCAAGCTTGGGGTACCAGATTCTGCCTGATAGCAAAGTGGTTCAGAGGAAGATAGATACTGAATAGAAAACAACTGTTCCCCATGGCCTCTCCCCTCTCATTTCTTCGGTGGTTTTTGGAGCGATGCAGAGGTGAGGCTGTTCTCTCTGCCAAGCAGAAGATTAGGTCAGCTCAGGGGCCTTTGGCGCTGGTACACAACGTGGGAAGATGGAGGAAGAGGAGGTGCGCGGTGATTTTTCTTGCTGCTATAATCAACAGATTACAGTTGTATCTGACAGGTGCAACTAAAGGGAGGGAGGCTTTGATTGGCTTCTGGTACTGAGGGTCCAGTGTGACAAGGAAATGGTGTCAACAGAAGCCTGAGGCAGCTGGTCACACCGTCCAATCTGGAGGCAGTGGATGAACGCCAGTGCTCAGCTTGCTTTTTTCTCCTTTTCTTTCTCACAGCTAGGGTGAGTCTTCTCCGTGCACTTTACCTACTCAAGATGCTGCCTCAAAGACATCCCCAGAGACTTGTCTCCGGGGTGATTCTAGATTCCATCAAGATGACAGTGGTAACCGTCACGGGAGGAAAGGGTGAATTGGAGAGACCAGGGCGGTTGCTGGTCCGCCCCTTCCTCTTAAGTGTACACTGTCACAGTCATCAGTTGTCACAGTTGTCCTGGACCTCCTATGAAGAGCAACCACTTCCAAGCCATCCGTGAATTCTGAGTGTCTAGCAAGGTGTATGGTCTGGGAGGAAGGCTCAATAGGTCTTTACAAATGAAGGCAAAACAGGAGTAAAAGGAGGACGGGGAAATTAGCTACACAGAAAACAGATGGTCCCAACATTCTGGCAGCTGGGATGAAAGTGAGCTACTAGAAAGATTAATGAACACAGGTTAGATTCACCCATGAGACTCTTCTGTCTACTTGTGGGAAGACCAGGGGACTCAGGATTTCAAGACCCTAAGGCTGTAAGTGTGTCCCTGAGAGAAAAGGTTTCGGAAAATGTGCACACATAATAGCTAATCTAACTACAGATGCTTGACATAGGCTATTCTGCCTGCCTTTCTAATAAAGTTAAGTATTTACACACCTACTAAAAGCAAGACAGTAACAACAGAACAGTTCTTCCTAAAAGAACATGTATAGGAAAAAACAAAAATGGGAGCAGTGCAGAGAACACCCCCCCCCCCACTCCCCCAAGGATAGAACTGGGCCATTAAAATGTTCCCAATAAGCAGAACTTATTTTTTGAGAAGATAATTACCAACAACCTCAGGAAGAAGTGTCAAGTCCCTTCTTCGATATTAGAAGGCCTGCTTGGGAGTAGATCTGTTACCATGACAACTGCTTGCCAAAGGATAAAGATGGACAGACGAGGGACCTACCAAAGGGTCTTCTCAACAGTGACCCGCAATTTCTTTTAGCCACTTTGTAAAGAACCTTCAGCTCCTAGAGCACCTAGAGCAGGGGTAGCTAAAAGCTGGGTGAGGCTGCTTTAGAATGACATCAGAATTTCCTCAGCATCCTTGACAGGTATTACCTGGCTTGGATGAAAGACTGCCAGCTGGAGTGCTTACTCCCAGGCTTGATGACTGGGGACAAAAGGGAACTTCCAAGATACGGAAGGGTACATGGAGCTCGCTGGCCAGCCAGAGTGCCCAAGACTCCAGATTCGGAGGAAGACTATCTCAAAAACTAAGATGGAAAGAGAAACAGAGAACACTTGACATTGACCTCTAGCCTCCATGTACATATATGTGCACAGGTGTGAGTGCGTGCATGCATGCGCGCGCGCGCGCGCACACACACACACACACACACACACACACACACACAGAGACAGAGAGCCAGTCAGAGTCAAAGTGGAAGGCCTAGCCTCCAGGTCTCAAACACTCCACACCACTGGTTTCTAGCTATCCACGCCACTGAGAACTTTGCAACTGTCACAGCCACTCTAAAGAGAAATAGCACCAAGTTACTTGGTGGTATTCTGTGAACCAAACGGAAGGATGGAAGGGAAACCAATGTAACCATGCCCCTTTTATCTACATGTGACAGAGCACATGTGTGTGCACACATGGCCACAGAGACCCAGCAGCACAGAGCTTGTGGCATGATCGTCACCTCTGCAGTCTCCTAGCTAGCTAGCATCTGGGATACCCGTTCAGCCTTAAGGAAAGAGGCAGAGGTTACTGAGGAGGCCTTCAAGATGAGGACATCCTGTTAGTAAAAGGAGCGGTTCACTAAGGGGCAAATACTATACTGTGTCTTCTGCTTGTTTGAGTCATGCAGAGTTGTCAGATCCGAAGAAGCAGAAAGAATAGTGGATACCAGGGCCTGGTGGGGGAGGCACACAGGGAACAGAGTCTTTATTCTGCAACATGATAAAGTTCTGGAGATAAGGGGCTCACCACCATACATACACCAACCGCTTGTGTGCCGAGAAACAGTTGATACATAAAGTTAACCATATATGCATTTGCAGTTAAAAATTAAATGTTAGAGCCTCAAAGAATCCCAGCTGTCAACACAGCTTCGGTCTCTCTGCTCTTGGGATGGCTATGAAAGAAAAACTGAGGGGAGACTGAGAAAGTCCTTTCTCCTTCTCCAGCCTGGTCACTGCTGGATCCTGATATTCAGAGTAATGGGAGAGTCTACTGACATTGGCCCTTCTCCAGAATTCCCGATGCTTCATTAAGCTGGGCCCAGAGCCTTAATTCTAGGCCCTTCCATAATCCCTGGACTCACAGTCCCATTTGCTCAAAGTCTTCATGGTCCTATGTCACATCTGCCCACATCATGCAGCTGTGAAGTCAGAAACACCGAGTTCCCGGCTTCCATCATGGAACTGTGGCCGTCTGGGATGGTGTGCTGCCCTGAGTGTGGAGGAGAGACAGTGGCTCAGGTTCTGATCCCCTTGTGTCTCCTGTTGCTGATGTTTCTGTCACTGTTGTCTCCTGCTCCAGGCAGTAAAACCTCCCCATCTGCTTCACTCCACACTGCCAGAACTCTGCTCACCAGTATGTTCAGTGCATTCTCACATCCTGCGCTTGGCTGGATGACGTGACAAGATCTCAGGAGGTCAGTGCTGGGCATGGAAGGGACAGAAGCCAATGGCGCCACCCCTGCTGTCAGGCTATGTCAAGGTACAAAGAAGCACACTACAACAAAGGTTCATAACCTTCCTAATGCTGCGACCCTTTAATACAGTTCCTCATGCTGTTACTCGCAGCTACAAAATCATTTCGTTGTGACTCCTAACTGTAATTTTGCTATTATGAATCGTAATGTAAATACATTATTATGAAGGATATCGGATATACAACCCTTGTAAAGGGTCATTTGACACACCCCAGGGGTCGAGACCCACAGTATAATGCCACAGGCATTAAGGCATGAGGGGATCATGGGTGCACAGAGAGGAGCAGGATGGTCTAGCCCCCCTCCCGCTCTTCCACAATATCTCTTTCTGAGTATGGAGGGATTTCTGCAGCGATAGGATCAGGCATGGAATTAAGCCCTCCTCAGTTCACTCCTTGAGCACTTAGCTGTTGAAAAGGAAATCTTGATTGCTTTGTCACTTCAAATTCTGAAATCTTTATGAGAACAGGGATCAGTTAGCAAACCATCAGAAATCCACACCTAAGGACGAGCATTCCAGCTGACCTCGGGTCCAAAGCAAATCCTGACATTTCCCAATCAGGATTATGTAAGCAAGCAGCTAAGCAACAGCTGGAAAGTCTGTCTGGTCAGAGTGCAGGGGGGCAGGGAGGGCAGCAACAAAGTGACCTTCAGAGCGGTTGGCAGGCAGGGAAGGAAGCCAGGAGCAGCTTCCAGGGGTGGGGTCTCTGCTTCTACTCTTCCACCCTATAGAACAAGTCCCCGCCAAAGAGCCACAGATCCCAGAAGTTTCACATTCAAACCTTCAGCATGTAAATAAACACTCACTCCTTAAATTCATTAACCTCAATTACAAAAGACCTACAATCCAGTTCACTCACTTCTTGCGGAAGACCTAAGGCAGCTTGGAAAGTTCTGGAAAAGTCATCTGGGTATTGCAGGAGGGATCTCACCTAAACCAGAAATCTCCAAGAGAATAATGCTTTAAACATGTTCTGATCTGAGGCATTCCAGAGAGCCGGCAGAGGAGAGGCTCTGCACAGCCTCTGGTCCCCAGCCCTCACCATAAGCCCCTGGGGCTTCTCAAGACCAGAGCTGGCCAGACATCTATAGACCTCAAAGGCCTGAGAAAGTCGTATGACAAGTGGGAATAAGAGACTAAGAATTAGATCTCTGACAAGCAGGCAGACAGACAGACAGACAGACAGGGAGAACAGTCAGACAAGATAATAAAGATGGCAAACTTCAGCCTTCTTCTTCCTCCTCACCTGAGGCTCCTCACAGCTTTACCAGTATGCTGTACTCACTTTCCCTGCAGCAACCTACGCCAAGCAATCTAGATAAGACTAGTTCAGTGTGTGTGATAAGTCATATCGGGGAGGAATGCTCCACTTTGGAAGACGAGCAGCTAGAGAGACAGTGGTGTGGCCCTTCACATGGGCCTGAAAGGTTTCTCGGTCCTGTGTAAAGCATTCTGTGACAGTGCCCCTTCTGCACAGACTCGACCTGAACTCTTCTTAAAACAGGATTCTTGATGTTACAAACCTCCTCAGTCACACAACTAACACAGGAAGGAGTGAGCTCTCAATAGGGTCCTGTGTTTCCAAAGCCCATGGGTCAGACCCACTGCTGCTTAACAGAAGTCAGGGATGCTGCTGCTGATCTGTATGAGGGCAGTACAGAACTGGGCACCCCCTTCCATGTACCCACTTTGCAAACAGCAAAGCGCCCCCAGCACACTCCCTTCTCACAAGACTTCTGGCGTGCTTTCATGCCATGAGTGAACACTGGCCACACGGCTCACCATAGTCACAAGACCGATTTCCGCCATGTTCTCATGACCTACAACCGACCAAACTAAGACTCAGGTAGCTGGTAGAGGAGGTATGGTGAGTGGATCACACTTGCTTTCCTGCACCGTGTCTGAGCAATGACTAAAGAGGACCCCGGGAATCCAAAGCTATTTCTTTCTGTCTTAAAATGGACGCCAAGTCGGAGGCTCTCCATGTGTGCCTTCCCCACCGAGGCAGCTCTCTGTTTACAAAGCTGCCTGCTTGTAAGCAGTGAGGCAAACTCAAGAGGAGCCCTTCCAGACCTGAGACAAGAAAGGAGAAGATAAACAGGAAGATCATCTGTTAACAAGCTCACTGATGTATGGTTTGGAAGAACAAAAGAGCAGATGCCACCGCAGTCAGCCTTACTGACACCTGCACACCTTCGATGGCACTCTACGGTGACGGCGGCGTGTGGCAGTTTAGGGTAGGATGGCTTCGAGACCTGAGCATGGACTGCTTTGCTACCAATGATATAGACAGATGTTTGCTACGTTTGCTTTCTTATTTTCTGTGTACGTGCTTAACAGCGGTAAAATTTGGGCGGGGTGAATTTCACCCCAATTTCATGGAGTTCCAATCTACTAAAGTTAACAGGGAAGAGCTGTAAAATGTTCTTTTAACCTGGCACCTGAGTTTTCTGGGGAAACAGAGTTGTCACCGACTGCCAAAGCTACAGGTGACAGCATCCATCAGTTTCCTAAATCTGTCAGTCTCTATTGTTTGCCCCTAGACATCTGGAGGCACTGCCCCTCCCCTGAGAGGATGTTGGCTTACAAGCCCTTCCAGGGCCTTGTGGGGTACCACCCAGACTGAACAGTGTCCCTGAACTCTGTCTGCAGAGGCCTTACTCCATCTGAGCCAGATCTCTGCACTCTATGACACCGAGGGCTACACTACCTACCGACCCTCTCTTTTCTCTGCTGCTAGGATGAAGCTTCATGCTGACAGAGGCTCCCGTTCTTTGTACAGTGCCTGGCACAGAACAGCACTCAGAAAATATCTGCTGAGTGTTGGGGGAAAAAAAAAAGTAACAAATCACTAGGAAGGATGGGGGGAGGATCCCTGAGGGCAAGGGAATGCCACAAATTTACACAAAATAGACCCAGTTTCTCTTTTCAGACTTGTTTGCTGTTTGGTAGCTTTTGAAATCACTTGCTGGCTGGATCATAGGATCATAGGATCACCGATTCCTCCTACCAGAATGGAGCTTCCCTAGGTCACATGGCTCCACAGCAACAACTAGCAGGAAACACGAATCTGGTCCAGGACGAGCCGTATACATGCTGACACCCTTGTCATTTTGGCAGCCACTTTCCCCTGAAGGGACATAAGCTTTAGACTTGTTTTCCAGAAGTACATCAGGACACAGACTTTTGAGAGCAGCATCCTTTCTTCCCCCTGCCCTGCTATGTCCCCATTCCTCACCTCCAACAGATGCAAAGTCACACAGGGATGGTGGCCCTATACCCCCAAGATGGTCCCTGTTGTCGCTGATGAACAGAAGGTGCTCCCCTCTAAAAATCTGAGGTACTCGAAGATGGCAATGGACTGACTAAATCCCAAAGATCCTGAGAAAGGTCGTGGCACGGAGGGGATGCATGGTGACAGGAACCCACAGAGACAAACAAGTGAGGCCTGCACACCTCCCGGTCTCAATTCCGCCCTCTGTGGATCTGAGAGGGGAAAAGGCCAGTCACCTAAAAAGCTAACAGTCTCAATCTGTGCGCTGCCTAGAGAAATTGAGAAGACTCCCAAGTGACTCTGAGGAAATCAAGAGCTGGTGAGGAGGGTTCTGCTGTTAACAGTAACTATCAGACCAAGGGAAGATGCAGAATTTCAAAAGGCCTTCGGTTCTTCCTGTATGAAAAATAAAAATTTAAAGTGGAATACACAAAGCCTTGAAGTTCAAACATACATAAATAAATAAATAAATAAATAAATGAAAGCAGAATCCTGAAATTCCACTGTTCCCCCTGAGCTTGTCAGATCAAGGGATTGTAGCCAGAAAGGCCTAAGGCACTGAGTGGTTCAAGGTCCAGCCTCCCCCTGTTCTTTCTGGTGGAATCAAGGCTCTGGAGGGAATGGGGGTGGAAGGAGAAGCTCTCTACCAGTCAGGCTTCTGCCATGAGCAAATCCTTCCCATTCCCCACCCAAACCCACAAAGCAAGGGAACTGAAAAAGCCACACAACCATCCCTGAGACTCTGACCTTTAAATGTTTAAGCAGGGATCTACTTAAGTGCTGGATCAAAAGGCAGGTGATTAGTTTCCACGTGAGTCACAATATCCCCTCAGTGAAACAATTCAATTAAATATTTAACGCCTCAGGTCTCTGAGATGTCATGAAGACAACCTGATGCACCCTGGCCAGGGTCTCAATTGAGCAAAGGTAGAAGAGGAGCCCCCGCCTCTCAAAGAGGAAGAACAGCGTTGGGAGAATGGGCCTTTATGAACCCAAAAGCCAGACCTGCCAATCACCTCTTTGGGACTATTCTGGTCACTTTTCCGTGGAAAGTCCTGACCATCCTTGGAGGAGTAAGAAAGATTTTCAAGCACTTTTGAACAGTGGGTATCAGGCCTAGATCCACCTGGTTGTCTCAGGTAACAGGTTACCAGGTGCTGGCTCTCTTCTCTCAGCTAATACTACCCCCCACGGCTAGCAATGAGTGAAGGAACCATGCCGCCATGTGCACACATGAAGCTATGGGAGATGATGGATAGGTTAGTTGGCATAGCTGTTGTAACCATCAATTATGTCTAGCAAAGCTTCCTGTTGTATACTTAGGGTGTGTGTGTGTGTGTGTGTGTGTGTGTGCATAATTATATTTCTGTTTTGTTGAGGCAGAGACTCACACTGCAGCCAGGGCTGGTCTTGAACCTGCTGCCATCTTCTTGACTCAACTTCCACAGTGATGGGATTACTGGGCAAGGGCTACCATGCCCAGATCACTTTAGTTTAGTTATGCCCCCCCCTCCCCCCCAAGACAACAATCCTCAATGTAGAGAAAATAGAGAGGCCCATCCATGGCAAGGTCAGGGACTGAGAACCCTCCTCTACCAAGAAGTGTGAACAGTTCAACCCTATCGGCCTCTACCAGTCCTTCTAGGAGGCTTAGATGAAGCATTCAAGTGATAGCTAATCCCAAAATTAGATTATTCAAAGCCCTCTGAAGGACTGTAATAACAATATAAGCGTCCCCTTAGTGTGGCTGTTTCAAAATATGCTCGTCCTGAGCAAATGCTTAACTCCAACCTTATTTGTTGTCATGGGAACCCCACGAATGTTCATCTTCCTACAAAGGCCCCATGCAATGCAACAGCGTGTGCTCACATTCGCACGCACACATTAAACCTGCCCTACTTCCCAGATGTTTCCCATTAACGTACTGATCAATCACTTTTGCAAGCAGCCACGTGGAAAGGCTGCCAGGGCTGGGAAATGCCACATTTTCTGTTTAGTAAACATAAGTCAATCTGATTTCCTAAGATACTTTTGTGCTCTGATGGTCCCCCTAAAACCTCTCATCTGTGTGGACTCAAAGGATGAAACTCACAGAGTCAACCACTGACGTTTGACTTAAAAACAAACAAAGCACCTGATACTCAAAGCACCCCCAAAAACATGGCCATCTTGCACTTCTGGGTGTGAATGGGAAGGGTCACCTACAGCAGTGTGTTGAGGGTATTAGCTATTTCCTGTGGGCAGACTGAAATGAGCTGGCTATGCCCACTGAAAACCAGAGTTTATCTGCACATGTATTTACTCCCACATATTCAAGGACGCCTGTCACTGTTACCATGCAGGATTTGTATAAGGCAAAAGACCTTGACAGTTCCCGCTCTCAACAACCGGACCAGAGTGGGCGAGGAGCAGGCATGCACCCACTATTCATTCTCTACGGGTAAAGTACTCTAAACTTAATGCAGAGCTCAGAGGGCAGAAGGATGCAGGGGTTCTGAGCAGGGAATGAGCTTCCCAGAAAATTCTCAGCCCCAGGCTGAGAAAGGAAAAATCTGGTAAGACATGGATTAGATTTAAAAATAAAAAAAAAAAAGAGCAGGTGACTTGAAAGGGTCTGGACCCAGGTAAAACGATAGCAATTAAGAGATTGGGTGTGTGTGTGGAGATGGCTCAGAGATTAAGAGCACTGGCTGCTCTTCCAGAAGTCCTGAGTTCAATTCCCAGCACCCACAACATCTGGTGTGAAATCTGGTACCCTCTTTTGACCTGCAGAATGTACATGCAGGCAGAACACTATACATAAATAAATAAATCTTAGAGGGGAGCTCTTGGGAATGGTATTTTAGGTGATGTCATAACTGGAGGGTAATGAGACAGAGTAAGGGTGTGAGACAGGCAAGCCTGCCACTGGAAGCCCGTGTGACCTCCAACAGGGACCCCCCATACACACACACACACACACGCAAGCACGCACACACACACACACACACACGCACACACACACACACACACACACACACACGCACACACACATGCACACAGAGATGCAAAAATCTGGAGGCTGCTGCTTGGGTTGGCTGCATGTCAGGGGCCATGAGGACGGCCAAATATCCCCCAAACTGTGCCAACCACATGGACAGCACTGTCATAAATGTCTGTTCAGATGAAGGGAGAGCAATCAGAAAAAACTGGAAACGGGAACCTGACGAGGTAGACTTGCCCAGCACGGGGAGTATGGACGGGAATGAGTCAGGTCTCTACAAAGCTGTTCACCACCTCCACATTCAAATGGCAGAAGTCTGGCAGTACCTGAAAAACCTCCTGACACGCGCTGTAGCTATTTCACAGATAAATGTTCCTCTCACCATGCAATGCTCCACTGTATTTTCCCAGTGACAGACAGACTTTGGCAATTGTAACAACACATGGCCCTGAGTCTATCAGGCCCTAAGTGCTTAGATTCCTGATCTAAAAATGTCACTCAATCCTTTTCAGGGAAATGGCTTTCTAGGCAGAGCACTGGGCTTTGGAACCTCAAAGGGAAAAGACATCATGCAAAGAGCCCACACCCTTGTCTAGCAGCCAGTGCCACCACCATCCTGGATCTGCCTCTGGATAGCTGCACAATGCTGGCAAACATCAGCTCTCTCTGAGCCTCAGCAGGCTCGTCTGTCAAGTGGAATACACAAACCTACTGTGTGTATTACGGGGAGGGAGTGCCTGAGCTCAGTCACAGGTGCATACAGGTCCAATGCAGAGCTGTCCATGAAGCAAGGCAGGTAGTGGGACCCTTCTTACCTATGCTTTGAAGATATGCGCTTACTCTTGAAGGCAAAATTATAGCCTGGAAAAACAGTGTACAGGTGAGAACGTAAAGATTATAAAACTTTAGACAGACAAGGTTTCTGAGGACTGACTTGCAGTTCCTTCACATACGATAGCTTTTTTGGCAAAGTCCAGATGTATAGACCATAAACTAGCATGACAACTCTACCCACCCCAGCCCACCTCAAGTAGTCCAGTATCTGACAGAAAAGGCCAGCTAAGACAGCCCTGCAAGAACCCTGTAGCTCTGGGGGCTGCTGTGGAGGAGACCTGCTGCTCCAGCCCTGAGCACAGTTTCAGTTTCCTCACATGCACCACGTTACCTTCATTTCCTTGGAAACAGACCCCAGGCAAAGCCTACTGTTGGGGGGAACTCACTCCAGTTCTTCCCTAAAGCTGCACCCCCATCTCCATTCACCTTAGACTACACACTCTAGTACTTCCCAAGACCATATGACCAGCTGCATAGAATCACACGCGCTGGGTGGAGAGGCACAGGAGGGAGATGCTGGGATTTCAGGTAGGGATCCAATGACCCTCTCCAGCTCCCCCTCCTCCTATGAGGGAAGGTCAACAGCCAGCAGCCTGGATCATGGGAATGTCTTGCAAGTTAAGAGAGCCGGTTTCATGACAGCTCTCAATACACTCTCTACCTCACATCCTAGATGACTCTAGGGTCAATCAAGTGCCAAAGTAGTCTATGACTTGGGCTTAAGTGTGCTGAGCATCTACTGTATACAGCAGAAAACCAGCAAACTACAGAAAAGTAGCAAAAGGGAGATTGTAATTCAGAAAGAGAATGTGCCAGGGCCAGGTCACTTAACCAACGCTCCGTAATGAAAAGGGTGATGATAAAAACCAGTGAGAAGACAGGACACAACAGAGACCACAGCAGGCACAAAGGACTAGGGGTTAGGTGTGGGAGTATTAATTTTACACGGGGGTGGTGCGGTGGGGGTTGGGGGAGTAGAGATAGTGTGAGTTTGGAGGTCAGAACAACTTAAAGAAGTAGGCTTCTGCCTTTCAGACCACATGGGTTTCGGGAATCGAACTCAGGTCACTTGGCTTGGCAGCATCCTAAACCATCATCCCAGCCCTAGCTCTAGGGGTCATTCAAGATTAGAATTATTTCTCACTACACCAAACCATTCTAAGGTCTTATTAACTCTTTTTAGGATGCTCTATGGGCATGCTACAGGACACTGATAAGATTCTGCCAGAATGCTGAGCTAAAGACTGAGCCTATGGTGGAGGCTGCCCGAGTCCAAAGCACCATGTAACACATGAAGTCAACCACAGAGCAGCACATGGACATGGAGTAGGGCTCTAGCGATACTCCATTAGCAGACAGTTTGGTAAGAGGCATTCCACATCAAGGTAATCTCTTGCTGGCTGGAATGGCAAAGCCCAGAAGAGAACCCATCAGAAGCCTGTGCAAATCCTGTGCAGGGACTCCTGGCTGTCTACCTCACCCTCTGGGTGTCACTCTAGCCTCTGCAGCAGTGGACAAGATAGACCACGTCTCCATGGTGATAGTCCTGGGCCGAGACATGTTGATCCAGCTCAAACCAAGGTCTCTCCAGGCAGTAGGGTGTCATGACTCCCGAGCCAGTAGTTTGGTCCTGGCCAGCACAGCCTGCGTGAGGAGGGTTGGAAACCTCCTGGTTTGCAACCTGGTGTGATATTGCTTCATTTGGTGGGAGTTCTTCACATGCTGCCATCTCATATACTAAGAAGCCTCTGTGTGGCCCGTGCCAAGGTACATGCAGAAACCTTTCCGGGACCTGCAGAGGCTCCCTCCAGTGAGCAAAGGGAAAAGAGAAGCCATCTTGGTTTCCCCTATGACACTGAACATGAGACTCCGACACAGGTATCTCCAGAGTCCAGTGCTGCTCAGCTATGCAGCACTTAAGGCATGAGAGTTGGCTGAGAGAACACAGGTTGGATTGAGACATTAGCAGCCGAGTGCCTGCTTAGGCACCTGTTCCCATAACACTGTAAAGCTCATCTCTGCTGAATAAAGTAGAAGCAGATGGGACACGTCCTCAGTCCAAGGTGTTAGGGTCCAGGGTCAAATCAGAACTGTCAAATTCCAACTCTGTAACAGAGAACCACATACAAGAAAGGGGAAGTAACATGGACCCAGGAACTTAGATGAGGATGCCAGAAAGTAGTCTGGGGGTTGGGGGGTTGAGATCAGCGCTGATGGGGTTATTATATCCTTAGGGTTACTGAGTGAGGTGGCTCAAGTACAGAAGCACAGGTGAGAGGTGAGAGGTGAAATGCTCTGGGTGCCAGTGTGAGGCATCTGAACTGCCACAGGCCTCTTGGAGCCCAACAAGGCCTCATGCCAGAGAAAGAGCTACTGATGCTTCCTGGGAGAATGACAGAGAAGAGGCCATGGAAAGAGAGAGGATGCATAGAACAGGCTACCAAAGGACACCGAAGCTGGGATCCAGCAGTGGGGGTGGTGCGTCCTATTTTCTGGATGACTTCCAGGATGTCTACTGCCTCTGGACTTCTTAAACCCCCCCCCCCCAATCACAGTCACTAGGATGGAGCACAAATTATCTCTTTCAATTAAGCCACCACCACAGGATGCTAAATATGATGATATACACTAGCAGTGGGGGGCCTTCCTAGCCCCAGATGGCATTTATGGCCTTATTAGTAAGAAGGCTTGTCTCTTGCTCCCCAGGGTTTACATGTAGATGTGGAACCTCAAGTAACAGCCTCTGCCCCCATAGGCCCTCATAGGTCCCCTCAGGCTTCCAAAGCTCCCCTCTCAGGTCCCCTCAGGCTCCTATAAGCTTCCTTGCCCCCCTTCCAGTCCCCAAGCCATTGTGACAGGCACTCTGAGAACAAGCAGGAAGGAAATAGCAGCAGAGCCTATAGAGACCAGGGTATGGTGTGCTCACTTTCAAGCCCACTGTCCTGATCGAGAAGGCTTTGGGCATGCCAAAGTCAACAGTGTCGCGGTTGATAGCATTTATCTATTATCAGCAGCAAAGCCATTTTACCAGCTAAGTCATAGCCGCTGCTAACCACCAAGGCCAGGGATGGGCCACACCCTGCCAGAGGCACTGTTTGAAATCTCATTTAATCTTCACAGCCATCTTACATGGCTGCTGCTATTGCCCACTCCCTGTTCAAAAGACAGAGAGGCGGGGCAGATACAGACTTCAAGCCTGTTTGGTACTGGCAACTGCTTTGCTATTCCTTACCACCTTCTGGATCTGACAGACACTTGTCTTACAGAATTCTAA
The DNA here is from genome assembly GCA_019843965.1 of Rhynchomys soricoides. Classification (NCBI taxonomy): domain Eukaryota; kingdom Metazoa; phylum Chordata; class Mammalia; order Rodentia; family Muridae; genus Rhynchomys; species Rhynchomys soricoides. The sequence continues at coordinate 2,065,811 of JADRCH010000007.1, read as the reverse complement.
GTTATCTACAGTGGGCAGCAGTTCTTCCTTTATGAGAGGCCCCAGAGCACTGCAGAACCAGGATAGTGGAAGGGAAGGAAAGAAAGCTATACAAGTTTTAAGACAGTGTACTGTGTGATAAATGATCCTATTTTATCAGTAGTAGTTGAACTCTTACTGTGCCCAATTTGCAAATTAAACTTCATCTTTTTGTTTTGTTTTGTTTTTCGAGACAAGGTTTCTCTGTGTAGCCCTGGCTGTCCTGGAACTCACTCTGTAGATCAGGCTAACCTTGAACTCAGAAATCTGCCTGCCTCTGCCTCCCAAGTGCTGGGACTAAAGGCATGCGCCACCACTGCTGGGCTCAAATTAAATTTTATCATATATATGTATGTATGTATGTATGTATGTAAAAAGTATATAGTTCAGTACTTTTCTGTGGTTTCTATGTGTTTTGATGGGAGTGGGAGGGATGTTCTTGTTTTATTCATCAAGAGGGTCATGGGGCAAGGAAGGAAATGGGCTAATAATGTGAGCTCACATACACAATCTTGGGCCTCGGGGTAATAATTTGATCAATGACAGGATGGTGGTGTCATAAAATGTTGCCACCCAGAGTCACCAAAGCCACCTTATTTTGTGTAAGCATTCCCTAAATGCTCACACAATGACAATCCAACTAACAGCACTTTTCTATATACATCCCGAGGTAGGGCATGCAACAGTGAGCACTCAAAAGCCAGAGGCAAGCTAGAGTACTGTGTGCATGGTCATCCTTCTCATTCTTCTAATGACTGTGTAAGTACTGGGGTGATATCCATTACATATAAATGGAACTGTGACTCAAGATTAAGTCTTTTACAGCTCACAGCTATGAAATTTCAGAGCTGGATACTGAGCTCTATGGATATCTGACACTGCAGCCTAAGATATGACCAGTGACTGTGGCTGGCTTTAGCAGATGCCTCTCATCCAAGCCACCAACGGTGGAGGCATGTGAGCACCCCCAAGTAAGTGGCTTCTGGGCCTGTGGGAGACTGAATGGGCAGGTAGTCAACACACAGTAGTCCGCGGCCCTGTCTTCACCTGACTAGAAAGCAAAGTGTTGTTTTGTTCCCCTAGACACCACAAGCAAAGCCACCCTTGAACCCAGGAGCAAGGGGTCTTCCCATATGAAATCACCTTATTAATTAGTACTCATAGCTTTAATTGTGATCTTTTAAATGCACATTACGTGCACTGCGCAGTCCTAAGCAGAGCCAGAGGCTGCTGACTCACCCTTCAGGGTAGGGAGTCAGTAAGGACAGACGTGGGAAGGCTGAGCTACGTGCAACAGGCCCTGCTCACTCAGTTCTGCCTGAGACTCCCTTCAGGGCTTCATCTGTGGCCTGGAATAAGAGCCCTCTTTTAAAAGGGTCCCAGACCTCTCACACACGTTGATAATTGTCCCAGAAATAATAACGGGGCCAGGAAGCCACCTCGAACCTCCCCAGAAGTGACTTGCACGAGCCCTGGTTCCAAAAGGGCTGTGGCGCCTGCAGACTCCAATCTAACTGACCTGAAGCGGTGGAGTTAAATGAGAGCCACCGTCCGCTTGGTAAGCCATCTGTCCGCAAAGTCATCAAGAGATGACTTTTGGCCTGGACTATTCCTCCGGCAGTCAACCAGGTGGGGACTAAATTGAGGTGGGGTTGGTTCTAAAACAGGGAAAGAATTGGAATTACCACTGGAGAAGGAAGGGCAGGGAGGGAAGAGAGGATGAGAGGCCACTGATGTTTTCTCCTTAGCCTCCTCCATCTTCTCCTCACAGCAACTCTAAGGAAGGAGAAGGTGAGGATGTATAACAAGGATGTCAGGGAACTGGGGCCTCCAGCAAGGCAAGAAAGCTCCTCCAGACTTCGGCCTTGTGCTTACAGGCACTTGAAATAGAACTTGTGCTGTTCCAAGAACACAGGCTTTGGAACACTCTGGGCCCAGACCTAACAGGTACACAGTGTACTTGCTAGGTGACCCAGGTAGTCAGGTGGCCCCGGCTATGTAGTTCCTGGTTACAAGGTGTAGGACACAAGGCGACACATACCCAGCACAAGAACCAATAGAAAACGGTAGTGCAGGAGACGTGGCTGTCAGCACTCCGAGCCAGAACCCAAGTGCCAATTCCCACCTCTCGTTTCTTTCATAATCCTGGAAACCTTTGGCTCGGGTGTTCTAGAATACTTGCTTGGTGTGTTGTAATACTCAGCTGCCCACCAACGTGTTCCTGAATCAAGCAGAAGCACTGAAGTTAAGCTCCTAAGCCATGCCTTGAGCCAAAAGTACAGTTGAGTAAGAATAAATAATAATGACTAAGGGTAGAGTGTAAACATTTCGTCAGCCGGCGCACCATAGTCTCAGCCCACGCTCCAAGGTCTTATCCTTGCTTCGAAAATACACGTGAATGCACATGCACCCCGAAATGAAGTCAAAGACAAGAAGGGAGCTGCCATGGGGAGCCAGGGAAAGTCTTCTGGACTTAGATTCCAGGCAGGCTTGGTGTCCTTGAGAACAGCTAAGATCAAAGGTTACTCCCTTGACCAGACTGTCTCTCCACTGACACAAAATGTCTTTTACTCTCCAGAATCAGCAAACATAGCAAGCTGCTTTCATAACAGGGCTCTGCCAGCCCTGAAGAGCATGTACCTAGCCAGGCGTGCAGAAGTCCCAGTACCCATGCACCGGCCAGATCAGGTCCTGCTGGCACACACACACACCCCTCCGCTGACCTTGCTGTTCCTTTATGTTCCCGGACTTGGATAACAGCCCCACTGCACACCTGACCTCAAGCTGTGGTCAACTAGCTCCACCCTGCACCTCATCCCAAGCTGAGTGTATCTACCCAGATGTCTTTCTTGACTTCTCTTTAGCCCAAAGCCACTGTCCAGGCTCTTGTCATGAAAGTCCTCAGACTCCCAGCTCCCACCTATACACAACTAGAGCCATTTTTAGCATGGGTCCTCTGCCAACTTCCCCCAGGGACCTTGTCTCATCATGCCCTCTAAAGGTGACAGTGGCAAGACTATGGCTCCCTCTGTGGCCTAGCCATGAGGCCAGAGCTCGAGCTGCAGATAATGGGACATCAGGACGGAGTCCTGGAACATGCTGTGGTTGTGGTTTTGGTTTTTGTTTTGTTTGCTTTTAATAAAAACAACCAGAACGAGGGAAAAGGTAATAAGCAATGTTCTTTTTTTAAGATTTGTTTGCGTATTTTATGTTTATGAATGTGTGCAAAGTGTATGTCTGGTTTCCTCAAAGGACAGAGGTCCTGGAATTGATATTGCATGTGCTGGGCACAGAACCAGTCCTCTACCTGGACAGCTGAGCTGCCCCTCAGTGCTTTGACCCTGCCTTCTAATGACACATACATTAACTACCAACAAGTCTTTCTTTTTCCCCCCAGCTTAACAGTTTCATTTGCAAAAGGAGGACATCTGAGTCCCTCCATCCTCACAGAGCTGGCAGCATCCACCTCTAACTCCTGGCAGAGAAGATGTACTCAGGGACACCCCCAGATGACTTTTAGTAAAATATGAAATCTTGCTATAAACTGGCAATCTCTGGAGTCTGAGTCCCTCAAACTGTAGATTTCTTCTACTGGATGGCTTCTCTAGACTTGATCATTAGTGTCCACCTATCCTTGTTGATGGTCAAAACCTGTTGGAAAGTCCCGTTCATCTCCCGTTTATTCCACCAAGCATGGATAGAAAATATGAAGAAAAAGGCTGCTTATGTTGCTGACCTGTTAGCTCCTATATCGTTGGGATCTTAATAACAATATTCAGGATGCTAGGGACACAGCTCAGTCGGTAGGCTGCTTGCCTAGCATACATGGGGCTGTGGGTTCATTCTCTAGCACCACACAGCCAGCATGAAACCAGGTGTAGAAATGCATGCCTATTATCCCAGTACTTGGGAGATGGAGGCAGGAGGATCAGAAGTTCAAGGTTATCCTCCCCTACTACACAGGGAGTTCAGAACCAGCCTGGTCTAGAGACCCTGCTCCCCACACCACCTCGTCCCCAACAACAGCAGCATTCAGACTTTATATTTTTAAGTAACCTAAGAAAAGTAACACCCACCACCACCACCTATTCAAAATCAAACCCTTTTTCTGGACCTTGAACAGCCTGGAATGGTTTTGCCACCCAAGTTGGTCCAGGACTTGGTTTTAATTCCTATTTCTAGAAAGGAAAATTCAGTTCACTTCAGTAGACAAATATATGTCACAACAAATGGTTTCTAAAATAGTGTCGGACGATTCTGAGTCGATGCTGTTTAGATGTCTGAAGATGGTTGTAGAAGGGATTCCCTAACGGGGCTAGGGATGTCTATACTGACAGAGTAGGTGGAGCCAGCTTCTGAAGGTAACTGATGCAAGTATCTCATTGACTCTTCAAGCAGTGGTCCAGACTCAAGTTTACCTGTGATGGTGAAAACCCATCCGTACAACAAGCGAGCAATGCAGGAAGCTCCAGTAACACAGATAATATAGAAATCTGACTTTACGCAAAAACAAAAAACAAAAAATGAGAGAGAAGTACCAACTCTCCCTGATTCCTAGCACCTCCCTTCTCTGTCCTCGGAAAATCCTACCACACAGATTTATGGAACTTCATCTGTTACCATGGCCGCACAGGTGTTTGGCCATCCTAACAGCTGGAAGGTAAGAGCCCCAGGGCTGACTTTTATGACTGAAGCAGCAGCCCTTCAAGTTTCTTGACCTAATCTTTTTACTCCTCCTGTTGTCTTTTAAAAATGAAAACAAACAACGACAGCAAAACCCTTGGAAAAAAGAAAACTAAACTAAAAAATTGTGACCCTCAGAATTAAGGAGACAGAGTCACACCATTTGGGGCCCCACCTAAGGCTTTCTGGCTCTGAATTTGACAAAAATCTCGTGAAATTCCTATGCACAGTAAAGTCAGAGAAATTGTTCCATGTGCTGACTTCTAAAGAAAGGAGGTTTAAAGATTCCTAGTGAAGAGTTTGTTTTGTGCCCTCCGGTCTCCATCCTCACCTCTTCTGCTACGATGTTCATGGAGGTCAAAGCTCAATGCCTTCCCCACAGTCTGCTTACTGACGCTCCTCTGTCCATGGCTCCCTCCTCTCCCTTTCTCCCATAAGTAAACTCACTTTGTGACTAAGAGGACAAAAGGAAAACATCACGTCAGAGAAAAAGACCCAGATGGATAAGGAGGAAACTGGAGACAAGCTGGGAAAATGACCTTTTGCAGTGAACACTGCATGCACAGCCTGCTGGTGTGATCACTTTTCAGGAGGCACTTCGGCATTTGGCCATAGAGCTACGGGCATGGTCACGTGCATTTTACAGACTTGGGATTTCTGTGGCACCAAAGTTGGCTATATATTGTGTATAAATGAGTATGTGGGGTCTTGTCATGCTTAAGGTAGCCCGGCCACAGACCTGAATGAGTCAGTTCCTACACTCACCCAGGACAATGAAAGCCTTGACAGCGGTCATCTATTCTACTTAGGGTGGCTATCACCCCATTGCCACGCCAAGTGGCCAGAGGCTAAGGAGACCAGCCTTGTGCTGGTCTTTGCTGTCTCCGATACAACTGTTCTGTTTCTCCATGGAATCACCTTATTGTATGGCTCCCTGGCTTATAATGTCATTAGACTGCTAACATCTTGCTAACTGGCTGCTAAACAAAACAGAGGGAAGGGTTATCTTTCTCAGGAGTCCCTCCTGGGCCTGAGACAGACACTGAGCATCCAGGTGAGTCCAGGGATGGTCTCTAATACTTAGCTAACATTTCAAGATGCAAAGGCAAAAAACCAGCTTACCACCCAACTCAGGGTCCAGGCAAAAGTGTGTGTGTGGGTATACGCGGACCCGCGCGCATGCACCTGGACATAAACATGCACGCCACTCGTATACAGTCTCTGAGGAGGTCAGAAGAGTGTCAGATTCTATGAAACTATGGTTGCCAATGGGGCTGAGCTGCCAGGGTGAGAACCTGCGATGGGAAGTGAACCCAGGTCCTCTGAAAGTACAGCTCACACTCCGAACAGCTGAGCAAGCTTTCTTAGACACGTTTTGATAATCTATACACTAAGAAAACATAATGACAGTGATTAGTGGAGGGAATTTATTCACAACAGTTTTCAAAGCACAGAGAACACAACAGGAGCTTTCTGACAACTCTAACAAATGAGGCTTTCTTTGCCTGCAAGCCTGGCAGACCCTTTGCTGTGGGCATTGTGGCCTCATGATTCCACTGAGGAAACAGAACCAGCTGCCCAGGCAGAGCTTCAGCAGGGCTGACCTCAAAGGCACTAGTAAGGGAGGGTGGCCCTCCCTTGATCCTCCCGATCCTCTTGCATTCACAGACACCACCTTAAAGTTCCTTTACAATCTTGAGAAAACACCTGGGGGCCCACTGCCATTGGCCAGGGCTGGAGAACGGGTTATTTTCCTCACCATAACCTTGCACAATGGCCTTACATCTCTGCAAAGGAACTAAAGGTCAGCCCTTGCCTTGAGCAGATGCCAACAGAGGCTGACTCTCTGGGTGACACCGCCTTTGCCTTTCAGGGCTATATGATTTAGAATGTAAAAGTACAACAGCGACTAAGAAGGGACTTCCTCTGCATTTGTGGAAACAGCAGACGGAAGATTTAACTCTCTCAACCTACAGCCGTTCGTTCTCCTTACCTCCCATGTTGGTGATTCATGTCCCAACCACCAGGGAAGTTAGAACACCAGGAAATCTGGTCCTTGCCTAGAGAGGAGGAGAAGCAGTGGGCTGGGGCCAGCTGTATCTGACTATCTTCAAAACAGAGGTCAGGCCAAGGCAGTACCATCTTTCCAAGAACTCATGTGAGAATTTACAGGGAGCTGGGTGGGATCAAGGGAAGCTTCTGCAGTGGCCTTAAAGAACATGCAGAGTCACTTCCCACGTGGAGTGAGGAGTCAGTGAGAAAGCTGATCGGGGTGGGGGTAGGATGAACCCTGAGAAGGAGGAGGAGGAAGGAAGTCCAGCACAGGGGACAGTGAGGGCAGCTGGCGGTGGGCTTGGCATCTGTCATCAGAACAGTGAACCCTTGCAGAAATGCAGATGGGTGGGGCATGGATCACTTGCAAAGCCTTGGCCTTGGCCTAGCTGCCAAGGGAAACAGGTGGCTAGTCACCTCCCTCCACACCCTAGAAAGGATCAGATTAATGGCACACTGGAGTCTCAGACAGGACAGCATGTTTCTGTGGGGTCTCTTATGTATGGGAGAGATCGGCTCCCCAGGACTAGTGGCCTGGCCTGCCTTGCCCACAAGTGGGATGAATCCATGCTTGCCATTCTTGCATTCTGTGCAGACTACAAACCCAGGTGAGAGAGCTGCCATGGGAACATGAGAGTGACGGAGACTGAGCCTGAGATCCCTGAGAAGAAACGAATGAACGTTCTTGTAGGTGCACTTACTAGAGGGGAATGAGGGGGGCAGCTGGAGCCTAGCAGCTAAGGGAGGCAGACACATCCCGGCTTCGAATAGGGGACCAGGAGAGTGTTCCATAACCACACGGTGAAAGGGTACAGGTAGGGGGTCTCTCCCTCTCTTAAGGTTCTGCAATCCCCACATTAGCTCAGATCAGAACAGCATGATTTTGCTGATGGTGTCCTTTAAGCTGGCAGAAATCTAATGAATATGTTTGGTAGTCACTACCCATACCAGAGAGAACCAAGAACATTTCAATTTGTTGATGACAAAAGCCTTCAGGTTGTGACCTTGTCGAGGAGCCCTTTCTTCTACCAAGGAAGGCAAATGCCACCAACACCCTACCTCTGAATTAATAATGCTGAGTGGAGCTTCAAAGGAATCCCCAACCATCAAAAAAATAAGCTTGGAAAGAGAAAAGTCACATCTGAAACAGGAAGAGGCATCTGTTTCCCAATCTCCCTCCACCATGGAGAGCCACACCCCCAGGCCCAAAGGCCAAGAGATGGGGTTTTGGGAGGAGCTAGGATGGGATCAGCAGGCACCTGCTTCCCTCATAGTTCCTGGCCCCTCTGTTCCCTGGAGCTCTAAAAGACCAGGCAAGAGCCACAGAGCTCATTACCACCATCCAAGCGTGAAGTCAATGGAGCTCATCCATGCAGCCCAGTTAATAACCTGAGGGTCCTGGGAGGACCACCCATCCCAATCATTGGTCATGCCACCAGAGGGGAACAGGACCCAGAGGCCACCAGGAACTACAAGCAGGGAAGGCAGATGGCTTCTCCTTATCACCGGTCATTACCAATCTAACATTACAATGTAAACAAATGGGAAATGTCATTTCAGAAATGCACAGGATTCAGTCCCCATGAGGTAAAATATTTTAATTAACTGGGAAAGTTAATTTGAATTGAACAAAACAATGTGGTGAACTCTCAAGTATTAACTATACGTTCTAAACACACACACACACGGAGGGGGTACACACACATGCATGCACAAAGCCCTTCTATATTTTAAATGCGTAAATACTAAGGAGCTAGGATTAAAGGGAACTGGCAAGCAGGCAGGTCTGCTTTAGTAAAGGTGTAACCTTTTGTCAACAGGCTCCTGGGAAGTGCTCTAGGAACAGATGCTGTCAAATACTCTTGCTTACATTCCTTTTGTGTATATTGTTATGTATCTTAGTATCTATTCCTGCACTTGGATCTTGGAACTCTAACCTGATGTATTCTGTGTGTGCTCGTGCATGTGTGTTCGCCTGTGCATGTACACCTGTATGAAGGTCAGAAAACATCTGGATGTAGTCTGTTCTCTCCTCTTGTGTGTCTCAGCAACTTAACTCAGTGCCATCAGTCTTGGTGGCTAGCACCTTTACCGTCTGAGCCATCCCACTGACCTGATTGATTGATTTACTCATTTACTTTTGCTGTTTCTTGGCCCCAAAACAAAATCACCTAATGGTGTCTATGATAAACAATGTAACAACAGACCAACATAACAAAGCAATGACAAGTGGCTGGCATTTACTGGGTATCTAACTACATAAAAAGGTGCTTCCTGTCCTGGGGACATACAAGCATGAGGGTCCAACATGAGGATCCTCAACATGCACATTTTTTAAAAAGTCAGGCCTGGCAGTATGCGCTTGTGTCATCAGTTCTGGGAAAACACTACCAGCAGGATCCCTGGCTGGTCAGCTTAGCTGACCTGGTGAACCCCAGGTCTAAGAGAAACATCTCCAGAAAGCAAGGTGCACCATTCCTGAGGAACACTACCTAAGACTGGCTTTTGGTCTCCTCGACCACATCTGAATGTGTGCCCTGGCACACACAAACACACACGCAAATGTAAATTTTTAATTTTTTTTTTTGAGATTTTTTATTTAATGCATGTGGGTAGTTTTGCATGCATGTATGTCTGTGCACTGCATGAATGCAGTGCTTGCAGAGGCTAGAAAGGGGTGTCAGGCCCCCTGAGTCTGGTTACAGATGATTGTCAGCCACTATGTGAATGCTGGAAATTAAACCAGAATCCTCTGCAAGAGCAGTCAGAGCTCTTAACAGCTGAACCATCTTAGCCAGAATAGTGGTTGTTTTGTTCGGGGTTTGGGGTTTTAAAGTCCATTTGTGTACACTGGTTTGCTCGATGGAGCTGGGGGGGATGGCTGGCAGCACCCCTCTCACTTGGGCCTCACAGCGGGGAGGCAGCTCAAGGGCACACAAAGCCCAGCCTCCTTGATCATAAGCTCATTCTTAGTCACCATCCCACCCACCCTCCCCCACTCAACAGCTGAGTTGAGACTGGCTCACTTCTAGTTCAACAGAAAACCACTGGTCGGCTGTGTGATTATTTTAAACCCAAACCTAGAAGGACTCCAAATGTTACCTGTGCGCCTTAAACAATTTACCTGAACTTAAAATCTTTAACCATTTACCTTAGCACAGCACTCATCCCAGAGTCGTGTAAACTAAAGCACATGGCCTTTCTCTTGAATTTGGGTCTTAAACTCTGGGATCTTTCTGGGCAAAACCACGCCCCACAATGCCAACTTCCTGTTCCTTCAGGGAGGATCTCTTCAGGTGGTGATCCACCAGCTCCCCAGCGGTGGACACCAAGCCTCGGCCACACCTAAAGCAACTGGCTGTTTGGAACACGTTGTTTTCCAGTCTCTATGAACCGTGTAATTGAGTTTTCAGAAAACATCACTTCACATTCAAGGCCTCTTACGGTTTATGCAATGTTATAATCACCCACGGAAGCTCAGGTGTTGCAATAAGCTGAGAGGGGCTACAGCTGTCCAGTATGCACCGGAAGAATCACAGCCCCTTTATGGCTCAAGTGGACCTCTCTGACAGGGACAGTTACTTAGGTCAGTAGCCCCAGTAAAGCAATTCAAAGCAATTCACCCCCCTCTTACCTCCACCCCCTGTAAGCCTTCTGGGACAGGAGTAGGTTTGTCCACCAGAGAGCAAAGTGATATTAAAGCAAGAAGGACCAAAGAACTGAGACATTGACAACACAACTGAAATCAGCACTGCCCTCTCAAGTCCCAAGACAACAGTCGACTCTGTTGTCAATAATATTAAGTTAAAATAGCCCAACAATTAGATTAAAACGTATAGAAAGTACACGGCCCAGGTCTTCAGACATGGAGCCCATTCAATGGACAGGAAGTCATTAGCATAGTTGAGAAATTTTATATATATATATATATATATATAACTCATGTGGAGTTCTTTCCCATAGCCTTAAGGGCTGTCCTGAAGGTTCCAGTGGTTACCATTTTGCTGAGATATTAGTCATACCTTCGACTCCTGGAATCATGCTGGCTCTGATTCTCATTGAGTCATTGATGGTAACAGGGAAGACATTCCACAAAGGAACGTGTAAATACACACTTTATTACACAAACAAGCTGTCGTGGAGGCTCACACGGGGGCAGGGGAGGAGGGCCTGTCCCAAAGGCAGGAACCATGCACTCTGTCCCCACCAGGGCCACACCAGGCTCAGCACATTCATTTTCTGAGCTTTCTGCATGTTGCTAGGTCTGGATGGACGGATGGATTTTTTTTTTTTTTTTTTAGATAGACAGACGATTAATAAAGCAGAGATGAATCCTTCAGTAAGGTAACTTACTTGGCCCAAACGGCCTCCAAAAACGAGTTGAGATTCTGTATCTGTAGTGCGCGGTTTTCCTCCCCCAAAGAGGAATGAACTCTCCTTTTGCCAAGGAGCTGAGAGACACCAAAGTGAACACAAAAAAGAAGGGAGACAAGCAGAGAGAACTTAGCAAGCACCAACCCAGGCTTTAAACAAAAATACTGGCTCCTTGGTAGGGAAATCCATCCCCCTCCTCCTTCCTACAGTCCCTGAATATGAAGATGCAAGTGTGGACTCTTTATTAAGACACACAGTAAACTGGGAACTAAATCCAGCAGGAAGATAAAATCTTTACCTTCAGTTTTCAATAAGTAAGAGGAAAACCACTCCAGACCGGCAGCCACATGAGTTGAACTGAGGCAGGTGTAGAATGCATGCCCCTGTGGATGCGATGGGGCTGAGCAGCCCGGAAGGCAAGCCAGGAGCCCGGCCCTTCTGTGCTGTGGTTCCTCCCTGCACGGTCCACAGACACAGCTTTCACTCTGTACATTTCTGATTATAAAAGCTGAGAGGTGCTAAGACGACACACCCAGGTCTAACAGAGCAGATGAGACTCCACAAAGAGAAGCTATTTTTTAAACAAGCCCAGTTTGGTAGGAATTCCCATCTTCTTCCCAAAAGAGCACCATCAGTCCAACCAACCTTCAAATGGTTAAGCCACTCGCTGGTGACAAACCCTCTGGCCCTGACCATTTGAACTGGTGTGTCATTTAAGATAGCCTCATTCTATCCTTGTTTGTTTGTTTGAGACAAGGAGACATGAAGCTTAGGTTGGCCTATGTAGTCAAGGCTGTCCTTAAAATGGTGATTCTCCAAGCCTTAGCCCCAACACTGCGGTCTTCAGTGTTTTTTTAAAAAAACGTATAAAAACAGTAAAGCATGACTTTGCTTCCTCAAAGCCTCTGTTTCTTCATCTGGGAAATGGGAGCATAGGATCCAATTTCAGACAGTTGTGAAGACTCAAGATATTGAACAGATTTATACATCCTACATACGGTAACTCTTCAGCGACAGTGGCCGCTCTTTCCAGTCTTCTCTACTTATGGGTGGGGGATGGGGGTGGGGGTGGGGAGGAACATATCTTTGAGCTATAAAAAAGGCAGAGTGGAAAAAAAAGCTTAACACCCAGTGTTAATGAGTTCCCCCCCCCCCCCCCCCCTTGGTAGGAGGGTGCCTGGCCAGACCTTTCCTGGGAAAAACCAGCCCTAGGGAGTTAAAGCAGGTGTGTCTCCTAGTTATATGCAACCTGAGGAATTTATTCTGACCAGGAGCTAAGGGATGCAAACAGGGCACGGGATTGCTTCCATCGGCAATAATACTGTGCTCCAGAAAGAAGCAATAGCCAAGAGTGGGAAAGTGGCTGAGCAATCATCACATCCATTTAAGCCAAGCTTTCTGCAGCTACAGAAAACTATTCACAGCACAATCATTTAAAACTGGACCTCTCCAGAGGCTGAAACAGGAAGGCTGTGAGTTCAAAGCCAGCCTGGCCAATTTTCACATAGTCGTGTTTCAAAAAAAAACTAAAAACATAAAAGCTACAATTTTTACCCTTAAATGTGGGGTTCAGGTGGCTATCAATATTCTTAAAATAGTATGAACTCACACAGCTAAATTGTATGTGTCTGTACGTAAATACAGGGGGAAATAAATCCAAGTCATGCTTGGTACTTCCAGAGAGTGAAACTACAGAGAAGTGACCTGTTTTCTTTAACAACACAAGAGTAATTGTTTTGTGTCTTGGGAATTTGTACTGATGAATCTGTTTAAATCTGAAATCAGAGAAAAGCTTATACTTGACTATGGCTAAGTATGGCTAGACCCAGTGGGGCAGGCCTATAATTTCAGCTACTGGAAAGGCTGAGGCAAGAGGAGAAGCAAGTTCAAAACCAACCTGGGCTCAGATCAAGTTCAAGGCAACTTAGCAAGGTCGTGTTTCAAAAGGAGAAACGGAGGCCCTCAGGTACAGCCTGGCCAGTGGGAAGCCCTGGGTCCAGTCTCCCGTGCTACAGAAGACATGTTTATGGGATGAGCATGAAGTGGGAATTCAGACAGACAGGAAGCTGATGCTCTCCAGTCCACCTCCAAGAAACCCAAAAGGAAGTTCACCCTTCCTCAGGGGTCTCTGCCACATACAAAGGAAGGAGAGAATATATCACTGTAGGCCTGCAGCTGGCAGTACAGTAAACCCACCGCCATTTCCTTAAGACCCAGCACAAGAGCAGCGCTAATTTTCACGGCCCAACATTTGCATTAAAAAGGCTGCTCAAACCTCAAACCACATTTAAATGGGTGAGCAGCATGGGATCCTGTAGCATTTTCATTTCCTTGGTAACCTTGTCTCTTCTTTCACCCGGGCCTCAGATGAAAGTGTCTAGATGTCCCAAAGTCCCTAAAATCAGCTGGCAGCTAGAGAGGAGCACCCCCCCATCCCTCACCCCCCCAGCCCCCAGCAGAAAGCTTATTGAGAAACAAGTTCCAGTTAATTTGCTCACACCACCCTCATTCCACCAGAGACTCTAGACCATTGGATCCCAACAGGTTTGCCACTGAAGTTCTGGATCATCTGAGTTTCCTATTCCCAAGTCTTAATTTAGCATCACAGAAACATAATTAATCTTTTTCATTAAGTGAAAGGGAAAAGGGAAATTACATTGAAGATTACTATTTTGCTAAACAGCATCGATGTCTAAATATTTACCTACCTCAGGTCCCTTGAACAGCAGGTGGGGACGGGGGCAGATGGGACCTTAATTTTAATGGGTGAGCATCAAGCCACAAAACGATGACCCTCCAGGGCCAAATTTTGATGTCTGAATGCTATGGACTAACTAGAAACAAATCAGTAGATAGGGCCAGAGGGGTCCGGCTCATCAGGAAAAGGTGATTGCTATGTGAGAACCTGGTGGCCCAAATTTGAACCCCAGAACTAAAGGCAGAAAGAGAAAACTAACCCTACAATTTTTTTGTCCATTGACACACACACACACACACACACACACACACACACAAATAGTACATTTAGAAAGGCAAATGTATGTGATTTCAAGGCTAGCCTGGTCCTAGCAAATTCCAGGCAGCCTAGTACAATACTTCAAGGCCCTGTCTGAATCAGTAAGTACTTGGTAGACAATTTCCAAGAGGATGCAGAGATTTAAGTCATCCATTCCTGATTCCCGTAAGTACACCAAGACTTAACCCCATCCGCGGTGCTTGTGACAACCCTTATATCGTTTTTTCTAAGAAAGCATCTGACTTGGCAAACAGGATGAGGTCTATTTAACATGCATTGTGCAGCAGGCATAGTGGGAACATACACAAACTCATCAGTGATGGGCCTAAGAGCCCAAGAGGAAAAGGAACCTTAGCCCAGGTTAAGGGGTCCAAACCACAGAACTCAGTATCTAGACCAAAGCAGGGAGTTCTGAGGCCTGCCTGGGCTTCAGAATGAGTTCGCAGTGCTCCGTCTATAGCTACAGATATAAATACAGAGACACACACACAGATACACAGACCACAGACAGACACCACTTTGCCTAGCGTGAGGGGAGAGAAGGTAAGGGAAGATGGAAGGGAAGTTTTCTTTGTCTTCTGTCGTCTTCGTGCCTATCCCTACCTTAAACCAGGCTCATGAGCTTTCTTTAAACCAGGTACCTCCATCCACCCTGATGTGAGTCAGTTACCTATCCTGACACACACTAGCCCTGGCAGCCATGCCTCCTCCCCTCCTCCCCTGGTCCTCCCACCCTTCCCTGCCTTCCCTGACATTTGCAAACCAAAGTCTTTAGCTTTCCCAGCTTTCAAGCACTGCACATTTCCCTGTGTCGAGGCAATCGATCATGCCCAGCAAATCTCAAGGTAGGCAGGGCAGGGCTTGGTGCCCTTTTCACAGTAAATGAAACTGAGGCTCAAAAGGGAGGCATGGCCACGAAGCAAGAGTTAGCCCCAAGGGCCAGTGAGTATACTCCATAGCTAATATGGCTCAAGTTAACTCTGCACAAACCTGGATTCAAACTTCAACTCTTCCATCTAGGAGCTATTGGCCATGACCACCATCACCATCATCACCCCTATCATCATCAGCATGACCATCAGCATCAGCATCACCATCAGCATCACAGGACTGTCATGAAGCCTAAATGACTTAACAGAGTTCAGGTGCTTAGACTGACTTACCCTCAGTCTCTGGACCACCTTTATGCTTCTCACCCATACAGTCAATTCATGGATACAGAGTATAGCCCTTTCTACAATTATGACCTAAGAAAGGCCAGCTCCTAGGACGTCAGCATGGAGGCCTCGGCTAGTAACAGCCTTTTTCTATAGGACATCTGGCTTCAGCTGATAATATGCCAGAGGAAACTGACAGTGGTCACATGTGGGGGTCTAGAAGGAGAACAAGAATGTGACGTGCCCCTCGGAGAGGGGTTCTTTTACATGAGTAGACAGCGTGGGCCTGCTCTCCCTTCCTCCAGCCACCAAGAATGGTCCATGTGGCCACTTTTGGGCATAGATTTCTGTAACTGGGAATGTGTTATATTTAAAGCATTTCCCTGGAGTCATCTAAATAAAGGCAGTGGACCATTCCAGAATGCAGAGGGTCCTTCCTCCAAACCTCAAGCAGATAACAGAAAAGTGTTCTGGGAGGGAAAACAGCCATCTCAGCAGCAACAAGAGTTCCTGCTGGTCACACCGCCAATGGCGATCTGCAGGAAAACTGCCTCTTCCTAAAAAAGGATCCCTAAGACACGAAAGGAGCAAGCCCCAGTGGGGAACCTAGTGGCTTATGTGACACCAGAGCTGCCACTTAGTTCCCATGAGATGGCCTTCCATACCCCTCCCAGACTTCCAGACTCCCTCAGAAACAGAAGCCAGTCAGCAAGCACCCACCCATCCAATGCTCTCCCTTTCTCTGTCCTTCAAGGGGATTCACTCCCCAGCTTCAAAACCTACTCCACAGGCCACCTACCCCTGGGTGACATTTTCTGCCCAGATTCACCTCCTTCAAACACCCCAGGGGCTCCGTCCTCCTAGACACTAATATCGTCAACTCTTTCATAAGTAGAGAGGCTTCAATGAAATCTCCCCCAGCTTCATAGCTCCTGGAGGATTGCCTTCTATGCATTAACAGTGTCTCAGTAGAAACACAATGTTGGTGTTGGCAAGCCAGTGTAAGCCACGTTAGTCGTGTGCAGGAAACAAACAAACAAGCAAGCAAAAAACAGTAAAAGCAATTTTAGGTCTGGGTGTGGAAGAGCAAGCCTTTAATCCCAGAACTCGGGAGGCAAAGGCAGGTGAACTCTGGTGAGTTTGAGGCTAGGCTGATCTACATAGTAAGTTCCAGGCCAACCAGAGCTACACACGAAGAGCCTGCCCTAAAAAATAAAATAGAAGACGAACTGGGGTGGGAGAGGGGTAAACTATGATCAAGATATATGAAAACCACTTTTCAATAATGAAAGATTAACCATACTATATAGTAATATTTTAATTGTAATTAACTGTATTTAATATTTTTTAAAAAGGAAAATATTTTAGCAATATAATTCACCGAATCCAATCCATGCCCAGTACAGACATGTCAGTGTGAAACCAGCATAAAATTTATTAATGATATGTCCTCATGTGTTTAGTCTGTGGAGCCCACTGTCTTTTCCACAGGCAGATAGATGTTAATTGGGGGCAGACATGAATTGTAAAGAGCCATGGCTATAGAGCCAGGCAGTGTCTTCTGTGCAGTGACTGGAAACTCCCACAAAGCACACGGTTCCTCCCTATGAAGTTGGTATCTTAGTCAGTTCACGAAAGATACCAACTATAAACAGATCACCACTATCAAGACCAAAATAGATGTCACATAGGACTACTGCGGACAGCAGCTGGGCTCTGCTTTATCCAAATCTCTGAGATCTGGCAGAGTTCAGCATAGCCTCCCCTACTCAGTGTAACATGTTTCTTCCTGGCCCTACCCTAGACAAGAGGAATAGCTCAAGAAAACAAACAGAATGCGCTCGAAGCATCTTTGTAGAGAGCAAAGTACAAATTAGCGTAATTTCTCAAGTTCAGAGGCCTTGAAGAAGCAATGACACCTTCATTCCCAGTGGACAGTAGCCTGTCATCAGTTACAGCCACCAAAAACACTTCCAAGAAGGGTGGTTCCACTGCGACAGCTTCCACAAACCTGCCCAAAGTGGCTCA
This sequence comes from Rhynchomys soricoides, assembly GCA_019843965.1. Lineage (NCBI taxonomy): Eukaryota > Metazoa > Chordata > Mammalia > Rodentia > Muridae > Rhynchomys > Rhynchomys soricoides. The sequence goes on along the minus strand of JADRCH010000007.1, from coordinate 2,048,483 downwards.
AGTTCTTCTCTTCCCTGGGTAGTTACCTGCCAACGGTGCAACCGAACTCCCACGTGACTTCCCAGCTCATGGCCTTACCTGGACCACCTGCACTCTGAACTGGTAAAGGTATCAAGGTAACTACTAAATAGAATTGACTGCTTGAAACCCAAAATGGATTCAGCTGGCCCAGACACATAGGGCCATGTATCTGCAATCTTGGAAGAGGCCTTCGTAACTTTTGCTTTGCCTGAGAACGCCTGCCCCCCTTCTTCACAGGGCACGGCAGTGTGAGGCCACCAACACTCCAGTCACAACAGGGAACTAAAGGGTACCACAGGCTCAGCTGACTAACAGCTCCCCTTGATGGCTCACCAGGAGCAGCCAGGCATCCCGTCAGCAGAAAAGGGCCTCTCCTCCTACCACAGAACTCCAGCTTCTGTTTACCTGCCATGCCACCAACCTGCCCAACCTGTGTGTGTGTGTGTGTGTGTGTGTGTGTGTGTGTGTGTGTGTGTGTTACATACAAGCAAATGTGTGGTGCACGTCTTGGATGCCTGGTCCTTAGCATGGCACCGTGGGAGGTGTTGGGTCCTTTAAGGGCAGACCCTGCCCTCAAAACGGTTAGGACTAAGGCAGCATTCGCATGGACCTCATGAGAACAAGCTGCCCACAGGAGAGAACATGCCCCACGTGAGAACAGGCTCCTGTCATTATACATCACCTGCCAAGATCTCACCAGAGCCTAAATGAACTTGACTTCCAGAGAACTATGAGGTAAATAAAACTTACGCTTTCAATAAAGTTATGAGTGCTTCGTTATAGTACCGAAGGGTAAGTTAACACGCCAACTCTGCTGCGACAGCCAACTGGACAAGAAGAACAGCACTTGGGCTGCTGAGCTTCATGCCTCCCTTAGCTGGGTTTGAAAGTATGGTTAGTGACAGAGGTCTACTTGTTGCCTAAAATACTACAGCACATCTGAAAATCAGAATGGAAGGTCAGGAGTTGTTGAAACTAATGGGCAGACGAGGGTTCACCACGACCGTCTCCTTCTGTGTGTGCGTTTAAGACTTCCCATAATCAAGTTTGAAATTCTGAAGCCACAAAAAACCGAGAACAGACATTTGTCCTTTCCCTAGGCAGCACATGTGCTGTTAAAGGCTGCGGCATTAGCACTGAGGAGAAAGATCCACTGCTGAGTCACGGTTGGACTCCATGTGATGGAAGTTGCTCTCTCCCGAGCTGATGAGGCCCAGAGTACAGCACAAAGACCTAGGAGTCACACCATGCAGAGGAGCACCCAGGCTCACTGCATACCTATCACGAGGACATCCACTGCACGGGCGGGTCCACAAAGCCCCTTCCTGAGTTCACGATGACCTCTCTTCACAGGGCATGAGGCTAGCAGATCAGTTTTTTCTTTTTTCTTTTCTTTTCTTTTTTTCTTTCTTTTTTTTTTTTTTTTTTTTGGTTTTTCATGACAGGACCTTTCTGTGTAGTCTTGGCTGTCCTGGAACTCCCTCTGTAGACCAGGCTGGCCTCACAGAGATTCCCCCTGCCTCTCCTTCCCAAGTGCTGGGATTAAAGACGTACACCACCACTGCCTGATTCATTTTTCCCTTTTAAAAAAAATATGATTTGTTCTTTGAGCATGTCATACAAATATGTGACACATTTTAACCACATTTACCATCGCCCTCAACCCCCCTTCCCCAATCCCTCCCCAGCTCCCCACCTAAGCCCCAGAGTTAAATAACCAGAGCTCAATCACTGCTGCCCAGCGGATCACGGGTGGAACCATTCACCGTCCTGTGGCCAACCTATCAGGCACCACACCCCTAGAGAAAATGGTCACCATCAACTGTCAGTAGCTCCTCAGCTAGGGCAGTGGGCTTGTGAGTGCCTCCCCACCAGTGCTGGAAGGTGGACGGGCTTGCTCTCGCGCAGGTAACAGTCTCGCCAGTCTCGCCACACTCCTACACACACACATCAGAAGATACTCCTTGTCCCAGTTGTCCCCAGCCTCCTACTATTACCGTCTTCCCGCCCATTCTTTCATGATGTTCCCTGAGCCCTGGGAAGAAGAGGTGTATGCAATGTAGACATCCTATGGCTGGGAACTCCGCAGACCCTTACTCTCTACACTCTCACCAATTCTGAATCTGTATTAATTATCATCAATCATCACAAGTTGAAATTCTAACTTCCAACGTTATGGCCCTTGAGCTCTGTATAAGGAAAGGCATGAGAAAGATGATCTCTCTCCACCATGTGAGGACCCACCAAAGCCAATGTCTGCAAATCTGGAAGTAGGCCCTCACCAGCTTCCTTCTGGAAGCTTCTTCTTGGGCTTGCAGCTTCTAGAACTTTGAGAAATGGTCTTTCTTTCTTTTTTTTTTTTTTTTATTACTGCAGCTTAAACTAACATAGCATCTCCGCATTATTTCAAAGGACTGTGAACAAGCCCCTGGAACTTTGAACTTTGTTAATAAGCATGACACTAACAACCGACTAAGGGGAACCCCAATGAGCAATTCTCCTTGGCAAGAACCAACACTACTGAAGATCCTGACCCAGATGAAAAGGATAATTCACAATTTCAATCGCCTTCCTGCCCATTTACATCAGCTCTTTCCAACATCAATAGTAGTTAAAATAATAATAGCTAAATAGTATAAACTATGCCGATAACAAAGAGCTCAGCTTCAGTGAGTTCAGAGTCTTTGTATGAGCACCGAAGATTACCTCATCAGTATCTCCTGATTTTCATGGTTTGTACCTTGTGAATGGTGTGTGCTCCACAGCATCTGGAGGGTTGCCCTTTAAATAAAATGAAGTATTTGGACTGCAACAGGCTTATTCCAGAAGAACTACCTGAAGTCACAGGAAGTCACTTGGCTCGTTTCTAAAATAATTTAGGACTCAGAGTCACAATCGGGCTTATACAGGCAAGCATTCATCTATTTCAACCACGTCAGCGCTACTGGTTAAATTCCACAGGAATCAGGAGGAAAGAGTCTGGGTTAGGTTTATTGTCTGCAGTCTCCCCTTCATCCTGGATCCACTTTCTCTACCTGGGCTATTCTAGTCCAATCTGGGTAACATAAGACATTGAGGAATAGCTATCGGTATGACAAGAAACAAAGTCAACTTCAGGCTAGGAGAGCCATCCTGAACATAGTGAAATAACCAGGCCACACAGAACAACTAGTCAGGAACAAAGACATGCATACTCAAATGTAAGCAAAACCCCACTTCCTGTCCTCTGCCTTAAAGTGATCTTGTGATTCACTTTCCCTGGAATCCAAACAGCAGAGTACCAGGGGAAGTCTCTGTTGGACTCCGTCGCACACACTCCAAGGCACCACCCCCAAATCATGGCAGCTGGAGACTGTCATGCAGCTGTCCCCCAAAGGCCTTTGGGCTTCAAGACAATACACATATGCACAGAAGGCCTTCTCCAGCTCTGAGCTCAGCTATGGGGGATAGCACCCCATGCAGCCCAGAGTTATGTTTCAGCACCACACAGTCATCTGACTGATTTGCATCAGTCGGGCCACAGAAACAGGAGTCCAAAAAAGGCAAGCATTTTAACCCAAGAGAGAGGGGACAGGGAATCACTGACACATGGTATAACGTATATTTATTTGGGTATTGAGAAAGGTATGTACATAGATAATAAGCATGTGTACGTGTGTACACACACACACACACACACCCTAGGATCAAGTAAAAACAAAATCAAAGCAGTGCGTCAAGCCAAGCCTTCCCCCACAATAGCACAGATCACTCACCCACGACTCCAACCAAAAAGGAAGTTGTTGGATTGTAGTTAAAGTCTTCCTCCCACTCGCCTCCCATCCTGTGCTAAATTTGAGTCTATGGCTTAGAAGGAATCAACACAGCCACAATAACTATGAAGCATGAACAAAAAGCCTACGAGACGGATGTTCTACCATTCTGAATGTGGGATGGCTCTGTGCTCACTCAGCAGACATCTCCCTCCCACTTTTCCCAGCCTTTCTTTTTGCTGGGTATCTCCTGCAGTGGGCTGAGTTCTCCTTTACATTTAGGGGCTTTCTGCTGCTGTCTCCTCTCTGAAGCAACAGCACTGGGGATGAGGCACTGACTGAAGTCACAGTGTATACACAGACAGAGACACACAGACACATGCACACACACATACACACATACACCTCATACTTGGATCATTCTCGGTCCTCCAGACCTGAGGCTGTCTTCAATTTACAGAGACAAAGAGAATATCCAGCAAATAGTACATGCCATACCCAGCTGGCGACAAGATGCTAGAGGGCATCAGGAAGCGCCTGGCCATTAAAGAGTTAACCTCTGAGAACTTTCGTCCTTTAAGGAGTTCAGTAAGGGAAACTTACCAACCTATTTAGGTCTCAAAAATGACAATAAAAAGATTATCTCTTTCTAAAATACAAGGCTCGTTTGGAAAAGTAAGAAGCCTGAGAAACCAACGGCCATAAAACCCGCTATCCAGAAACGCCATCAAAATTACATGTCAGTTCATTTCCTTCCAGGACTTTTTCTTCCTATAAACAGACGGATTCTTGCAAACAGTCCGTGCCAGCTCAACCCAATAGTCCCAGCATCTATACTAGTGGTTTTCAACCTTCCTAACTCTGAGATCCTTTACTACAGTTTGCACGGGGATGCTGCATGTTGTGGCGACCCCACCCATAAAATTATTTCCATTGCTACTTCCTAACTGTAATTTTGTTACTGTTATGAGTCATATGTAATATAAATTTCTGACATTTAGGATGTTTCATCTGTGACTCCTGTAAAAGGATCATTTGACCCCCAAAGGGGTCATGACCCACAGGTTGAGAATCACTGATCTAGACAAAAGGCAAGCTTGATGATCCATGTTTCCCACTGGCTCTTAGAATCAGAAGCATTGGCTCAGGCTAACTTGGAAGGAAACCATGGTTAGGAACTGGATGGAGCAGAGTGTGAAAGAGTGGGGTCCTTATAAAGCCAGGGTAGGCACAGCTCAATGAGACACAGCTAGGCTACATTCCTAGCCCAAATGGTCCCTACACATAACCCTTTGAGTGAAGTAGACTCAGCAGTGACTAATAAAGGGCTTCCCTACTTGCCAAACCCACCCTATGCAGTGGGGAGCTGGTCATGCTTTACTTAGCATGTATCTGAACCTGGTGTGCTTTGCTGCACACAGCTGCTAGTCTCTGACCCCACTCTGTGACTTCAAAATCTGTAAGGGGAAGCCCTGTTCATTCCTCTTTATGCCTGTGTCAGCACACAGTAGGTACTCAAGAAATGTTGGCTGAAATGAGCTGGCTAAGCTTTTACTCATGACGAGAAGCAGACACCTTCGTTTTTGTCTATTAAATGTCTTCTCCTAGTAAATAGGCAGAAAGGAGAAGGCTCCCTCCTGGGCCTATCTACAGTCTCCTCCTGAGTGGGAAAGTCAAGGGATGGGTAGGGTGATGCCCCCATATGTAGCTTCTTCAGGCTGTATTCCAGGGGCCTACGTTTGCAAGCCATGTTGAATTTGGGAAAGGGGATGAGGTCAAGGCTGCATAATGCTGTATACATGAATAATAGGTACCTACTTTATTTGAACATGCACTCTCATACCTTGGAACCACTGACCCACATAGCACATTAAAGCCGCTGTGTATTAAAATACGGGGTTAGGAAAATGGGACACAGACGGACAGATGAACATAGGACAGGTATGCTTTTCATTCATTCCCCAGCAGCCATGTTCCCTCCCACCTCAGCTTTCTTAAACTGAACTGTGCACACCAATGAGGAAAATGCAGGTCAAAGGCTCAAGCAACTTCTAATGGTCTGAGTGACCGAGATGTGTAACCACGAGCCATTCCTAATCTATCTCATTTAAGAAGCCAAGGGCTAGCTGCTCTCCTGCAGCTACACAATGACATGAAGATGTCAGAACCCGAGACAACCCCCTTCACCTCCACCCTCCCTGCCACAGGGATATGCTACCTCTGACACAAAACAGGCAGCCTATGCTCCCGGTGGGCCCAAAGCCTGCACAAATATCTCTCGAGAAAAGGATCCACTCAGAGAGGCCAGAAAGTCTCTCCTTGAAGATTAGCATGAGGTAAGCTTCTGCTTCAGTCTCTGCCTGCTTAACCTTACTGAGTTCATCCAAAGCCTCCAGCCCTGTGCTCCACAGAGGCCTTGGCAAAGACCTACACGTAAAGTCAGAGACACAAATGCTCTGGAGTGAAGGGAATCCCAGGGCCCTATGCTTGATAAGCCCTTCCGAGTTTCCTTTCTCTGTGCTAAAGGTTTCTGAGAGCCACATGAGGAACCCAGGTAGTGAGATAGGAACCCCATGGCACCCTTACACCATCAGCCCACAACCAGTCACCTGCTTAGGCCATGGTACCATCAAGGTCAAAGGGGATAACCCCACTTTCTCCCCACACTCCGTTTGTCTGCTGGAGACCTGGCTAGCCTGTGTTCACTATGTAGCCCTGGTTGGCCTTGAACTTCTTAGCGCAGTCCTCTTGCCTCGGGCTCCTGGTTATTTAATTAAAGGTACTTACCACCACCCCTGTCCTCCCGACACTGAACCCAGCAAATGCTACAAATGCGTTGCCCTTCCTTAGCGCCTCTGCTTTTACAGCTTCTTGTCCTCTAACACACAAAGGTTTTGGGTACAATCCCCACCCCACCCCCCGTCACTTATAAATGGCTGGGCACACGCACAGCTCAACAGATATTAGCTGGGACAGACAGTGTCCTGTTTCTCAAGAAGGGCAAAGACACTCACAGAAAGTTAATTTGTCTATCACAGAGATAGACTCAGGGTATCATGGGAACAGGGGAACGAGGGAGGAGCCTGGGAGGCCTTCTTAAGAGCTGGGACCCAGATCTAGTGTATCCAATTGGATGCTAGCAGAGAAACAAGTCCCCAGAGGCCTCTGCATGCAGCTGAGATGGACAGCCGGCCAAACAGAAGCTGGTGTGGTGGGGGAGGACTCTACACTTCAGTGTGGTGAGCAGGGGCAGTGCACCTGTGGGGCCACTCCCCCTAGAGTCCCTGGTGTCACCCAGGGCCTTGCTGAGTTTTTCCCAGAGGTGGTTTTATGACTTAGAGCCACAGGCACAGGCTAAACCCATCATCATGGGGGCCACCAAGTCACTGGCCCTAATTAAGGTTGCCTGAGACACAGGCGTGTCCACCTTCTTCCAGCAAGGCCCACCTCTAGATAAAGGCCTCTCTACCACAAATGCCAGAGGCTGGGTTCTTCAAGCAGCTCTCCACTGCCCTTTAATTTGGTGGTACCCGGACAGTCTCATCTGAACCCAGCCATTTAAGATGGCCAAACCTCTCTCTAATCGTTGGGAATACATAAATCGGGATTGAGGAACACACAGGATTAAAGGCTACACGCTACAACGGGGCCCTTCATTTCCCCTCAGGTTTGGAAGAGGCGTATGACCGCTGGGTTGTATTCTGACTGGAAGTGTACATGCTCACAACCCCTGAGGGTCCATGGAATTACAGGCAACCCAGACCTTGGCTTGTCAGGAGACCCATCTCATCTGAAATCCATGAAATCGGCTGTGAGCACTCTTTCAATGTTAAAGCCATTAGTCACTGAGCCCCAAGGCCTGCTTCCCTCCCTCAGTAAATGCCTCCACAGACAGTACTGAGAGGCTGCCAGGTCTCACAAGCCTAGTGCTGCACACCACCCAAGAACCCTACAAAGCCTTCATCCATCCTAGAATCAAGTCTAGCCAACCCATTTCACACATCTCTGAGATAGATCGTGATTTAGGTGACAGGATTTTATTTTTCTCGGTGCCACATAAAACAAATGGGATTTGAGGAAACTAGTATTTTGACAGCCCCACCTCACAGACAGGGACACTTACCCTTAATGACAATGGTGACACCCAGGGAGCTGGCTCTTATGGGTCATGAATGTGTCTAGGGAGGAGAGATGGTTTCCAACATCCTGAGCAAAGCCCAGATCTGGAGTGTCTAAGACATTTCTGTCTCTGGGGTTCTCCAAATATTTCTCTGCTCAATTCAATACCTCTGTAGAGGCCAAGTCTACCCTTACCCATCCCCCACATTATTCACCTTGCCTTCTCCCCATTTTCCATCTCTACAGACATTAGTTCATAATTCCATGCAAAACTCATTCACTCCTTGGCCTGTTGCTCATTCTATGTCTGCTTCCATTGTCCATCTTCCTCTGGGAAGCTGCCTGTGGCTTCCTACTGGCTTCTGCCTCTCCCTATCACCTCCTCAGTCTCCAGGGTTCCAGCTTTACCAGGCTGATCTTATGAGATACAGTGGTGGACATGCAGCCGGTGCAGACCCATCTTGAAGGGGCAGTCTGTCCTACTGTACCACAAACCAGCTTTATTGTCTGTCAAATAAAAGGACCCACTTCCAGGAGCTTTTCTGAGTCTTTAGAGATGGCACAGATAACGTGTTCATTAGCACCTAGCACACAGTAAATGTTCAACAAACTAAGCTACTATTATGTTCCCACTGTGTTTTATCAACCTGCTTATTTGTAGTCACCCTCCACTCAGCTTGAGGCATTGGATCGTACTCCTGGCATATCATCTGGGCCAAGTGCTACAGCTACCTCACCAGAGCTAAAATAATAAGGATGATGATGAAGAAGAGGAGGAGGAAGAGGAGGAGGAGGAGGAGGATGACGACGTTGATGGGAATGCCCGGATAAATGAACACGAGTCTGTGTTCATCACACATGGAAGGCATCGTTCTCTGGGACTCCAGGCTGCTCGATTATAAATGCTAAATAGATGTTCTCATAATGTGCTGTACAAGTACAACCAGAGGAAAATTAATTCTGGCAGGAAAGGGCGCTGGAAAAAAAAAAAAAAAAAGGAATGGAAGGCGAGAAAGAAAAGAACAAAGACCAAAAAAAATGGCCTAAGCAAAGCCAAGCAGGACTGAAGAACACAGCCATCCTACGGCTGGGGGTGAAGGGAGCAGGACAGTGGAAGGAAGAGGCTGCTCAGTGCAGAAGAAGCCCACCCGGCAGAGCTGGAGACAAAAGGAAATGAGGTGGCCAGGCCTAAACTGCAGAAAAGAAGTCCAGGATGGTTAGGGGCCACCATGGAGTCCGAGAGGACCAGAAGTCTAGGTTCCCAGGAAGGGAGACTTAAACAGAGCCCAGACAGAAGAAGTCTAGTCTTTTTGGATCTAATAAAGGAAAGAAATAAATTTCAGGAACAGGTTGGGGACTTGGGAAGAGAAGGAGCCGCCTTCATCCCCTCCTTTCCATTCCCTCTCTCCTCTCCTGGAATTTGCCTGTATACTGTAGGCTGAGGTAATGGTGCAACCTCCATTCGGTTCTCTGTGAGAGCGGCTTAGGGAGGGATGACAGCCAGAGGTGTGAGTTGACTCTGGTGTTCTCTGAGGACAAGGAGGAGATATGTGAGGATGTCTCACACATCTCTGTAAGAACGCTAATAAGGAAAAGTCCAGGAAGAGACTAAAACAGGAACAAAGACCAGAGGAAACCAAGACCCGGTGCAGCTCGAAGCTCATTGGCAGGAAACACTCGGGTGGGGTGACAGGTGAGATGTTGTCACAGAACACAGAAGAGTGTCAGCAGGAAGAGGTAGCAAGTTCATCAGTGAGGGGTCAGATGAACTGTGAGGCACATGACCTAGTTCACTCTTAACCCAGCCTTGGAGAGAGAGCAAGGATAAGCCTTGCCTCATCTAGAAAATGCATTCCTGTAGAAGGTAGCAACGGACCCAATAGACTTACAGGAGGTATCTTAAACATTTATGACAGTACGCTCTTGAACCGAAACTAGATGAACGTAGAACTGACAATCCCAGGTTTCAATCTCAGCTCTTTGCTGGCTAAAGACATGGAGAGCTTCTGGTATTGGAGTATACAGTTTTGATTTGGGAGTCAGTGTTGGCTGCATAACAATTTGAATGTATACATTTGCATCTGTGTATGTGTGCCCACAGAGGGCACAGAAGGGCGCTAGATCCCCTGGAGCTGGAGCTATAGACAGGTGTGAGCTACCTGAGCAGATGGGTACTGAGAGCCAAACTCAGGTCCTCTGGAAGTCCAGCACACATTCAACCTGTGAGCCGTCTCACCAACCCCCCTGAATAGATCTAATGCCATTTAGTTGTCCACTTAGAAAATGGTTCAAACAGTAAATTTCATGTCATATATATTTTTACTACGATAAAAGGTGGTATGCAAATGAGGAAAGACATTTAGGTATCCATAATTAGCAAGGTTGTCAGCTGCAAAGCACTGAGCTAGGATTCAAAGTCTCCAGGGAATTCACCTCCATGGCTAGAGTCTAAATCCAAGATGGTGGTGAGACTCTGCAATGTCTGAGGTGCCTCAGGAAAATGGCCACATGTGTCCCCACCAAGAAGGAAGGCGGCATTTCTCTCCACCTTTGTTCTCTAACAGGCACAATAAAATCTACACATTTCATCTTATCAGACATGCTTTATTCCTGCCCACAACCAGGAAAAACTGCTCAGGAAGGATGATGCTGGAGGCAGGGCATGCTATCAGATCAGCGGGATCGGAAAGACACAAGGCAGGCCCTCCACATTTAGCTCACAGGTACTGTAGGAACTTCCCCTCTCGTCTCCATTATTAAACTGCCCTTTCTCTTTTGTGGGTCTTCAGATGGGTTTTCCCTCTTATGACCACAGACAGCTAAAAACATACTAAGTGGCCATTTTGTTTCAAACTGGCAAAGAGACCCACAGGGTTGACATCACATACATCCTGACACTGTCTAACAGCATGCCAGACTTGATGATAAGAGAATGGAAAAAATCAATACCACTGGATGTGACCAGAAAACAGAGGAGGTGCAAGAAGGCATGCAAAGATGGCGGTCTTAGTGTATCTAGTCGCCAGCCAAAGCCGAGCGAAATAACCTCCTCCTCCATTCTAAGCTCTCCCTGCAGGATCCCACACAGCACAAGCAAATTCTGCAAAGCTTATCTATCAGGCTTTGGCTCACTCCGTTCCTGAGATGGGAAAGAGACCCCGTTGTGGACACACAGCACTTTCCCACACATCCAATGACGAATGAACACAGATCTCCCAATTTAGATGGATAATCTGACTGTGTCTGGCTTTGCAACCCTTGTTGCCAAGGAAGTTTCCCGCCACTGGATTTCCTTTTGTTCTGCTTGAAATGTTAGTTGGGAGGAGGAGGGCTCTCCGTAAACAGCAGCAGGAAAATAAGGCCTGCCGCCCCCACACAAGAAAAGTGCAGTCCTCGGCAGATCCTGACTACACAATTAGAGAAGGTTTCATCCCCACAGCTTTGGGTTCTACTTTCTCAATAAATACTTACTCATTTTCTAATTAAACAAACAATTAGTAGAAAGCACAGCCTGAGAAACTGCGTAGGTGTCACCCTCTTGCAAACGACGTCAAGCAAGGGGTGAATAAGTTAGGCTCCTAATGTTTGCACAAACCGGGAGGTCCCCACAACCTGGACCAAAACTGAACTGCCCACTCTTCAGAGCTGGGTCCGGAACACAGTCAAGGTAATTTTGTTATGTTTTTATTTGTTTTACAAGGACTCAAAAACAATGAGCTACTTAGTTGGTTTCCAGTAAAGCCCAGTGTCTTTGTCATTGCAAACTCAATAGACACAAGCAGTGCCCTTCCTAAATCATGAGCTTAAAATCTCCTGACTCAGTGTGGCTAAACAAGCTTAATGTTTACTCTTCAGGGCTTCAGAACGGGTAGAAGAAGAAAAAGAAATGGCTGTAACACAAGAAAATCCCTGTACTTTATAAAGGAAGACAGTACCAGCATCTTGCTCTAACCACTTACAGAAGAACACTTCTGCAGGCACAGACTATGTTTAAATTTGCTAACTATGATGGTTTGACACACTTCTAGTTGGCCCTCTGCTTTCTACATTCAGTTGAGAAATGATCAGTTCAGCTTCCTGCTCCTGCTACTAAGCTACTTCTGCTGCCATGCCTCTCTGCTATGATGTTCTCTTATCCCTTGGGAATCTCAAGCCAAAATAAGCATTTTTATCTAAAAGTTGCTTCTGGTCCTGGTATTTTGTCACAGCAATAGAAAGCTAATATATTAATTTAAAATCTCTGTTGATTCATTCATTCACTCAGTGATTATTTATGAAGCACCAGTTATCACAGAGATAAATAATAATACAAAGTCTGTACTCCGGGAGCTTCCAAGCTGCAGGGAGGAGCACAGGCAATAAGAAAGAGAAGGGAACAGGGATGCAGAGAGATGAGGGCAGGGGTGCCCTGGCTGGGACTGCTGGAGCAGGGTTCCCCAAGCTGGAGCTGGAACTGCCCAACGATCTGGAGAACAAGACTTCCAGCAAAGGGAACAGCAAGCACATTGGTTCTGGGATGATCCGGAATGTGGACCCTGCGAGCTTGAATTTCACAAGTCCACAGCAGCTAGTAATTAAAGTACAAATGACTCCATGAACTCAACAAGTTTATGTGCTTGAGGGGACCCCTTGAGAGGCAGGCTTCATGGTCAACATCATGTGCACTGCATCCAGGACTTACCAGTGGCTCTCACTGAGTCCTTTTTAAACATTTACACACAAGACAGTAAAGTCAGAGGTTTAAGGAAGGCCGTAAAAAGAACCCCTCACTCCTAATTACTAAGAAAGCAGTTCTTCCCATCTCTAAGGTTAAGGAAGAAAATTCTAGAGACTAGAAGAAGCGACTTAGTAGTCTTCTCTCTCTGAAGACTTCAAAGCATCACTTTAAAATGGCTTAGGACCTGGACACATGAATGCCCAAAGGTCTAGACACCCAAGAAAATGCAAAGGTACCTTATTAAAGTAAGAGACACAGGGCTCCTTGAGTCTCCATCAGAATCAGTTCCATGGAAGCATCCAGATCGTGGCCCAGAGCCGACACACTTGTCCGTGGGGGGTTATTGGACACAGACCATAGTTCACTGCTGTCCTACTGCTCTGCCAAGCTGGGTGCAGCTCCTTCAGTTATTTCTGTTATATCATGTTTCTGATCTGGAAGTTCTCTCCAGAGCCAAATGTCTGCCTGATCTGACCACAGCCTGCTTATGCACCAAGTCCCCTTCTCTCTCCTCTCACTGTTTCTTAACCAGTGCCAAGCCAGTTGCCCACTGTACCTTGAAGACCTTTCACTAGGCTATCTTATCTCTTTCTAACCAAGCCCATGTGGCACCTTGTTTTCGTCCCCACTGCTCGCCAGGTGCAGAACCATGTGTTGCTTTCTCTTCTGAAGCTCAAATACCTGCAACAGGGACTGTCAGGTTTCCAGAGAGGAGGGTCACTTTGCAGAAGAGGACCGAAGTGAAGACAGCGTTCTGACACTTGCTCACTCTAACCAGATGGCTCAAACTTTATAAAAGATTCTCTGCAGTAGCAGAGCAGTTGAAATGTCCCAAAGGCAAGTCTGAGAACAGGTCTAGTAGGGCAACCAAGTCATCGCTTACACCCTGTCTGTCTGGTGCCCAGTGCCCTTGTAAAATAAAACAAGCATACAAGTTAAGGTTTTCCAAAGGTGGACAAGGAAAGTCCCAACCAGTGTAAAACATACTAAAGTTCACATGCTTCCTGGCACAAGAGGCCGTAACTCTGTAGAAGTGTGAAGGGAAATCGGGACGCTGCAATCTCCGGAGAGTCATTTGGAATACATACAGTTTCTAAGGAATATGGAGGTGACCACAATGATTAAGGACATCCATACATCCTTTATCCACCTGAAGTACAAAGCAGGAAGAAGGGCATGGGGGAAGAACGCTGCCCTCTGCTTCCTGTCAGGAAAGAGACCAGGCCTGGCTTTCCTGGCTTTCCTACTCCCTTTCCTAGTTAGCTAAGCCCTGAGAACAGAATTGAAGTGCTTGGCTCTGTGCCAAACAAGCGAACACTTCTTCAGGGTTACCCCAAGCTTGAAAAGAAGTTCCTACTCATTCTATCAAGGACAGTGTGGAAGAGACAAGGGCAGGAAAACTACATGAAATGAAGTGAAGAGAAGAGACCACACAAGGTGCATCTGACGCGACCCTCCTTGAAAGGAATCATTCTCAGAAGTGCTGGGCACCCGCGCACACCACCCAGATGTGGGCCCACCAAGGAAACCCAACACTCAGGCCAGGATTCCAAAATCCTGTGTGAAAGTCCCCAGGGGGTGAGAGAGAAAGGACTGTGCTAGTGCCTGAGCTATTTTAAGCACTATGACTTCATCCTGCTTGCTGAAGCAGACAGATGGGCCCCATCAATTCATGCTACTATAGGGGAGGGAGACCCAGACTGGAAGCCACCCGTTTGTCCTGCTTCATGCTAGGGCATCCTAACGATGGGGCCCTAGCACCGGGGCAGGAAGCACCATTTCTTTTATTTCTTGTCATTCCCAAACCTAAGGGTATTTGACAAGTATCACACTTCATGGAAGCAACCACCAGGCCTAGCTGGACAATGGCACCGGGGAAGCTGCTGCCAAAGCCAGGAAGCCTTTCTGCTGTCATCAGCTCCACCTAACCATGACCTCTACCCCTCCACCCCCCCAAACGCAGAGGCTCCTCCTCAGCAAAGAGTGGGAGAGACAAAAGGCTGAGTATTTGAGCAGAGTGAGGTAGACCTCCGTACCACAGGTCACTCTGGGGCACAGGGTTCCCTCCCACCATCTTTCCATGAACTCACAGAAGGGACAGGCATAGGACTGACTATATGTATGTGTGCACTAACCCTCTGCCAGGTACGTTTCAGTCTTATTTCAAACTGCCAATCATCCTAGGAGGTTAGATCGCGATCATTCTTGTTTCCAATCCCAATAGAGAGAAGCAAGTCAGAGAGCTGGGACAATAGCCAAGCTGAGAAGACACACTTCTGGTAAGACTCAAAGTGAGGGAGCCCTCTACCATCAGAGGGTAATAGGATTCAAATGCTTTGCCCTCCTCTGAAGGAAAGGTGTGAGGCTTACAGAAGACCCTGATTCTCCACCAGTCTACCGGATGTGTCCTCAGGAAGCATCATGAGAGAGGAATGAAGGAATTTGCAACAACAGCCCAGGAACCAGGTCAGACATCCAGTTCCTCACAGCTTCACCTGGGGCAAATTCCATCACCCCTTGAGCCCTGTTCCAGGCCCTGGTGTGTGAGACTGTGTTTGGTTCTCTTTCCATTCCTGGGCTTAAGACCAGCTATGTCAAAGACAGACAAGTACAGTGTGTGTGGGGCCAACTGCAAGAACATAGAATAATTTAATTTGGTCACTGCCTCTTAGGATACTTGGAGGCTCAAGGATTGCCTCTAAAGGACTCTAAAATATCTCCACTAGTCCAAGAGAGCCCCAGACTCACTTTGCAGTGAGTGAGTCTTCAGTTTGCCTTCCCCGGGTCCCAGCAACCATGAATCTTCCTGGTTCTCTGTCCACCTATTTAGACCATTTCACACAAAGGGAAGCATATGACAAGGGCATCTGAGTTCAAGGGGCTTTTGAGATTCATCTAAATTACAGTGCACATCAGCACTTCATTCTTTCTAAGCTCGGATAATATTCTATTAGGTATTATGATCGGCTCCTACAGTCATCCAACGGAAGCTGGGTGGCTGGCTACCGCCTTCTGGCTATCATGCACGGCACTGCTGTGCGCGCTCACGTGGAGGGCTATTAACTTTTTAAGTACTTTTACATTTGACTCCAACACGTATGAGAACCCTGGTGCTGTGGACTGTATTTGGGGTGGGCTGTCTTCCTCATTAACCTATCAGGTTTCAACCCCTCCACCTTTTTATAAGAAAAATGGCCAAGAGTTTCCAGAATTTCCACGGCAGAGTCAGACACAAAGGAATGAGAAGGTGACTGCCAATTATTAGATTTTTAAAAATTATTCATAACTGAGAATGTGTGGCGGGGCTTTTATGAAGCTGGACGTTATTCTAGGTGGCATGAAAGCTTAAATTAAAAAAACAAACAAAAATGATAGTACAGGAATGCAGAGAGAAGGGGGGAAATGATGGGCCATGGTCCTCTGCTCTGCACTTTCCTTCACTGCTACCTAATTAGGTGACCTCGAACACCCTGGCTGCCCTGGCATTAAGCTGGCATTCCACGACCACCCAGAGATGAAGCTCGGCTCAAAACCCCATGTGTAGAAACCCAGTGAATCTCCGCTACAATCCTAAACATCTTGGTAAATGTCACCAGACAAAGAGAACAAACCAATCCTCCATGTGGAGAGTCTTACGTCATCATGAAAAATGTCCCACTTGCCTCTGATCCCTTTTCCGTCTAAAGTCTGGGTTTCTGGGATTCGGATTCGGTATAAAAAGAATTAAATCACAACGGGTGTGTCAAGGGGGCAAAATGCAGCCTTACTCTGGGAAACAAGCCTTTGGGGATTCAGCTCCTGGGTGGCAGCCAGCACAGTGCCAAACACACGATGATTAAAGAACCAGGCTGCCACATGTCACTTCAAATATTCTTCACCGTACACATAATAGAGTGGGGCAGATGAACATTTTCATACTGTGCTCCTCTCTATGGGGTGCAAAGGCAAAAAATAGACTATTGAAAATTGTCAAGGCACCAGGGGTGTGGAGGGGAAGGGAGAGCGATCATCGCAGTTGTAAGAACAACACGGAAGTCTTCTTCCCTAACATCACCATGAACATCTGTTGTTGATTTTGTTCTTTTGTTTTCTCCAATCAAAGGCTCTCAAGTTAGGAATAAACAAATGGGTTGGGAGGGCCATCTACCTAAGAGACAGTTTCATTCCAAACCTTTCAATTTACTCAGCCCACCTCTACGCTTCCAAGGTGCTCTGCTTTAAATGAAACCAGAATTTTCCCAGAAACAGCCATTTAGTCTTTACCAAACAATTCAGCTCTGTTAGGGTGCAGTGGTGACCACAGACAAGGTGCCTGTCTCCTAGAAAGGAAACCATCCTTTCTCAAACACACCTGTGGGCTCACCTTCTGAAGGATCACCTACCCACCTATCCGGAGTGAAGAGATGGTGTGGAGGGCAGCCATATGCTCTCTCTGGACCCCTGAGAGCTGCTATTCAGCAAGGAGGTGGGGTGGGGATACACTGCCTGAGGAAGGCTCGTGAAGATGTGGTGGGCACGTGTGCTCATGAACAACACCCCCTGGTTTACTTTGCTTAAAAGCAACCACAAAAATCGTTTTGGTCAAAACCTCATTGTACAAAATGAAAATAGAGAGGAGCTGAGACCACAGTGGACAACACTCTGGCCCTGTCCAGCCATGGGGGGGGAGGGGCAGTGCAAAAGCCAAGGCCAGCTTGGGACAGACAGTTGAACTGATACAGTAGTTCCTGTATGGAACAGGGGGAATAGGAAATGGCGTGGATGGCCATTCTCCTTAAAGCACAAACACATGGATATGTACACTAGGCACTGGGATTTGAACCGCATTTCAAGCCAAATCATACCCCTCCCCACATTCCTGAAGAAATCAAACTAGAAAGATGTGTAAACAGGGACAACTTGGGTTGTTATTGGAACATTGGCCCTTTCCTCTCCAGATACACGACTTCTCTGAATGCTCTTTAAAGAAGTGAATGGATAGTGTGAACTGTCTGGCTTCATATGACTTCCACATGACTTGAGCCCAGTGTTTAGCATTATGATATTTTTCTTTTAAGTAAGAAAAAATGTTTCACAGGGCAGTGATGATGCATGCCTTTAATCCCAGCACTCGGGAAGCAGAGGCAGGCGGAGCTCTGTGAGTTCGAGGCCAGCCTGGTCTACAGAATGAGTGCCAGGACGCCCAGGGCTACAGTGAGAAACCCTGTCTTGAAAAGAAAAAGAGGAAGAAGAAGATGACGAGGAGGAGGAAGAGGAGAGAAGAGGAAGAAGAGGAGGAAGAGGAAGAACTTTGTTAAACACATTCCACTCACAGGGAACTAGTCCACAATTCAAATTTGACAATAACTTTCAATAAGTAAATCTGACAACAAAAGGCAAAAAATGAAACTAAACTCCCAATCAAGGACTGTAAGCCTGAAGCACGCAACACACAGACTGAGCATTCTTAGTCAGAAATCAAAACCACAGAATGCTACAAAGGATAAAACTCTGATCTGTGACCTGGCATAAGTGAAAAACTTCATACCATGGACCTTCACCTCATGATCACAATTATAGAGTCAACCTGTAGACAGACAGACAGACAGACACACACACACACACACACACACACACACACACACGAGCCCTTGGGGTTCTAAACTCTGTCAAGAATGCTCAACAGCTCAACAGTGCTTGCTTCTGGTATCCTGGAAAGAAATACTACAATGCAGGTCCCTCTGTAGCCTGTCAAACCTCAGCTGTCACCCACAGGCAGGACACACCTAGGACAGCATGGCCTTTCAGTACGAGAACATCAATATGCCATACCTGGGTCGCCTTCTCTTGTCAGCAAAACCTGCAGGGAACAGGGAATTAGAAACCCTGGACAGACAGAAAGATATTCCAGTGGGCACACTCAGGGCCTCCATACTGGGTCAAAGCTCCAAGCCTCTGTAACCTGTGCTCAGTACATCTGTTCCTGGTGGGATTGACAGACTGTGTTGTGTGACCACACATGGGAATGGTCAGCCTGTAATGGAGGCTGTTATTACTCCCACCCCATAACCAAACAAAGAGGATGCTCAAGGCTTTCTGGAGAGCCAAAAGGTGATGCAGGGCCTTGGGATTCTTGAATCTTGGCCACCTGAATAGATAGACAGACTTGTGTAAGACACAGCCGGACACTGGTTTGCAGCCAGCCCCAAAGTTGAAGACCACAAACGCTCTCATGAATGGAAACAAGAAAAAAAAAAAGGTTTTGTTTTTTTTTCCTGTACAGAAACAAATGATAAACTATCTGCATTCTCTTTAGCATCTTTTTTTTTTTTTAGTATGTGATGCCACAGCCATGAAAAATAATCTCTAAACCGTCTTTGTTGAGCATCAGAATGAGACAGCTGGTTGCTGGCAGGAGGAAATGTTCAATCTTGTCACTTCCAAAAGGAATTCATATTCATAATTAATGATGCTTTTGTCCATGCCAGAAGGAAAACTTAAAGGCTCAACTATGCTTAAGTAAATTCTCCTCAAGCCAACTGCAATACAATTTTATAAATTATAGAGCAAAGGGAAAGAACAACATCTTGTCAGCTGTGAGAGAGACAAAAAGAGACAAAAAACAAAATAGATGAACAAAGCAGCCATGTTTCAAGAATGAAACTGGGCTAGGAACATTAATTTCTGGAAAAATAAAATGCTGGACTTCAGTCTTCCCATGAAATAAACATTAACTGAAAACTACCATACTACAGGACATGAGTGCCCACCACTACAGTGCCTCAAAGATTGGGTTCTTTATGCCTAAGTATGCTAGACAGAAGCAGTGTGGCAGTGACCTACCTGGCTAAAGATACTGAAGCTAAATCACCAAACAAGATTCTAGAGGCTGGAGAGACTGCTAAGTGGCCAAGAGCACTGATTGCTCTTCCAGAGGAGCCAGGTTCGATTCCCACTACCCACATGTGGCTCACCTCTGTAACTCCAGTTCCAAGGGACCCGAGTGTCTCTTCTGATCCCTACAGGCACCAGGTGATACACGGTACATGGACGCATGCAAGCAAAATATTCACGTTGATAAAATTGGATTTTGTTTTAATTTAAAAACAAGACACATGAGGTTGACAAGATGGCTCAACAGTTAAGAGCACTGGGCACTGGCTGTTCTCCCAGAGGACCTAGGTTCATTTCTCAGCACCCACATGGTGGCTCAGGAACTAGTCACACACACAGATCACATACAGGCAAAACACCAAGAATAAAATAATGATAATTTAAGAAAAATACTCTGGTTTCAGAGTCATTCCTATGGAGCTTTGGAAATAAAATTAGAAGACTCTTAAATAAACCCTAATGATATATTTGAAAAAAGTTTCCCTAATGATAATACCCCCAGTACACAGTCTTCAAATGGGCATCAAGAATGTAAAAGTGAAACCCACTTCATTTGCTCACCGTAAAGGACAGATGAAAATACCATACTGAAACCTGGTATTCTGTGTGCTTACTCAGAAATAACTGGGCTTGAAGTTAGGGAAATGGCAGGAAAAAGAAATGTCTGCTTCATGGGACAAACTTTTGTCTGGGACAAAATACATAACCACAAACTGATGTTTCTTAACATCCTGAAGGGTACCAGTCTGCACCATAAGCACATCCATGAGGCTGTGTAAACATTAGCGCACTGCCAGAGCCTTCGCCATCATCTTGTGTTCACAGTTTTGTTAGAGGTAATGAAACACTTCATGACCAGAGTAAGTACTACTGAGCTGTTTGCCTTTAAATGGTTAATTTTAGGTTATATTAATTCACTTAATTTAAAAAGAAAGAAAATAGCTGTGCTTCTATTGTTTAACGGGTGAGTTCTCAACCTCGAAGTGGCTCTAGGGCTAGTGACAGAACCCATGACATCAGGACCAGTGACACGACAGAAAAGCCTAGGTTTCAATGGAGCTGGCAGGAAACTGCTAGACCCTTTAGGGGGAAAGGTCTCATCAAGGAGGGAGCATCCAAGGAAAACCCAGTTAGGAGTCTGAGGGTAGAAAGCTGGGGCGTATGCTGATAAAGACCAGAACATAGCCAGTACTTGAGGGAGACAAACACAAACTCCAAATTCACTCACGTCACTGTGCAGGACCTAGATCTGACCACAAATACTAGATAGTTATCACACTTAAAATATGTAAATATTTATTTATGGTAACTATAAGCTGTATATTACAAACTGGAGAAGATCGTAAACATAACAGCAATTTAGCCCACAGAATCGAGGGGAATTTACAAATGTCCAAGTCAGGGGTTGGGAGACATAAAACAGGAACTGCTGTGCACACAGAAGTTGGAGAAGAGCCAGGACAGGCAGGGCAGAATGGGATCAGGAAAATGCACAGAAGTCATATGCCAGGAGGGCACCAATCTCTATACTTAGAGCTGTCCAAGTCTGACCAGTTATGAAACTCTTTCACATTCAAGACCTTATTTGAGTTCCATGGTCACCTTGATAGGCAGGCATGGCCAACCTACAGTTATCTCATGAACAACAAAGCTTAGGCAGGTCAGAATGGACTCAAACCCATGGCCACCTAGAGAGGAAGGAGAAGAGGCCTGGAACAGTCACCAACCAGGCTATGTCAGGAAGGCAGCTCAATGGCCTTAGTGGCCAAGCATTCTGTCTCAGTTACGTTTCTATTGCTATGTCAAAACACCATGACCAAGACAACTTATAAAACAAAGTGTTTAATTGGGCTTGTGGTCCGTAACAACAGAGTGAAGGCATGGTGGCACCAGCAGCTGAGAGCTCATATCTTGATCCACAGTCATGAGGCAGAGAGAGGTCACGCTAGGAATGGCTTGAGTCTTTTGAAATCTCAAAGCCCACTCCCAATGTCACACTTTCTCCAACAAGGTTCCCAATCCTTCCCAAACAGTTCCACCAACAGGAGACCGAGGATTCAAACACATGAGCCACTGGGCCACTCTCATTTAAGCCACCACATGTTCGTCATCCTGCTGTCATTTCACTTAATGCTTAAGCAAGTGATTGTTTTTAGTATGATGTGAAATTTTGACTCTAGTGGTTTCTCAGGTGAAATATGGCCTAGACTTGTCAAATATCTAAAATCATAACTTAGCTATGCACAACTGAAAACCCTGCTTGAAGGGCCACCAGCAAGGTTGCTCATCAGGTAAAGACACCTCCCACCAAGCCTGGCCATCAGAGTTTGATCCCCAGGACTCACTTGACAGGAGAGAAGCGACTCGTTTAAGTTGCCCTCTTACTTAAGCATGTATGCTGTGGCATGCTCCCCCCTCAAACAAACAAACAAACGAACAGGCTGGTGAGATGGCTCAGTGGTTAAAGAGCACTAACTGCTCTTCCAGAGGTCCTGAGTTCAATTCCCAGCAACCACATGGTGGCTCCCAATCATCTGTAATGGGATCTGATGCCCTCTTCTAGTGTATCTGAAGACAGCTACAGTGTAGTCACATGAATAAAATAAATTAATAATAATTTTTTTAAAAATCCAGGTTAGTGTTTTTCAGCTAGAGGTGTACACTCTTAAGAGATACTTGGCACTGGTTAGAGGCCTTTTCTTATCAACCTGAAAGAAAGATAAGGCACAGGCTAGCTCACCACAAAGACTCAGTACTGAGGTTGAGAACCCCTGATCTAAATTCTAATTAAATGGTTCTGTATGACTGATCCCAAGGGTGGTAAGAACATAGAGCCAAAATACCCCAGAGACCCAGACACTGCAAACCGTGCAGCTTCACAGCTGTGTGGCCATGGTGTTTAAAACACCACCAAGCCAGTTTCCTCCTCTACAAATTAGGTCCTCACCACCTGAGCTGAGTAAGACTCTTCCAGGTTCAAGACCCATGGTAAAGGTTCAAAGTCCAGGCTGGACTCTTACCACCTGTGATATGCAAGGCACCAGGCACCTGTTTCTGGAAGACATTGACTCCCTGATTTTGCTTTATTCAAACTCATTTGAAAAGGCAAATGCCAGAGCAACAGGCATCCACCTAAACTAGAATGGAGGCAAAGTCACTCTTCTTCAGTCACTGCCAGGAGTCAGCAGAAGTGCAAAGGCACCTGGGGATCAGGGTCACTGTCATCTTCCACAGAGACCACCTCCACTCAGTAAACGCACCTGGATCAAGAGTCCAGCAGAGCCACCGCCCCTGGGAGGTCAAGGGTTGTGTTTACACTGCCCATTATTCCCTCAGTTCCAGTACAAGGAACGAGTGTTGCACTTGGGTTTACACCGTATCATCCAAATGAAGTGCAGCTCTCATAATTAGCATCTGCCTTTCCACAGCACAGATGGCGATCACATGACGAAATCACAGATCAAGGACTGATCAGGATCCTGGTACGAGAGCCTGGGCTCTCGTATGGTTCTGAGCGGTTGGGATTGTGGGGGTCAGGAAGCTCGGCTGGCCACATCCTTTGTCTGCCACCAAGCCCTTCTGGCACAGACTGAGGCAGAACCAGCTGGAGTCGGCAGGTCAATGCCAGGGGTCAGGCCTCCTGTCAGAGCGCAATAGGGATTATCATGGTCCTCTCCACAATTTTTTTGTACTGCATCAGGTATCCCTGACTACCTTTGGGAAATGGCCCCACCGCAGTTCAAAGGACTGTGTTAACAGGGTGAAATACCCAAGAGTCACTTTGCAGGAACAGTAGTACTGAGTACGAGGTCCCAGATGGAGGGCTTGGAGAAAGGACTGAAGGAGCTGAGGGAGTGTGCAGCCCCAGGGAGGCAGCAACAGTGGCAACTGGCCTGACCCCCATACTTCTGGAGACTGATCCATCAACTAAAGAATACACATGGAGGAACCCATAGTGCTGGCCACAAAGACTGCAGAAGAGGGTCTTGCTACCCGTCAGGGGGAGGAGAGGCCCTTGGGCCAGAGGGTGTTATATCCCCCAGTATAGGAGAATGTCAAGGAGGGAAGAGGAGAGTGGGTGGGGGGTGAGGTGGGGAGGTGGGTTGGAGAATATCCCCATAGAGGCAGGGGGAGGGCGGAGGGAATGGGGAGGTTCCAAAGGGGAGATCTGGAAAGGGGGAAACATTTGTAAATAAAATATGAAAATTAAAAAAAAAGAAGGAAAAACAAAACAGGGTGTGTTAAGGGTTTCTTCTGGCTTTAGCAGAGCACTGGGGCTTATTCATCTCTTCTTGTAACCTCCGCCTTCCCCCTTCCCTTAGTTTAAGGGGAGGAAGAAGTGCCATTGTACTGAACTGTGAAATGCACTCCAATGCAGCTCTAGACGGAAGTGCCATCCAGAGGCTGGATATTAGTTTCCATGGTAACCTAGGTCCCTAGGCCTTGGCACACACAGCAGGAAGTGCTGCAGATTTCCAGAACCATGTCTTTTATTAGAATGAAGCGCTCCACAGTGAGTGTAAATATTAGGGAACCCATCTCCCCCCACCTCGTGTGTGTGTGTGTGTGTGTGTGTGTGTGTGTGTGTGTGTGTGTGTAGGGGGAGTCCTATCTCCACTTCGTCCTCATTAGCCTGTGGCCCGGGGCAAGGGGTTTATTTTACTGCTAAGACTTACTGTTTTCTCTACAAAAGTGCACACTGGGCACTACCTACATTATGAAGGTTTGAAAGGCTGAGAGGCTGAAGGTTCGTAGCTTGAGTGGTGGAGTACTTGTCTAGCTAGCATGAAGCCCTGGGTTCCATCCCTGGGAGCGGATAAATTAGCACATAGATCTGTCTATCTGATTTATAAATTACACACCAGAAATTCCAGCACTCAGGAGGTAGAGGGAAGAGTAGGCATTTAAGGTTCTCTTTGGCTGCATGGTGAGTTTGAGTACAGCCTGGGATCCACATGAGACCCTATATCTCCAGGAAGAAAGACATGGGGGGGGGTAGGGGGGAGGGATCAAGGAAAGATTGACAGGGGTGGGAGGGGGAGTAATGGAAGCACAGGCAGGCTTAGAACATGCACCTGCTCAAGCTAAATTTTACTTCAAGCTATTAAAAATTAGAACATTACCATCAAATTTCTATTAAAAAATCAATAGGGTATGATAAAGTCCTAGGTTTAATACAAAAAACAAACCATGGGAGGCTGGTAAATGGCTCAGAGTTTAAAAGCACCTGCTGCTCTTGAAGAGGACTTGGGTTCCGTTCCCAGCACCCACACGGTGGTTCACAATCAGCTCTAACTCCAGTTCCAGGGACCCAATGACCTCTTCTGACACCACAGGCCCTGGGCATGCATGTGGTGTGCATCTTTTTGTTAAGAAATATTTTTAAAAAAAAAAATTTTCTAAGGACGGGCTGGTGAGATGGCTCAGTGGGTAAGAAAGCTTGCTGCCAAGCCTGACCACCCACAGTTTGTTCCCTGGGACCCACATGGTACAAAGGAGCAAGCCAATGAATGCCCACTGAACTCCAGTTGTACACCATAGCATGCTCCCCCCACCATACAAATAAACCACACACCCACAAAAGAAACATAATAAAAGACTTGTGAGTTGTCAATTTCCTTAATATGCATTTGAAGAATTTACGCCAGGTTCTTGGTGACAGGGGAGTGTTGAATATTCATTATCTATTTCATGAATTACTTCCCAATAACCCACTTTCTCCTGCAGTAAACGAATCTTCAAGTGTTAAGTGACTATGACATAAGTAGTTGTCACATCGACTCGCCTCTTTGAGCTGGACCTTTAGAGGGTAGGACAAGGAGGCTATGCATTATGGGAGAAAAGACTCATACTAGAAAGATGTCGGCACAATGTCAAGTCTCTTCAAGTTTAACCTCCCAAATTGTTATTTTTATCTGAGATGGGCAGGGTTCAGACCAAATCAAGCTAATGCCTCTGTGACTAATGACTTTTCCAAGAAAGCACCACCCCACAGAAAATACCTCATCTCATCTGTATGAAGCACATTCTTCCATGAGCATTAAGGATCTTTGAGTGAGGTGGTTCAGAGGCAAAGCTAGTGAGCTGGAATGGAAAGGGTGGGACAGAAGGCAAGGCAGTGGTCTCTGTTTACAGCCAAGCTCCTATCAGCTCAGGGTCCTGTACGATGGAAGAGGTCACCAGTTGAATAAACTATTTCATTATGTAAACTGCCTAACACAGATAAGCACGATGCTGCACAGACCAGGAGTCAGTCATCCAGAAAGACACACATCCCTCCTCTCCATTGCAGCAGAGACTAATGTCCTTAACTCACCAAAGCTACAATGACCAAAGTCAGAGGGTGGGGCACACATCCTCACAGGTGTCACCTGGATAAACACGACCAGGGAGATGGGAGACAGCACGGAACGGAGTGAGGGCAAATGCTTCCTCTCATGGTTAGTGCTGATGCTGTCTGCAGGAGGACCAGAACACAAACCTGGTTGCCAGCCATCATATGCTTTGGTAAAATGAGAGTGAGATTTCAGGTGATATCCAGAACAACAGACCACTACTTTCTCAAGCGATAGTTCAGGAACACACGGTTCAAAGCCAAACACCAACCAGGCAGACACTGGTTAACCACAATGAACACTGTGTCTCTGGCAACTGTTACTTCCCAACCAAGGATCAATAGTAAAGGGCCACGTGTAGAACAAGCCCAGGTGCTGTTGTTAGCCACCCGTTTAGTTTAGTATGGGGGGAGGGGTTAAAGGGGGAGGGTCAAAGGGCTGCCACCTGACTGCCAAAGTGTGCTGTTCACTGCTTTCCAGAATATACACATTTGCCTTCCAGAATAATCAAATACATAATTAATTTAACCACCTCCAAACTCAGCAACCACAAATAGCTGAACAAAAATTTAAGATTCATATATATATATATGAAAGAAAGAAAGAAAGAAAGACTGGCTGGGGATGAAGGCCGGCCTCCCTGGAAGAGGACTCTTGAGTGTAAGTCCCAAACCCTCAGTTCTTTCTTCATCTGACAACCAACACATTAAAAGGATTAGAAAGTCCAATCGACAAAAGACAGTTTGTTCGGGATGATGGAGCACTGAAGTCACCCTTCACGTTCCTGTGGCTCAACGGTAGTTAGGAATGGCCAATACACACAGATGTGATGGCGTGCCCACTGCTCGTCCAGTTACCAAAGGTGACTGCAGGGCATTTTTACAGAACTCAGTTCCCTGCCTCCTTATGCTAGATCAGTCATCTCATAGAAACTGACCCCTCCGGGTCACAGACCTCTTCATGGAAGGACAGCAGGCCAAGACTCACCTGCTCAGAAGCAGGCCTCCCTTACTGCATCCACAAGCAGTCTGGACCACTTCTTCCCCTACACATCACTCTAGCACCCTATGTCTGTCCCCAGTGACAGGGACTGAAAGGAATACTTGGGAGTCGGAGGTCTTTGGGGTTGCTGGTCTTTCTTCCCCCCAGTCCTAACACAATAGCCATTGGTTTCATATACACCCTATCTGTACTTGGTCTCCAGATAACTTTACACGTAATTTGTAATCATCTTGAACATGAAACAAACTTTTGTAGTGTGGAATTTCCCACTGTGGTATCATGTTCACTTAAAAAGGCTGGAGAGCATTTTGGCTTTAGATTCACAAAGCAGTGACAGATGCTCAACCTGAATTTTAACAAAATAAAACCGTATCCCTCAACACAAGAATGGACAGACTTTAGAAGCCTGGCAGTGGTAGCACACGCCTTTAATCCCAGCACTCAGGAGGCAGAGACAGGTGGATCTCTCTGAGTTTGCGGCCACCCTGGTCTACAGAGTGAGTTCCAGGCCAACCAGGGCTTCATAGAGAAACCCTAGCTCCAAAAGGGGTGGCAGGGGGCAGAGCCAGGTATGGTGAAGCATGCCTCTAATCCCAGCATTTAGGAAGCAGAAGCAGGAAGTTCTGAATAGATAGTTCTTAGCTGAGGTTAGACCACATTTTTTCATAAAGCCAAAGAGATAGAGAAACAGAAAGCCAGAGAGTTGGGGTACATTAGGAATCACATGAACCTCTCTCCCTAGTTCCCCACTGTCCACATGCTTGTCCACATCCAGCCCACTGAATGACTGAGAAGCAAAGGCTGGAACTGACCTTAGCATCTGACAGCCGGAGCTGCACAGTAAACTCTGAATACATCTAATAAAAGCATCCATTAGGCAACTCCTGACACATACAGATACTAGAAAAAACAAAGGAGCATCCCCTGTCGGCACAGGCACCTTCACAACTGCATAATGGGAGCGGCCAGTTCACGTGGCTGTTTAAAGCTCACTGAATTCATTTATTTGTTGGTTTGTTGACTGGTTTGAAGGCAGGGCACAGGCATGAGCACAAGTGAGAAGCCTGAACAGCCTGTGGCCATAAATTCTCGCCTTCTACTTTGTGAATGACAGAAACTGAACTCAGGAAGTCAGTCTTACTAGTTAGTACCCTTGCCCACTGAGCCTTCTTGCCAGCCTTCACTGAAAAATTTTAAGTTAAAAATTCAATTATTCATCCAGACATGGTGGTACATGCCTTTAATCTCAGCACTCAGGAGGCAGAGGCAAGCTGAGCTCTGTGAGTTTTAGGCCATTCGGTTCTACAAAGTGAGTTCCAAGAGAGAGCCAGGGCTACACAGAGGAACCCTGCCTTGAAAACAAAAGACAAAAAAAAGAAAAAGAAAAAAAAAAGAAAAGAGAAAACAAACTAAATTAGTTCTTCAGACATACTGTCTACATGCAGTCAGTGACTACTGTATAAATCGAGAGAGAGAGAGAGAGAATTTCCACCATCAAAGAAATTCTACTGCACAGTGAGCCTGCCTAGACTAAGAAGCCAGTACCCTTATGTCAGCTCCTACAGTGACACAGACCCACCAAATCCTAGCATAGGAGACTTCAATTTAAAGCAAAGGCAAACAAACAAACAAAAAGAACAAGAGAGAAAAAAATAAAACAGAACTGTTTTGACTTTGCCTAGCTCATTTCCTCTTTCATTAAGTATTGCATGAAAATTCTTATTTTTTTTATAGCTTTGTTCTTCTGCCTCACACCCACATGTGTAACTCATGTGAGCCATAACTGAGTGGTCGAGTTTAAAACAGCAAAAAAAAAAAAACCTCACTAGTGTTTTCCAAAGCATCTTCAATCTAGTGTTCCTACACGCACACACGCACGCATGCACGCACGCACCCTCCTCATCCCTCTCATCAGAGACTTCAGCACTAAGCTGACCCATCCTTCTGTGAGCAAACTGTGCAGTACACCATGTCGTAAATGTTTCGGCAAATCAATAATCGTTCCCTAGACACCTGTGACGTCCCAGAGACAGACAGACAAAGACTGAAAGGAAAACATGCTACCCTTGAATGTGTTGACTGGCTACGTTTGGCTCCTAAGGAGAAATTAGCATCGAACCTGGTTCTCAAATACCCCAGAGTGCTTATCCGTGCCTGAAATAACCAAAGAAGACGTGGCCTACTACACCAAAGCCAGCTTCCCACAGTGGCCACAGGTTTAGCTACGAGCTATTGAAGGCAGTTTTAAACCTTCTGTGTTTTATGAATGAATGCAAACATATTCCTTTAAAGTAGTATTTCAAGAATTTTTTTTTAGTATTCAGCGCTGAGCCTGCAAGAAGGTCCTTTTATTTTTTAACCAACCTTTTTTTTTTTTTTCAGTTTGAGGCCAAAGTACTCTGTACACAGTAGTCACATGGCTCCAATCACAAACAAGAAAGTTCTCCAGTGGAACACTACAGTCATCCAGAAGTTAAAGGCTACTAAAATCTCAATCAAACAATCCGGTTAAAGTAAAACTCTGGGGTAAACAAGAGCAGCCTGGCTGGAGCTCGGAAATTTCCTGGCACCATCTGCCCAGCAAGGGAAGATCCCCTCCCTCCCCCCAACCAGCCAAGTGCAGGTGGCCACCTTCCCTGTACCATGACCTCCTCATGGGGGCAGGGGACTTCCTGCTACAGTGAACTATGAAGACACACTGGAACCCTCAGAGAGGGGACACCAACATTCAAATTCTGAAGTCTCCAGTGCACTCTGTCCAGATGTCCAACCCAGCAGGCTCCCATGCCCAGAGGACTCCAGCAACCTCATCAGGATCCACCAAGGCCCTTGAGCAGGGAAGCTGCTGTGTACACTCATTTGTTTAACAATGTCAGAAGCTCATACATGATCGCCAGGGCTCCCCGCAAAGGAGAACAACACAGGTTGTCAGCTGGAGCTTTCAGTCTGTGGGAACAATGGTGACAGCAAGGTCCCAACAGCAGCATGTGTCCTTGAGGCCCTAAGTGTTCCTGCATGAGAGATGAAGGATTCAGAGGCAGTGGGACTCAAAGGGCTCAGGGAAGATCCTCAGCACATACAGAAGCCTGGGGAAGGCTGGAAGACGCACATGCACAAGCAGAGGGACCAGATGTCCTGATGCTCTAGGGAGCTTCTCTAGGTGGAGATGCCATGCAACAGGTAGGTTATGAGCAGATGGCAAGATGCCTCACGGGACAGCATCAATGAACCACAACAGGAAGCAAAGTCTCCTAGGAAGCTTTTAAACACATTCCAGAGTCCCACCCAATTGTCCACCACAGCCCTCAAGACTGCACCTGAACACAAACATCTAGCTTCAGGGACAACGGTTCATGCCCAGAAAGTGCAGACTGTGGCATTTAACAAACAACACATCCTAAGAGTGCATTGTCCACTGATGTCACAGACACTTTCTAAATGAGCAAGCTAGCTTGATCAAACCTAAGCCACAAAGATTTTCCTCACCTGCCTTAGAGACCTAGGCTCACTGATGAAAACACACACCTGACAGGCACTTGGTCCCCACTCTACCTGCCCCCACCACACCCAACTCCAACTGCAGGGGGATTCCCACAACTCAATCCAGCCCAAATGCCCATCTCTGGCACCCAGTTTTCTTGCCCCCGCCCTCCATTTTTCTCTGATTAACGATGCTTCCTCTAGTCCGTTCTCTCTGGAATTTAAAGCAGAAGCCACGAAGCCAAATTAGAAAGGAAAATTTGCCCCACCCAAGTTCATATGTAGCAGATTTAAAATCATGTAGCAGTGTTTAAAACTACGGATAATGAGAGAAAGAAAGAAGGTTTGTTGGTCTTATCTCGGGACCCCATACACACACTCCAGTTCTTTTTACAGTGAGGAAATTAAAACTTGGGGTGACACAGACAGAACAGCCACAAGTCCAATCCAGACATCCCAGCTCCCAGCCAAGGTTTCTGCATGGACTGGGGTTTTTAATGCTTTCAGGATGAAGTCACTTTAAAACCAAATATAAGCACATGCTAAGGCCAGAAGTTCCTTACAGAAGGAACCCTAGCTTACTGGTTCAGGTCCAGGTTGGGGGAGGGGCTCCAGCTCACTGGCCACATGACCTGCACGACCTGTCCCTTGAAATTTTCATCAAAGGGTGTTTCGAGAACAAAAAGACCCTGGGCCCTCTTACCTAGCTCTACTCATTACCCAGTCAACCATGATCCAAAAATATCAAGTGGAAAATTCTAGAAATAAACAATTCCTAAATTCAAATAGCTTTTATTGTAGTATCACTGTAACTGTTCTCATTATTAGATGTTCATCTCATTGTGTCTGATTTACGCAACAAAGCTCATCACAAGTATGTATGAACTGTATGTATGCATGTATGCATGTATGTATGTGTGTATGTGTGTGAGAAAGCAGACACACCAGGCATCCAATGTGGGTCTTGGGAAGGATCCCAATAACAAAGAAGAGACAACATGTAAACCGCTCAAAACAGAGTCCAGTGCACAGGACATAGTCAAAGGACGTTAGCAATCACAATTTTCAATATTAAAGCCACTCACTTTTAAACATGATCTAGTCTGCCTGGAACTCATTTCTTTCCTTCTGAAAACCTTAAACTCCTTTGGACGAGCTTGGCATATCATCATCTGCACATCCCCCAGGATGGGTTTCAAAGCTGTAACTGTAATGACAGTAGCACACAAAACCATGCAAAAACAAGTCCCGCAGCACTGAGCTCTTCAAAGGCCCTTGCGGACCTAAGCAAACAATGTTTGTGGCCACAAAGGACCAGTACTGAGAGGCTGCACACAGTAGGCACCAGGATCAGACGGCACTCACGGGTGTGAGGATGCAGCACACTGAGAAACCTTGTATTCACTCCCTAACTGACCCCAACAGATGCACACTCAACAACTCAAGATTTTTCAACTCCAGAGACAGCCACAAAATCTTAGACAGTTAATACCTACCAACTAATTTTTTGTGGCCAGTGAATCCAGAGAAAGAGAGCATGTTTTCATATTTTACATTAATGAGATGTTAATTTCAGAGTATAAACTAAACATAATAAGCTCAAATTCCATTGTTTCGTGATATACACTGTATATGTATATATGTATCTATTATGTACATAATCAATATATACATGAGAATAGTCAAGTTATATGATTTTACTTAGAAAAGCAGCATCAAAATAGAGTCCAGATTTCAATACTGTATAAAAGATAAGTATATTATGAAAAGGCTAATTTTACCCTCACAGTAACTACTTGTGGAAGATTTTCATAAATAAATTTTCTTAGTAACTCATGGTAAAGATCTCATTGAGAATGACAAAAATCTTTCAGAGCTCTCTCCTTTGAAAAATAACACAAAAATGTGAGTATTCTAGAAACCTAGTTAAAATTGTCCTGGCATTCTGGATACTGGCCCAATAGAGATGTGCTTCTACAGTTAACGTTTGCAAATGGCGCGGTGTGTGAGATGCACACAGAAAGGATCCACGGAATTGCAAAGCATGACAAGAAGACATCACGGCTCAGCTCAATGGAATGGCCACTGCTGAGAATCCAAAGGCAGGCCAAGCAGTGGTGGCGTAGAACTTAAACCCCAGCATTTGGGAAGCAGAGGCGGGAGCATCTCAAAATTCGAGGCCAGCCTGGATTACAGCTGGCAAGGCTACATACACAGCATGAAGCCCTTTCTCAAAAAACAAAAACAAAAACAAAAAAAAGAAAAGACAAAAAGCAACTGCTAAGCCGGGCAGTGGTGGCGCACGCCTTTAATCCCAGCACTCGGGAGGCAGAGGCAGGTGGATTTCTGAGTTCAAGGCCAGCCTAGTCTACAGAGTGAGCTCCAGGATAGCCAGGGCTATACCGAGAAACCCTGTCTCGAAAAACCAAAACAAAAAAAAAAAAGCAACAGCTGACAGAGGTAGAGAGAAGAACTCTCCCCTGCTTATGAAGGGACATAAATTAGTACAGTCACATGGAGGACCACAGAGGTTCCTCAAATATTAAACACAGAGCTAGCATATGATCTAGCAAGGCCCCCTAGTAATATTTAAAGGGAAGGAAATCGCATGTGGAAGACACATCTGCAGCTGCTCGTAGCAGTCCGGTTCTCAACAGCCAAGAAATGGACACTGTCAGCCAAAGGGGAAAAATATGGTACAGATATTCAATGGGACTGAACAGAGGGCTGGAGAGATAGCTCAGCAGTTTAGAGCACTGACTGCTCTTCCAGAGGTCCTGAGTTCAATTCCCAGCAACCACATGGTGGCTCACAACCATCTGTAATGGGATCTGATGCACCTTTTCTGGTGTGTCTGAAGCTACAGTGTACTCATATAAATAAATGAATGAATAAATGAATAAATGGGAGGGGGGAGATTAATTGAACATAGAATGGTGGTTACCAGGGCTGGGGAGGGCAGCGAGGAAGGCCGACAGGGAGAGGCTAAGGGTACTAAGACAGTCAGACAGAAATGTGACACTGTGCTGTGCTGCTGCATAGTATGGTAGCAGTAGATAGCACAGACTGCACCTCATAAAATCTAAAGAGAAGGCAAAGAAGGAAGAAGGGAAAGACGTGGGGTGGGGGAGAAGAGGGTGGAGGAGAAGGGAGGACAGAGAGGAAAACAGGAAGGGAGGGGAGCAGTGGTAATTTCTCTTTTACCAACTTCTAACTAGAGATTCTGAAATACTACTCAGAGCAAAAGAGCCAGCCTAGGATATACTCTTCCAGCACAGTAAATGGCTCCAAGCCACCCTGAGGCCCCGATGGGAGCAGCCTTCTATAGACTCAACCTTTCCTGGTGACGCATAGACCACGGAGATAGGTCACTCATCTGGGGAGCCAGCAAGGCTGGGCAACCATGAGGACCTGAGTTTGGATCCCAGCAACCACACAAGCCAGAGTGCAGCGGCAGGCACCTGTAATGCCAGAGCTGGGCCACAAGCAAAGACAGGAGGCCCCAGAAGGTCACACGCCAGAAAGACAGGCTGAAGTGATGAGATCCAGGCTCAGGGACGGAGGAAGACCCCTGACATTGATCTCTGACCTTCCCATGTGGCCCAGCCACACGCACACCTGTATACATGAATATGTACATACATACTATGCACTCACAAAAATAAGATGAGAGAAATGGAGGAAGACACCTGGCATCAACCTCTGTAGAGCGCATGCACGTGCATGTACACACACACACACACACACCATGCATTCATAGATGTAGGCATTATCTGAAGCACAGCCTATAATAGCAAATACCTGGGAGAGATACAAATCCAGCCACAGAGTAATAATTAGAACTCGCTCTATCCAGGCACTCCATTTGTCTGCTAGACACAGTGAAGCGGATCTACGGGTGCTGGCAGGGAACTGTACGGGTACCATAGTGTGGCACAGAAGCCCAAGTGGCATCAATGTTTCCTAGGAGTAGCCAACTGAGAAAGCTCATGCAAAACTACATACAAACTGATGTGAAGCTAGCTTTTTATCCTCCTGGGGAAGGGTGACAAAAATGTTTACAAAGGACACTAAACCTAATCTCTAAGAGAGGAGAGGCTAAATGTGGCTTTTAGGGTTTTTTGGTTTTTTTTGGGTTTTTTTTTGGTTTTTTTTTTTTTTTGGTAAAGAGTACAATTTTGTTTTTTACTAAAAAATTAAATTGTTGGCATAAGAAGTACTTCCAGGTTTCTCATATCATCACCATGGAAACAGCTCCTGTCAGCTGTATATTCTTTAAGGCATACAAGGTCCCACATCCAATGAAAAAAAGCAACCATCCTTTGGATCTTAAACAAACTGTGCTGTCAAAACAACCTGAAACCAAATGGCTTAAAGATACAGGAGTCTGTCCATAGTGACATACAGGCAGACAGACACAGACATTGCCCTCCCCACCCTCCAAGCCTGGCTTTAGCTCATTACCTCCACAGAGAGCCTCTTCCGGCTTCTTTTCCAACAACTGCAGGTTTCCCTCCCCTGGAAACATGAGAATTTCCGGGCCCTCCAATTCCCCCACCCCACCCCCCAAGGAGCACCCTGGGAGCAGGCTCTTCAAAATCTCGGGTTCTTACCACAGGAAATCATAGACAATGAGGGTCACCCTTCCCGTAGCTCTTTTATGATCCACCCAGTAATTTAACAGTAAAATCTAAAAACATACTCTGAATTCTAGAACCTTGGGAATGCAATCCCATGCTGGGCATGATGGCTCCCACCTATAATCCCAGCACCCAGGAGGTAGAA
Organism: Rhynchomys soricoides; assembly: GCA_019843965.1. NCBI lineage: Eukaryota > Metazoa > Chordata > Mammalia > Rodentia > Muridae > Rhynchomys > Rhynchomys soricoides. Next base: position 2,013,399 of record JADRCH010000007.1, on the reverse strand, counting down.
GCAGTAGGCTCAGAAGTTCAAGGTCATCCTTAGCTACATAATGGGCTCAAGGGCAGTCTTGGCTACTTAAGACTGTCTCAAAAAAAAAAAAAAAAAAGCGGCTCATCGGGTAATGATCCCTGCAGCCAGAGATGGAGAAGTGAGATTGAACCCTGAACCCACATGCTAGAAACAGAGAACAAACTCCTGCAAGTGGTCTTCTGGCCTCCACACACAAAGTAAATAACTTATGTATGACTGACTGACAGTTCCAGACACAGCTGAGGGAGAAGGAAATACACCTCAAATGGATGGTCACATTTTCACAGCCGCAAACATCGGTTTGCATGGTAAGTTCTTTAGACTCAAAGTTCCCTGAGTTTCTACAACAGGTACATCTAAGTTATTTCAAAATTAGATGAGTTAAGACCGCACAGACAAACCAGATTAAGGAAGCCTGATGCTGACGTCACAGCCATATCTCCGTGAGAATGTTTTGCAATGCCACTGGCATCTCAGAAAGGAGGAGAAGTGGTACCTCCCCTGGGATAATGGCCCTGATTCCCTGAGCTGGGTTAATTGCTCACTTTCTGATACTCCCCTGGTACTCTGAGCTTCAGCTATCACCTCACCACGCATACTGTTCCTGCACATGTGTTCTTTATTTACATATCTCAGTCTTCCTACTCAAACTGTGTGCCTTTTTGGGAACAAGGGGGAAACATATTGGCTCTTGTGGTCCAGTGACAGTCCTGCAACAAAAGGAGTCAGGAGTTTCAATCTATGAATATTTAATTCAGCACCTACAGTCTGTTTCGATGGACCAATGGAGGTACTGGGAATGAGCCTCAGCTTTGCCGTAAACACTCAAAACTCCCAGTGTCAGTGAGAGCAGGTTTACAGCTATGCATGCAAGGAGGGAGCCCAGAATGACCAGGCAAGGAACAGGCAGAGTGAGGGGCTGCGTGGGAATGAGAGGAAGGTGGGCCTACACGCATCACCTTTCTCCTGATGCCTCTCACACCTTACGAATATCCCTGGGATTTTCTGAAACCATGAAATCGTTTCAAAAGATTTCACCTTCTGGTCACTGCTTTCATAAACATATTTTAAATATCAATTAGGATCTAGACACTCTGTCTTGTGGGGTACCATCAGGACTATATCCGTCTCTTGTTCACGAGGTCTGCAGCCAAAGACAAGGGACAGAGATGGTTACGACCCACGGGATGCTGGGCCTATCATAAAAGGATTCCTTGTTTGCTGCGAGCCCAGGACAGTAGCCACGGGATCATCTCCAGGACTTCCCATTCCAGGAGGTACCATGGGGAACATAAGGCAATCTGCTGGAGGGGACACCACAGGACCAAAAGTGCAGTTCTCCCTATACTGAGTTACACCCACAGCAGGCTGCCTCATGAAGGAGCAGAGTCTCCTCCCCTTTCTCATCTAGTCTTCACGCACGCTTCACTATCTGGGGAACTAGTTACAACTTCTAACATACACAACCCCACGGAGTTAAAAATATATGAAAACTATGAGTCAGCCAGGCACTGATAACTCAAGCCTATCTTCTCGGGAAGCCGCCCAGGGGGAGAGCCCACGTGCTGGATCCAGTTAGCGCTGGAAGGCAGCCTTCCATCTGCTCACCACGTGTGTTGGTGGCCATGTCAGCCACTTTCTGAAAGGCGTCCAAGAAGGCAGCTGCTGCTACTACTGTTGTCCTGAAATGCAAACAGATAACAAAAGCTTGAGGAATGTCTCACTGGCAAATTCATCCCAGCTCTTGGGCTAAAACCTTTGCTACACAGCAAACAGAACCCTCCAGAGAAGCAATCTAGCAGTAGAGAGTGTTTTCTCCCTAGCACTCAACCCAAAGATGGCCTGACTGTGGAAACTACCAAGCGAAATTTTAAGCAAAGAAATAAAAGGGAGGTGTTTCTACCCTAAAGAAGAACGTATCGTTAAAGTATAGATGGCATTGGTGACATCAGCTTTAGAATAGGAAAGTTATTTATTGTGCAGGTGAACTGGCAGGGAACCAAATCTTGGCGAGCAGAAAGATCAACATTTCACTGCCAAAAAAAAAAAGGAAAACTGAGACCACAAGTCGAAAGACATTTTAGAGACCAATGGTTCATACCAGAGTGACTAATGTCCCACCACTATGACTCAAGGTCCAGCTTGACCCACTGCAACACAGAGTGCTAGCTAGGTACAGCTTTGCTCCCTAAATCCCCCACTATACAAGACTAAAATACTGGGTTTTGCTTTGTTCCCCCAGGATGCTCTTTTTTTATTTGTTTGTTTTTTGTTTTTTTGGTTTTTCGAGACAGGGTTTCTCTGTGTTGCCCTGGCTGTCTTGGAACTCACTCTGTAGACCAGGCTGGCCTTGTCAGAAATCCACCTGCCTCTGCCTCCCAAGTGCTGGGATTAAAGGCATGCGCCACCACTGCCCGGCATCTAGGAAGTTCTGAATACAGTCCTTTAAGACGAATTTCAAAATCAGGTCTGAGAGTTTATAGCAGATCAAGAATATATTCTGCTCAATTTTAAACAATAATCCCCCTCCCCCCATACACACACATACATACGAATGCATTTGAAGCATATTTTTAAAGTGTTGACATCAATTGTAAATATTGAAAAAGTTGTCTTTATCAAACATCCTGAGACTTATATAAATAGCTCATTCTGATTTAGGATTAATATCTGACAAGCTGGCCTGATGTATTTATTCTCCTTCACCTCAATGCCAATCAACCCTGTTTTATGAACCAGCTGCAGACAAGCCTTGTCCATTACAGTCATTGGAGTAGACTTCTACTGCAAACTAGGACTCTGGTCAATTTTGAGGAATTAAGAGCATTTAAATGACTGTCACACTGCAGTTTCTGACAGCACAAAGGACATCTTGGTCCCCTCTTTGAGCACAGCAATTAGGGAACCACCAAGAGCTAACGGGGTGATTCAGCTTAAACACTCCAAGACAGATAGACGTGATGCTTCTTCAGTGGTAACTGCAGCCTTTCTCCAGGACTCAAAATTAAACTCCAGGTTTGATAAACTGATAAAGAAATGGCCCCAGATCTCAGAAGACCTAGGAAGGGGAAGGGAGGAGAGAGGTGCTGAGAAGTCTACCTTGACTGTTACTTTCTATGTTCAAGACAGGCAGTGAGCTCAGTACTTCAGGTTCCACCATTCTTACCAGCTAAAGGGAAAGAGAACAACTTTTCTCCAGGCCCACACCGAAAGCCCATCAAACAATCAGAGCTGGACAAGAAAAGTAAAGGGAAATGTAAATGCTTTAGTTCAGGGGGAGACCTCCTACAAGAGGGGTGCTAACTACATGAGATAGGTGAAGTGGTTGAGGTATGGCCAGGAGACCAGGGTAACCCCATGATGGGAGGCAAGTAAAACCCTCAGAAGAAGATCCAGACATGACCCAATGAGCTCAGAAATCAAGGAGACAGTCAAGGACCCGATACCTGGAGAAGGTACATATCCAGGGTCCAATGTTTACTTGGAGGTCATATAAAGGGCTACAAATACCCCCCACAACTAAAGCTAAAGGAAACCCATGTGTTCTTGCCCAGTTCTATGCTACAGGGGAGCCATGTGCCTCTAGGCAACAGCTCTGAGCAGCAGCCTCTGGTATGCCCTGGCATAGGCTCAGAAATGACAAGTCACCCTCCCCTGGCTGTCTATCACCCAGGTGGCTTTTTCCCAGAACACTCCTACTTCCTGCTGCACTGCTCTGCCCTCTCACCCCCTCTCATCCATCTCAAACCAACCAGTCACTCCCCCAATTTCACCATCGAAGATTTCCAAATAGTCGTTTTCAGGTGTCCCACACTTCCTAGGGTATCCACCAAACGCAGTCGTATCTCTTCCCAGACTGACTTCAAAAAGACAGCTGCAACCTGTCATTATCTTGTCTGTCACAGCAGACAATAATGGAACAGGCACACTAGGCCTTACGAGGTTCTTAGAGAAAAATCGGCTGCAGGTCATGTTTGAGCAGCTTCTTGAGAAGACCTTTCCCTTCAGGCCATAAAATGTACTTCTAAGTGTCTCAGTGCCTATGTCCGAGGCTTCTAGTAAATGCAGACTTGTGCAGCCCAGCCTACCGCTGTTGAGACTCACTTCGTGCAAATGGAATTGTGTACCAGTCTACACTGAGATTTTAAACTCTGTATGTGGAAGGACTACACAGGTGGATGAGAATGAACTTGCACTCTGAACCCGGATGGCTCTTGTTTACATCTCTGTTTCTGTCACAAGTGGCTTCTCTATGAACAGGCTCAGCTTCCTATGCCTCAGCTTCCAGATCAGAAAAAGTGATGTCTGTACTTAACCTTGTGGGGCTGAGATTTCTAACAAGCTCACATATGCCTGGCACACAGTGGGCGCCACATAAACCTTACCCATTACTACTCTATGTAATCAACTCTGAAAATTCCTGTGCCAGGAGGCAGAGCAGATGTGAGTTCAAGTTCACATGAGACTGGAGTGGGGGTGGGGCAGGATACTATGGATTGATACAGCTTTATGCTGTGCCTGCTACGCACATCTCTGTCTGTGACACTTCTATATTTAAGCCAGACGTGTGTGCTGATCCACCTCCCTCTGTCTTGCCTAAGGATGTCGCCTCTTCCTGTAGAATATGTGGATCTACTTACCGCAGCTGGGACTGCAGCTTTCCAGCTTTGTTTATGAAGTCTTCCCAAACTGGATAGCTCCCCTAGGACAGAACAAAGCCAGCAATCAGTCACAGTGTGATGAGCCAAACACCCAATGCCAACCAAGCAAGGAACAATCTGCAGATGTGATCGTCCTTTGTAGGCTTTTTGGATACATACACCATCGACAGGCAATGGCTCTGGAACGGTTTCAGATGTGCCCTGTCCCTATAAACTTGCAAATAACCACGGACACCAACAGGAACTAGCTTTGCAGAGTCTAACATCTACACCTTGGAGTCAGTATTATGTACGTGTTGGGTCCAAATTTTATTTATGTATGAGCACACTGTCTTCTACAGACACACCAGAAGAGGGCGCCAGATCCCATTACCTATGGTTGTGAGCCACCTTGTGGTTGCTGGGAATTGAACTCAGGACCTCTGGAAGAGCAGTCAGTGTTCTTAACCGCTGAGCCATCTCTCCATCCCCTGGGTCCAAATTTTAAAAATATAGAACATGCCCAGCAGTAGTGGTATATGCCTTTTATCCCAGTACTTGGGGAGACAGAGGCAGGCAGATAGCCTCATCTACAGAGTGAGTTTCAAAACAGCTAGGGCTAAACAGAGAAACCCTGTCTTGAAAAACAAAACAAAACAATACAAAAAACAAAGCCAAATCCCAGACAAACAAGGCTCTCTCCTGGGTCACCTGTGCATACAACATGGCTCCATCTATTCTCTTTGTCATACACAGCACAAGGAGGGAGCCAGATGACTGAAACCTCTCCTTAGGACAGGTGGCTATCGGGAAGTAATATCAGCATGTCAGAATCCCAAGACTCAAAAATAACCTAAATACAGCCACCCAGCTGACGTTTAACCCCGGCATCTGTGTACACTACGGCAACAGGTGGTTCCCCAGCAAACTTCAGCAAGAGACTCATCTCATGCCTGGGCTGCCTGTGACAAGCCATCTGTCCATAGTGTTCACTCGGTTCTAGTTCTAACCTTCCAGAAGCCCTCTGAATCAACACTGACAACCTTTCCCCTGTACTGAACCCTGAAGTCCAATCGCTCTCCCCTGGGTCATCTGTGCATACAACATGGCTCCATCTATTCTCTTTGTCACACACAGCACAAGGAGGGAGCCAGTGACTAAAATCCCTCCTTAGGACAGGAGGCTATCAGGAAGTAATATCAGCATGTCAGACTCCAAACAAACCCAGTAGAGGTAAAACACGGGTAGGGATATGCTATTTGCCACTGAAACATTCACCTGGGGGTCATAGTCCCAGAAGAGGATACAAGCGGTAGGCATCTTGACAGGGTAAAAATAATATTGTGTCACCTCTTGTTTTTGTTGCTAAGAGAAGTGGGGGTGGAGAATTAAATTAACCATTGCATCTTTCGTTACAGATGCCAAGCCCAAACTGTCTAAAAGTGCAGTGGAGCGAGCCCGTGCTATCACCTCCTCACGGCCCCCATGGACCATTTCCTCCTAGCCTTGCTGTTGTCTCTGGGCCCTGTCACTCCCAGCACTCTGGGCGTGTAGATCTGTGCTGTGGTGCTGGCTTGCACCTCACAGGATGGTGAGCAGCATCTGGGCCTCTGCCTACTACAGAGATGCCAGAAGCCTCCAAGTCCTTGTTATGACCAATGAAATTATCTCTAGACACTTGTCAGATATCCTGTGGAGGCGAAATCAGCCCTGGTTAAGAACCAGTGTCTCGAGACACATCTGAAAACTAGTTCTCTGATAAAGAAATAATCTGGCTGCTTGTTCCGAGTCACTTCTTCAGTCACTTCCTTCCAGTACTTAAAAGGAAAAGGTTTTTATTTTGAAACTTACATGCATAAGAGTTAACACCTTGTTTAAAATTACCCATGTATATATTTGGCTAGCCACCGATTCTGTCTGAAATGTGCATATGGGTTGCATGGAACGCTGTCTTATTATTAAAATGGGTTGCTTCTGGGAGCTAAGATTTGGACCAATATATTGCTTTTTTTCTTTATACTTTCCTCTATGGAATGTTGTTTTGTTTTGTTTTTATAAGGGTCATGTATCACTTTAATGAAAACAATAAAGTCATTACATTAAAAAAAATTAAGACCAAATTAGAGGTTCTGGCAACAGTTACACCATGAATTTCCTACCAGGCCTAGCCTTGCAGTCTGGTTTGCATATGCTGCTAGCTCACACCCAGCTGCTCTGCAATGGTGCATCTGGGACCCGCTTGGTCTCTTCTCTGCCATTTGCTCCCACGAAAAGCTAAGCTGCACCAGGGCTCTTGGTAGAGGCCCTTTGGCAGCTACATCTGATTCATGGCAACCAACATCTAGATATGGTTCTTGACGCATGGCCCCTATCCTGTGTTTGAGCCCTGGGTGTGTCTTCAACCCAACCACAGAACTCAGTATAATAAATGAGCTTGTCATGGCAGTATAAAATTATAAATCCCAGCACTTGGAGTTAAAGGCCAGCCTCGGTTACTTAGCAAAGTCAAGGCTAGACTAAACTACAAAAGATGTTTTTTTTTAAAAAAAAAAAAAAAAGCCAAAGTCAAGGGGACTGGAAAGATAGCAAGCAGGATGACCTGAGTTGGACCCCTCAGAATGTATATAAAAATTCAGAGCATGATGGTAGGTGCTTAGAATACCAGTGCTGAAGAGGCAGAAACTGACAGATCCCCAGGGCTTGTTGGCCAGCCAGTGTAGCCTAACCAGTGAGTGCCCAACCAATGAGAGAACCTATCTGCAACAAAGCAGACAGCATTCCTAAAGATGATATCTTAGGATGTCCTCTGGCCCACCTACACACACACACACACACACACACACACACACACGAACACACGAACAGGTATACACGAACACTCAAGCAAGCAAGAGAAGAAAGGAGGGGGGAGGGAGGGAGGGAAGGAGAGGGGAGAGGGAGGAAGGAAAGGAAGGAGAGGGAAAGAGTGACAGATTATAGATAGACAGATGACAGACAGACCAATCTACCTTGAGGGTGTTCGGGCCTCCACTGCAGCCTCATCAGGACACCATAAGGATCTATTTTGACCCCTCTGCATTCACTATTTCTCTATCAAACTATAGAGGAATACTCTGTCATATAACTAGAGTTCTGGGAAACTCAAGACACCTCTGGCAGGCCACTAGGGATCTGTCCAGACAGATGTACCTTCTAGGAGCACTGAAGATGGAGACTCATTACTGTCTGTCTAGCCAGACCATCTTTCTTATCCACAAGACCTGATAAAAGGCTCCTGGAGAAAACTGGGGCCAGTTAGACACGTGCCAGCCTTCTTCTAGCTGGAGGCACCACTGTCATCTATAGTATAAAGAAGGATGTGAGATTAGTCCTTTCCCATCCAAGCGCCTAGCTGGTCAAGGCTTAAGGAGTTGAATCAGGCCAGGTGTGGTTGTTTATGCCTATAATCCCAGTGCCTGGAAAACAGTTAAGAGTACCAGGCATTTAAGGCCAGCCTTGGCCACACTGACTTCAAGGTCATCCTGGGGTACAAGACTGACAACAAGCTGGATTAGCCAGAGGCATGGGCCCATCACCTAAGCTCTAGGCAGAGCCAGGCCAGTCCTTTACTAGGGGAAATCACTGGACCCTTGGGGGCCCATTTTCCTATAATCATAATAATTAAAACAACTCAGTCACATCACTGCCTTTGCCACCCCCTTAGGCGTGGCACCGCTTATTAACACTGAAAGACCGTGGGAGAGGAATAGAGAAGAGAACTGAACCTTACTACTCCCATTTACTGCGTGATGTTAGAGTCACTGGATATCTGTGTGGATATCACAGGTTGATCGGGAAACACATGAGGTCATAGTAATGCCAAGGAGACATCTGCACTCCTGGCTAACACAGGCATCAATCCAAGTGTCAATCAACTGACGGTGGGTCACAGATGATGTGCAGCTGTACCATGGACTACTGTTCACCCTATCACCGTGACAGTACAGATGAAGCTACAGAGTGTAGCACTAGAGGAAACAAGCTAGACCCAGAAAGACAAACCCCACATGTCCTTACCGGTGTGGTCCAGTGGTGGGAGGAACAGAGATTCGAGTGGGGTTGGTCAAGGATATTTGATTATAATTAGATAGGAGGGAAATAGAGCCAGAAGGCAGTTAAGAGACTGCCAGGAGCAGTGGGGAGTGGCTGCACTGGGGGAAGCAGGGATTCATGGCTATGAGAGAGCTTCTCTCTTGGGTGATGAAAGTGCTCAAAAACTGTGTGGTAAGGATTGAGCAACTCCGAGAACACACTACAAACCAACTATCCGCTTTCAGTGGGCATCTCAGAAAAGCTGTACAAATAAATAAGGTCACACCCAAAAGGACTCAATGCGGTGACTGGCACACAGACAGGGACGTGTTTGAGGAGATGGATACTGTCATTCGCAGACTCTGAGAGAGCTCCCTCAGAATGCTCACTGGGAGCCACACTGCAAACCAGCTAGCTGTGCGGGCTGGGATCCCTCATTCCTGGTCCCAGTTACAGAACCAGCCAAGGTGGCTCAAGATACATTAACCTTATTTGGGAAAAACAGGCCAAGGCAGCTACAGTGTCTACAGTGTCAGCAGGTTTGTCTGCTTATTCTAAACAGACAATGGGGTACTTACCCCAAACTGAGGTCAGTGTGCCTAGGAACTTCGACAGCTCAAGCCACTTACAAAACTCATCTGGGGTGGAAATACAGCTCAGGGGTAGAGAGTACGCCAAGCATGTGTGAAGCCCTAGCTTCGATTCCAAGGGCTTCCAGAGAGAAAAAATCTGCACCTACCTGGAACCTCACTTCAATTGTTCCCAAATTAGAAAAGGAAAGAAAGGAGGGAGGGAAGGTGTGTCCCCTTTCTCATCAAGGGATATAGCACACAGCCTCCCACCCACAAACGCCCACCCAGCCACGAGAAGGCTGCCAGAAGCAGCTCTCTCCCGTCTCCTGATCTAATGCTATGCAAGGATCTATCAGAGTGTCAAACCCACCCATTTTAGGCAATCTGTAATTTAATGGAGTCTTTTTAAAGATTCTAAGAACATAAAACAGAAACTTGATTATTAGAAGATTGAAAAAAAAAGGGGGGGGGGGTGAATGTTATCCAAACTTGAAAACAAGGTGATAGCAGGTTGAACCATATTTTTTTTATGTTTCTTTTGGGGGAAATAGTTTCTATCCACCTAAAAAGAGTTTTACCACAAAAGCCAAAGACTTGGAGTACGCATGTAGGGAAGAAGTACCTGAGGAGAAATTGAAAGGCAATTTTTTTAAAGCCCTGGGGGGTAGGTGTGTTTACTACAGGGAGACTTGACTAAGGTGGTAGGTGGGCGTCAGAAGACCCTGGATGCACTCAGAACCTCTGCAAAGCAATGCCAACCCAGGCCTCCATGAAGTCTGCGCCAAGCAGCGGCAGGAAGATGACCCTGGGTCTCATGTTTTCGCAGGTGTCCTGCACACAGTGGGAAAAACCTTGAGGAATGTCTTCCAGAGCTGTGGGAAAGGCTCGCCCATGCCCACACCCACTCACCGCTCTTCAGAGAACACATACAGGTTTCAGAACTTTACAGACACACCACAATCAAAGCAAACAAGACTCCACCCAGCACCCAAAGTCACAGGCAAAACCAGACCCTCCTCCTGAGGAACCCCTTGAGGCCTTGCGGAAATGGGGAAGGAGCTTTTAGAAGCCATGCATACTGAACTCAGATTACTCCAGAGTTAGAGAAGGAGGAAGCACCCTGCTTAAGGGGAAAAAAAAAAAAAAGATTTATTCAATCAAAACACACCAGACAGAAAAGAGGGTCTTTCCTGATCACATGACTTCATGTGGGCACCTCGTGGGGTTCCCGTCATGCTCCACAAATACTACCCAATGGTTGTCCTCTCTTGAGGACTCCAGGGTGGAGGGTAGAGCTCAATAATCTTACAAACTTCACTCACTGCCAGACACAAATGCTACATTTGTGTCCAGAACGTTCTCTGTCATATCTCCTCCTCACCCACCCTTCTGGATTAGCTGTGTCCATTCCCTCGGCTTAGTACATCATGTGATTCATCTCTGAGCCACACAACAGGGTATCTCTCTCTACTAAACCACGAGGCAAAGACTTTTCGGACACAGCTGGCAGGGAACAAAGAACCCAGGGGACACTGAGGTGCTACAATTTTGCTGAATAGGAGCAAAACCGGCCAGGGTGGACAAGGTCGATGAGGCCAGCCTTCAAGGGCAAAGTCTGGAGCTGAACCGCAAACAGCAGAGGGAGCCAGGGTGACCCTTGTTCAAGATGACAGGTGACACCAATTCCAAACTGACCAGGTGATACACAAACCTAACTCATGGGTCACATACCTGGAGTCAGCCTGTGCCCTTCAGGAAAGATGAGAGAATAAAATCCTATTCTTTTTTCTTTAGGGAGAAGCCTTCCTAAATCTCCTTCCCCTTAGAGCATTTGGTGGGCACTAGCTAATCCATAAACTGCCTTCTCCACATCCACCCTTCCAGTCCGAGTCCCTCTCTGACTCCCTCCTCTGCCTCCACTTGTCCCAAGCCAGGAGCCATGCAGTCACCCAATGCAGGAGCAGAACACAGAAGTCACTCATTTGGCGGGGCCTCCCTTGATTTTGTTCCATATTAAACAAAGGATGTCTTCCCACCCTTGGAGGACAAACTGTAACCCCTCAGTCTCCCAAGGCTGGTTACTGGTGCTCTATAAATAATGCATCAACTGGGCCCACTGTGACAGTCAAGATCAAGGGACAGCTGAGGGAATTCGATAGCACCTCGCCACTCAAGGGACACAGGAGGGCAGGGACTGTGGTTAGAAAACCCACAACATAAGAGGAGCCAGGGGAACCAGACAGGACTCTCATGAGGAGAGTCCAATAGTGAAGAAAATCAGGATTAGTAGGGTCAGGCTTGTAGGGATCTGGGTTCCAGCTCAAAGACCTTTGTCCTGCCCAGAAGGAGCCAGACAGAGGCTGGCTCACTAGCAGTCACAGCTAAGACAGTGCAAGACAGGTACGACTTGATAGGTCCTGGATTCTTTTGGAGGAGATCACTGGAGACAGCCGCATCAGGCATCAGCACTTTCTATACAGTTGCTAGGCACCAGGCATCTATCTGTATCCTCACTCCTCAAGTATTAACTGATGTACCAGACCCTGGAGATTTGGCAAAAATGCAGACTTTGCTTTCCTTGCTCTGAAGAGGGACCTGGGAGGTGGCATGTATTCTGAGCGCTGCTGGCGGTACTGAACACTCCCTGATGAGTCCATCCTCAATGCATTCTCATTAAATACCCTTAGCAAGGCCTGTGCTGCTACTGTTTTGTATATAAGGAAAGTGAGGCACAGAAGCACATAGAAAGGTAAAAACTATCTAATGCCAGATCCAGCGACAGAGATGACAGTTTCTGGGGAGTCCGCGCAGCCAGAGGGAAAGGCAGTGTGTCAGAGTGACTCAGCAAGCCATTGGGTCCTGCTTCAGACGTGTGTCCAACAGGAGGCAAGGCAGAACAGAGGCACAGCTCTGGAGCCACACGAACACCTGAACAGAATACTGAGGCCCAGAGTCGCTTGAAACAATGTGAGTGATTTTATCTCGTCCACGGAGTTTCCATGGGAGCTGGGATGGATCTCTAGGCTGGTCATCATTCAGAGCTTCATGCTTCCTTCTCAAGTCCTCCTAGGTGAGCTCAGCCTCCAAGGAGATAAAAAAAAAAAAAAAGCAAAGAAGCCTGAAGAGGGATCTGGCCCTTCTGACCCAAGCTGAGCATCTCTGGGTTCAGGAATGCATTCAGCTTCCAGAAGTGGGTGTGCATAATTAGCGCCAGGGCTCCCGGAATGCCTGCCAGAGTCTCTGTCTCCCAAACTAAACTTCCCCCACCCTAGCCTGCAAGATGCAGTCTCCTAAGAGTCTCAGATGAAAGGCACTGGTTGAACCCATCCATCATAAATACCAGACCTGGGCTTTTATTTTCTGATTGGGACTTGCCCCATCCACTAATTATCCCGGTCCATCAGGGACGACAGCCTGGGGATAATCAATGGCTGCTTCCTTCCCCGCCCACCCTCACACACTTGCCCAAGTACACCAGCAATGAATCTGCCTGTGAAAGAGAAGGCACACCCACAAAAGGTGGTCCCCATAAAGCTGGCCCCTCCAGAATGCTCCCTCCCAAGGTCATCCACTCTAATTAAATCTAGGGCACTGAGCTCCCCTGTTACCCACATTGCAGGGTCAGATGCTCAGGGTGATTTCTAGCATATGGGTATGTCTCCACTTAACAATTAAAATAACTAAGCAAATATGTCAACTGTATCTTCAAATTTGCTTAGGGTTTTAATTTCTTTCCTATCTATCTACCTATCTATCTATCTATCTATCATCTATCTATCTATCTATCTATCATCTATCTATCATCTATCTATCATAAGCTATCCAACAGGGTTAACATTAGGGACTAGGGGTTATTTCAATTTAAATTACAAGGAACTAAAGCATAATGATCAGTTCCTCCGATCCCACTTGCCAGACTTTGGTGTCAACAGCACTGGGAAATCTAGAACTGCTCTGACGGTGGAAACTTCCTTCCACCGACAGACAGCCTTGGCCAGACCAGGGTATCTCTACTGTGCTTCACAACTGCAAAGAGCAGTCAGGATCCGATTTGTTTGTTTGTCTGTTTTCCTTTTGAGACAGGCTTTCCCTGTGTAGCCCAGGCTGGCCTGAGACTTGTTTTCATGTCTAGGCTGGGGAACCTGTGATGCTCCTAGCTTGACCTCTTGCGTGCTGGGATGCCAGCACCCAGCACTGTGGGTCTTGTCTTTTCTACATTTTGTAACCTTTCCATATTTCTCAGCAAACAGAACCCCTCTCCCTCCCTCTCCACTCTCCAAAATTTGCACATGCATGTGTGTGCACCTGGGTTTTCACTGCCCTGATAGTTTTTTTCAATTATTACTTGAGACAGTCCCTCCCACCAGAGGAAAGGTAGTGGCTGCCTGTGCACCTTAGACTGCCTAAGAAAGTTTCAAAGGGGTCACCTAGGAGTCCAGAAGGACCCATGAGAAACATTAGAACAGCATGTTCATGTAGACAGTACCAAAGGGAGCACAAAGGGCTTCCTAGTAACCCTAGTGAGGCATGTGCCTGTGCACACACGTAAGGAGTAAGCCACTTGTGCAAAGCGAGGGGATCTGCCCTGACTCCACTTGATTGTATTAATTGCTGCTGGGTTTGCTGGCTTCTGAGACAGGGAAGTCATCAGCTCACGTGGCTGGCTCTCCACATCAGGAACCAGGAGAACTCATTATTTTAGAACCTAAAGCAGGTTTTCACTGCTCTTACCTATGAGCATTTGTGTGGTTAAGCCGCCTCAGGATACCACCTGCCCCATGGAACCCTCAGGGACAGAGTCCAGAGCTGTTCCTCCGTTCATCACTTCCTGTCTGTCAATACCCTGAGATGACCAGCAAAGCACACCATAACCCGAGCGCCCCATGATGTTCTAAGTCTGGACCCCACAACTTCACACATGCACGTGGCATGCCTCTCCACCTCGTTCTTCCGTGGACCCTCTCTGGCTTGCCTCCACCAACTCCAAAATGACTTTGACCTCTGAGACCCTGCTCCCTTCACTAGCTACCATTTCTGTTTGTCCAACCTTCTAGAAGGCAGGCACAGGTTCACGAACTCTAGCCTTGGCCACCCTGTGCTGAATCCGTCTCCATTTGAGGCAAAGACCACGCCTCATTGATCACCCAACTCCTACCCCAAGCTGCCAGGAAAGATGCCCTGGTGGACCACAAAAGGTGCTACGCATATTTTTACAGTATGTGCCTGCATGTGTGTGTTTCCACTGGTTATCATTCATGCAGGGGTAGAGGGCCCTGACAGACAAACCATTCAACAGCGTGAACATGACTAGCGAGTCAGCTGGCCCAACTTCAGATCTGTTCACTGAGTGACCTTAGAGGCAAGTGACTTCATCACCTGGTGCCACTCTGTCTCCATCTGTAAACGATGCTAATGGCCAGTTCCTGCCCCCAGAGGATGATTATGAGGCTACTGTGCTTGAAGGGCTACGGAGCACACAGAGCTCAGCTCTGCTTTAGTGAGTCAGCACACAATGGCAGCCTTCCGGAAAAGCACATTAAATGAGTATCTACTATGTGCAGGCACTGGGTGAGGGGCCAGCCATGCAGAGATAAGAGGGTCCACTGATGCCAAACGGGCATCACTGCAGACGGGAGAATTCACCAAGTTGGAAAGACTGGAGGGTGGTTGGTGGGAGTTTCCCAAATGTCTCACCTGGCTCTCAAAAAGGAAGCAGACATTTTCCTGGCCAAAAAGGGAAAGAAAGCAGGAAGGCAAGCATTTTCCCAGAGTCACAGTTAGCATGATTCAAAATGTCCACCTGAAATACATTCCAGATATATCCATGGTGGAGTGAAACACACACACACACAAAGACAGAGAACCTCTTGCTTCAAGAACTACAGAGGAAGCCTCTGGCAGCTCAGGTTGGCCTAAACTCCCGGTTCCCCTTCCAGCAACCCCTACTGCAATCCCTATAAAACCTAGAGAGAATCAGTAAAGGGGTTGTTAATAGGGCAAATTCCTGAGCCCCACCCCAGATCAACAAAGAATTTAAGGGTGGGCCTAGGAATCTGCAAGTGAAGACACTAGCTTTCTCAGAACTACCCAGACAGTGAGACTGGAGGACCACAGCAGGAGATAAGATGGAATGTCCTACCCCTAAGCCCTTAGAAACAGGGAACTCAGCACTCTTGGCATTATGTTCACATCCAGCTTCTTTCAAACTAATCTGGAAGAAGAGTGCTCAGACACAGGAATGTAAGCAGAGACATGCATTTCAAGACAGTCAGCACTGGGTTCCAGAAGCTTTGAGAAGTGCATTCCTTTAGGCCACAGATAAATCCTTCACAGAAAAACATGAACCTGCAAAAAACCCACACACGTATTGCAGTATTGCTCCTAACAGTGAAAAACAGGCCTACCCAGAACACAGGTAAGAGGCAAGCTCTCCACCTCAGGGTCTTTGCACAGACTGGACCACTCTTCCACGGGTCATAAGTTGTTACGCAGTGTCCCCTTCCTAGGGACTCTCCTCTCATTCACCACTCTTGAAGACATACAGGTCTGACTGTGCCACTGAACAGATTCCTTTTTGCATATAAGAGGATGGGGGCTAGAGAGATGATAGTTCAGTGATCGAAAACACCTCATTGCCCTTACAGAAGGCCAAGGTTCAATTCCCAGCACCCACATAGGGGCTCACAACTGTCTGTAACTCCAGTCCCATGGCGTCCAATGCCCTCTTCTGGCCACCAGACTTGCAAAACACCCATACACATAAAATGAATAATAATGAAAAGTAAAAAGGGTGGTTGGTTGTTTTTGTTGGGTTTTTTTTTTTTTTTTTTTTTAAAGAATTGATGCCACTTGTAATCCCTTATCTGTCACCCACTGCATGGTTCCAGACAGTAGGTTCCAGAAAGGCAAGAATTTGTCACTTTGGTTTGCTGCAACTCTATATCCCGGGCACTTCAAGCTGGACCTTGCACACAGTAGGTCCTCAACTGTGTCCCCAGTAGAATTTACTACAGACATATAAAGTCACATGGCCGTCACAGAAACCTGCATAGGTTATCTAACTCCTCGAATGGGAAAGGGAAGACTGGATGAAAAGGAGGTTTCATAGCCCTTTAATTGTCTGGGCTCTTGTGAGCCAGAGTACATAACCCACTTTGTAATTGGTGCTTTTGGATAACTTCACTTAATTGAAGTTTCTAGGTTTTCTTCCATTAATTTTATATAACTTGTATAATCTTTCAGAAGTAATCCCTCATGAAATGTTCTCAAAACATTTGCTTTTTTTTTTTTTTTTAAGGAAAAAAAAAAAAAACTGCCTCCTCCGACTTAATTAGGGTGTCCCTAATTAAGGCCAACACCATCAAACAGGCCAAGTTCCCAGGGAACCAGGTTCCAAGGGATTGCAAGTCTCCTGACTGCAGAATGAAGACCTCAGTCCTCCCAGCAATGGCTGGGGCTCAGGGGTTGGCCCTGGGCTACTCCTGGCTGGCCTCTTCGGTACCTGCTTCCTATTGGGGTGTCTGATGCAATTATTCAGGTCCCAGATCACATCCTGCTGTGGCATTGGCTTTGAAGGTTCAGTAAACAGTCACTTCAAAACAAAGAACAACCATTAAACCCAACTCAAAGACTTCCTTAATGGCAGCATGCACAGCTGCAAGGAGCCTGGCTTCAGAATGCAATTGTGGTCTCCCTGGAAACTAATCCACCCCACCGCCAGCCCCTAACTGCTTGGTACTCAGTCTCCAGGTCTGTAGTGGGCTCCTCAAGTAGAGTGTGTGTCCTGATGCAGCCACACTGGACTCCATCACTCTCCACTTGTATCTCTCTGCTGATAAGCTAGAGGCACCAACTAATTTATCAAAAATTTCAGGCCAACTATTGGATCCTGTCCCTTGAGGCCCCTCAAAGCTTCTTGTGGGTCTAGGGTGCTATGCATATATTCATTTGGGTACATACACCCATGAACATGAACAGGCCAGAGGTATTCAGTTCTCTCTGCCTCCAGTAGTGCCAGGGTTACAGGAGGATGCAGACACGCTCAGTGTTTTCTATGAGTGTTAGGGATTTGAACTCTGGTCCTCATGTTTGCACAGCAAGCACTCTCAGCTCACACCACCACCCCACCCCTCAAGGCTTCTTGAAGCAGCCCAGGGGCAAATCTAGATTCTGCATGTGATACATCCAGAATCCTGATGGCATACTTGAAACCATCAGACGGGTGGAATGCATCCACCGCAGAGCATGAAGGGAAAAAAAATGAAATGCCACACTGTGGGGGGACAACAGAGAGTGGCTTCCAGAGCACACCCCTGGAGCAGATGTCACAGGATGTCACATGGCCTGGGCTTAACCCCTCACCTGCCACACAAATGGCTGAACCTCTCCGCCGTTATGCTCTCCATCTGTAGAATGGGAATGACGGCAGTCTCCACCCAGCTGAGTTAAAGTGTCACACTTAGTGCCTGATAGTTCCAACCACAGAAACATTTATTACACAAGTAAAATGAGACTGAATTGTCAGTTGGGTGTCACCCAGACTGAAGGCCTCTCCATTCGTCCTCCCACCCCAAGTGGGAGTTAAAGGCACTCCTCAACAACCCCGCAAACTCTTGTGTTGACTGCTGGCAGTGTGTCTGCAGTAAAGACTGGTGTCTTGCCTGTGACTCTTGTAAAGACCATCAAGACAAAGCCTGTGACAGGTTTGTTCACAGCTCCAACTCTCCCACCCAGCTATGCCCACCACCCCCCAAGAACAATCATACTGCAGAATACGCATACTACCTTCTCAAATGTCATCATGTGTATGTTGAAAGTTGAAATGCAAATACGGACTGCATCGAACTCAAGAGTGATCTTGTACTTTTCTGAAACATGAGTGTCACCATCAGCAAGAAACTCTGATTTTAAAAGTTTGTGTGTGTGTGTGTGTGTGTGTGTGTGTGTGTATGTGCGTGCGCGCGCGAGAAGACCAGGCTTGTTTTCAAATGTCAAAAGTTTTAATTTAGATTTGCATAGCCTTCCCCGAATCCGAAAAGCTCAAGTCTAAAATGTCCAAAAATCTGGAATTTGAGGAGTGTCATCATACTGATGCACAATAAAGCTTCAGAATTTGGACCTGCAGAATGCAGATGCTTGAAACAGACTGGGGCAGCTTGGACAGACACAAAGAGTGTTAATTTGGCACGTGTTTCGTGCCAAACCATTCGGCGTTAAACATCTACCTTCTCTTTTAATCCTTGAGATAAATACTGTCCCTTCACCTCCCATTATGTAGATTAAAAATTAAAAAAAAAAAAAAAAATCAAGGCTCGGGAAAGTAATTTTTCCAGAAGAAAAAAAAAAAAAACAAAAAATGGCAGAACCAGGCTTTAAAATTCAAAGAAAAAAATTTTTGTTGGATTTTGGTTTTGTCAGGGTTTCTCTGTGTGAAGCTGGCTCTCCTGGAACTCAACTCTATAAACCAGGCTGGCCTCAAACTCACAAAGATCCATCTGCCTCTGCCTCCTGAGGGCTGGGATTAAAGGTGTACACCACCACCACCCAGAAAATCCTCTTTTTGACATTAATAATTATTTGGTAGAATATGAAGGATGATCTCACAGAATCCCTCTTAGGAGAAACGGCCCAAGAAGATGACCCTTCCCTGTGGCACCTGGAAGGATGAGAAGGATTTCAACAGGCAGAGATGATGGGGTCGGAAACTGAGGAGCCATGGTGAGTCTAAGGAAGTCAGAACCCATGCGACCCATGGACACACACGGGCCAATCGGCTGGAGCCCAGGGATAGAGGACCTAGCTGCCAGCCAAGCTCAGACCAAAGAGCAGCTTTGGGCAGACAGCAGGGAGAAGCTCAAATCAAGACTAGGTCTTAAGAGGGGGCCCCAGCCATTGCTGGGAGGACTGAGGCTCCATATGTACTCAATACAGGAGACAGGGCCAGAAGCCACTGAGAGACAAATGATGGTCACCCAGAAAACAAAGGGAGCACAAAAGATAGCTCAGCAGCCCAACTCTTCCCTCCCTCCTCTCTCCCGTCCTCAGCATCTTTGAAGGCCTTTTTTTCTCCCAGTGCACCCTCCTCTTACGAACAGTTGGTGGGGTTTGCATATAGAGAAATGGAATCCTGGTAGACTGCGCTGGGCCAGAGGGCTCTAATGTACTCAGGGCTACTTTACAAAAACCAAAAACCTTTAACTTCTCCGTTTCTAGACGTCCCACTACAGGCTCTAGTACAGCCCCCAAAAGGATGAGACAGTGCTTGCCTGAAGCAGCAAAGAAATAATTACAACCTAAATCTTAAGATCCTTCCCAATCTGCAGGCTACTGTAACTAACTCCTGGACGCATGTACGACAGCAAAGAGGAGAGCCTTTCCCAGGTAAATAAATCTGCATTTCAGAATCTCCATGAGGAACCTAAAAGGCAGGCTTATTATTACACCCACCTTATGGGACTCGTAGAGACTGAGAAACTTAGCAGCAGGGTTTCCTTTAGCTCCCTGTGTTCCTGGTCAGCAGGGCTCCAGAATATCTACCAGCATCATATCCTGACCAGCAAGAAGTAGAAGGTGAATGGACAGAAAGCTGCACTGTAAGGCAGGGATGGTACTTAGTGTATTTAAGATCTCTGCTGGTCAGTGAAGTAGCCCCCTAGCCACCCATGGCTATTTAAAGTCCAAAAACTAAAAGAATACATTTGTTACTGTCATGTACTTTTATTGGTGGGGTTTGTTTTTGTTATTTTAAGACAGTCTCATAACCGCCCGGGCAGACCACATAGACTCTAAGTAGTTGAGAAGGACCCAGAACTTCTGGTCTTCCTGCCTCCACCTCCCAAATACCAGGATTACAGCATATGCTACGCTTGGCTAAAAGTGCATCAGAGTAAAAACTCAGTCCCTTGGCCATACTAACATATCCAACAATTTCCAAACAAAGAAGAGCACGTTAGACAGGCATATTAAACTGAGAAGAATTCTAGATAAGCTTTTGTTGAGTTTTACTGGAATTACTTAGCATTTTGCTGTATTTTTATTTCAATTTTTAATAGTGGTGAGATACACACAGCAAAACATACCATTTGGCTATCTTCTTTTGTTGTTGTTTTGTTTTGTTTTGTTTTTCGAGACATGGTTTCTCTGTATAGCCCTGGCTGTCTTGGACAGGCCTGTAGACCAGGCTGGCCTCGAACTCAGAAATCCACCTCAGAAATCCGCCTGTCTCTGCCTCCCAAGTGCTGGGATTAAAGGAGTGCGTCACCACTGCCCGGCCCATTTGGCTATCTTGAAGACGAAATTAGGTGATATCGAGTTTATTTACATCCTTGTACAAGCATCTAAATGGGTTCTTCTTTTGCTTGGGTGAGATCGAGAATGCACCATGACAGGGGAGGTCCGATGGCTCAGTGATGTTCAACCCTGGTGACTCAGTGCTTTCAAAGTCCTAACAAATAAGATGCTGCTTAAAGCTCTGACTAAGGGACTCTGGGGGCAGGTCCAGGCTTCATGTCTCCCAGGGCACTCAGTGGGCCTTTTCTGTAACCATGCCCAGCCACCCAAACTGCACACATGCCCAGACCTCCTACTCTAGTCAGACTCACTACCCCGGCCCCTGCAGAGCCCTGTCATGCAGCAGGTGGCAGCAAGAGAGTCCCAAACAATATCTACTGCCCACCTCCACCTCTCCCAGGAGTTACTGGCACTAAGCAAGCCAGTGTTTCCATTCCTGTCCATTCTTTGAGGTGAAGAAATCAAATAAAAAGACACATAGCTTAAAAGGCACTCGACTGTTTTTCCCCCACTTAAGACAGGAAAAGAAGCCTCTTACAGACCAAGACGAAGGCTGTGTACGCCAAGAATTAATACAGGAAGGTGGTTTTCTGAGGAGCCCATTAAACAGGTTTTCAAGGGCAAGGGCTCTACCAACTAAGCCCAAACCGGAGGGCTACCAGGACGTAATTAAACACAGAAAGCTCTTTTACAGGAGTGATCCGGGGCTGGACAGAGAATGAGTTTGAGGTAAGGAGTTCACCCTAAGGAGTCATGTGAACTTTGGGTGAACCTGCCTAACCCATATGATTATGAGAGTGCAGCCCAGCCTCCACACTCAAGCCCAGTCAGTGAGGAGATCCCATGAGCTCTGTACCTGGACCAGGAGATACTCTGAGGGTAGCCAGCAAGAGCCTGGCCCCCAAAGCTTCTCCACCCAGTGCACACCTACAGGACCAGGAAGAAAGGGACTTTGCAAACTTCTCTATTGATCTGACTAATAAGTGGGAAAAGAGGGAAGCCATATCTCTTTGTTCTCCTTAAATTAAATATTTTTCCCAGAGACTTCCATCCACAGCATCTCCATTCAAGCCCACACCTCAAGATCAGGGGCCCTAGTTCCTTCTAGAACCCTCCCATGGGCTCAGACAGATGACCTGCTATCTTTAGAAATCTATCAACACCCCTCACCATACCCCAAGTTCTTAAAAAGCTCCACTCTGAGTCAAAGAGGACAAGGTCTGAACACCAATTCCACCTCAACACAGCCTCAGACAAGTTACTGCATCTCCCCGCCCAAGCCTCTGTTTTCTCATCAGCAAAGTGTTTGTATGATGTAAAATCATGCATGCCTGTCAGTAGAAGCCTAGCACACAGTAGGTCTTTCTCCAAGTCCCTTCTCACCCACTGTGTGCCATAAGTAATGAATAATGAGCACCGACTACGTGCCAGGTGGCACACCAGAGCCTCTCATACAACGAAACAACCACACAATGGGTAAAAACAGCCACTTCTAACCACACTGGGCTGATGTAGAGAATGAGTCACCCCAAGGCCTTCCAGGAGGTCTTAGAGGTGGGGAACACAGCCTCAGGATAGACTCTGGACTAGGGCTGGCTGGGGCCAAGGGGCCTGTTTTGTCTCTGGAGCACACACTCACATGAAACCTGCATTCTGTATCTAATTTCAGGGAGAACCTCAGCAATCAAATACAATAGGTTTCCTGAATGCTCTGCCAATTAATTTACTGTTTGTCTCTCCATTTGCTATTTAATAAGGCCGTATCAGCAGTACAATCTGCAAATCTGAATTAAACTGCTCCAGCCAGTTCCAGTTAAGGGACCCCAAATATTTCCTCCCAGTGTTCTGAGGGCTACATTCAAAACCTGTTGTTTGGCTTCTGTTTGGTCTGAGGAAAGACAATTTTTTTTTTTATTTTTTGCAGAGGTGTGCGATTGGTGGGAAAGTATTCTGAAGGCGATCCAAGAAGTGATGGGGAACTCAAAATGATCTCATTTTTCCATTTCCCAATGGGAACCTCTAAATGGTCTCATCGAAGAAGGAACCCTGCCAGCTCTCACCAGTCCTTGCAAAGATGGAAACAGCTTAGATACAGATGATGAAGCATCTATTGGATCAATAGTTTCAACCTTTTCACCCACGGAGCATTTTAGCAACCTCAAGTGAGCTGGCCAAACTGACTGTATCATTTTGGCTTTCTTCTTTTTTCCTTTACAGCCCAAGATGAGACAGAAGAGGTCAGAGGACAAGCAGGCCATCAGCCACTAGGAAGACAGGGCCTATGTAAGACATACTGTGCCTGTACTGAAAGTGTTCCCTGTTTATGTGCAAATGATAGCTAGAGAGGCTGTGTTTGACTTCCTGACATCATAGCAGAGTTTGGTGGCCTAACACAGCTGATAATAAAATACCACAGAGATGAACATATATCATTCTAGAAAGGTGAGTGCTGAACCAGGCCAGAGGGAGCTCAGTCTACCTTCCATGCAAGCTAATATCCCGCTATCTGGGTCTTTATGAATTATGGAATTCCAAAACATAAAGGTTCAGGACATCAAGCAACAAGTTCTAAACAACTTTATTTGATAGAATATAAAAGGGCTTTCCCCACAGAATAGCTAAGTTAAGCCCAAAAAGTGACATATTTCCAAAGGAAGACAAGACTCATGCCCGAACTCCCAAAAGACTCAACCTCCCTAGAAGAGACCCTAGTGATCCGAATGGAATGGAGCTCTCTTCGGGGGAAGCTCCTACTGCCAACTTTATGACATCTTTACTTTTGTCTTCTCCCCCACAGGCCCAAAATGAGGAAGCTGTAAAACCCTGGCCAAACACAACCATTTGCCAAGAGAAAAGCCAACATGGGGCCCATCTGTCCATTACAGGGCTCTGCTTGTTCTGCCTTTGTGTAGCTGTCAGCCTCTACCCAGAGCAGCCCACTTCCCTCCCAGTACCTGGTCGATTGGTTGGCTTTTCATTATCTTACTACTGAAATCCTTTTTAGTTTGAAGCATTTTGAAAGAGAAGTCCAAGAAGACAGACAGATGCCCTTCCCCAGACCAAACTGCAGCCCTTCCTTCCTTCATTGCCTGCAGCCATATTATATCAGCGAAAGGAGCAAGGGCACGGCCTAGCAAAAGGCCTTGTACATAGGAGGCCTCAATAAAGACCTAGGAAGTGAATCCCTTACTCCAAGAGCCTCATAACAGCAAACAGGGCAGTTGTAAAGTCACTGCGCAGCGTCAGACCTGCTACTTATATTTTCACCTCATGACAGGCAAGGGGAAATATCTCCATGTGTCTCTGAACCACGGCAAGATTCCTGTGGGATTCAGATGTCCCTTTAGCAGCTCTAATTTTAGACAGGCCTTCAGACAGAGGATACTGGTGGCCAGCAGAGGTGGGGGCAGTCTGGAGGAACTGAACAAGGCCCCTATTCTGCTCAGCACAGGTGCCTGTAATAGAACACCCCTGTCTAAAGCGACACATGGAATGGCTCATTCAGGTGCAATCAGGTATTTTTTTTAGCTTAGCCATATTACATAAACCTGAACCTAGGGCAAAGTTCTACCTGCAGCAGGTCCAACTCGGCCCCCAGCATCCTGGTGCTTGAGCAACGGGGATGAGGAAATATTTGATTTTAGCATTTTTTTTTTTTTTTTATAAAAGTTAATTATTAAAAGAAGACCGCTGTCCCTGGGGTGAGATACTCTTTACATCTGGCTAGCAAAGTCTCTGGAACTTAGAAAGCACGGAAGCATGGTCAAAATCTGGTCTAATGATTCAAAACAAACAACACTAATCTGTTTACCTTACTAAGAGCCAGTTCTGCACAGAACTTGGATAGAAATAAAAAAGATTCTAGGACCTTCTTGATAGTCAACAGTCACCTCCAGACCACTGTCCCCCAGATATACCAACGCCCTTCCTAGAAACAACATGAAAAGCTCAGCCCTGCCCCCCTCTTGGGGGGGACCAACTCACAGCAGGGAGCTTTAAGGGTGATTTATGTAGATCCCAGGGAAGACAGCCAGTAAGTGATTTTGCACACCATCATTCATTAGTGACCACCACCACAGCAGGGTGGAAGGAAGGAGGGAAACAGAGGCTTCCTCTCCTCAAGGAATCAATAAGTTTTTTAGCAGCTGCTGCTTGCTTTCCTTGGGGTTCGATCCCAATGGAAGCAAAGTGAGGACTTCTTCCTCACCCTACCCCTGAAAGGGGTAGACAGACCCTGCCAGCCCAGGACTCAGTCCCATGGAGAACCTTTGCAGGAAGCACAAAGAATTCTCCGGGGCTTTGCTGTGTCTTGAGGTTCTTTGCTTCAGAAGATGGAGGGCACAAGTGTGGAAATTATTCCACTCTCTTGTTATCTTTTAATTTTTCTCCAAAGAGGAAATTGACTCCCTTCCTGTGTTGCTGTACATTATGAAGTCTCAAATGCTACTCAAAAAGAAAAAAGAAAAAAAAATGTTAGCCTTTTGCTCACCCCAATTCAACATCACTTAGAGAAAAAAAAAAAAAAAAATCACCTAAAAATGGTACGGGGATGACAAGCCAAATGGCTTCTTCCTAAAAGCAACAGAAAGGGAACCAGAGATACGATAAGCTGGTCATGAGTTTAAAGATCGGAAGGACAAGGAGGTCATCCCAATGCCAGGTGACACCAAGAGCTGAGTTTCCTGCTGACAACTCCACATATCCAATTGGGCTAACAAGCCCAATTTAATCTTCTTACTTCATCGCTGGCCACCCCATAAAGAAGTCTTCTAAAGAAGAAAACTCCATGAAAATATTTAGCAGTTCCCTTAGGAATAAAACAGCCCTAGAAACCAGACACCCTGCACGCTATCTATCCTTGATCCCTCTTTCCACAAAGAGCCTAAAATTCTTCAAATCTAAAGCACAACGTAACCTTCCGCTGCATCTCCAGTCTGAAATATTCTACTGTCAAGTGAAAAGAAATCTACCAAACTCAAAGAGAAAGAAACTAGAATCAACACTAAGGGAGTGGTGTCTAAGAGATCTTCCACCTACAAATGTCTAGGCAGAGCCTACACCAGGCAGCCAGATGGTGGGTGGAAAGTGGCACAGCCCAACCTTGGGGAAGGATTACCTTTGGGTTCAAACCACCTACTGAAAAGAACTAAGCCCCGGATTAAAATAACAACAACAATCACCATCTTCATCATCAAAGGTAGAGAAAACTCCAGGTGTGATTACTCTGGGACCTAAGTCAAGGACTCCTCATTTCTATTCAGGGACTGCAAACATCATTACCTCCTAAAAGCGGTTTTACCAAGCCATCTCCAATACCTCCCCTGCACATCACACGTACAGTGTGTGCCTCAAACCGAATCTTGTTTTGACTATAGTAAAGTGGGTGAAATTGAAGTTAATAATAAACACCAGAGTCCAAGGAGGGGCATCAATCTTTGTTCAAAAGAACACTTCGATAATACAGTGTGGATTGAGGGCAAAGGAATGAAAGGGGCTGTCTTTGAAGAGACTAATCCAGTCTAATTCCAAGCGACTGGATTAGAGGCATTCCTGGGCGAGCAGGCTCTGGCTACAGATTAAGCTACAGGATTTCTGACAAAAGGCACGAGCTTGGTAGGATTGCAAAATGGACCTGAGCGGGACCAACCAAGCACCTTGGCAAAGTTCACACTGGATGAGGTGACAGTTGGTTCTAAAAGGAGGAGGCAGGCATGACAGCTGAACATTGCTCCCCAAAGTCCATGGCGAAGGCCCACGGCCTCTCCAAACCTTACACTTCATCAGACAAAAGCTTCCCCAGGCGCCAGGCAGCGGCTGAAGAGGGGCTGTCCACACCCACTCGCCAGCACAGCTTTCCAAACCTGCCCACTCTTTTGGAAGCCGAGCTTTTAATTAAACACCACCTCCCCGGATCTGTTGAGGCAGACTGGGGCTGGCCTCGAGCCAAAGAGAAGCTCCCTAAATACACTTGAAAAATCCCCCCTCCCACCGCCCCCAATTCCCACCTCCAGGCAGCTCCTGGAGCTGCTTCTATTTTGTTAGGGTAGGTAACCTAAAGTCACGGTGTACCTCAGAGCACCAGAAAACCCACATTCGAAGATCAGGTTATCTCCAGTCCCACCCTCTGCAGGAAAAGGCTAGGGTGTTGTTCCCTGCCCCCAACACACACGCGCGCACTCACACACAATCCTTCCCAGAGAAGAGCGGGGTGTGGATGTGTGTTTGAGAGAGCTGGGTATAGTAGTTTTGGAAATCTCAACCTGGCCTCCCTGCTGTGAGCCTCTCAGCCTCGGGGTCCCTGAAAGACTACCCTGGGAACTTCTGCGCCTAACCCCAGGGTAGGGTATGAGGAAGGCAAGAACACCATCAGCAGCTCTGGAACAGACTAATTAATAACTAATTTGTTTAGATTCCCCTACTTCAGGTAGACCTGAAAGCCAAGCTTGTAACAACCCTGCCACCCAATCTCCCAGGCCGGAAGACTCCTTCCAGCAGCCAGGCAGAGGCCCCCACTACCGCTCCACCACCGCGCCAAGCACCCCACCCTAAAGCCAGGGAGTCAGGTGTCCTCCAGGGCGTCCATCCTCCACGGGTCGCAGACAGTCCAGGGACAGACAATGGAAAACTTGGAACTAGGGCCCTAAGCCCCCAAAGGAACAAGATGGTGTCGCCCCCTGGGATTATGAATGCAGGGGTTGGCAAGAGGCATCAGACTCTCCCCACCAGTCCCCGGGAAGTCGCCTGCCCAGTGACCCAGCAAAGCCTGAGCAGCGCGGCGGGTGAGCAGGTGACACCCGGGTCGCCAGAGCTCCCGCAGGTGGCCGGCAGCGCAGGCGAGGGCCTGGCCGGCCGCGGTGGAGGGGAAGCCCCGCGGCGAGGTCAGAGCAGCCGCGCCCCCGGCGTCCTACCTTCATGTCGCTGATGATGGTCTGGAAGAGGCCTCCAAGCGCGCTGCATTCCTTCTCGATCACAGCCTCCATTTTCCCGGCGCGGCGGGGACAGGACACGCTCTCGGGGCGGCTGCACTGCGCACGGGGCCGGGCTCGCTCAGCCCGGGAGCGGTTTCACCCTGGGAGCGACCTGCCTCCGGCTCGCCGCTGGCTTTGCAAAGAGCACGAGGTGCTCGCAATTTACTGCACTCTGCCCCCCAAGTCCCAATCCGAAACGCCCAGCTGCTCCGGAGGGCGAGTCGCCTACGTGCAGTGCTCGGCTCCTGGCCTCAAAAATGCCCGGAGAAGACTGACAATCAAGCCACCACGGGTGCCCACGACGGAAACGGCAAAGCCCATCTTGGTGCAGAGAAAACCGCCCGCTGACCCGGGGTCAGCGCCATTTACGAAAAAATAAAAAGATTTTTTTCCCCAAATATAATTTTTTTCCTGAAACTCCAAAATAAAGAAAGAACGAAATAGGGCAGCAGAAGACGAGGTCAGCTCGCGTCGCCCGGATCTGTTGCTCGCAGACGCGGCGGCCGCCGCCTCCTTTTTACTCCTGTGCGCCCGGCCCCGCTCTAGCTCTGGCGGAGCTCCCGGGGATATTGCGAGGAGCGCACGCGCGCTCGCGACCGTGAGTCTGGGGCGGGAGCGCGGGGAAGGCGCGCGCTCGCGGCCCGTGCGTGCGCCGCCCGAGGGCGGGGCTGGGAGCGCGCGCCGGCGAAGGGGCGTGTAAGGCGCCTGCTGCAAGGAGGTGCTGGCGCGAGGGTAGGCGAGCCTTGTGAGCGTCTCCCGGACATTCAGAGCGCCTTGTTTTGGGTTCTCTGAGTGGGGAGGGCGAGTGAGCGCCCAGCCGCCCACAATGGCAGCTAGCTTGCAGTGAAGCTGCGCTGCACCGCCGGCCCCGCCCCTCGAGGGACCTGCAAGGTCGGCACGTTGAGCGCTGCGCCCCGCACCTGGTGAGCGACCAGCGGGGCGGGAAAGCTGCTACTGCTGTCGCTACTGCAGCCTTAGGAGGAGAGGCCTCTTCGATGATGTCAGAACTGCAACGCCGAGTCACGATTGCAGAGAGCCAGCTACAAGATGAGGGAGAGTTCGGGAAGAGGATCCTGCAGTGGGATGCTGAGTTCCATAAAGTTGCAGGACGCCAGATTGATCTGCTGAGGCCGAGTAAACGCAAAGGGCATCAGGGTTCCTAAACACCTGCTCATCTGTCTGTACAGATCGCTGGCTGCATGTGGCTTGAATATTGATGGTTTTCAAGCCAGTGTTGCTGTAACCATAGAAAGCCCCCTTGAGAAGTTTAATCAAGGGCACCAAAGACTGAGGTGGACTTGATAATTGTGTCTCTAGATCCACGGCCTAACTCCATAGCCAGGAGCACTTATTCTGACATCTTCGGGAGTCTAGGAGGAGGATCAAATGGACAACTTGTAAAGGAACTTAAAGCACCTAATTGAACCATTTGCAAGAGTAAACCGAGTCCGTGTTGAGCTTGGCCGAAAGGATCCTGTCAAATGCTGTAGTCCCAGTTAACTTCAGTTTAGTAAGTCATTCTTTAAACACTGCTCAAAAGAATGTAGGGAACTCTACACAGAACGCTTCAGGCCACTCTGCTCAACTCAGCTGCCCTAGCGCATCTCCCTGACGTCAGGAGAGACCAAACCTTCTGTAAGTGACTGGTCTCTGAGGCAACCCGGCCGCTTCCGGTCCCTAAGGATATTCAGTTGCAAATGCCTCATCCTCACCTTGCCTGCGGTTTGTTCTCCGGAATTATTATTTTGATGCTAATGTCGCTGGTATTATAATGATCCAGGTGACTGGAGTGCTTGCCTGGCTGGTTCAAACTCTTGAGCAAGTTACCTACACCCTCTGGGCCACAGTTTCCTCACTGGTAACCAGAAATGATGACAGTACTTACCCGATTGCTGTCTTAAGCATTACATAAGCTAATAAATAAAAATACTTAAAGTGGTGTTTGATACATGGGAAGTCACCACTCAGGAAATCCTCAATAAAAGTAGGCCAGGCCAAGAATCAAGTACAATCTAGCTCCAGGGCACCTATTGCAAGCCTGCAGTGCTGGCATGCTGTCTCGCTCACTGCAAAGTGCGTTCTGCACCTTTATGCAATACAGCCAATCGAAGGCCCTTGTTTTAAGACGGACCTGCCTTTCTGTCAGACCCCAAACAATACCCCTCAACTGCCCTATCCCCTTCTTGGTCCAACCTTAGCCATGTTTGCTAACGCTCACCACTCTTTCGCTTCCTTTTCCCCCTAGGCGTCAACCAGGTTCAGTACAGACTTAGCTGTCCTCTCAAGACCAACACTAACTAAAAGTTGTTTGAAAGGGGCTGTATGGGATTATAGATACGCACCTCCATCAGAGTATTCCGTTTTAGGGGGGAGGGACCCAGGGCTTTGTTTTCTCTCTGCTAGGCAACCATTGTACCAACTGAGAATTACACACTAGCCCCATGTTTTGTGTTTGAATTTTTTGAGACAGGGTTTCAATCTGAAGCCACACTAGCCTGGAACTCTTGTCAGTTCACCTGCCTCTGGCTCCCACGCACCAGGATTATGGTGCTACACCACCACGCCTGGCTTTTGGCAGTTTTAGGTTGGAATCTGGCTGCTCTGTAAAGGGGTGTTGGAGAAGTGGAAATGGCAGGGTCAGATTGACTTAGACTACACTAGATTCTGCTGTATTTGAGTCACTTTCTAACACTTTCTCCTCCTCTCTAGCACCGAGTGCTTGCTTCTTGGTTGTTCTTTGGTGGTAATGGAGGTGGTGGTGGTGGTGGTGGTGGGTAGGTGTGTGCATGTGTATGTGTGTGTGTACACATCTACTCATGTGGACCGCAGAGGGCAACCTTAAGTATCATTCTTCAGGGTGTGTGTGTGTGTGTGTGTGTGTGCGCGCGTGTGTGTGTTTGAGATCCTGTCTCAGGAAAAAAAAAAAAAATTAAAAAAAGAGACAGAGAGAGACTGACTCCCAGGAACCAATCTGAGGAATTCCAAACCCTCTGTCCAAGAGTAAACATGGCTCAAAATGTCCACTCCCTTTCTAATTCTTGACCTCTGGCCATTGGGCTCTTTGATCTGTGGAGCCAGCCTGTTTCCCCAGAGCTCTCTCTCACCAACTGTTGCAAGGACTGGTGCATCTATGCCTAATGCTCAATAGTGCTACACATGTGGGTTTGTTCCCTGGCCTTGCTCCTCCACCCTAGCCCTCCAGAAGGGCCGGCCCAGCCAGTCTGAAAATTTTGATGTGTATTAGAAGCCACTGAGGAACTTTCTGCCTCCCAAGACTGGACTCTCATGCTAGGAATCTTACTTAATTGGTCTGGGCTGTGACTGATCCTTAGGACATTTTAAAACTTCCCAGACTATCCTACTATATGGTAAAGTTAAGAAACCTGATTTGGAGGGACTTTGAAAGGAGGTGCCTGTACCCGTGCCTATGTCTACACTCAGCAGGAGCTAGGCTCTGCTGTTCTTTTTTTCAAATTTACGATGAACATTTCATTCAATCCTTGTAAAGACATACAAGGGGGGGTGGATTCTGTTTATCTCACAAAAATAGAATCACATTAAATACATATTTCTGGATCTTGCTATTGACATTCAATTTTTGCAGAAATCCCTCTAGATCAACTGATATTATTCCCATCCATTCTTTCTGCACCCCTTTCTGTGCTGGGGATCCATCTTCAGTCCTTTTAAATTTTGGTTTATGACATCATTTCAGATTCAGAAATGCTGCAGAAATAGTGTTAAGGCCTTTCCATTTACACTTCATTAGGTTCCCCTAAGGCTACTCTGCTCTGGTCTTTACTTCTTGCTTTGGTGGGGCTGGGGGATTAAAAGCCCCTGAGTGATCCTAAACTGTTTCCCAGTGGCTCTCTTTGAGGCCTCCCAGGTTGCAGTGAGACCCAAGGAAGACCTCAAAGCCCTGACTGTTGGGAAGGATCTTTGCATCACAAGCAGTTGTGTGAGCTAAAACAGTGGCCTGAGCCGGTGAGGTGGCAGTGCACGCCCTTAATCCCAGCACTCAGGAGGCAGAGGCAGGTGGGTCTCTGTATTGAGGCCAGTCTTGTTTACAGACCAAGTTCCAGGGCAGCCAGGGCAACACAGAGAAATCCTGTCTCAAAAATAACAACAGTAAAAAAAGGTAGAAGCCCCAAAATAATGCAGTTGAATTAGATTTTGGCTAGCTCTTGTGCTCCCCCATTTTGCCCCTCCCCCCACACCTACCCCACTCCCGGCCCCATTTGTGCATGTAGTTGCCAGTTTGTGAACATGCTTGTAGAGGCCTGCGGATAACCTCAGGTGTGGCTCCTCAGTTGCCATCCATCTTGAGTTCTTTTGTTTGTTTTAAGTTGTTTATTTTGTTGTTGTTTTCATGAGTATGAGTGTTCACCTGCATATATGTGTGGCAAAGCTTTTTCAGGGAGATGCATCTACTCACCTCACGTAGGGATCCCAGGACAAACCAAAGTACAGACACCACCAAAGTCCTACTCCGTCAACCAGTGACTTTTATATGGGGTTTGTTAGCGGTCTGTCTAAACTCCACCCCACAGTTACCTGGCAATAGCCAGGTGGACCTGGCCCACTATAAAAGGGGCTGCTGGCCCCTCCTCTGTCTCTTGCTCCTCTTACCTCTCTTACCTCTCTAGCCTCTTCTCTTTCTTCCTCTCTTGCTCTCTAGCTCTTACCTCTCATGCCCTCTTGCCTCTCCCTCCTTCACCCTCTCTCCCCTTCCCTTCCCGCCTCTCTCCACGTGGTCATGGCCGGCCGCTACTTCTCTACTTCTCTACTGTCTTCCTCTCTCTTCCTCTCTCTCCCTCTCTCTCCCTCTCTCTGCCTCTACTACCCTCTTAGCTCCCCTCCCCTTGCCCTGAATAAACTCTATTCTTTACTATACTGTGGATTAGCGGCTCCCTCAGGGGGAAGGGATGCCTCAGCATGGGCCGCCTGAGGCTCGCCCTTCCCCCACACCTCACCACACCCCCATCAAACATATCCTTATATCTGGTTTGTTTGTTTGTTTGTTTGTTTTTTGAGACAGGGTTTCTCTGTGTAGCCCTAGCTGTCCTGGAACTCACTCTGTAGACCAGGCTGGCCTTGAACTCAGAAATCCACCGGCCTCTGCCTCCCAAGTGCTGGGATTAAAGGCGTGCGCCACCACTGCCCGGCCTGTTTATCTTTTTATCAGGGTTACTTATGAGTGATGAGCAATATGAGTGAGGAAGTATTTACAGGAGCAGAAACGGCTCAAAGATGGCTACATCACTGAAGCCCACCCCAACACAGGGGACAGCCCACAAAGCTGCAAACATGGATCTGCCTGCACAGCCTGCAGGCAGCTCAATAAGTGGGAGAGGGTCCTTTCCAGGTGCCTCAGTTGGTCTAAACCTCTTCCAGGCAGCTTTGATGTTTGCATCTTTCAGGCATCAGGCCAGCTTTCAGAATCTTCTTTGCAGTTTGGCAATTTTGGTCAACTTTAACTGCTTACCGACAGGGAGTAGCCCAGCGAATGTAGTCAGGTTCAGAGATGTCTTGGGGCTATTTTGAGTTGTTTTCCTTCCTGTTTTAAGGGGCTTCTCTGCAGGATGGAAGGTCTCGATAGTGAGGAAACCATGCCACAAATACACCGTGTGTGTGCCTGGTGCCCCTGAAAGCCAGAAGAGGACCTGGCGCCCCTGGAACAGGAGTCACAGAAATTGCAGGCTGCTATGTGGGTGTTGATAACCAAACCTGGGTCCTTTGTAAAATCATCGAGAGTTCTTAACCACTGAGCCGTATATCCAGCCTCATACCTTGGTTTTGAGGCCAGGCCTTTCATTAGCCAGGCACTCACCAAGTAGGCT
Source organism: Rhynchomys soricoides (assembly GCA_019843965.1). Taxonomy (NCBI): domain Eukaryota; kingdom Metazoa; phylum Chordata; class Mammalia; order Rodentia; family Muridae; genus Rhynchomys; species Rhynchomys soricoides. The sequence goes on along the minus strand of JADRCH010000007.1, from coordinate 1,979,998 downwards.
CATCTAGCTGGCCAGTAAACCCCAGGAATCCACCTGTCTGTGCCTTCCTGGCGCTAGGGTTACAGGCATGCGCTGCCTGATGTTTTTCACATGGGTTTTGACCATCAAACTTGGCTCCTTGTGCTTGCAAAGCACTTCGCCTACTGCACTGTCTTCCCAGCCTGCAGGGACTCTGTTTCCACTTCTTTAAAATCAACGTAATAGGCCAGGCACAGTGGTACATGCCTTTAGTCCCAACACTAGGGAGGCAGGGACAGGCAGATTTCTGTGAGTTCGAGGACAGCCTGGTCTATGTAGTGTGTTCCAGGACAACTTTATCTCTATAGAAAGATCTTACCTTGAAAAAGAAAACAAAGCACAAATAGAATAGAATTAAATAAAGATAATAGACAAGTTGGGTGAGCGCTGAATGGGATACCATAGACTAGTACTTGTCACAGGGGCTACTCACTGAAGATTAGATTCTTGGGCTGGCAAGATGGCTCAGTGGGTAAGGTCGCTTGCTGCTAAGCCTGATGACCCAAGTTTGATTCCTGGGTCCAACACAGTGAGAGAGAGAGCCAATGGGCTGGACATTCTCTCTCTCTCTCTCTCTCTCTCTCTCTCTCTCACACACACACACACACACACACACACACACACACACACTGAATGAATAAAAACAAAGATTACAATGTCAATGTTACCTATAAGTTCGTTCAAGCGTATACTACTGACCTGTAAGCAGAAATCTTTATAATCCAACAGCCACTAAATCGCTTAGAGAGCTGGGGAGTTCCCAGTATAAAAAAGGTTTGAGTTAGAAAAAGACCTGTTTTGAAACAAAATTAGCAAAAATCAGTTCAAAATATCTCTGGCGATGACTCACCCTAAGCGATGCTTTGTTTGTGTTTGCAGCGAGGCAGCCTAGGAAGTGCTCCGCTCTTGTGTGGGTGTTTAACCTGAACGGCTAGAATGTGTCAGAGAGGCAGAAAGCGAACTGAAGAGGGGGATAGATCGGTGGCAGGCTGAAGTACCATCGAACACCCACAGACCTACAACCAATGCTTAAGCAGAGGCCTATTTCTGAAGTCAGCTGTCCCAGGGCCAAACATAGGCAGAAATGTAAGCTGTTAATCATGTCATTTTATAGTGGCTAAAATGTAGCACATTGGTGCCATATTTTCCAATTTTTAATTAATTAATTAATTAATTAATTAATTTTATTTTTTTTTAGTTTTCTTAACTCAGAAACATTCATCATCTGCAGGCTAGTATACTTGTTCTCATTATAGAAGTAAAGTATACGGGGGGTGTTTACAGGGAGCTATGGGAAGAATCTACATTTTTCTGGGACTTGCCAAAGAAAAGAGGCTACATCTGAGGGTCTAAATCTCTAGGACAGTTGTCTACTCTACAGTGGGGTGAGGAGAATTCTATTCATCTCCTTTTGTGTTTCCTGAGCACTTATTGGGTGCCAAGCCATGTCTGCTCCCATAGTGCTTTGCTTTAACCACGTGCAACTTTTTGACATTGTAATAAGATAGTATTATATACAAAGTTCATGCAAGAGAGCCTTACAATACAGTTACAAAAAACATCACACATCCAAAACAAAACAAAATGCCTTTAATCTCAGCCTTTGGGAAGCAGAGGCAGAGGCAGACCGATCTCCAAGTACCAGGCCAGCCTGGTCTACAATGAGTTTTCTTTCTCGAAGAAGAAAGAAAAAAAAGAAAGAAAGAAAGAAATATAGAAAAAGAAAAGAAAACAACAACCAAAACCCTAATAAAGTTTAATTACATTTCTGATTTTGTGATAGGTTATATATTCATAACTATTCTTTGATCTGGACATACCTGAATGTTCTCATGATAACTATTACTATCTTTATCTGGGTATTAAGAATGAGGTTCTCCGCTGGGCAGTGGTGGCGCACTCCTTTAATCCCAGCACTCCGGAGACAGAGGCAGGTGGATTTCTGAGTTCAAGGACAGCCTGGTCTACAGAGTGAGTTCCAGGACAGCCAGGGCTACACAGAGAAACCCTGTCTGGAAAAACCAAAAAAAAAAAAAAAAAAAAAAAAAAGAATGAGGTTCTCAGGAGCCTAGATCCCTGTTACAAATAAAGAAATGAGACTGTAGAGGACCTGACCCCTCCTTGCTGATAGTATTTTCAGGGCTCATGTTCCCTATGAGCTCCTTGAGATGTAATTTTTAGCTGTGACAGAGACACTGGAGCTTGCTAGAATAGTAACCACAAGGCATGAAGTGCACATTCTTTTGGAAACTTTAGATTCACATATTGAGAAACATGCAATGATTTTAAATCCATCAGAGCTAACTGAGTTCATTTTAAAATGGAAAATATGGCCAGGGGCTGATGGCTCAGCAAGTAAAAGCACCTGCTGTCAAGGCTGGGAATCTGAGTTTGATCCCTAGGGCTCATATGATAGAAGGAGATAACCAACCTCCTCAAATTGGCCCCTGCTCTCCTTAAGTTGACTGAGGCCCATGTGTCCCCTTGAGAACTGATGCTCAGTGGCCCAGGGAAGAGTCTGTAGTTTTGAGAATCCAGGAGTCCGGGTGGTCACCCACCAAGAGACCAGAAAAGGAACTGTGTGCTCTCCTGTGAGGCAGGGACATGCCGTTGATCCAGAGTCCCACAACCACACAGTTCCAAGGAGAGGTAGACCACACCCACCTGCCTCTCCAAAGCAGGAAGCTGATGCAGCCATCTGATGTTCTCTGCTGAGTTGAGACAAAAAGCATCCAATGAGCATCTGCAACCAGTAGCCTCCATACAGCTGTGTTTGAGTTTTAAATTTGCCTTGTCTTGTATGGACTCAAAATAACCAAGATGTAAGCTAACGTGACAGTTTGTTACTGACCTAAAGTAATTGTAGGCAAACCAGTAAAAACAAATTGGGCTAAAGCACAGTGGTGGATGGAAGGATTGCCTAACATGTATTGAGCCCTAGGTTCATTCCTCAAGAGCTGACAGACTAGGCGTGAAGGTGAGGCAGGATCAGAAGTTCACTGTCATCTTTGACTATTTAAAAATAAAAAAACAAAACAAAACAAAAACCCTACTTAAAGGGCTTTCACTCTCATTGAAGTCTTGCTAAGATTCTCACTGACAATCCCCTCCCCCACCCCCAATGAGTCCACAATTCAAAATTACTAAACAGAGAAACAAGAGTAAACCCAAGGGACCAAGAAATAGTGGAACAATTAGATAGAAGGAGATTTAAAATGGTTCACCTGGGCTAGTGAGACGGCTCATTGGGTAAAGGCTCTTGTCAGCAGGACTGACAACCTGAGTTCAGTCCCCAGGACTCACACAGGAGAGGACCAATTCCTAAAAGTGACCTATACATACAACGAATCGTATATTGCCCTCCCCCCCACCCTAATTAAATAAAGAGTGAAATTAATTTAAAATGATAGATAGTTCACCCATCAAGGAAGCAAAAGCTTAAAATGCTATGAGAGAGAGAGAGAGAGAGAGAGAGAGAGAGAGAGGCATTATGAAAAAGGAATAAACCAGAAAGTTTAGCAGCAAAGAATACAGTGGTGGAGCTTAGCGTAGACACTCAGTTCTACAGACTTTCAGAGAACATCCCAGAAGTAAATAGAAAGAAGGAGGGAGAGAGACTAGGAGACAAGGAAGGTGTACTAGGCGGTGAGTATTCTAATAAAATTTGAGAATTTTCCAGGGGTGACGGAGCTTCAGTTTCTGGGAGTACAGACAATTCTGAACAAGGAACACCAAATAAATGTCCCTCTATAGCGAAAGTTATAAATTGCACTATGTGCTCAAAGTAGGAACAGAGAGAACAGTTACAATGATAAAAGTTAAAGTGTGCATGCTTGCTACTGGGGCGCAAAGGTCTTGCTTTCCACTTGAGGTTAGGACAAAGGATGTCCCCCGGGACTCTGGAATACTTTACTATCAGGACCTGATGTAACTGGCACCAAGGACAGTTGGTGCGATGGCTCTTCAGGGGTGACATAGCTGTGTCACTGTGTGGCTGCACTCTTCCTTTCAAAGTGTCTCTGGGGCTGTTTATTTGAAGGTCGGTGACAGGAAACAGATGGCTGACTCAAACAGGGTCATGGAGGAAGTTTAAGAAAGAGACTACTTGTAAGGATATGAGCTGGTTTAGGGATGCTAAGGGACCATGCTCTCCCAGGGGCCATCTGTTGTAAGAGCCAACACCACCATGCTGGGCCTGAAAAGCAAGGAGGCAGGAAGCATGAGCCACAGAAGCAGCTACCTGGGTTGCAGCCCTTCACAGACCCACACCACTGGTCCCTGCAGCCCTGAGGCAGAAACCCCACAGAATTGCCAGAGCGTCTCCCCTCCCCTCCTCAAATTCAATCCAGTTTGGACAATAAATGGCTTACTCACTTGGGCATCTTTTGCTGTGGTCCATATGAAGGAACTTCTGGAGAAATGAAGCTGTGCAAAGAAAATAGAAATGAGAAATGGCGGTCTATGGCCATACTACTCTGAACATGCCCGATCTTGTCTCATCTCAGAAGCTAAGCAGGGTCGGGCCTGGTTTGTACTTGGATGAGAGAAATGACAAATGGGGGCCAGGAAAGCAACATGACATACTGTCTGAGAATCTCCAGTTTGGTGGTAAATTGTTTTTCATTAGTGTACGCCTTATAATTCACACCTATAAAATTCACCCCTTTCTTTTTTTTCTTTTTTCTTTTTTTTCGTTTTTTTTTTTCGAGACAGGGTTTCTCTGTGTAGCCCTGGTTGTCCTGGAACTCATTCTGTAGACCAGGCTGGCCTCGAACTCAGAAATCCGCCTGTCTCTGCCTCCCAAATGCTGGGATTAAAGACATGCGCCACCACTGCCCGGCAAAATTCACAATTTCAATTCCACAATTCATTTCTAGTAATCACTCCCTATTTATTCCGACTTCTCAGACCCAAGTCCTAAGCAACCGTTAATCTACTTTCTGTCTCTATGATTTCCTGTTCAGACACTATATCGATGAATCATACACTATGTGGCTGCTTTCAATTAGCATGATGTTGCCAGAGCTCATCCATGTTGTAGCAACGGATGTATACTTTATTGCTATGTGTGTTTATGTATCTTTGCCTGCTTGCCTGTTTGTGTACTACATGTGTGCAAGTGCCCACAGAGGTCAGCAGAGGGCTCTGGAGCCCCTGGAACTGAAGCTATAGATGATGTGGGTGCTAGGAACCTGAACCTGGGTCCTCTGCCAGAGTCTACTGAAAACTAAGGATAAAGGGGCAGAGTCGCCTAGATTTTGATTTAAGTGCTGGGATGTGAACTCGGATCCATGAGGATCCAGCATGGTAAAGTGCATGGCAGGCACTTTACTGACTGAGCCATCTCCTCAGCACCTGGAAGTGTGGTTTTAGTTCCCTTGGATGTGTGTCTACAGTGGAGTTGTTGAGTCATATGGAAAACCCATGTGTAACCTTTTGGAGAATGGCCAGGCTACTTTTTAGTAAATTTTTTTTTTTTTTATTCCACATAATTCACGAGGCTTTTGCTCTGTGAAATTACTGTTGGTCCTATTGTCAAGCAACTTGTAACAGCTGACACCAGCCTTATCAAAAGATGTCTTTCCTCTGCCAGCCCCAGCTGGTCACTGGAGCCATAGTAACCTCTCCATTACCCAATCTTTCACCCATATCAAGTTGTTAATTGATTCTTTCATCAACAAGACTTTTGTTGAGTGGTTGGTACTGGGGGAAAAGCCAAGGTCTCTTGCCTGCTAAGGATAGCATTCTTTCATTGAGCTAGCTATATCCCAAGTTTTCCTTTTAAATTCTGCTTAATTTTTACTTCAAGACAGAATCTCAATAAGTTAACCAGTTTGGCTTTGAATGCACTGTAGCTGAAGTTGGCCTTGAACTTGCAGTCTTCCTGCCTTCATTTCACATATAGCTGGGCTTACAGGTAGATGCTGCAAGGCCCAGTCAAACATCATCCTTTGTTTTAGAAGGTGCCACAGATGGGTATTGCTAGCTTTAAGAATCCCAGATTAATAGAATTCTATAGCAGTCATTCATGCCCTGACTATACATGGCTCTCTTATGGAGTCTGATTGTAGTCATTCATGTTCTGGCAACACATCAGTCTCTGCCTTAAACTCACCTGCATGACCTGTTTAAGTTAACAGAGTGGCTTGGGTTGGTTTTGTTGTTGTTGTTGTTTTTCTTGACCCCATAAGCCCTAGCAGAATGACTCCAGTTTCAAGAGGTTTTACCTGGGCTGGGGGAAGGCTACTTTCCCTTAGCTCTTTAGCTTTTCTTTGATTAATTTCAATAGAAATAAGGGCAGGGGAGACTAGTGTGTAGTGTCAACTGCATGCTAGAATGGATGTGGACTTAGGAATCAAACAGACCTGAGTTCAAATTCTGGGGGTTACATGTGTCACCCAAGTCCCTGAGTGCCCAAGTCACTTGCCTTGCTAGTGACATCACTGGGAAGTTAGAAATGCCACTTGGATACCTGGGGGAAGGCACCTCTTATCTAGGGTGGTGCCCTTGTTTGGGCAGCAGGGTGAATTTAGGACTTTGAGCCAGGAGACATTTTCTTAATTGTTTCAAAGCAGTCCTGCCCTGTTTACTTTTAATAATGGGCTTGTTTGCTTTTAATAAGAAGAACCAGACAGTTCTCCTATTTGGTCCAGCTGGGGAGCAAACAAATGCTTATAAGCTGAATAATCTTTGCAGCTGTCTGTGGCCTCCGGCAGCAAGTGCAAACAGGTGTAGGTGGGACTCATCTGCAGGGGATAATGATGCCCAAGAGCCTACTCAGCAACTTCAAAGGCAGTGGCAACCATGGCTCAACTAAGGTGAACACTGGACCCTGGCTCCATGCCCCCAAGGCAGGAAGGGACAATGCTAAGCAGTTATCTCCTAGCTGAAGCAGAGAGCCACCCACTGTACTGACAAGGGAGTCAGTGACAGGGTTGGCCCCTTCCAGGTGATGTCACAGGTATCTTCTGTACTTTGCTGGTCTCCAGAAGGTCTTCAGGTTCTCTGCGTTGTCTAAGTTAGATATGCAGACGTATATATCTATTCACCTGTCTCTCTCTCTCTCTCTCTCTCTCTCTCTCTCTCTCTCTCTCTCTCTGTTTATGTATGTTTTGACCGAGTTTCAGAGGCAGCTGGAAATGGAGGTTAGGGAAGGTATAAGGCTGCTTGCTCCAGGCAGTGAGTGGAAGGAAGTTGGAGATGACACCTAGCACTGTAACTATCTTCTAGCCCTAGCCTTGATGGATGTGCAAAACGCAACAAGCCTGGAATGCCCCCAGACACTGGGCACAGCAGATGACCTGACCCATTCATCTTTTCCAACTTCACTCCCTACTGGGCACTTCTCTTAGCCCCAAACCTTTTCACATGTATTTTATCCCTAAAGCTAATTGAGCCTAACTCTGTTGACGGAGAAGAGGCCCCCTCCAATCTCATAACCCCATACAGATATGTATTTTAGAATAAATTAATACCTAATCTGAAAATGAAATAATATTTTCACAAAGTATTTCCCTAATCTAATTTTTCCTGAAAGGGAGTCTGTTACTCCACGTGGCAACTGCATTACTGGCCAGAGCTAACAGAACATGGCATATATTCTCTATCCAGAATTGAAATCTTCCTTCCCTTGTTAAAGAGAACTTTATGTAAGGGCTACACTATGTAACCCTGGATTGAAAATGTTTATACATATAAAAACAACAACAACCCACAAGAGGGCCCAAACTGAATATACACAGGTTTCCCCTTCTCATTATGCCCCAACTAATGCAGCATAATAACAGTTTCTACAGTGCTTAATTGCAAGTCACCCATAGGTGCTTTAAGTCTACGGACATGTGTGTAGCTTACGTGTAAACAGTGGGCTGTTTTACACAGCAGATTTGAACACCCTTGGACTTAGGCATTATGGACATCCACAGACAGCAAGGTAAGACTGTAGTTTTTAGTTACTGGGTCTATATAGCCACTGTCATAGAAGCTACCCTTAAAATGAACTGAACACTCAATTATAAAAATTTAAATTTTGAACAAGCAGTTCTATCAAGGGACCCATTCATAGAAATGGAAAGATCTTTTATCAAGTAATTTCCCCCAGGGTGTTTTAAATAACCATCTCTCCATTTTGATTCAATTTGTGGGAGGCTCATGTAGCCGCATGACTGTCCCACCTCATTGTGTAAGGGAAGGGAATGATGGTGGGTAGCTGGATACCCACTTGGCACTCTCAGCTCCTCACTAGCTAGTAATTCACTTTGCCATTAACTGAGCTTTCCCCTGAGGCCATTTGATCTGTGGTGTGTGTGTGTGTGTGTGTGTGTGTGTGTGTGTGTGTGAGAATGCATGCGCACTCAGGGCAGCCCCTCCAGATGATAGCTTTCAATAAGCATGCAATCCAAAAGGGACATTGTCCTTATGACAAAGATGATTAATTGAATAACTCACTTGAAAATTGTGTGCCTCTTTAAAGTCTTGGTAGCTGATCTAGGAAGACTCCTTGCTGTAGCCTGGCTGAGAATAATGCCAGATCAATAAATAAATTAATTAATTAATTAATTAAAAGTGCATTTCCTGAATGGATTCCTTAAAATGCTGGACTCCACGCAATATCATGTCTGCACTCCTGGTAACAACCTCATTTTCATGATGCAATGCCATTTCTGAAGCATTTTCACAGAGGCTTCAGAAGAGGCTGTCACAGGTCTCATAGTGACCTGTAAAGCTGGCTGAAAAAGAGCTGTCTTGGATTGGTATTGCAGAAGATATATGGGCTTTGGAGCATCTGCCCTTCCAAGAGCACCCAGTGAGCTAGAGACAGAACTGGTATCTTCATTCATGTCTTTTAAACTTCTAACTTCAAATCTCTCCCCCCTCCCTCTCCCCTCGACTCTATTCCCCTCTCTTATGTAGCCCAGGCTAGTTTCAGGCTTACTCTGTAGCCCAAGAGAATGATCTTGAACTTGTGATCCTCCTGCGTCTACTCCCCAAGTGCTAGAATCACACACTTGGATATCATCTCCCATTTATTCAGCCAACTGAAGACTCCTTCCCACCTGGCAAAATATTAAGGCCAAAGAAATTTAGCAGAGATGGCCACTACAGAGGGCATCAAAGTACCTGGATTCAGGACAACATATATGGCTACACTGCCTACATGTTACAGAGAATTCCAGTAATACACACTTCACAGCCTGTCTTCCATATTAAGGTGGGCCTTTCGATAAAGCAGCTATAGGAGTCACTATCTGTTGTAAGTAACCCTAATAAACTTACTGCTTTTCCCAGCCGGACTTGGATGGAATCATTGGTGGGGTCTGTTACTGTACTCTATATCTGGGATGAATAGAAACAGACTCCTCAGGGGAAGCAATGCAATATCAGCTAAGCTCCTTTGGAACTTTCTTCCCTCCTTTGGGAACTTAACAACAGCCACTTAATGCAATTACTTATGGAGGTGAGACCTTCCGGCCATACTTAGGGTTCAACATAGATACAAAGGTGGGATCATGATCCAATGGGACTGTGGCTTTCTAGGAAGAAGAGAGGAGTCCCAAGCAAGTATATCCTATCTCTCCCTGTGATGTCCTGTGTTACATGGGGACTCTGAAGCATCCTCATTGGTAAGAAAGACTTATGAGATGCAGCCACTTGACCTTGGACCTCCAGAACTGTGCACTGAATGAAACTTTATTCTTTACAGGGTCTGGACTATTCATTCACTCATGGCAACAAAAAATGGCCTGAGATGCCTTCTATATTTAATATAAAAATAATGATGGCCAGTCACATGTAAAATAGACTTTTCACCTGAAGGGGAACACTATTCTATTATCTACAGTTGTCAGTTTTCAGGGAGCAGTCTGTTGTCATTCAGACCTTTGGGGAGCCCAGTGACATCTCTCAGGACAACCCAGGAAATGAAACAATAGCATTTAGAATAATATCCCCACGTGGCCAGGACCTAACTGACAGCCTCCCTAACTTCTGTCCCACATAGCAGGGAGCAAACAAAGGGCACCCTTACCAATCTGATAGGTGCCTAGGCAGAAGCTGACGCCCAGCTTCTCAGTTACCACCTACATTCCCCAGGCCAACAGCCTTGAATTAGGGAACACTTCGGCACCCACCTCCCCCATCGTGATGAACCTCTTCTTTGTCTGCCTTCAAGGTTCTTGACCACAAGTATTGGTAGCTGACTCCCTTGCTCTGGCAAAGTAAAAAAAGTGGCTTTGTGTTTTCTCGTTTGGATGGTCTATTTCTGTGGTATAAATCAAAGAAATGCTAGGGTTCATTTATACCCTGACTATTCTTTTCAAGTACTTGTAGGTACTGTTGTGATGGACAAGATGTGTTCATTTAGAATGCACAATGCCAATCTGGGAGGTGGCTCAGATGGAAAAGAGCTCAAGCATGAGGGCTTGGATTTGATCCTCAGAACCCACATAAAAAAGCTGGGTGTGGCAGCACGCACTTGTAATCCAAGTGCTGAGGAGGCAGAAAGAGAGAAGAGGATCCCTGGGTCTCTTCTAGTAGCTTACTAGCCTGGCCTACTTGTTGAATCCCAGGCCACTGAGAGACTTTGCCTTAAGAACAGTAGAGTAGGGCTGAGAGATAGCTCAGTCAGTAGTAAAGTGCCCGCTGGGCAAACATGAGGCCCAGAATTCTTATCTCCAGAACTCATGTACAAGTTGGGCATGTATCCATGACCCAAGCACTGGGCGGGGGCAGAGAGTGGTAGAGACAGATGGATCCTTGAAGCTCATTGGCCGTTAGCCCAGTCAAATCTATGAGCTTAAGGTTCATTACGAGATCCTGTCAATAAAAAAAACCAAAGTGATTGAGAAAAGACGGGAAGTCTGCTGCAGGCTTCTATATGCATGTGCACACACAAGTACATATGAACCCTCCTGCACACATGCATATTCATAAAATATAACATACACACACACCCACACACACAAGAAAAGGTAGACAGTATCTGAGGAATGACATCTGAAGTTGTCCTCTGACCTCCACTCCCATGAGTACACACATGCATGTATACATATATAGGCACATACATGCACCTCCAGTCACATGAATACACACACACACACACACACACACATTAAAGAATACGCAATGCCCGTTAAGTGGGACTTTTGGTTTTCTTGCAGAATGTGCAGTAGCTAACAACAATCACAAAGCGCACCAATAAACGATAGTTTAAGAAAACACAACATGTAAAAGCTAGTGGCAAAGCAGTATGCCTAGCATCGTCTCCAGATCGCAGACAGAGTAAGGATTGGAGTGGCAGAGGAAGTGAGCTCTGGGAACCATCTGCTGAGATTTGAGCCCTGTTTCACCTCTTGTTGAATTGGATCTTGGGCAAGCTTTTTCTACTGCTCACTGAGCCTCAGTTTCCTCTGCTGTCAAAAGGAATCAAAGAACCTACATCAGGACTGTTGTGGTGATTAAATTAGATAATATGATACAGAATTTAAAATGTTTAAGTCAGTGATTCTCACCCTTCCTAATGCTGCAACCCTTTAATACAGTTCCTCCTGTTGTGGTGACCCCTAATCATAAGATTGTTTTGTTGCTACTTCATATCTGTTTTGCTACTGTTATGAATCGTAATGATATGCAACTCCTGTAGAAGGGTCATTTGACCCCAAAGGGGGTGTGACCTGTAGTTGAGAACCACTGGCTTAAATGATTACAACACTCACTAAGAAAGTTGCTATTACCACATACATGGAAAAACCCAAAGACCTCACAAAAGTGACCTTGTCCGTGACGCTTTCATACATTAATTCAATTATTCTTATATGTTAGCATTATATCAGCTAAGCAAAGATGTAAATGGTGAAAGAGCCTGTCACATATCCAAAGCACAGTGGCCACTGCTATGGTAGCGTTGATTTGCAAAGGGAAGATTCTATCAATCAATGATGGGGATTCTATCAATCAGGGTAAGATATTTCTAGCAAAGAAGTCTGATTGAGCTCAGCTTGGGATCAAGCTAGAAAGGTTAGGGAAAGATTGATTGGGAATGACCATTCAAGGGAACTGGATACAGGCTCCATTTTGTCTAGAATGATCTCTCTCTTATCTACAGCCTCACTGTCACTAGGCCCTCTGTCCCTGCAGCCTGTAGTCCGATGATTCCTCCAGGAGATCTGAGGGATAGGAGCATGGCCGACTTCAGAGAGGGAGAGAAGAGGTTCCGTAAGTGCTCTGTACCAGGGAGAGAAAACATGCTTGGAAAGTTGTTTTTCCTCAGCCTCCTGCTGACACAGAGAAGCAGCTGGGAGTTCCTAAATGGCATGCTAAAAATGTCCTTTAATCCCATGTCTCTAGGCTTACTCCACTGTACATGTGCAAACAGTTCTGACCCCTAGTAAGGGGGTCAGAAGATGCAAAGCCCTGCACAAAACCTCCTAGAGATAGATGTATGGTAGGGACACTGGAAATGTTTAGAAGCAAAGTAAGGACCAGATTGTTGAGACCTGAACTGGTAAGTCCAGATGCTGTAAGAGGCTCAGATATGGTCCTTGCTTTCAGAGGACATCTGGATTTGAGATGGGAACCTCTGGAAAAGGTCATGGTGGGACACTGAGGAACACAGATACCCATCATCTTCTGACCATCTAAAATCTGATTGTCATACGGAGTTCATGGTCTTTGTTGCCTGACCCCTCTTACCCCCTTCATTTTATTTTAGTTTGTAAGCAACGAGGCTTAGAAAGCTTTGTTCAGAAGCAGGCAAGACCCTCAGGGAAATTAATCCATAGATTGTATGAAACCAAGAAAGGATCCTGGGATTCATTCCAGTATTGGGATAGCCAATTTTACGTACAGATTTGGAGGGTAATGTTGATATTGAGTAAAGTTTACCCGCCAGAGTCTGGATTGGCTATATCTGATCATTGGAAGGCTCGACTAGAAGAAAAATTACTGGGCTATTGGGGAGAAAAGCAAACTGACCATGCCCAAGATATGATATAGATGTTCCAGGTCTCTAGCCCATTACCCACATGCCAGGTTTAGACTTGGGAGCCTTTAGCTTCTAGAATTACATAAGCCAAATCCTTGCAGGAAATATACCCTATTGGTTTTGTTTCTCTGGATAACTTCAATATAGATATAGATATTCAATACAGAAGTCTGCCCTCTTTACCCATCGCATCTCCATTTGGGATTCAGAAAAGCCTTGCCAGATAACCATTCCATCCCCCCCCTCCTTACTTGCTAAATATAGATCTAGCATTTAACATTAGAAGCAGCCAACCATCTAATGGTTTAGTACACGATTCTGCTTCCACTGTGAGGCCTATTAGGTGAGTCAAGCCAATAATAATTATGAAGGCTCTGTGGAAACATCAGGGTATTTTAAATATTAATGATGGTGAAGACAAAAATGTATGTGCACATACAGCTGTAACCATGGAAGAGTGTGTGCTATAGGTGGTCTATACAGGGATGAGATAAAATGGAAATGTTCACACTGATATGACAAATGTACCTACTCCTTTATGTAACAGTTGCATACAGAATGTCTCCTGTGTGCCAGGCACAGCTCTAATCACTGTGAAGAAGCAATTGTGAAATTAGTTTTCTTTTTTAAAGACCCTCTGGCTACCCACCAGGAGAACTATGATCAACAAGACAGGCAATAATACATATTGACAAGGGTTCTAGACAAGAAGCTGGAATGCTCATCTGTTTGGGGGAAGAACAAAAGTGTCACAGCCTTTGGAAAATAGCTTGGCACTCTCTCAAAGGGCTGAGCACAGAATGACAACTGTGTGATGTCCTGAAGTGCTCTGTGCTCAGTTCATTGTGGTATTTGCCAGTAATAGCACCATTAATATTAGATATGCACCAAATCAATTATCGGTGACAGTTATCCCAATAGACAACATAAGCAGCCCCAATGTTTCATCCATGCTCCCAAAGAACTGGACACACAGAAGTTCACACATGGATTTTTATATCAGCATTATTTGTAATAGCCAAAAATGTCCATCAGTTGACAAATGAATGAACAAACTGTTAGTTGCCTACAGCAGTATATAATTCAGCCATTAAATGAACTAAACATTACTTCACGCTACTACCTAGATCAACCCTGAAAACATTCTACTATAAATAAAGGAGCCAAACACAAGAAGCCAGGTAGACTATGATTCCATTTATACGAACTGTCCATGAAAAGGCAAATCTAGAGACAGAAAGCAGCTTCACAATTCCCTGGAGCAGGAGAGGCAGATGAGGCTCAGGTGCTGGTGTTGGAAGAAGAGAATGACTGCTGATGGGCACTCTTTCTTCTCGGGGAAGCATGAAAATACTCCGAGTTTGATGGTGACAGTTGCAGGACTTGGTGACTACAAACCACTGAATTGTCCTCGGTAGAAGGGTGGTAAATTACATGGCAATAAAGCTGCCATTAAACATTACCTAATGCTGTTGCCATGTTGCTTTTGTAAATAAAATGTGTGATTAATGTTTTCTTTTATAAGCGGTCCGCCCTTTTGTTAAGGAGGTCATGTCCGGTTCCTTTAAAGGCAGTGACATGCCTACGGTTTACTTCAGGAAGATTCTGAGGAAACTCTCAGCAGTTGCTTGGTGCAAACAAGAAACACACCAAAAGAAAGGGAACCCTAGGCACCTCTCCTGAGACAGACTGTAAGATCACAGTGAACCTCGCCTTACTTCAGGCCAACCCGACCACACCCATGAGGAAGTAAACAGTTGGAACTGAGGGATTCCTTTACCAGTTAGCTTTCCACCACAGAACAGCTGAAGCAACAACTTAAAAGGAAAAAGGCTGTCTTTGGCTCAGTTTTAGAGATCTCAGTCTCTGCCTTTAGTCCTGTGGTAAGGTAAAAACATCATGGCAGAGGGCCATGTCAAAGGAGACCTGATCATTTCATGGTGGAGCAAGTGAGGAGACAGGAACTGGGCATAGCCCTCAGAATACCACTCATGCCCTAGAATGCTTCCTCCAGTGAGGCTGTTGCGGGGTATCCACCAGAGAAGACTACTCAGACACAGGTTCAAGCCAATGGAAGGAAATATTAGCCAACTGGTGACTACATTGGGTGTTTGGGATCCCAATGTAGTCCCAAGCCTTTGCAGGGTGAGCTTTTAAGCACAAAAACCATATCCTGGGTTGACATATTTTAGTTAGTAAGAACGGTTAGCCAAAAACGGAACTACAAAAGCCAAAAAAATGAGGTTAGTACACTTAGAGACTTTCTTAGAACTATGTGGACTTTGGAAGGCTAGTTCTTTGCTTTAGTTTCGGTAAGTGGTGCTGTACATAATGAGCTCTATGACCTGAGTGGAACTTCCATCATGGAGTCAGTTGTGCTAAGGTCTGGGGCCTGTTGCAAGGTGCCACCTCCAGCTTTCCACTGCCTCTCAATAATGGCATCAAATTGTGAATCCATCAACGAATGGTGCAACCCACTGATGTTAGAGTCCTTATGATCATATCACCCCTCCTAAGTCCCATCTCTGCACATGACATTGAGAACTCTTAACACATGAGCCTTTTGGAGAGACACTTTATACCCAAACCATAACAGCTAACAAATGTGCACAGTAAACTGAGCATGAGATTAGGCACAAGTAACCACAAGAATGGCTAAGTTTTTTTGAACATCCAATCTTCCTATGAAGCCTGAGGTGGGTTTTTAATCATTAAACTCTTTTTGACAGAATAAAAGAAGCCAAGTCGTTTGCTGAAGGTCAGAAAGCTATGGAGGTGGAATAAGGTGCATGCCTGTCTGTTCCACTAGAGATCTCACTGGCCTGTTGCCTCTACGAGCTCTGTTCTCCTTGGCTGAGTAAAAGGGCGCTCATGTGTCTGAGTGGCACACTGCTTTATATTTGGGTTTGTTCCCCCAATGGAGTTGTGTCTCAGGTAGGTTCTAATGGGTCTTGGGAAAGAGGCTAGATCAGGACCTACGAGCCTGGGTCCAAGTCAAAATAAAGCTGCAGCTCTGGCCTTCTCAGCGGTTCTGTTAACATAGCTCTGTCCTTCCTGTCTCTGAGCTCTTGTCTTTACTAGCTCAGGGCTGGCCTGCCATAAGAACAAAACCCACCACCATGACGATAAAAACTCAGCAGCTGATCTCTGTCCTGCTGTGTCCCTGTAGTTCTTACGTGCCTCTGTCTCACCCACAAGGTCAGATGCCATCAGTCCCCACTTTCCACAGATGAGGGAACTGAAATCGTGAGTCATTTGTCCAGCCTCATCAGGGTGTAATGGATCCAGGACTCTACCCTTTCACTCCACAGCCTGGGCTGCTGCAGATCGAGGCTAACAGTGTCATTTGTGTAGGGACACAGGCATGGATACCTTGTCACACTGAATCCCATAGCTTGCCTAGATGCCTCTCTTACAGTACCACTCAACAGAGGCTCTATATCAATGCTTCTCCACCTTCCTAATGCTGCAACCTTTTAATACAGTTCCTCATGCTGTGGTGAAACCCAACCATAAAATCATTTTCATTGCTACTTCATACCTGTAGGTTTGCTACTGCTATAAGTTGTAATGTAAATATCTGTGTTTTCTGATGGTCTTAGGCAACCCCTGTGGAAGGGTCAGTCTACCTCCAAAGAGGACCCACAGGTAGAGACCTGTCACTCTGCAGTGACAATCCACTGACTGCTCAGACAGCTCCTGTCAACTCATTCAGGATCTGCTATGGACTCCCAAGCACTTGGGAATCTACTTGCATTTAGTCCCCTGGTTTTGTTCATCCAGGGTCATGAGCTGAGAAAGGCAACACACAACACAGGACTGTCATTTTCTCTGCTTCATCTGGCTCTTGTTCACTTTTGTGTGATGCCTAATAGTGTTTTTAACTGGCTTTGGATGTGCTGTTGGATGAAAAGAGTGCTGGGTTTCATTTGGTTCTAGGGAAAGAAGAAGAAGAAGAAGAAGGAGGAGGAGGAGGAGGAGGAGGAGGAGGAGGAGGAGAAGAAGAAGAAGAAGAAGAAGAAGAAGAAGAAGAAGAAGAAGAAGAAGAAGAAGAAGAAGAAGAAGAA
>JADRCH010000007.1:1949406-1962921 GCA_019843965.1 Rhynchomys soricoides | reverse complement strand
AAGAAGAAGAAGAAGAAGAAGAAGAAGAAGAAGAAGAAGAAGAAGAAAGAGGGCATATTTGATTCTTGCCCACCCAGACGTAGATATGTAACAGGTTCTTCTTGTACTTCATTTGGGTTGTTTTTACTGATTATCCCCATTAAAGGTCCCTCCCCATAATGGCTTCCCAACAGCCATCAAGCTTGGGTGGTCTTCACTTTTCCCTTCCTCTAGAGATCACCTACTTCTCCCTGACATCATTTCCAGGAAGCTCCACCCCTCCCACCCCCAGCAGCTCTATGGAATCAAGTTTATAGGCAGGACGCTGTGGGATCCTCCAGTTCCACTGCCCCGCAGTTGTTTTTTTGGGTCGTTCATTTTCCAGCTTGGCACTAATAGCTTTTGTAGAACTCTCCTGGGATGTGGGCTACTTTGTGTTTGTAAGCCATCTTTCCAGAAAAGATCATCAGGTTCCAAGTACCCTTAACTTTTCCATTAAAGACTACTGATCACATCAAGGCTTCACCCACCAGAAGGTATGATCAACAGTGTGACCTTGAGAGTGTCCTTGTGACTTGGGATGCTCACATAAGATTCCACTGAGGCTGACTGTTAGAAGAGATGATTCTAGGGATTGTGGGGATTTTGACTGATTCTAGGGATCTGTCTGCTATCATTTTAAAATGGGGTGAAATAGTAAAGAAGAAATGCAATTGTGCAGGAACAGGCTAAGGAAACAGGAAAGGAAGGAAGTGTTAAGGCTGAAGAGAGGAAGATCTGCTCTCCCAGAGCAGTGGCTGGGCATCCACCCAAAGCCCAGGTGGCCATTCTGTTGCATCATGTCTCCGGTTGGCAGCATATGTAGGCAGAGAGAAGTTTCTAGAAGTATAACTCGAGAGTCTATTTTGTAGCAGGCAATCTTCCACTATTTATCTCAGTTTGGAGAATTTGGGGGATTATTTCTCTTTATCCCATGCCCTAGTTTGCTCTCTATTGCTATGATAAAATATCACAACCAAAAGCAACTTCCAGAGAAAAGGATTTATTTGGTTTCCATGTCCAGGTCACACACAGTTCATCACAGATAGAAGTCCGAGCTGGAACTCATAGGGCAGGAACCTGGAGACAGGAACTGAAGCAGAGACTAAGAAGCTTACCTGCCTGCTCGCCAGGGCTTCACCCTGATTTTTTTTTTTTTTTAAACAACCCAGGATAACCCACTCGGGTTGGCACTGCCCACAGCAGGTTGGGACCTCTCATATTTATCATTAATGAAGAAAATGCCCTACAGGCTTGCCAATCTGATGGAGAATTTTTCTCCACTGAAGTTTCCTTTCCCCAGATGGACCAGGAATTGTGTCCAACTGATAAAAACAACCACAACAATTAACCAGGACACACCAATTAACCATCAATAGATGTCTTCCTTCCTTCCTTCTTTCCTTCCTTCCCTATCTATCTATCTATCTATCTATCTATCTATCTATCTAATTATTTTACTTAGGAGGATCGTGAGTGACTTAAAAGCAGATCCATCAAAGCTCACAAAAGGTGGTTCACTAGAGTCCTTGATTCCATACCTCCTAGGATCATATATAGTTGTGTGGGGGAAGGAGAGAGTGGCTGAAATCTTAGGTGGGAAGCAGGGCCCTTTCCCCTACTCCTTCTAAAGGGAGTGTTAATGGTCCTGATCTTGTGTGGATCTTGCACAAGGAATCACAGCCTCTACATTTTCAGGATGATAACAACCATTTCAGCCCACAGAACAACGTTCTACAACAATGTCCTAGAACATGGTTATAGGAAGTTATTACTGACTTATTATGTATGTTGGGGAAACAACACTCCATGAACCCAGATGACTTGGCCAATGGCATGCTGCTAAGTGACATTATTCAATTGCAAGTTTATTAGCCAGAGCTAGGCCTCTCAGTCTATCTACCTCCAAGGTGAAAAGGCATGCAGACCAATGGTCAAAGCAGTAAAGACTCCTCACATTTCTTCATCTGCTGCTGTTGCTTGTGGGATTCTCTCTGTTCCTGCCTCACTCAAACCACTTTCAAATGACAATGTGGCATCCACCCTGGGACAATGGAGTCTCTATGACAGAAAATCTTGATGAGAGGGGATGCCCCTGAATCAAGAAGAGCAGACAGTGGACATGCTACAAGGAAGAAAGGGGACAGGAGACATGAGTCATCCCGGGTGCTTAACCACGAAGTGCCACCGGAGGAGGCCTCTGTGGTGTTTGTTTCCATGGCTCCCCACCTACCCACAGGCAGTGTTCATTTCCTCAGGGGTAGTGTACGCTCTCTGCATTCCTTTCAAATATTTGCTGTGTGTTTCCATGGGCTGACAGACAGTTAATATTAGGCTCATCCACACAGAATGATGAAAACACACCCCATGGGCAAAGACAGAATTTCACTTTTCTCTTACATAAAAGTCTATGGGTGGCCATGTGGGAGACTCACGTTGGCACCATGGTACAGCCAGGAATTCCAGCTCCTGTGTTACCTTCTACCCTGTATCTTGTTTCCGTTGAGTTCCCCTGTGGTCCAGGATGCCTACCAAAGGCTTTGGAATGAAGAGGGAAGGGGCTTTCCCTAGGTAATAGCTTCTTTCAAGCCGAGGTATCCTGAATAATCCTGCCACCTGCCTCTGATTTGCTACCATTCATTCATATGTCCATATTTGGCTACAGAGGTTACTGGGTGTGGTGGTTTGAATGAGAAATGTCCCCCAAAAAACTCACAAATTTGAACACTTGGTCTCCCATTGGTGGCACTGTTTAGGGGAGGTTATGACATGTTTAGGACATGGATTCTTCACTGGGGATGAAGTTGAGGTGTTGACAGTTGCAGCTGGCTGCAAAATAAGAGTCTGTCTCCAAAATAAAATAAAATAAAATAAAATAAAATGTCACAGTCGCCTATGAGGCTTCCTCAAAGATGGGCTCTCTGGTCTCTTCTAAACCCTGCTCTAATGAGAGGGTGGGGGTTTTGTCTTATGAGGCACCAGTGAGTTATCTGCTTCTGTCAGCAGCACCCCTATTCCTGCTCGACCCACTCCTAAGACCTTTAGCCCACAGAACCAGGATATGGAGTGGGTGGAGTGGCGTAGTGGGGAATGGGGGTCTAATTTCAAGCTTTGTAATCAACAGATGACAGCAGGGGCTTTGGATGGACATTCCTGCCCACCCCTTCCTGTCTCACAGAATCCAGGTCACATTGCATACCTTTGGCAAGCTTCATTGTGCCCCTTACCAAAATGAGAAGAACATCACCAGCCTGACCAGGGGTTCTGCCTCTCATCACCTTGCAGGCTGGGAATGGGGCTCTTCTGAGCAACACCAGGGTGTTCAGTCTCTGAGGCTTCTACCTGGTAGATGCCAGAAGCACCCACAAAGTTTTGACAGCCTGAATTATCTGCAGACATTTTTACATGTCCCTAGGAGAACTGAACTAATGAGCTAGTTAGTGGTAAGGACCAGGCGAGGTGCTGTGTATGTTTCACGATTGTTTAGTAAGTGTGGGAACTATTATCACACTCTTGTTTATACTCGGAAAGCATTTATTAAAAGAGAGTGTAGCCTCCTTAAGGAAGAACAAGACCCTACAGAAACTATTTCTGATTTTAGTCTGGCAAAGGGAGTAAGGGAATTCTTCAACACTAGAAACAACATCTTCTGTGAGTCCCACCTGTTGTGAATGGTCACAATGCTAGGAATGTTGGTTGGGACATTCTTAAGCAAGTTGTGGGGGGACATCTGCTGTTTTGTTGCCCACTTCCTGTGGCCTGATTTAGCTCTGGAAGGATTGCCTACCTTTCTTTCAACCATGTGTTTTGCCTGCTGCTGACCTCTGTGTTAGGTCTGGTGGTGAATCTCAAGAGAAAGGCCTGAGGCACCTGGGGAAGTCCTCGTGTCTGGTGACAGTGGCTAGTCAGGGAATGGCAACAGCGTATGAGCCATAGCCTGCCTAGAAAACCCAAGGGTGTTTTCTTTGGTTAATGTATTAATGGAGTTGTTTGTCCCTCCAGACTTGAATGTGGGAAGTCATGAGATCTGGGCTGAGAGGTCAGATCTGAGACTAAGGCCCATATGTGATGGACCACAGAACTGAGCTCAGACAGAAACAGGATTCTGATGGTTTCTCTGACTTTCAGCTATGGCTTAAAGCTCAACCTGGCCGCTGATAAACACCATTGTGTGCTTACACAGTGTGGGATATGGGCTAGAGTTTCTATTTTGTGAAACCAGAAGATCCTACCCCAACCCCAAAAGCAAAACATTTAGCTAGGTACAGTAGAGCATGCCTGTAATCCAAATCCCTGGGAGGCAAAAACAAGAAGATCAAGAATTTGTAGCCACACCCAGTTACACAGCTAATTTACAGGCCAACTGGGTCTACATGATACCCTGTCTCAAACAGATGCTCTACCATGTCTAACTTTATGTGGGCTGTGGGGATCCAAACTCTGGTCCTCATGTTGCACAGCAAGTGCCTTACTCACTGAGCCTTCTCCTCAGCCCTCGTCATGTGCTTTCAGAAACAGATTTTGGAAACTAGTGACGTGACTCGGTGTGTACTGCTCCCAAGATTTACAGCCTGAGCTGGATTTTGAGGACCCGCATGGTTGAAAGAGACACCCAACTCCCCCAAGTTATCCTCTGACCTGGGCTTGTACAAGGTGACACACAACTCCTACCCCTACTAAACAGACACTAAAATTTTTAAAAATAGGGGCTGGAGAGAGGGCTCAACAGTCAGGAGCACTGATGCTCCTTCAGGGGAATCAGGTTTAATTCCCATCAACCACATAGTGGCCCATAACCATCTGTAACCCTAGTTCCAGGGTATCTAAAGCCTCCAAGGCACTGCACATATGTGATGGATACATGAAGGCAAAGCAACCCATACACACAAAATACTATACATATATATAATATAATATTTGCATATATAAATTATTATATAATTATATATAAATGTGTAATTATATAATATATAAAATATATAATTCCTATAATATATTATATATAATAACATATAATTATATATGTTATACATTATATTCTTACTCATATGATATATATAATTTCTATAATATAACATTTATATATAATAATAAATAATATTATATTCTTATTAACCTATGATGTATAATTTCTATAGTATAATATATATGGTATATTATTTATGTAATAATATAATATATATATTATATACTATCTATATACTTTAAAAATGGGCTTTGGATCATGAGATGCTTTAGGCAACAACAGAAAACCAATTCCTAGATAGCTAATGAGATAAAAGAAACTCAGCAGCTGTTCTTGAGAATGTCCCAAGGTCTCTTGGCCTGAAGCCTGGGCCTTGGCCCCACTTCTCTGTAGCTCTTGTGGCCACATTGTCTCCATTGCTTAAGTTCTGCCCTGAGGGTGGCTTTCCTGGTAGCCAAACCATGGCATAGGTTCAGTCCTCATGAACAGGTGGCACCCTGGAAAGATAGTTGGAAACCCCTGAACTGTAGCCCTGGCCTTCCCTGTGGTTAGGGCAGTTTAGATCGTGGTCAGAGAAGAATCTCCCTGAAGCACAGCCAAATCCAGAGGCTGGAGTTGGGGTTGGGTTAGTGAGAACAAGAGCTCCAAGCTGGGACACGGAGCAACGGGTGCATTGCAACATGCTGGAAGCTCCCTCACCATACACTGTAAGACAAAATAAGATTAAATATTACCAATTTATGTCTGTGACCTTCTAGTGATACCTTTTGCTTTCTCCCATTGGGTAGCAGAGTTTCTTGAGTCTCCTTTAGGATTTTGCTCCTGTTTATTAGCTGTCGAGCTGCCGCTGTTGCAATCGCTTGTCCGGAAACCAATTTTCTTCCTGGATAACAAGGGCAGAGACCAAATCTAACGCCTTTAATTTCCATCTCTATAGCCTTATATTTAGGGAGACTAGGTCTTGTTCGTCTAAGTGTTGTTTTGAGAGTGTGTCTGTCCGGTAGCTCAGGCTGGCCTTGAACTTGCTACGTAGACAATGATGACCTTGAACTCTTGATCTTCCTGCCTCCACCCGGAATGCCAAGTGCTAGGGTTACAGTCTGCTTTATGAAGCCCAGTTCTATTGCTTCAGTCCAATTCCGTTTGTCTCCTCACAAAGGACAAAGGGAAAGGTTTCAAGTATTTTCCCTACCAGACCTGTCCTGGACAAAAGATTTACCTCTCCAAACCTCTGATTCCTCTTCTGTAGGACAGGAGTCACAGGATTACCCACTAATGGGGAACACTGTCCTCCAAGCATGGCAAGTCATTACCACCTTAATCAGAACATCTGTGATTCCCTGCAGACGACCCTCTGGAGTTGATGTTCCTTGGTAGAAGGAGGGCTGTGGAGGGCCATAAGAGCCTCACCTGAGGCTCCTGTAGTTCTTTCCTATGCCTCCCTCCCAGCTGCATATAATTTTGCCCAAGCTGCACACGGTCTTAATGGTGCTAAAGCACATAGATCAGTGTTTCTCATCCTGTGTGGTTGCATGCCAGATATCCTGCATATCAGATATTTACATTACAATTTGTAACAGTAGCAAATTACAGTTCGGAAGTAGCAACAAAATAATGTTACGGTTGGGGGTCACCACAATGTGAGGAACCTTATTAAACAGCTGCAGCGTTAGGAAGGTTGAGAACCACTAACAGAGAGAGTGTAAGATTAACTCAAGCTGTATGGAGGATAACTTGATCTATTCAGCTCCTGGGGGAGGAGGTTGTCATCCATACTGGGCTGAGACTTTAGGGGAGGCAGTTGCTTTCAGTCATCCACGCTCCTATGCATAAGACAAATACATTCTTTGGTTTTCTCAAGCTAGACTTGGGTTGAATAGTTATGTTGGCCTATCTCCAGTGTCCTTTCGGGGCAGAGGCAACAGATGACTTGTTCTTGTCTCCCCAGAACAATGTATGCAATGCTCACCTTCGAAGGTGGTTCAGAAAAACAGACATCATGCTGTCAGAGTGAATGCTCAGCCACAGACCCGGCTCACGGGATATGCTTGCCAAGTATTGCAGTGGAATGATAGCTCTACATGTATGGGTGTACGAGTCTCTGTGAGTACGTATTTGCTTTTCTACCACTACTGAACACCTCCAGCACAGTTCTCTAGCAAAGCATTGCACCTTGCTCTGCAGTTTCCCTGGATGTTCATATTCATCCTCAAATCAAGCCTGTGAGGAAGACAAACCTTTGTCCCACTATCCTTGAGATAAGGCCAAATCCTTCATTCAAGATGGGGATCGAAGTCTAGGGAGATGGCTCAGTGGCTTAGGGTGTTTGCTGAACAGTCCTGAGGACCTGAGTTCAGATCTCCAGAACCTGTATAAAAAAGCTGGGTGTGGCTGCACAGGTGCCTGTAAGTAACCCTGGCAGTGTGTGAGGCAGAGACAGGAGCCACCTGGTCAGCTCCAGGAGACACTGTTGAAGGAAATACAGGGGACAGTCGTGAAGCAGGGTAACTGACTTCCTCCTCTGGCCTCTGTGCACACATGGTACACAGGTCAAATATTTACATGCACACATACAACTCTCTCTGTCTCTCTGTCTCTCTGTCTCTCTCTCTCTCTCTCTCTCTCTCACACACACACACACACACACACACACACAAGAATAAGAAGGAGAGATCCAAGTTCATGTCTACACAATAATGCTTATTCTCATCTCAAATGTGGTCCATGAAAGCATTGGAACCAGGGGGATGCAAGCAGAGTGTATATATATGTGAGTACACTGTCGCTGTCTTCAGACACACCAGACAAGGGCATCGGTTCCTGTTACAGATGGTTGTGAGCCACCATGTGGTTGCTGGAATTGAACTCAGGACCTCTGGAAGAGCAGTCAGAGCTCTTAACCTCTGAGCCATCTCTCCAGCCCCATCCCCAGGGGCCTTTAAATATACTCATTTTTTTTTAAAAAAAAAAAATAAGATTTACGTATTTATTTTCTGTATATGAGTGTTCACCTGCATGTAAGTATGTGTACCACGTACATGCCTGCTGCCTGTGGAGGCTAGAAGAAGGTATCAGGCCACTTGGAACTAAAGTTACAGTTGTAAGCCACCATGTGGGTACTGGGAACTCATGTTAGATCCTCTGCAAGAGCAGCAAGTGCTCTTAACCACTGAGCCATCTCCCAGTTCTATACACTCTCATGTAAAATCTACTTTATGAGCTGGGCACGGTGAAGCACACCTATAATCTCAGCACTGAGGAGACTGAGGCAGGAGGATGACTAGTTGAGGCTAGCCTGAGCTATATAGGAAGATCCTGTCTCAAAAAACTAAACTCACTTTCCTGTCTAGGTGCTAATGAGGTAAGTAAGTATATTTGCCTTTTCAAAATCCAGTCATCTATTTCTTTTTTTCTGCCCATTACTTGTTTGTTTTGGATAGGGTCTCATTATATAGTCCAGGCTAGGCTTGAACTCACTATGTATCCCAGACTGGCTTTACACTTACAGTAATCTCCTGCCTCAGTTTTGACTGAGTTCACATTTATTATATCTTGAGTTCATTTAAGAAGTCCATTCCATCAACTATGAACTGTTTGCTAGCAATGCCTCCTACCTGCTGCTGGTCTATCTCAGGGTAATTCACACTGTTAACCTTGCAACACTCATTTGCACCAACCCTGTGGTGCACTGGGCCCATAGAATTAGGCTATGAGGCTGTCCTGGAATCACCTCATCCCTAAATAATACGAACACTCAAAGGTGCCCGGCAGTTCTCATTTCGATTTCTCTAGAGAATTCTCCAAAATAGATCACCTAAGTGTCTCACTCTAAAAACTTCCATTGTGTCCCTTCATCCCAGAAGCCCAAATCAAGGCTAAATAATCCTTGGGGGCCACCCCACCAGCTGATCCCTGAAGTTTTCCCTACCAAGGCACAGTTGGTCCTGTCGGCTAGTTGTGGGGTATACACCAGAGAAGACTGCTTGGACACGGGGTTAAGCCAATAGGGTTGTCTTAATTAAGGTTTTACTGCTGTGAAGAGACACTATGACCAAGGCAACTCTTACAAATGACAACATTTAATTGGGGCTGGCTTACAGTTCCAGAGGTTTAGTCCATTATCATCATGGCAGGAAGCACAGCAACATTTAGGCAGTGCACTGGCTAGTTTTGTGTGTCAACTTGACACAAGCTGAAATTATCACAGAGAAAGGAGTTTCAGTTGAGAAAATGCCTCCATGAGATCCAGCGGGTAAGGCATTTTCTCAATTAGTGATCAAGGGGGGAGGGCCCCTTGTGAGTGGTACCATCTGTGGGCTGGTAGTCTTGGGTTCTATAAGAAAGCAGGCTGAGCGGGCCAGGAGAAGCAAGCAAGCCAGTAAGCAGCATTCCTCCATGGCCTCTGCATCAGTTCCTGATCCTTGACTTGCTTGAGTTCCAGTCCTGACTTCCTTTCATGATGAACAGCAGCATGGAGGTGTAAGCTCAATAAACCCTTTCCTCCCCAACTTGCATCTTGGTCATGATGTTTGTGCAGGAATAGAAACCCTGACTAAGACAGGCAGGCATGAGCTGAGAGTTCTACATCTTCATCCAAAGGAAGCCAGGAGCAGACTGTTTCCAGGCAGCTAGGAGGAGGGCTCAAAATCCACCTCCACAGTGCCACACTTAGTCCAACAAGGCCACACCTACTCCAACAAGGCCACACTTCCTAATAGTGCCACTCCCTGGGACAAGCATATACAGACTACCACAAGAGTCTTTGTTATCTGTTGGTGACTACACTGGGTGTTCAGGATCCCAGTGTAGCACTGAGCCTTTCTCAGGGTGAGCTTTTAAACACAAGAACCATATCCTGGATTGACATACCTCAGTTAACAGGAACAATTAGTTAGAAGCTAAGGTTCAAAAGCTAAAAAGCCAAATTAGTAAATGTAGAGACTTCCCCAGAACTGTATAGACTTTGATGGATTAGGCCTTTATTTTAGTTTTGGCAGGTACGTGCTGAGTTTTACATCCTGAATGATACTTCTATCATGGAGTCAGTTGTGCTAAGGTCTGGGGCCCTGTTACATATAGGAGCCACTTGCTGACTAACTGTTGTTTCCATCCACACTCTTGCAGGTTTTCCTTCCTAGTCAGCCATGTTTCTTTTCTGGATCATGAGTAGAACCCCAGAACAGAGTCATTCCTTGCTCTTCAGCCACCTTCATGGATTCACCAATCCTCTCATCTGTTGGAACTCTGCTGGGGACTAGTGAACGTGGAAAATGAGTTGGAATTATGAGCCCTCTCCTTGGGAAGCATGAACATACCTTTCCAGGATGCTCTTGGCAAATATTTCCAAAGCTTGTTTTAGTACCAATAACCTTGCTTTGCAATGGAAAGGGAGTTTCAGGAGATGAAGAGGGGATGAACTTTGAGCCCCTTTTCCATGACAGGTCCTAATCTTAGTTAGGGTTTAGACTAAACAGTTCAGAAGTTTAGTCCATTGTCATCATGGCAGGAAGCATGGCAGCATGCAGGCCAATGTGGTAGCTGAGAGTTCTACATCTGAATTGGCAGGCAGTAAGAACAGAGTGACAGTGGGCCTGGCTTGAGCTTCTGAAACTTCAAAGCCTGCTCTCAGTGACACACTTCCTTCAACAAGGCTACACGTCCAATAGTGCCACTCCCTGTGAGTATATGGGGCCATCTTCATTCAAACCACTGGAGTCCTCTAATGAGGATTTTAGATGAATATCTAATCCCTCTACAATCTTACAGAGTATCATCTCCTCCATTTCATGAAGCAAAATATAGGTCCAGAGAAGTTGAGTAATTTTTTTCAGGGTCAAGCAGCTGGTCGAGGCTGCTAGTGCTGGCCTGGAATATGACCTAGAAGGAGGCCCATTTATTCTCATTGGGTCTTGAAATCTGTCCAACAAGAAGGGTCAGAAGTGCAGGACAATGAGCTGGTAGGGAGGAAGAAAAGTTGAGAAACAAGAGCCAAGGGAGAATGTTGTTTTGTCTTCATTGGCCCTGAATACAGAGAATTTGAGCATATATTGTTTCTAAACATGTGGTCTGTGCTGGAGTGGGACTGGCTTCTCTAAAAGATGGCATTTTCCCACAGAGCCATAAACTCTCAGGGTTGGGAAGGATCCTGATGTGCTATAATCTATTCGAAGATGAGAATCCCTTTACTGTCCCATCACCTTGTTCTCACCTGTGCTGGCATACCTGTAAGGGTGGGAACTTCTGAGATGCCTTAGGATATTTACTATAAACAAATGGAGATAACCAGATCTTGCCCGATCTATGTCCCCTCTTCCTTCAGAAAGCAACATCCTAAGTGCCTTGGGGGAATCATCTGCCCTTGTTTTAGTGAGAAAATTAGATATGGTCCCAAATTTGTCCAATTAGTCTGTGTCTCTTGGGGACCTAAGTGGGGAGCCAAATGACCCAGAATAGGAAAGGCAAAGCCAAGTTGTAGCAAAAGCCGACTGTCTATTAGGCCACCAGGCAGCTCAGGGACCCTGGTGGCCTTGCTCAGGCCCGTCTCAGTTCTGAGAGAAACCTCAGGCTTCCTTGTGATTCCTTTGTGATTTATTTGTTCTGTGTAGTAACCAGGAATGCCACCAAATCTTACCCCATCAATTCCAGCTGGTTTTATTTCTTCATCACAGAAGGAATTTTTATTTTGTGGCTTAAAAATTATTCTCAAGTGACACACAAGGGTAAATTTCCATGGTAAATCTCCCTGGCCCCACTTCCCCAGAGGCAGTCACTGCCTTATGCTTCTCAGATCTGTTGAGAAACTTCTATTTCCCATCTATGAAGATCTCTGACCATTGGGTAATTCTCTCTTAAACACCATTGAAACCTGACATGTGGTTTCCATCACTGTGTCCCTTCAGGATTTGGGAATCCCTGAATAGATGTCCACAGACACCCTTACAGTGAGTTGACAGTAGTCACGCCGGGTCCCCTTTGTCTAACCTTTATTCTCACAATACTAAACATCAGTTTTAAAGGGATTTATTTTTATGTGCATGAGTGTTGCCTGCATGAATGTATGCATCGTGTGTGCAGTACCTTTGGTGGACAGAATAAAGCATCAAATGTCCTGGCACTGAGGTTAATGATGGTTTTTAGCCTCCATGTGGGTACTGGGAACAGAACCCAGGTCCTCTATTTTTTTTTTAATGTATTTGATGCTGTTACGTTTTTAAAAATTTTTCTTTATTTTATGTATATGAGTACACTGTAGCTGTCTTCAGACACACCAGGAAAGGGCATCGGATCCCATTACAGATGGTTATGAGCCACCATGTGGTTGCTGGGAATTGAACTCAGGACCTCCGGAAGAGCAGTCAGTGTTCTTAACCACTGAACCATTTCTCCAGCCCCCAGGTCCTCTATTATAGCAACAAATGCTTTGAACCATAGAACCATCTCTCCAACCCTATATAGTATTTATAATTAAAAAAATGTTTTGTGTGTGTGGTTACTTTGTCTGCATGTGTGTCTGTGCACCAGGTTGCCTGGTGTCTGTGGAGGCCAGAGGAGGCCATTAGGTCCCCTGGAACTGGAACCGCAGATGTTAGTGAGCCCTCATATGGGGGTTGGAAATCAAACCCAGGTCCTCTGAAAGAATAGTCAATGCTCTTAACCACGGAGCTGTCTCTCTAGCTCCCAAGCATTACTTTTAGAATGAAATATCTTTTAAATTTAATTTTTTTACTTATCCACTTTATATCCTGCTCACTGCCACCCTCCCAGTCACCCCTCCCACCATCCCCCATCCCCTTCTCCTCTGAGTGGGTGGGGCCCCCTGGGTATCCCCCCACCCTGGCACTTCAAGTCTCTGCAAGGCTAAGCGCTTCCTCTCCCACTGAGGTCAGATAAGGCAGCCCAGCTAGAAGAACATATCCCACACACAGGCAACAGCTTTGGGGATAGCCCCCATTCCAGTTGCTTGGGACCCACAGGAAGGCCAAGCTGCACATGGACTACATGTGAATGGGGAGGCTCTACCCAGCAGCTGATGCAGACAGATATAGACTCCCACAGCCAAACAATGGATGGAGCTTAGAGACTCTCATAGAATAGGAGGAAGAATTGGGGGCCCCAAAGGGGATAGGAACTCCACAGGAAGACCAACAGAGTCAACTAACCTGGACCCTTGGAGGCTCTCAGAGTCTGAACCACCAAGCAAAGAACACTCACAGACTGGACCTAGGCCTCCCAGCTCATATGAAGTTATATTTTTAAAGTAAAAAATAAACATATCATTGGCACCTCATGAAATGATCCAGAGCACAAAGCTGAAATTAATTTTCTAAGAATATGGCACCATCTGGATAGTCAAAGGTCAAGCATATAAGTAGGATCTAAGTAAGTTCTGAGCATGTAATGTATAGCATGGTGATTCTGCAGTAAGTTCTGGGCATGTAATGTATAGCATGGTGATTCTGCAGTAAGTTCTGAGCATGTAATGTTTAGCATGGTGATTCTGCAGTAAGTTCTGGGCATGTAATGTATAGCAT
>JADRCH010000007.1:1912194-1949396 GCA_019843965.1 Rhynchomys soricoides | reverse complement strand
TAGCATGGTGATTCTGCAGTAAGTTCTGGGCATGTAATGTATAGCATGGTGATTCTGCAGTAAGTTCTGGGCATGTAATGTATAGCATGGTGATTCTGCAGTAAGTTCTGGGCATGTAATGTACATCACGATGACATGTTTAATGACTGACATTTGGTGAGAAAAGATCCTTTTGAAAAATAATACCTTTAGATTGGATGTAGTAGCACATACCTTTAATCCCAGTGCTTGGGAGACAGAGGTAGGTGGATCTGTGTAATTTCAAGGCCAGCCTGATTTACAAAGAGAGTTCCAGAAGAGCCAGGACTGTTACACAGAGAAACCCCATCTCGAAAAATCCAAATAAAATAATGAAGATGATAATGAAGATGATGATGATGTTGATGATGATGATGATGATGATGATGACGACAATGACAATAACGTTTATTAATTCTCTGAGAACTTCATACAATGTATCTTGATCATATTCACCTCTTTCCCAGATCCATCCCCACCTTTCTACTTTCCAACTTTACATCCTCTCCATCTCCTTTAAAACCCACTGAGTCCAATCTGTGTTGCTTAAACACTCTCTGGAGAGGGGCTGTCCTGGAGTCTGATTGACCTTCCAAAGGTCACACCCGTAAAGGAAACCGACTCTCCTCTTCCCAGTAGCTGTTGTTACCAATAGCTTCTTAGCTAGGGGCGGGGCTTTGTGTCCATCTTTGTGGCCCGCTCCCAAAGCTCCTTGCTGGGATTTTGTTTGGTTTGTGCTTGTGACGTAGGCCGTCACAGTTGCTGTGAGTTCCTACCTGCAACTGCCCTGTTGTATCTGGAAAACACAGCTTTGTTATCTTTGCAGTCACCGCTTCCTCTTACACTTTGAACCTCTTCCGTGATGGTCCCCGAGCCTTGTGTGGAGGGGTGCACTCACTGTCCCGTTCAAGATGGACCACTCCACGCTCTCTTATTTTCTGTACCATGACTAGTTGAGGGTCTCTGTTAATTGCCGTCTACTGAAAAAAAAAGAAAAAAGCTTCTCTGATGAGACTTGAGAGACTGCGATCTATGGGTACGGCATTGAATCCGTGGAGTCGGTTTAACGCTGTGTTCCTTTATCAGAGCAATAGGAAGAGGTGAGGCGATCCTTATTATAACTACAAAACAAAAAAGCATCCAAAGGAGGTGATGTCATGTTCATTAAGCTGATTATGAGAACCATTTCACACTGAAAACATGAGTCAAACCTTCAAGCTAGACACTTGAATTATATACACAATTTTTTACTGTCAGTTATGTCTCATAAAGCAGAAAAACATCAGAACCTGGAAACTTCAATGCTATCTTATCCAGAGTTGGCTTTTACACGGCAAGAATCTTTGCATACCCTGTCTCTACGTAGTATCTCATGTGTTCTGTTGTGTATCACAGTTGTCAGCATACATTTAATGATGCTGCAGAGAGGCTGGTGTCTTACAGGCCGTGGGCATGGGCTCCAGACACAGCTCTGTCACTTCCAGGCTGTGTGACCTTGAACAATGATTTTACTTTAAGAGACTTCACTTATTTGTAAAATGAGAGCATCTTGAAGATTCTATCAGGGATGAAGAGGAAAGCTCTTTTTAAGCTCAGGGCTTTGTTACTCTCAGGGCTTCTGATGAGGCCAGGCTGTGGCCTGAGGGAGCCATCCTGGTCTGTGAAGCTGAAGGGAATGCACAGTAGCTGATTCTCTGGGGGGGATATCAGCCTCAACATGGTCTGAGAAAGGAACACACACATTACAGCTGTTTTTCCAGCAGAACGTATCTTATTGAGATGGGATTTAGAGACACAACCTGATAGAACTTCCTCCGAAATATTCCTTATACAGCCTCCGTGGCACAGCCTGAGCCTTTTCTATGGTCCCCCAGCCATGTCTCACCTTTTGGGGGCAGAGTCATGTTCCTAAAAACAAAACAAAACAAAACAAACAAACAAACAAAAACCTGTTCCAATGAAAATTGAGTGGACCTGCTGGTGTCCACAGAGGTATAAGGATATGCTTTTCAAATCATGCTTCCTCCATACTGACTCATTATTTGCATGCACCTTGCCAGGGCCTGCTTACCTTTCCAGGTCTGGAGATGCTGTACTGTGCACAGGAGCTTGTCAGCAGTGAGAAGGGAAGCACGGATGCTCTCGGATGGAGGAATGCATACACAAGTGGATGGATGGATCCTTGAGTAGGTTAGTGAACCGTGAGTGGGTCGTAGGCTGGATCAATATGTGTGGGACTGGAAGGAAAAACGAAAGAGTGAATAACTATGAAAGAGTGAACGGATGAACCAGTGAATAGACACATGAGTGCAGGCAACAAATTCATAGTTTAAATAAGGCCAAAGTCAGTGGCCAGAAGTTAAACAAATGTAACATAGGGGACCAATTAAAACCAGGGCAGTGTAGCCAGCCCTCTTTGCTCCCTGCCAGAAACCTGAATGAGCATCACCTTCTCCTCCTCCTCTTCCTCCTCCTCCTTCTCCTCCTCCTCCTCCTCCTCCTTCTCTTCTCTTCATCCTCTTTTCTTTTTTTCTTTTTTTTTTGCCTAGGTGACTGATGGCCATTCTTGATTGCCATTGCCTTTTTGATGGGATTAGGAATTACCCAGATGATCCCTTGGATATGTCTGGTTTAGTTAAACCAGAGAGGTTTAACTAAAATGAGAAGCCACACCGTGAATGTGGACAGCATCATTCATACAGACTAGGGTCCTGAACTGAAAGAAAAGGAGAAAACCCTGAGGTACCAATTCCTATTCATGCTCTGCTTCCTGACTCTGCTTGTGACCAGAGCTGTCTCAGCCCTCTGCTGCCAGAACTTCTCACCATGATGGCCTGTCCCTCAACTGTGAGCCAAAATAAGCCCTTTCTCCCTCGGGTTGCTTTTGTCTGGTGTTGTATCGCAGTAGCATGACAGGAATGAGAGGTAGAGAGAGGCTGAGGTACAGACGGATGATACACCCTGAGCGTCAACTCATATTTCATCTCCCCAAAGTCCGATTTCGAGTCTTATACAAGACAGAATAAAAAATTTTTTTCTTTTGAGACAGGGTCTGTCTGGTTAGCCTTGGCTGGTCTGGAATTCACAGTGATCTGCCTGCCTGTGCCATCCGAGTGCTGGGATTCAAGGTGTGTACCACCATGCCCGGCAGAATAAAACATTGTGGACTTCTATGCAAACGTTGCTTGCTTTACAATGTCATTCCATCACAAAAGTCTTGAGAAAACAACTTCAAGAAAGCATGATTTGATTGGTTGGTTGGTTGGTTGGTTGGTTGATTGATTGATTGATTGATTGATTGGCTGGCTCACAGTTCAGAGGTTTCAGACTATGACTACGTGACTCTGGGCCTGCGTGTGGTGAGACAGAATATCACAGCAGGGAGCATGCGGTAAACAAAGTGGTCTGCCTCATAACAATCAGGAACCAGAAAAACAAGATACATCTTTGGAAATTATACCAGCAGTGAGCTACTCCTCTAGCTGGGACCCACCTCCTGATAGCACATCTAGCCTGATCATCAATGGATTAATCCACCCATTCCTATGAGTATCCCCAGGAGGAGACAAAACTCTGGACATGTATATCTTCTCTACACCGTGACAGCATCCCTTGTACCTCTAGTCACTAGCCTTTTCCTTCTGGTCCCTCCTTGCACTGACTGTTCAAGTATGTGTGTGAATATCTTCCTCCGGATGACGGGATGCTCACCATCACCTTCAGCAGACACTTCCCCTCCCTCCCCGCTCTTCCCCCCATCGTGCAGAATCAAGTACTACACATGGGGCTTTTCTGTGGACAAGGGAGGTTTGTTCAAGTGTTTTTATTGCACTAACTTGATAGGCTGCATCACAAGCTTTCTGCCCTTGTAAAATTTTACAGCATGCAAGCCAGAGCTAATAGCTTTAATTACTTAACTAAAGGCTTCAAGTCTTCCTTGTAAAGGCTCCAGGAACTTTTATATCTTACAGCTTCCGTATGCTTTGTTCATCTACAAAAGTCAGAGTTGGGGCTGACTTACACTCAAGTATTTTGATTCTTCCTCCAATGAACTAGAAACATCAGAGACTGAATGTCAGATACTCTCTTACTGCCATTGGTTAACGATGGCTGTGCTGGTTTGCATGAGAATGGCTCATGTATAGGCTCATGCTTTTGAATAGGTCATCCCTAGTAAAGTAGACTGGGAAGGATTAGGAGGTGTGGCCTTATGGGAGGGAGTGTGTCACTGGGAGTGGGCTTTGGGGTTTCAAAAGCCCACATCATTCCTAATTAGCTCTTTCTGCCTCTCCTACTTGTGTTTCAAGAAATGAGCCCTCAGCTACTGCTCCAGCACCATGCCTGCCCGCTGCCATGTTACCTGCCATGATAGTCATGTCCTCGAATCCTCTGATATTACAAATAACTCTTTATTTTATAAGTTGGCTTTGTCATGGCATTGTATCACGGCAATAGAAAAGTAACTAAGATAGTGGCCAGACCTCTTTCAACCTCAGTTTTCTCATGTGTCAAATGGGAAGAAGAATTACGTGAGAAGATCCAGTAGGACTCTTAATATTAACACACACAAAAGGATTATGAGTTCTAAAAAGGAGCAAGAAGTGTGTTTTTAGTGGTATAATAAAAGGATCTGTAGAAGGCAGAGGGCCTGGAGCTATCGGACAGCAAGCACAGATTATCACTTTCACTAAATGGACATCTAAGTGGTTCCTGGTATTTTTTCCATAAGTTGATTCATCTAGTGCCAAGGAAATGGAATTATAAGTATCAGTAGCAAAACCAAAAATAAGTAGATTTTAGAAGTAAAATTTCATAATTGTGCTCTGGGTCAGAAATGGACAAACATTACTTTAAAGAGGGCACATGATGACTTTGTATAAGCCTAGTCTTCTTTGACACATGATAGTGTTCCAGGAAAATATCTGTAAAAATAAATGTCAGTTTGGGTTTGGTCTGTGACCATAGTTTTGAGATGAAGCTAGGTTATAGGAGAAAGGATTAGCATTTAACAAGTACCACCTAGATCCAAGCTGCTTATGCACTCCACATATAATGTTACTTAGTCCTGTGGAGGAAGCATTAGTCACACACCTCTGTACATTTGAGAAAACATATATGACTAAGCTGGCAACCTCAGGTAGGATGGACTTACTTTAAATCTCAAACTCTGTCCACTTCACATTATGCTGTAGGTAAGTAGACCCTTATTTATTTTTATGTCATGTGTGGTTGGTAAAATTGCATACATGAGTGTGTGTGTGTGTGTCTGTGTGTGTGCATGCGCACTTGTATGGGTGTAGTGCAGGCATGCTTGTGTCACAGCATGTGTATGGAGTCCAGAGGACAACCTTCTTGAGATGGGCTCTTCTTTTGTTATTTGCCTCTGCTTAAACCAGCTGGCTGCACCGTGAGCTTCCAAGGATTCTCTTGTCTCTGCCTCTATCTCTCTGTAGGAACCCTGGGGTCTCAGGCACATGTTATTGTGTGCAGCTCTATATGGGGTCTGGAGATCCAAACTCAGCTGCTTGTGCTTGTCCAGGAAGCTCCCTACTCACAGAGCTCTCTACCCCACCCTGGGTTGATTCTTTCAGCATTAGGTTCAGCCTATTCTGTAGTGTAATTGTTGATATGCTTGGAGTGAGACCTACTATTTTAACACAATCATACATAATGATGGGTTGATCAAAGGCCAACCACATGTTTCAAATTGGTCCCATAACATTCTGTTGCCTAGTGATAGTATAGCTGTCTAAGCGACTACGCTGTCTAATACACAACTATAATAAGTTGTGTAAGTACCGTGGTGTTTAGATATTAGTGAGGTTGCCCAATGATGTACTTCTCAGACACATGCCCTAACCACACGTTTCTCAGACTGTGTCTCTGTTACTTAGAAACTCAGAAATTGTCTTCTGTACTTCTCATCTTTAAGTTAATTTATTGTTCCTAGGTTCTGTCATTTGCTTTCTTTTGGTTAAATTCAACGTTCCTCACCTCATCATCATTCTTCTGTTCGTAATCTTAGATAAAAGGCTAAGACGTGATCAGTAGTCACCCTCCCTAGGAAGTATTTAGATATTTCTCCCTAATCTTAAATGCTGGTGCCATAGACACAGTGAACACTTGCTTGTGTACCCAGTATTGTCTGAGCTTCAGACATGGAGCTGTCATTAACTTGGGGCTTGTAGCATAGTCCTCTTATATAGTCAGAGGGCAGAGGAAGGAACATTGCAAGTTCAAGCTTGCTCGGGCCATAAAAGGGGTTCGAGGCCAGCTTATGGAACTTTAAGAGACTGTCTCACTCAAAGTTAAAAATAATATAAAAAGGACTTGAGATATGCCTCTGTGGTAAAGCACTTACCAAATATGCATGAATCCCTACCTTCAATGCCTAGTACCTAAAAAAAAAAAAAAAAAAAAAAAATAAGACTCAGGTGGCAGAGGCAGGCAGATATCTGTGAGTTTGGAGAGCAGCCTGGTCTACAGAGTAAGTTCCAGGACAGCCAGGGCCATACAGAGAAACCCTGTCTCAACAAACAAACAATGATTATTTTACTATAAAGAACCAGTTTCCAAATCCTACTGAGGGAGCATAGTTTAAATCCTTATATGTACTGTATTGTATGAGAGATGAATAAATAAAATAAAATAAAATAAAATAAAATAAAATAAAATATGGACATTTTAGTCTCTTCCTGGTTTCTCTGAGGATAAAACACACATCCCTAACTGTGTCTGGTGCATCCAGTGCCATACTGTTTCACATATGATGTAGGAATTTCATGTTTATATAAATCCATTTCCCCCTCACATTCTTTGCTCATTTGTAATGTATTCATTTAAACTTTAAGTCTATGTTATATTATTATTAAGTTAGCACTTGTATTTTAAAGAAATTAACAGAAAAAGATATCAATTTACACTTACCTACCAATTTATCATTTCTGGTCCTATTTTATTTCTTCCTGAAGATAAGCTTCTGTTTGCATTTTTTATTTTTTTACTTTATTGTAATGCGGTCTCTTGACAACAAATTCACTTAAGGTAAATTCTCAGCTGGATATAGGATTCTGGGTGGGCAGGGTTTCTTCTCTTCTCCTTCAGTACTTTTAAGATGTTATTTTATTTTGTGCTTTATTTTCTGATGAACATACAGGAGATGTTCAAATTAATGTTGCTTAGTTATCAGGGTTTTGTTTTGTTTTGTTTTTGTTTTTTTGAGACAGGGTTTCTCTGTGCAGCCCTGGCTGCCCTGGAACTCACTCTGTAGACCAGGCTGGCCTTGAACTCAGAAATCTGCCTGTCTCTGCCTCCCAAGTGCTGGGATTAAAGGCGTGCGCCACCCTGCTAGGGTTTTGTTTTGTTTTTTTAATAGAAAAATTTCCATAAAAATTAAAAAATTTTGTTTTGTTTTTAGCTTTCAACCATCTGGCAGATTCCACCGTTTGCGGTTTTCTTTGGTGGCATTTGCCGGCGGCATTTGCTGAGCTCCTTGGATCTGTAAGTCATACCTTCCAGCACACTGCAGATTATTAGCCTCAGTTAGGGTATTATTTTTCTCTCTTCCTTTCTCTGGGATTTCCACTCCATACAGTCAAGGCTGATAGAGTTCTCTTCAATCTTTTCTCTTTCAGTTGGGTAATTTTTTTTATCAATCTATTTTCAGTTCATCCAGTTAGTCTTAAATTCTGGACATTTTATTTTTGCAGATACTGCAGAATAATTGGTTCTTTTTGTTGTTTTTATTTTTCTTCTGAGAATGTCTCTCCTAACTCATTACAAGTATGTTCCTCTTATGTCTTTGAGTACAGTTTCCTTAAAAATCTTTGTCTGCTAAGTTTAACATGTGGCTTCTCTCTGTTACTGTCTTTCCCTGTCAAACACTCTAGACAAGGAAACCTTTCAATAGCTATATGTGTGGGAAATTTTAAACAGTATTCTGTAGAAATTCTGAGTTCTGTTATATTACTACCAATATTATCAACACCTTAAAGCAGGCACTTGATTACTGGACTTAACTAAGAACTATGTCTTTCAGGCACTCAAAAATCTTTTAATCTTAGCTGGGCTATTTGGATCTTTCATTGTTTGTCAGCCATGGTTATCTGAACTGTAGTCTCCTATTATTTAAGTCAAAAACACTGCAAATTATCTAAGAGATTTAGCTGCTTTATAAGCATGACACAGATTGGGACTAAATAATTTCAGGCCAAAAGGTGTACAAATGTGAAATAGCCGTCCTAGTTTGTTGTCCACCTGACACAAACTGAAGTCATCTGAGACAAGGGAACCTCAATTCAGAAAAAGCCTCAATAAGAGCAGACTGTAGGCAAGTTTGTAGGCATTTTCTTAATTAGTGGGGAGGATCCAGCCCACTGTGGGAAGTGCTACTCCTGTGCTGGTCATCCTGGGTGCTATAAGAAAGCTGGTTGAGCAAGCCAGGAGGAGCAAGCCAGTAAGCACCACCCCTCCCTCCGTGCGAGCTGCCATCAGCTCCGGCCTCCAGGTTGGTGCCCTGTTTGAGTTTCTGTCCTGGCTTTCTTCAGTGATAAACAGTGATTAGGAAGTGCAAGCCAAATTAACCCTTTCCTCTCCACATTGCTTTGGTCATGGAACTTCAATACAATAATCATGGTGTTTCCTGTTTTCGAGTGTTAGATCCTCTCTCATAACTGCTTGCCTTACATCATCCTGTCATCTTCATGCAGTGTGTGTAGTCATGTAGTGTGTGTAGTCATGTAGTGTGCGTAGTCATATAGTGTATGTAGCTGCAGAAGCGTTTGCCTCTTCATCTGTGGTTACTTATTGGTGTACATATACATGACTTACTACTCTTTTTTAAAAGATCTTCTTATTTTTTATTTTATGTACATGAGTGGTTTGCCTGTAGTATGTATATGTATCTGTGCGTACCTGGTTGGGGGAGGTCAGAAGAGAGAGTTGGATCCCCTGGAACTGGAATAACAGCTGTGAGCCACCCCATGGATGCTGGAATTGGAACCAGGTCTTCTGCAGGAGCAGCAAGTGTCTCTCCAGCCCCTTATTGCTCTGGATATAAAGCACGCTTTCAGACTGCTGAGATTGCTTAGTGGGCAAAGATGCCTGCCTCCAAACCTCAGGACCTGCATTTGATCCCCAGGACCCACATGGTAGAAAGAGAGAATGAATTTGAAAGTCGTCCCGTCTTCTACATGTGTGCCATGGCAAAAGTGCACACACACACACACACATATACATTCATGCACACAAAATTTTAAAAATATAACAGAGCACACTCTCAAATAAAACAGCTTCATCATTTCCCAGAAACACAAGGCCCTTGCATTCTTAAACTTCACTCCCCTTTCCTTCCTGTCTTGTTCATAACATACCATCCATAGCCCAGAAGAGGAATAAACCATAAACCACTCAGGCTACATCTAGTGGCAAAGACAGGGGCGGGGTATAGTATAACTTTATCTGCATATTTTACTTTTCCAATAATAGGAATATCAATATATGCCAAAAATAACTAAAGACCAAAGGAAAGAAAGGTCATGTGCCGTTTTGGCCTTCCTTTATGCTCAGTGGCTTGGCAGAGATGGATTCTCATCTCCTCATGGGACAGCTTTGGGTGAATAAGAATGTGGACTGGGAAACCCCACAGATCAGAGAAGGATATACAGGCACTGTGTAGACAGGTCGGGAGGCAGTTCAGTCCAGTTGAGGATGGCTTACTGGCCTCTCTGCCTCCAGAGCTCACTGCGATGGACTATACTACCCAGGGTGATCTGCAGCTCAGAACTGAGGTTCTGCAGTGGCTGCTTAATCCAGAATCCTCCCTCCTCAGACTCACCAAGTGCTGCCAGCGAGGCTAGACACACATAAGAGTATTAGGCACAGATCCATGGTGCCTTCTTGTTCCCCACACTGCCTTCTTATTGCTCCTGGCCTTTTGTTCAAGTCATGGGTGGGTCAAGCTCAATGCCTCAGACCTTCCCTGCATGCCTTTGATTCTTGAGTCCAGACCCATTAAATTCTCCCTGCCTGGGACCTCATTTATGCAAACTCTACTCTCTGCTAAGCAGATTAAGTCAAAACACAGCTTTGCATTTCTCTAATGCTTTTGAACTGTCTCTACCCAGATTTTCCTTTTGTGGCTCCCGGCAAGGGTACACCAGAATTGATGCTTTATTTCCTATCACCAGACTAATAGAAAAACCTGCTTGTGTATCTTTTTTCCTGACTTTATAGTTTTAACACAAAAAAGGATCAATTAAAATCTCCTTTATCTATTACATTTGTACTCTGAGGGCACAAAATCATAGCCATGAGGTCCTCAGAAATGGCTCTTGTATTTTGCAGGTTCCATGTGCAATGCACAAATGAGAAACTCAGTAATTGAAGGGTGACACAGGATCTGGTCAGTCTTGGCATCCCAACTGCAGGATATTACTGTCTATAAAACTTAAGACGATGCATATTGACATGCAAAGCAAACCCAGCATTGCTCTCTGTATTTATTACATTAAAATATTTCTCTTTGTATTAAACAGTCGCATTTTCAGCACGTGGATGATTAAAGAACACCCTTAAGGACTTTAAAGACTATGATCGAGTTAGATACACATTAGGTCTTTGCTTGGTAACTTTAAGTCTCTCTCTCATCATCCCTTACAACCATAAAAATCATAAATAGTTATGATGAAGGGCTGTCCACGCCTTGTACAAGCTCATTTGTTCTTCCCCCAGAGACTCCGAGGTAAGTTCTATAAATAACTTCCTTCAAAGACACAGGATCCAAGGTTTTGACAGGCAGCAAATGGCCTTTCCAGAAGCCTGCGGTCGGAGAATGGAAAATCTAGTCTCAAAGCCCCAACCCTCACTCCCTGATTTCTCTGTACTTCCTTGATTAGTTTATTACAGAAACCATGTACCTTTCTTTTTAGATTTCTTCATGTGTATAAGTGTTTTGCCTGCCACATATATATGTGCGACACACGTGTGCCTGGTGCCTACTAAGGTTAGAAGGGGTATTGATGTCTAAGAGCATAGGTACAGGGTTTTGTGGGCCACTATGTGAGTGATGGGGACTGAACTTGGGCCCTTGGCAAGAATAACTAGTGCTCTTAACCACTGAGCTATCTGTCCAGTCCCACACGCATTCACCTACTGAATTTAGGTCAAGAGTGAATTCTCAATGATTTGCCTTTGCTCTCATCCAAACTCAATGCATATTTATTACGTATTGACCTCATTTAGACCAAATTCATAGTTATTAAATATTGACCTCGTCTAAACCCAATGCATATTTATTAAATATTGACTGTGTGTGAAGCACTGTGTAAGATGTAACCGTGAATAAGATGTAAGTATGCAGAAACTAAAGTCCTTCCTGTTTGAACTTCCTTTCTTTGTGTGTGTGTGAGTGTGTATATGTGTGTGTGTGTTTGTGAGAGTGTGTGTGTGTATGTGTGTGTGAGTGAGGGTGTGTATGTTTGTGTATGTGTGTGTGTGAGTCTGTGCGAGTGTGTGTATGTGAGTGTGTGTGTATGTTTTAGAGAGATGTAGAACAGCAGTTCTCAACCTGTAGATCATGACCCCTTTGGGGATTGCATATCAGATATTTATGCTATGATTTTTATCAGTAGCAAAATTACAGTTATGAAGTAGCAACAGAATAGTTTTATGGCTGGGGGTCATGACAACATGACGAACTGTATTACAAGATCACTGCATTGGGAAGGTTGAGTCGCTGGTGTAGGGGGTCTGTTACCTTGATTTCATGTCCACAGTGCACATGTGAAATGGGAGGATACTGCAGTATTACTGATGGTTCCCAGAGAAACAGAACCCAATGGGTTATCTGTAATTAGAGACTTATGAGAGTGACTCACACAGTTATGGAGTATGAGAAGCCCTGTGATCTGTCACCTTCAGCTAGAAGCACTTGAAAGCTATGACATAGCTTCAGTCTAAGCCTGGAGACTGAGAAATAGAGCACGCATAGTTAAGTTCCAGTCTAGCACATGGGAGGCAG
Source organism: Rhynchomys soricoides (assembly GCA_019843965.1). NCBI lineage: Eukaryota > Metazoa > Chordata > Mammalia > Rodentia > Muridae > Rhynchomys > Rhynchomys soricoides. The sequence goes on along the minus strand of JADRCH010000007.1, from coordinate 1,937,359 downwards.
AGGCAGGAGGATCTCTGTGTGTTTGAGGTCAGGCTGGTCAGCACATAGAATTCTAGGACAGTCAGGACTCCATAGAGTGACAAAAACAAACAGAAAAAAAGTTCAGGCTGAGCTCACTGGCCAGAGAACAAGGGCCACTGGTGTTAGCAGGCAGCAAAAGACAGATTACTCAGCATATATATATATATAGAAAATCTACTCTCTGCCACCTCTTTGCTCTAAACCCTCAGTAGAATGGACTGTGCCTACCCGCTTTGCTGAAGGGAGATCTTTACTAGTATATCAAATGGGCATTTTAGCCAGCTGTGTTGTGCATGCCCACAATCCCACCCTTCAGGAAATAGAGACAAGGGGTTCAGGAGCTCAAGACCAAAATCAGCTACTCACTGAGTTCAAAGCTAGTTTTGGCTACAGGAGACCCTGTTTCAACAAATAAGCAAGCCTTGTTTAGAAACACTCTCATACAGACACGTCTACAAATAGTGTTTTGGCGTCCATCTGGGCATCTGTAGTCCAGTCAAGCTGATACCTAAAGTTAGCCATCATGCCGATAGACCATGATTTGATCCTTAGTCCTTAATGTCTGCTTTGGGAACAAATAACAGTTTAAAGATTTCTTTGTATTGTTTTGAATTCTGTGATAACTGTATGTGTGTATGTCAGTGATTCTTAAGGAAGCCAAAGGCATTCGAGTCCTCTGGAGCTGGGATATGGGCAGTTAGGATCTACCGGATAGAGGTTAGAGGGAACTGAACTCAGTCCCCAAGGCAGCTTAAAAGAACGGTGACATACTTAAGTTTTAGGGGTTGAGCATGGCTGACAGAGCGTTTTGCTCAGTACCTACATCCGGCAGCTGGTGTATGTATTTCTAAATGAAAATAATAGCTTAAGCGGGGTGTGGGGAGCTTTTAGCAGTGGGACGGAGACAGGGCTCTTGGTTGTATTTTCAGAGTGACAATGAATCTGTTGAGTAGTTGAGGAGTGCAGAAGGTGGAACAGGCTTGAGAAGATGTCGTGGGCTTCCGTGACTGATGGGAGGCAGTGCGGATGTGGGGTTGGGGGCCAGCATGTGCCGGAGCAAGCCCTGCTTGAGAGGAAGATTAACTTTATGAGCTTTGGCCTGACTCATGGCCAGTGTCACATCTGATATCCTGCTTCCTGCTGGGTCCCAAATGCTTTTTCTAAGCTTCCTTCTGTTCTGAAGAGTGAAATAAAGAAAACCTCCAGGGGGAAAATCCACATTTAACATGTCTTGCTATTATTTTCCTCCTATAAGTAAGTCTTCCTTTCAATGACAAGGAACCAGCCTTCCTCAGGAGAGTAGCTAATGAATACTTTTTAAAAGTTTCAAAGAGGTTCTTCAGTGGACAAAGGCACTTGTCACCAAGCCTGATGATCTAAGTTCAACCCCTGAGCCCCCACATGGTGGAAGGAGAGAATCAATTCCAGGAAGTTGTCCTCTGACTTCCACATACCCACCAATGCATGTATGCACACGCGCACACCCACACCCACCCACACCCACACACCCACACCCACACACAAATAAATAAATTTAACTCTGCTAATAACAAAGAAATACTCATCGAAACTAAATGGTTCTGTACCAAATTAGTGATGATTTACAAAGCTGATGGCTCTGGTTGCTGGTTGCTGTGTGAATCAGGCAGCCCAGACACCAGCAGGTAGTCCTTGGGAAAGTGTGATAGTTGATAGTTGATGTCCAGGAACTGTTGGAATCCGCTAGAGGAAATCACTGAAGACCAGCAGAGAGATTTGCAGCAGAGGAGGTTGCTACAGAATTATTTAGAATAGTTACATGTTTGGGGAAAAAATAATGATGCCCCTTAGAGAAAAGGTTGAGGGAAATGGTACTTGATCACATAGTGTGATATTAAGCAATATATAATTATAATTTGGTAACGTTTAAATTGTAAAAAACAACCATCGACGTTGTATTTAAGAACCTAAGTCTCTCTGAGCAATGCAGCTAAAGCTAATATTTTTATTGTTTTTCTACATCGGTAGTGTTCTTTCCCACTTTTCCAGAGGTACCCCATTATTTTTTATGTGCAAGTCTGGTAATGAAACCCAGGCCCCTGACCATACTGGGCAAGGACTCTAATACCCAGTTATATTCCTAGCCAAATTCCCTGCTATTCTGTTTGATATGTGTCTATGCAGAGCCTCACAAAGATGTGTCCCATGTGTGCATAGAAAGCTCACATTATTGCTTTGGTAGTTTTTTTCCCCCCTTGAACCAGACTTTATGTATAATTCGGAAATATTAATTCATCACTTGTGAAACATTTTTAGATATGAGGAAAATAACCTGTGGAGTATCAACAGAGAAATACCAGTCTCCGCTGGTCTCCACCCTCCCCTCTTCTCTGCTCCTAGAGAAGTATTTTTATATTTCATCTTGCAGAAGAGCAGAGATCCATCCTCTCTCCACTTCCATCTATCTCATAGGCAGTAACAGATGTCATTCTTTTACCCAGAACAGTGTTAGTGTCTTTGCCACAATAATTTCAGATACATTCTCTCTTCCTCTTCTCTCTTCTATATCAAGTAGAGCATTCCAGGTTAGAAAACAACACATAATTCTACCACACTGTAGAGAAATTTTAATCCAGCAAAATGACTGCTCTGGCAAGAGATCACATCAAAAGACTTTCTAGGTCTGTGTGATCCAGCTGGAGTACAGACATGCCTTTAAACCCAGGAGACAGAGGCAAGCAGATCTCTGAGTTCAAGGACAGCCTGGCATAGAACAAGTTTCAAATAAAGAAAAACCTAATTCCAGGTGTGGTGGCACACACCTTTAATCCCAGCACTCAGGAGGCAGAGGCATGCAGATATCTGAGTTTTAGTCAGCCAGTTTGGTTAAGTCAATGAGTTAAGAGCCAGTACAGTGGAGTGGAGTTTATGGTAGCTCTGTTTGTGGAGTTCAGAGGCAGTTTTTACAGGCTCAGTTGATAGAAACAGGTTGTTAAGAGAACAAGCGAGAGAATGAGGAGCCAGATGATTAAAACAGATTGCCAGAGTTAGTTTGAGGCCAAGCAGAGCAATTCAGTGAGAAGCTGAGAGAAGTCAGATCGAATCAGTCAGCTTGGAGAGGAGTTTGGGCCAGAACAGCTGAGTTGAACCAACCAGCCAGAGTTCAGAAAGGGTGAGCTTATATTCAGCAGTAAACCTAGACATCAATTACATCAGGAAAATGAAAGTTACTTTTACACCACACACATCATACTCAACATGGAACCATCTCCTACTTGCTTTTGTGAACACCTTGCACAGTTCCAGGTCAAGGCAGAACAGGCTTAGGTGGAGAAGAAGCACTTTGCTGGATCATAACTCTCTTTCGAGGTTCATCAGGACCCTGTACCCGGGTCCTGCTTGTATTCCTAGTGCTCAGGATGGTGTAAGGCATCTACTGGGCACTCAGCATTTTATATGGGGTGGGAAAAGGAAGACAACACAAGTAACTGAGAGATGAGAAAGAGATAATGTCCTGGAAGTTTTCACTTTCTCCATTAGGCTCCTAGGGAAGGAGGGGGCTGTACCCTTAAACTAATAAGCAAAACCTTAAAGAGAAATATGAGCTTTCAAAGGGGAAAAAAAAAGCCCTTTTTCCTCCCCTTCTGTCCCTTCCTCTGACCTGACAAGTGTCTACTATGTGCCTTATGCTACCAGGTCTTGTGTAATCAGAGTGACAGGCTCCTCTCGGCTATTATGGAATAGTTGAGACAACGGGTCAAGACTGAAGATACAAAATGAAAGTAAATATACAAATAAATGCCATTCTAGACAGTGAAGAGGAAAGTGGGTAGTGCCTGCGGGCAGGAAGCCAGCTAGGAGAATGCTCACTTTGCTGTGTGGGAGTTACTAAGGCTCTAGGGTAGAGCTTAGAGCCTTACACCAGGATTGGGCAACAGTGTATCACTGATTTACATCCCTGTCACTAAGTTCTGTCTCAAGGCAAATCACTATGTCCCAATATCATTTTACCAACAGTGGCCTTAGTCAGCCTCAGTAATAGCTCTGACAGGAACGTGTGTGTGTGTGTGTGTGTGTGTGTGTGTGTGTGTGTGTGTGTGTGTAGGCCAGAGGTCAACCTCAAGTGTCATTCCTCAGGGCCTGTCTATCTCTCCCCAACCCTCTGATAGAGTCTCTCACTATCTGGAACGATCTAATTAGGGTGGTTTTATTCACCAAGGATTAGACTCAAGTTCTCAGGCTTGTGTAGTGTACACTTACTGACAGCGCTACCTGCCTAGCTCATCCCCCTCTTTCCCCTAGTTCGCCCCTTCTTCCTCCCTTCCCGGTGCATAGTGAACTTTGTCATGAAAGGCTGTTTTAGCAGAGAAGCAACAGGAATGAAGCACCACAACATTCCTCCATGGCTCACACAGAAGCAAGGGGTCAGGGGTACAAGGTCAGACCCCACTGGGAGTCCAGGCAGCTTTATGCAATGCAAGCTTCATAAGAAGCAATGTGAGTTTCACATCAGATAAAGTTTCTATAAGAAAAGGGTGTTGTTGTCTTGTTTTGTTTTTTGTCCTGAGTTGAGAACTGAACCCAGGGCCTTGCGCTTGGTAAGCAAGTGCTCTACCACCCAGCTATATCCCTAACCCTTAAGAAAAAGTTTTATATGAGAAAAAAATGGGGGCATGCAGAATTCACACTCACCTTAAGGCAGCTCTTGCAAGGTACAGTGAGGACGGACTTCCTCAGCAACCCCTTCCGGAGCTGAGATTGTTTCCTCTAAAGCTATTGTTGCTGCCCAAACTTCTCCTCAGATCTCTCTGAAGTGGAGTGTCACTCAGACCCACTGTGAGGCTTCTGAGGTCAGGCAAGGCTCCTTTGGGAGTGGAGGCAAAGGTCTCAGTAGTTGTTCTGGGCAAAAGAGAGTGGTAGGTCATGGGTTGATCAGAATTAATCACAATAGTTAAGGAGACATGAGTATCTGCAGCCCCTGGGCAAACTCTTCTTTCTTATAGGTCAGTTTGGTTCCCAGGGAAAGAGTAGATGGACATTTTGGAGGAAGAGGAGATGGGATAGGATGCTGGCCTGCTTGTCCGGTATCAGTTGAAAGTGAGTGGTTGGGCTAGGGGCCACTGCCCTATCTTCTCCTGTTGGCCGTGGGTTAGGGCCTTGTAATCTCTGTGAGGCATCTCTCTGGGTCTTTACACTCAGCCGGCTGTTCCTACCCAGCATATGAACCCTATCCAGGCTTCCTTGCCCTGTGAGGATAAAGGACAGCTTCCGCTGACCTCCCCACCCCAGGAAGTTCCTGGGCCACCCTCTGTTTGGGAGCCACTTCCTCTGGCATTTGAAAAGTTGGCATATGATTTTTTTTTTCTTCTGAGGCCAAGGAATTTTGGCTCCTTGGGGATTTGTGACAGCCCACCCTCCTTGAGCTGTTTTTCTACTCTTGAAGACTAAGGCGAAAAATAACTCTTGTGTATTGTGAAGGCATGTGAGTTTGATTATTTTGAAAAAGAAGACACAGATAACCGAGAAGAAAAATGAGATGCCTACGCAGCCCAGAGCTCAGCTCCCAAATGCCATTAGCCAGCACAGGCAACCAGTCCCAGTGGAGAAATGGCTGATAAGTCTGGAATGTCTAGTTGTGCCAAAGCAACATGACAAGCAGAAGGCTTAGGGAGAGTTTTAAAAAGGCACAAAAGCTAGCTGGAGTGGACCCCGTGGCCAAACCTAGGACAACTCTGAGCATAGAGATAAATTTGGATAATAATGAGTTATGGCCTGTGGTGTGAAAATAAGATTCCAGAGTCTGTTTCAGAAATAAACCAAGATGCCTGGAGAGTTTCTTCTAACTAATAAACACAGAAGGAATGAAGAAATGATTCCGGTAGAAGTTAGACTACATGGTAAATAGACATGCTATTACATAGTATAATTGGCAAGAGTCATCATTGAATCCTAGTAGGAGGGGAAAGGTCTAGTAAAGAACAGGCAACTTATGGAGTCTTGCATTTCTCTTTCCTCTCCCCACATAGACACGAAGGCATAGCACGAGGGATTATTAGTGACAAAAGTTAAGAGCACTGAGGGACAGACACAGTGTGTCTCTGGATGGGATGCCCTGAGAAGGGTACCATGTTACCTAGGTGATGTCAGCTCCAAATGTATGAACTCAAGCAGATTATGGGAAAAGCATCATAGCACCTGAGCAGGAGGTGGCCTGTGAAATAAGGGATCTTGCCCTTGGAAGTCATTCACATCCAGAAAGGCCAAGGGGTCCTTGCAGATTAAGAACCACTAGCAAATTTGAGAAACTTAACATTGGTACAATACTTTCATCTAAGCCATGGACCCTACTCTGAGGCAACTGGCCAGTTCTTAAGAAATCCATACTGGATGATCATGTCAGGCATGGTGGCCCACACCTTTAATCCCAGCACTCAGGAGGCAGAGGCAGATGGATTGCTGTGAGTTCGAGGACAGCCTGGTCTACAAAGCGAGTTCCAGGACAGCCAGGGCTGTTATACAGAGAAAACTTGTCTAAAAAAAACCAAAAACTACCAAACAAAAACAAAAGGAAGGAAGGAAGGAAGGAAGGAAGGAAGGAAGGAAGGAATCCCTGAGTCACACATGGTAGGAGAGAACCAACTCTACTCTTACTTAAATCCATTTTTACTATACAATTTAATTTTTACTTTACTATATACTCTGTCCTCTGAACCCCCCCCCCCGCACATATAAATGGAATTTTATAAAGAGAAGTGCTTATGAGACATTAAAGGCTGGAAGGACATGGTTCCTATCACTTAATCTCAAATGGCTCATAAAAATAACTATATGGTTGCTAGTGTTAACTGCCTGTCAAGTGAGCCTCTGGGCTTCCCGATTATGTGACATGATTCCCCAGCTGGGGGACTGTGGATTGCCAAACATGGAAAAAGTGAGCTGAGCACTGACAAACATGCCTCCTTCTCTTCCTGACGGGAGATGTCATGTGAAACCAGCTGCTTCAAGCTCCTGTTGCTGATGGGCTGTGCCCTTGATCTGTGAGCCGAAATTAGCCCTTTCTCCTTTAAGTTGTTTTTGCCGGAGTATTTTATCACAGCAACAGGAAGAGAAGCTAAGGCATGCAAGCCCAAAGAGACAAAGAGGGAGAACAGGGCTGTGTATGTGCAACAGCAATGACAAATAAAGCTGTTGAAACAAGGAGCTGAGGGCCAGTGTGACGGCTCAGTGGATGAAGGCACTTGCTGTCAAGCTGTGTAGGGAGCCGCCTGAGCACCCACATTCGCCATTACAAGATGGCGCCTACATTCGGCCGAGGACAAGTTGTAAACAGGCTAGTGCGCATGCACCTGGTAATTTTCCACCTCAGAATCTCAGCCTCTCTCGTGGCGTCATCTGGCCTGGTGTGCAGGAGCCAATGGGGAAGCTCCATGTCCCAGGCAAGCGCTGTGACCCATATAAAGGGCGGGCATTCTATTGTTTGGGGTCTCCATTCGTGGCAAGCTTATGCTCTCCCTCTCAAGATGCATTAAAGCTTTACTGCAGAAGGATCCTATGTGTGCCGCGTCGTTCTTGCTGGCGAGACCGTAGTGCGGGACAAAGCTGGATGACCCCAGTTCGATCTCTGGGACATGTGTATATGTGTGTATGTGTGTGTGTGTGTGTGTAGAGAACCAGCTCCCAAATTTGACCTCTGACCTCCACACCATGCTGTGATGTGCATGCTCCCCACAAGTAAATAAATAAATAAATAAATAAATGTTATAAAATCAAGAGATCTGGGTAAAGCACAGAGTTGTTTGTATTGATTTTTGAAACTTAGAAATTGTGATAGTTAGAAATTATTTCAAAATGATCTGGATTAAAGAGCAGAGCAACAACAGTGGACTTGCCTGTTCGTAGACGTTAACTTGGCTGTGAAAACAGAGCACCTGCAGTTCCATTAACCTCGGGCTTCCTCATTTGTGTCACGGTGTTCCAATCTGCTGTTGTTTCTGATAGGAACATTGAATCGGAATGAAGCTGATTCATGATTAAAGCAAAGGCTTGCAAATGGCCATTCTTGCACACACACACACACACACACACACACACACACACACACACACACAGTGAGAGAGAGAGAGATGCATGTTTACAATTACTTGTGATTAATAACAGTATCGTTTATTGTTCAACGACATAAAATCACCCTCACTTATTTAATCAATAGCTGCCAAATATTGTTGGCTCAGAGTCCTCTTACTATTGATAAAGCTTCTGAGAAAAATGCCTGCAGAAGAATCCCTAAGTACAACCAGGAATTTGTTCCTGGACAAATTCTTAGAAGTAGAATATTAGGTCAGATGGCAAGAATATTTTTGGTTCTTTTGATGTGTCAAAAGTTTTCAACATCCCCCCGCCTCCCCAAGTTTACACCAGTGCAGCAATTCACTGGTCTTGTAAGGAATCACTTATTTCTTTCCTTTTGCCTCTAATCACAGGGCATTTCTGTCATCAGATCTTTGTCACATATGATAGGACGGCTGTGTTCTCCTCTAAGGCTCTAATTTGCATTCTTGATGAGAGTGAACTGACCATTTGTGGGTTTTTTTTCTAGTGATGGCTAATGATGTATTCCCTCAAATCTAAGGATGTGTTGGTTGTAGAATACATTATAAGCTGTGTATGGTGGCTCATGTCTTCAATCCTAGAACTTGGGAGGCAGAGGCAGTTGGATATCTAAAATTTGATGCCAGAGTGGTCTACAAAAAGAGTTTCAGGACAGCCAGGGCTGCATATAGAAACCCAGTCTTGATAAAAACAAAGCAAACAAACAAAACCACACAAAAAACAAACAAACCAAACCCCAACCAAACAAAAAGCATTACATCATTTTTTTTTTTAATCATTAAAGAAAGAAAAATGTACTCTACTTTCTGACATGTTGAAAATCTGTGCTTAGAATCTGTAAAACAAATGCCTTTTGAAACCGCCTACAAGAGCTCTGGTTTGGTAGCTCAGCTGCAGTGCAGGACCTGAGGCTGCCATGGGCCCAGGGTAGCTGAGCCCCAGATTGCTCAACTTTCCTGCCTGGCTCACGGCCTCCGGGAATTCTTAGAGCCTAAGATAAATTATTAAAACAAAGATAGTAATACCTACCCCGACCAACCTGCTTTTCACTTTCACTACTGTTTACTAACTGCTCAGGCTCTGTGTCATCTGTACGCCTCCACACAAAGTGTTTGCAATTTAATGGGAGAGACAAATCTTTCTTCTCCCTGGGCTATGAGGTCAAGCTAAGAGAGTGGCAAGAGGGGGAGGGGTGGGAGAGATCTTGATCTTAAATCACATAAAACTTAGACTTAGCCAATTTTTACTTAGTTTCTAATATGAGTTGAGGCTGTGCCTTAGGGTTTTACTGCTGTGAACAGACACCATGACCAAGGCAGGTCTTATAAAGGACAACATTTAATTGGGGCTGGCTTACAGGTTCAGAGGTTCAATCCAGTATCATCAAGGTGGAAGCATGGCAGCATCCAGGCAGGCATAGTGCAGGAGGGGCTGAGAGTTTTACATCTTCATCTGAAGGCTGCTAGGAGAAGACTGGCTTCCAGGCAGCTAGGACAAGGGTCTTAAAGCCCATGTCTACAGTGACAAACCTACTCCAACAAGGCCACACCTACTCCAACAAGACCACACCTCCAAATAGTGCCCCTCCCTGGGCCAAGCATATTCAAACCATCACAGACTGTGTTAGGTCCTGGGCTTCTATGGGTATTTGGGGGTGTCGTGGAGGGATGGATGTCCCAGGGATAAGGGACTACTGTGACCAGTGAAACAAAGAGACAGGACCCAAGAAGTATGTTTGGGAAAGAGAGAGTGGTCCATAGGACATAGGAAGCTGCACAGGATGAGGCCAGAGAGGAAACTGAGGCTCCCAAGCCCAGCTTAAAGAAAGCCTGGTACCTGCTTGATCACTGAAGAAAGCTATCTTCTCTCTCTCTCTCTCTCTCTCTCTCTCTCTCTCTCTCTCTCTCTTTCTGTGTGTGTGTGTGATTGTGGTGTGCATGTGTATTTTACTATGAGCATGTGTCCAGTACTCCTGAATTGGCTGCATGCTTTTGTTAGCAGGGGTCTGAGACAAGGCAGGTTTGGCTTATAAATGCGTGGGTTCATAAGGGCAGGTAGCAGGGCACAGTAATGTGGTGCGGAGAGTGAGGGATGTAGGTTCAGACACAAACCTGCACTTTTAAAACTCTGGCTCCACCACTAGCTGTCTGAATGTCATTGTACTCTTTACTCCTCTTAGTTCACACCAATATACTTACAGGTTTGGGTATAATTCCTAGTACAATAGCTCAAATATGGAACCTGCTTTCCTCTTGCTTTGTGTTTCCACATGAGGGGACATCAATGCAGGTAACACCTCTGGCTTCCTTCTGGTTCTCTGTTCAAACTTCTCTAGGAAGGAGTGAATTACCCAGTTGGCAAGTTTTAGAGTAATGAACATACACACACAGACAGAGACAGAGAGACAGAGAGAGAGAGAGACAGACAGACAGACAGAGGCACAGAGACAGAGAGACAGAAACAGAGCAGAGCACAATGGTAGAAAGATATCTTTATTATTTACACATTTAAGGTCTATCTATCTATCTATCTATCTATCTACCTACCTACCTACCTACCTATCATATCCAGACCTCTGCCTCTCATTTAGAATTCTGCCTCAGTCTGTTCTGCTCAATTCTGTCCTGTTCCTCAATGTCATAAAATCTCCTGGGAGACCAGTGCTGAGAGCCAGGTGTCGAGTCAGGCTGCTTTGGCCAGTAGGGAAGAAGCCCACTCTTGTCACTAGCTCAGGTTGGATTATCTAATCTGGCTCTGTCATTTGATCTCCACCAGCACAGCCCTCTTATTTCAAATTGTTCAGAACATTGGGGCACATGGGGGAGCCTGTATGAAGGCAGCATCGTTTAGAAAGTTGCTCTAATTAGAATGTGCTCAACCTCTGCAGCTAATAAATGGGAGCTGTTAAGCCAAGGTAAGGCAAACTCCTTGTATTTGGGGTGTCAACTGTGCCTGTTGGTAAAATTCATTGCCAGAGGTAGACGGCCTCTGTCTCTCCCTCCTCCTAGGGTCTCAACCACCAACTGAGAAACAACTCCATCTACACTGGGCATCCTTCAGAGCATATGTGAGGGGTTACTTACTGGACTGAGGATATTCTCCCCTACCACAGGCAGTTAGAGAAGAATTTCTTGCAATGGGGGGCCAGGGAGTGACTAGATACACTAGATACATAGGTTGAGGGTCATGTGATTCTCCCTACCTCTCTATGAGGGTATGTTCACAGTAAACAAGTCCAGTGGGATGATCTGTTATGAGTTCAGCTGAACTCCCAAGATGTCAGTTGTTTGGCTGGGAGGATATTCTGTACAGCATTGCGTGCGCGTGAGCGCGCGCGCGCACACACACACACACACACACACACACACACACACCGTCCTTGCTTACGCTCAGCTCCACCCTTACTTAACACTGCTGAGCTCACGCATCAGTACATGCCCTGCTGGGGCACTTCCTTAACATTGCCCCAGAAAAAGTAAAAGTAAACTTCCTTTTCCAAGAAGGGAGCTACACACCCTTTGCTCGAGGCTTCTTATTGAAGATCACCAGCTTCTCGTTCTTAAATGCATGCTCTCAGATGCATGTGTGAAGCTCTGCACTAGTGTTCATGTGAACAAGAGCATGGGGGTGGGGAGGATCATGGGGGTAGGGGAGGAGAATTAGTTTTGAAAACACAAGAGGGCTTCTCTGCTCAGCTCCACTGTTGGCTTTGAAAAAGGGGCTCAAACCAGCAGGTCATCATGATGGTCACTTAGTCAGAAGAGATGTAGAGAAGTGGGACACACACACACACACACTGCACCCCCATCTCCACTGCCTTAAGATGTTTTTTGCACATAGAAAAATGGGGAGGAAACTTGTATTTATGTGTGTTGAAGAATTACGAGTGAGTTTTCTGGTTTTATTAATTTGTTTTTAAAAATTCTTACAAGGAGATGTTTTAATAAAAATAATTTGGGATTAAAGATAAAACATACAGGCCTATGACTTAGCTCATGAGGAAAGGTGCGGGCTACCAAGCCTGATGATCTGCATTTGATCCCTGGGACTCACATCCCTGGAGAGTTGGCTTTCCTGAAATCTGCCCTCTGACTGCCAGATGCTCACTGTGGCATATGTGCCCTGCACCTCCCCACCCCAAGACACATGTAAAATAAAACAAATCTTAATCACACACACACACACACACACACACACACACACACACACCACACCACACATTCGGTGAACTTCCAATGAGGATCTGCAAGCCAGACTCTGTGCCAGATGTTAGAGCTAGGCAAAAATGCAGGGGCAGAATTTACTTCTCAAGGGAAGAAAGGACGGGGGAAGCAAGGAGGGATGGGAGCTCTGAGGAGACCCCCAGGATGACATCTGGGCTGATTCCTAAGGGATGAACAGGGCTTCCCCCCCAACCTCCACCCCAGAGAGGGAGGGGTAGCTGCCTAGCAACCTTGCTGGACTCTTTGATTGAGCCAGGGCAGCTGAGTAACCCAAGCTGTCCCAATAAGATGCTATCTCCTGGGAAGCTGGCGTTTTCTGGAACACAGTCATTGTAAGCCTGGGCAAGTCCTTAGATGGAGGACATGTAAATTTGGGAATGAGCAAACCAAAGCAGAAAGAGAGAAACAAAGCCAGCCTTGGGAGAATGGGGGCTAACCTATCATGTGGCAAGAGAGAGGGGAGATGGATTGAGATGGGGAAATAGAGCCGGCAGAGAAGATGGTTGCCTCTGTCCTGGACACTCCACTTCCTCAAAGGCTCTGAATGTGGGTAAGTGTGCTGGCTGTGAGGACAGAAGTCTTGGCATTAATGCACTGTCTTTCTCCTTATTAACTATGTAATTCTGGACCAATTGCATCAACCCCTCGGTTTTCTCGTCTGCATGAGGATGAGAACAACCACACCCTGGTTACTGTCTGTGCACTGACTGCTCTATGGTACCTTTGTGCAGGTGGATTTCTGGGACCTTCATCACTATCACAAGGCAGATAACCTTGTGAGGAGAAAACGTGTTTTCTTAGTTTACAGTTTTAGAAGGTCAAAACCCAAGTGTCCGCCCTATGGGTGTGGTATCTCGTGAGACTCGAAGGTGGTGTCGAATCATGGCTGGAACTACAAGCAGCATGTCTGGAGCCAGAACAGAGAGAAATGGCATTTGTTAAGCCAGGTTTACTTATTTAACAATAGCCTCTCCTGAGGGGTCACATGATAGTAACCAAAGAGTCATATGAAGACTACCACATGTGTCTCTCTCTCCACCAACGATCTAGGAACCTCCTAAAATGTCTTACTTCTAGGAGGTTCTACCACCTCTAAACAGTGTCACTTTGGAGAGCAGCCATTAATACCAACAGTCTCTTGAGGGATCATCAGCACTAGTGACTGTAGCCTTTATCTTTTCAGGAGTTTAATGTGTTAAGAGTTGCAGTCTTATCAGGGGGAGCAGAGGCCCTTGGGCCTGAGGGTATTAGATCCCCCAGTATAGGAGAATGCCAAGGAGGGAAGATGAGAGTGGGTGGGTGGGTGGGTGAATACCTCATAGAGGCAGGGGGAGGGGGAAGGGATAAGGAGGTTCCAAAGGGGAGATCTGGAAAGGGGAAAACATTTGAAATGTAAATAAAGTATGAAAAAAAAAAAAAGGAGTTGCATTCTTCCCTCTACCTTTTGCTTTTGGATTAGCTTGGAATATCTATCTCCTCCAAATCTTGTCTTTTTCATCTGTAAAAGTATCAATCTGTAGGGGTGGTGTAAGGATTACCATGCGATCAGTATTTAACACTTGCCTCTTAGGACAGAACTCAATTTGCGAACTGTGCTCATTTCCACAGTGCAGATGCTCCTACTGAAGCTGATTTCAAGGTAGCATTGCAGTGTCTCTGAGTGCTGAGTTGGGAAAGAAATGGGCATCCCCATTGCACAGATGCAGGAAGTTATCTGAGCCTAGATAACAGTTAAGGACAGAGAAGTAATTAGCAACTGATGAGCTTTTATTGCATTTGTTTTTTAATGTTATTTATTTAATTGTGAGCTTACATAATATAGTTTTTAATAACTGCTGTTCATAAGCAGCTTGCAAAAGTCCTTGAAAATTTAATAATCAGCTCTTGCAAGCTGGTCCAAGCTGGCTCAATATACTGTTGAATATGCTAATGCTCCAATCAGGCCTAGGAGAGAACACAGCATATAGGCAGTACTCTATCATTGATAGAGTATCTGATTCTTGTTATGGATTTTAGTATGCAATCTATGATTCTAGTAGTAAAGAAGTTCATGGAAAACCATAACCTGTAGAAGCCACTTTTTTCCAACCCTGTGTCAAAGGACCCAAGGGAAGCAAGTCTGGTCAGAGAGATTTCTTTGGGCTTACCATTTCAGATGTGAGTGCATGGTGGTATTGGGGCCCTGAAAGAGATGGACATGTGGCAGAGGCTCCTCCCACCTTGCTGATCAAGGAGCTGGCATGGGACTGGAAACAGGGCAGGCTATAGCCTTCAATATCTATCTCTACTGAGTGGCCTGTTTCTTGATGCCAGGACACCTCATCTCAAGGTCCTACTACCTCTGTACAAATAACACCTCTGGCTGAGGACTAAGTGTTCACAATAAGAGCCTTCGGAGGACTTTTCAGGCTTAAATCATACAACTTAAAAGCACCTCTTATGAAGTTAGGGTCCTTAAATCATAGATCTTAAAAGCATCTTTTATGAAGTTAGGGTCATAATTAAAGACTATGGACTAGGGGGTATATACAGTGTACACAACATGGTTTGTTTGTGATATTAATATGCTGGGCATAAATTCAGAATTCAGGCCCAAAAAGAAAATTAAAAAATGGAATTAAAAAACATATAAAACTCTAATCTCTCTGGTACTGAGTGTGATGTCAGAAAACAAGATCTGTGTCTCACTAGGGTTGTGGGCCCGAAATCAGGGGTGCTAGCGAGCAATGGTGTGCTGTGTTTGGAAACCACAACCTGGAGTCTACGTAGCAATGCAGACCATAGGAACAGGGTGTCAGACATACATGGACATTAGATTTTACTTGGAGGACAATGATAACCCATTTGTTAAACAGATGCACACTTACACAGGAATGTTTCATATATTACAAGGATTCCTATGTGTAATATCTACTATGTGTCAAGGTCCCAGAGGGGAAACCTGAGCATAAAATTGAGTACCTGCAGAATGAATAGAATAAAAAGACTAATTACAAAGTTTTGATATGTAAATAGGCACTCAGCCTTGCTTGAAGCCCCGCCCCTTCACCACACACACACACACACACACACACACACACACACACACATATTTCTTCCCTTTCATCTGCCCCCAGATTCTACTCATGACTTCTCTGTTCAGATGACTCTAAGATATTTGGCCCAGAAAGGCAGAAAGGTGACTTGGATAGGCTGCAAGTAAGAAGGTATTTTCTACCTTCTGCCAAGAGACTGCATGGGGATCTGAACACGATCCCTCTTGATTCACAACCTGGGCAGCTGAAAGGAAAACTTAATTATCTCATAGTTGAGGGGCTCGAGTCAGAATCAAGATATCAGCAGGACTAGTTCCTTCTGGCCCTCTAGGACTCTTCCTTCCATGTCTCTATGGGGGATCCAGGGCATCCTTGGCTTGCAGTTGTGTTTCTGGTCTCTTCTGTGTCACATGGCCTTCTTTCTCAAAGGTCAGTGACTCCAAGCCTTCTAGTTATTGGAGTTAGGTTCCATATTAATTCTCTATGACTTTATTTAACTTGATTACATCCACAATGACCCTATTTCCAAATAAGGTCATAACTACAGGTATGGGGGTTGGGACTTTAACAATCTCTTTTGGGGAGTCATGAGCCAACCCAGAACAGTAATCTTTGAATAACACGGAAAAATTCATACTCGGGGATTTTCCTTGTGTATATGAAGCATGAATATCTTAAGAGTTCTAGAGTATAACATGACAGGAGAGTCATCATTACAGCCCCAATTTGTAAGTGCTTAGCTCCATGAACGCTGAAAAGAAAACTTGGAGAAGGGGGAAGGTAGTGGAGCCGATGGAGGTGTAGATACTATGAAGCATATCCCACTGTGTGCTTTATACACCTGCCTCTCCAAGTATGAGGTGTTCACTATTCTGAAATCTATGTATATATCACGGCATATCTGAAGCAAAAGAGATAGATGCTCAGCCCCTTGCTGAAATAAAGCTTCCTAAACAGAAGCTTGGATCCCACCGCCAAAGCAGCAGGTGCCACATATTCTGCCCTCCAGACCACTTAAGGTCTTACTGGTTTTCTTATTTGTGTATGGGAGAATTGCAAAGTGGGCAGATCAATAGCAACCTCAGCACCGTCATTGGGAAGATTGAAAGAAATACCAAATGTGAAAAGAAGTCTCTCACCACCCTAACATGAGTTAGGGCTCTTACGGAGCAGATGACAGAGAGTCCACCAGACTTCAGCTCACTGAGACACCTGGCACATTTGTCCCTTGAAATTTCACTTGCAAAAATCAGTTCAAATTGGCTTCAGTACAGCCACTTCCTCAGGAGCTGACAGTCAGCCAAGATACACCTAACAAAGAGCTGCAGTAATTGTCAGCGTCTCAAACAAGGAAGGCCACATCTACAGGGGGTGCTGGGTTTAGGATCAACCTTAGAAGAGGTCTCTTAACAAACCAGCTTTAAGGCCCAGCAAGTAGAATTCTAGTAATGTTTTCCAGGGAAACAAAACTGAAGGAGTTTAAGTTTACCAAACCCACTCATTTGCAAATCGGAGGTCGGTGGGGCTGAGGCCTTGAGTTTTGGGATCAAAGAGGGAGTGCAGCAGAAGACTGGTTTGTGGTGACAGTGCCAGACTGGGATCTTAAAATATCATTCTTAATCTTCAAAACAGGTAATCACATGGTATTATTCTCTTCATGGAGAAGTGGCAAAGAATTCAGAGCAGGACCTGCCCAGTGGCTGGCTGGTACTCCCAGCAAAGCAGAAATTTAAACTCAAGTCAGTGTGACTCCAAGCTCCCAGCCAAAGGCAGGATTGGGTGTGAAGGTTTGCTTGGGCCTCAGGCTTTGTCCTTTGTCCTTGGTGCTCAGGCTCCCTCCTCCCAGCTCCCAGTGCACACGTGTGACTGCAGGCCTCTTTGGCCTGGTCTGGGGGCAATGTTGTCTGATCACTCTCTCCTGTTCGGTGTGAGGACAGTCAGCTATTTGTCAGAGAGCCAAAGGCAGCCAAGCAAGAGTTCAGACGCCTTTTGCTTCCTGATTAGGGAGGTGGCTTTACCCTGTGGGGAGCATCAGTTGGAGGGAGATGAATTTAGCTGCCCTCCCTGGTTGGTGATGGGGGAGGGTCCTGTCAGCCAGAGGATGTAGGCTTAGCTCCAAAAGGGCTTTTTGTCTGAGGCTGGGCCTCAGGCCAGAGTGACATTCTTTGGTGCAGGCTGCCAGGCCACCACTGAGTGGGCACCTGCGGGGCATCTAGGGAAGGAGTGAGCGGTCTGTCTTTCTTCCACAGAGGAGAGCATGTGGGGATGGAATCTGCCATTTGAAGGCCCATGTGGTGCTGAGGCTATGTCTGTGGTTGCTCCTGACTCCAGAAGACATGCCAAGGCCTTGGCTACCCAGGAATGTGGGCAATTAACATTTTAGCTTCTGTCATGTCTGATAAAAATCCCCACAGGATGAAAGGAATCCACTCTATCTTGCAAAGTGCAGCAGAAGAAACCTAAGACCACAGAAAGACCTGAAAGCCTCTGCCACAGCTCCCCTTGAAGAGTGGGTACTGCCCTGGACTGAAGAAGAATTTTGTCTTACCCTGAATCCTCTGCACAGGCGGCTCTACCGTATCCCATGCTTTGGGTGCTGACTGCTGATTCTCACAATTGCCTCTTCTCTGGGGAATTTCCCTTTTTCTTCAGGAACCATCTCTCCAGGGAGGTTGTATGAATTATTTGCATCTTGAGGGGCCCCCACTGCAGCTAGTACCTGACAGAGTCCCCTAAGAGGACAGCAGGCCTAAGGAATAGTTCATGGTCTAGAGCCCTGTAGTCTGAGTCAAGGCTTTGACCAACATCACTGACTTTAGCTCATCTCTTGCTAGTATTGCTCTCTTGCTCTCCCTCCCCTGCCTCCTTTGTGAGTGTGTGTGTGTGTGAGGTGTGTGTGTGTGTGTGTGTTTTCCTGTGAATGTGCACATAGAAGCTAGAGGTTAATGTCAGGATTTTTTTTCTATCATTCGTCACTTTATTTTTCGAGACAGGTTCTCTCAAGAAACTCAGAACTTGCTTGTTTTCCTAGCCTGGCTGGCCATCATGCCCTGAGGAATCCTCTTGTCTCTACCCTGCCTAGTGCTAGGATCACGCATGTACAATGCCCAGCTTGGATCTGAGCTTAGCTCCTCATGTCTGCATGGCAAACACTTTACCACAGAGCCATCTTCTCAAATCTTATCCCAGCACCTGGTATCACCTCTCTTGCTCCCTTCATCCTGAAAACCTTTGTCAGTAAATCCTCTTACATGAGAATCCCAGTACTTTGGGCTGGAAAAGTGGCTCAGAGGTTAAGAATGTTTTTTGCTCTTCCACAAGACCCGAGTTCACATTACCACTGGGCACATCTGGCAACTCACAATTGCCTGTAACTCTAGCTCACCAGGATCCAACACCCTCTTCAGGCACCCACAGATATTTGCCCGTCTAAACATGAATAAAAAAAATAAATCTTAAAGAACAAGAAGAATCTCAGTACTTGTTCTGCTATCTCATGAATACTACTTCCTCTTGAATCCATTTCAGTGAGAAACTACTGAGAATTCCCTCTATCCCGGATACACTTGCTGTGGGTGAAGACAGTAGTAAAGCAAGTCACTGTCACTTTTCCATCAGTGAACTTACAGCCCAGGCTCAGTGGTACCTAGACTTGATGTTCCCATATAACATTGCCATCTTCAAATGTGCTGGGCCATATTCATAGCTATCCTGAGATACATGGAGCCTGCAGCTTGGACATGCATAGCAGGGGAGAAGAGGAATATGAAACAATCACAAAAATTCAGTTATGATTGTGATGAACATTCGGCGCCAGGAACATTGCTCAGCATCTGCCCTACACTTGACTCTGGAACGCCTGGGTGGGATTCTGAAAACTCCATTTCTAGATAGCAGCTGTCTTTTTGTTAGGTCTGCTAACAGGAGACATGAGGAAGGCAAAGGAGAGAAGGAACCCTTTCTGTTTTCTCTTGTTCTTGCCAATTTCACTGCACCCATGTGTGTCCTTTCTTAGATGACTGAGCACCCACTCTGCCTAAAGCAGCATATGGCTCCCATCCCCATGCCCAGCCCTGTACTGCTTCTTCAGATGTTCCAGCAGGAGCTACGAGCTCCTCTGTCCTGGAAACATTCCCATGTCCTTCTGTTTCCTAGTTCTAGGATTGGCAACTCCATCCCGCTAATCCCTCAGTTACTACAACCTCTCTTTGTGTATAATCCAACAACACCCGTAACCACTCCCCTGTATTAAAGTCCTTCAGAATAGAATACTTCTTGTGTTTTTATAGTTCCACCTGGACCTAAATCAGATGTGGAACATTCAACCGTACCAGAGGGTCAGCACAGCTAACTCTAAAGAAACACAGTTAGGTCTCTGGCTTAAAAGATCAGTAAGGCTCATTGGATGAGGGTGTGTAGAGGAAATGAAGTAGAGAGGAAATGTAGCCTCTGGAGCAGAAACAGACAGAGTTGGCCTACACCACCTAGACAACTGGAGGAAGGTAATGGTCACATTGTGCAGGACCTTGAAAAGTCAGGGAGCCATTGAGGAATGCTGGAGAATGACTCTGTCTACAATAAAGATGCCAAGTAGACATTCTCCACCTCCAGTGTTTCCTGCTAGTGTTGAAGGACTTTCATTTCCACCGCTATAATCCTATCAGAAACACAAAAGCAATGTAGCAAAAGTCGTGGTGAATTTATATGGAGGATTTGTCAAAGGGGACTGAGAATATAGTTCAGTGATAGAGCAGTCATCTATCATATGGAAGGTCACAGGTTCAAAGCCCAGCAGTGAGAAGAAGAAATAGAAAATGTGTCCCTTTGGGGGTTCATGTAACCCCACTGCATGACTTAGTTAAAGGAAAGATTTTTGTATAAAGAATTCATCTCGCTTCCTCCTGCAACGAGAGTTAAGAAGTCTTTGTGAATTGAACAAAGATACAGCCTTAAGCATGGCCCAGTCAGTCTTTGGAGTCAAGTTGAAGTCCAGTGTTGTCTCTACTTCCTATGTGTACATAGACTAGAACACAAGCTAGTCTCTCTGTATCCTTGCTGCCTTGTCTGACAGTTGTCTTCTGGGCTCCCTAAAATTAGGTCATATTACTACAATGCCCAGTTCAGTATCTGGTACCCAACAGTCCCTTAAAATGTATTATCAGTTTATTAGCTACTTAGACTAAAGTGGTTTTGTAACCTCTACTTCATCAGAGATCCTGAAAACTTAGCCAAATCCCTCTTCCACGTGAGGCCATTTCTGCCAGGTTACATTCACTTTCTTTGATTTTTTTTTTTTTTTTTTTGGCATGGGGTTCATAGATATTCTTCTTGGCCACCTGGAGCAAGTCCTGAACTGTTATCTTCACCCCACCCTGAACCCCAGGGTTTCAGCCCATAAGCCCTTCTCCTAGATCCACTAATGATCAACCCTGCCTGCTGGGTTTGCCTAGGATTGTCATACTGACACCACAGGCTTCCAACGTAGACATTTACTGAATGTCTTATCTTGTTGATGGCTGTTTTGACATGACAATCATTCAGACGAAAGCTCTGTGTATTTTTCAGGCTGCGAAGAGCCTGTGTTTGCAGGAGTTAGCATCAACAGGGACTTGAGAAACAGATTTCCCTGCTGTCCTGTGATTATGGATCAAGTGTGCTTCCTTCTCTACCTTCTCCAGAACCACACATCACATATGGAGAAAACAATGAGTTGGATGATAAAAAGCATTTATCAGTCCCCAGCTGGGCTGAGCAAGAGATAGCTGTCAATCACTTATCAGACCTAGAGACTCTATGATGTACAGTCCACAGCCTCCTGATCTTCACTGACCAGGCCATGCTTACATTTGCTCGTTTGTCTATTCATTCAGCATTATGCATTCAGTATTCTTAGTCAAGGATCTCTAAAACGGTGGCTCTCAACCTTCCTAATGCTGATCCCCAACCACAAAATTATTTCATTGCTACTTCATAACTAATCTTGCTACTGTTATAAATCATGATGTAAATATCTGAGATGCAGGCTCTCTGATATGCACCCCACCCCAAGGAGTTCATGGACCCACAGGTTGAGCTGCTGCTCTGGAAGAACAGAACTGATAGAATAAAGATAAATAAAAGTGATTTATTCGATTGAATTACACAGTACAAGCTGGATAGTCTAACAGTGGCTGACTTCTCTAGGGCAGAGAGGCTGCGAACTCAGATGGTTGCTTAGTCCACAAGTCTGGATGTCTCAGCAGTACTGAAGGTCTAGAACATCCCTGGAGAGTCACTGGTCTTCAGTCTTCATTGGAAGTCTGGAGAGCTGGGTTCTGACGTCAGTAAAAGTGGCAGCAGCAATGATGCAGACGAACTCATAAACAGGGTGGATGAACTTGCCAGCAAGATGCAAAGTCAAGGAGACAGAAAGATTAAAAAGCTTTTTATTCTCTGACCACCTTGTTTCTGGCTGCCAAGACAACACACTGCCCACAGTTAGGGTGGGTCCTTCCACTTCAGCTATCTGGATCAAGAAAATCATCACAAGTGTGCCCAGCAGCTCGCCTCTTGATTCCTGATCTAGTCAAGTTAATAACCAAAATTATCTGTCACAAGCACTTATGTGCCAGTCCCACACTGGGCATACACTTAACCTCTCTAACAATAATGAGGTAGGTGCTCAACTATCTTCTTTGCCATACGTGGCTGAATAATTGATAATGTAAACTTCTTACCTGTTTTTCCATGAGTATAGTTGAAATTGAAAACATGGCTCTGACTTCCAAATCAGTGTTTCAGAATAGCACACTGTTATCAGCATCCTGCAGATGACTGTCTAGTATATAGTAATTCCCCACTGAGCCTTCCTTCCCACCAGGAATGCTTGCAGGTGTTTGAGGATGATGAAATGGACAGCCTGTGTGGTTAGCAGCCTGCCCTGCAGACGGTGGAAAGGAGTTGAGTCTGCCCCTTTTCTTCACTGTATCATACCCTGCCATGTTTCCTGTTGGTGGACTCATTTATCACATGAGCTTGCTGAAGCAGCCACTGTGTTAGAGGCATCAAATGATCAGAGCAAAGGTGCATATTCTTTGCCTTAAAGCTGTTTAGATCCCAAGTTGCCATTCTCTGTGTCAGAATTTCCCAAAAGATTAGGTGGATCCAGTTACCAAGGATAAGGTCCAGGTTCCACATAAGAGAAATCGCCATGCCCAAGGTTTCCATGCAAGACACAGAATCTGCTCATAGTGCTGCTCTGACATGGACTGTCCACTTTCCAGATACCTAGGCAGCTCTGACTGAAGCCTCAGGCATACCTCAGAAATGAGGAGATGGGAAGAACAATGCTTAGTCAATCATGCATTACCAAAATGCGTGCCTTGGGAGCCTGAGCCAGGCCCTATAAAGACCCCTTGGTCTCAGCTCTCAGTGCCTTAAATTTAATGTACTGAGGGAAATGAGACAGAAGAGTACTAATACTGTCGCACAAGAGAGGGAACAAGCTGGCCTATCAGAAAGAGTGTTGACTTTGGGGTGAGGAGAGAGGGCTTTCAGGTCTCTGGATGCTCATCAGGCTTCTTAGTCTGGGCTTAGGTGTTGAGGTGTCCTCAACGCTCAATGCTTGGGCCCCTCAGGCCCCTGATCTCAAGCTTGGCTTTCTTCTCTCAGCCTTGGTTTTAGCTTATACTTCTAATAATTAAGTTCTTTAGTCTTACCCCAGAATCTTCCTCTGAACGGCTGTTTCTGAGCTGCTACTTGCCCAGTCTCTGGCTCTGGCCGGACTTAGAGAGTGCCTGACAAAACAAATGGAGAGATGGTTTAAAACCCTTAGGTCATATGGGCACTCCCACTGACTAATCTTAAACCACATCTTCTTGGGTTGGTTTTGTGGTCCAGTCCCATGAGTATGATCACACACTGGTCACATTTCTCTCATGCACTTATGGGTAAAAATAAATGTCTTCAGTCTGTGCTTCCTCCAAGTTAACTCTGAGCTCAGGCTATTGGCGTGATTCATTTAGGAAGAGATAAATCAGGAAGCCGAAGGAACAAGACAGAAAGAGAAGATGGCAGGCGAGGAGGTGACGTCATCCAAAGCCCCAACTTACATTGAACCCCTGGAAACTTTGAGTGCAATTGATCCCTAAACTCATGATGGATCATCTTTCCAGCTTTTAAATTTTAAATTTCATATGAAAATGCGCCTTGTAGCTGCCATTCATTCCCTTTTTACTCTGCGTCCCTATGGTATGCAGTAAATTGAATGAGATACTCAACACTTTCTGATAAAATGGGCGTTGTATTGGAGAGTGTTGCAGGTGATTGTAAGTGTTTGGAGTGTGGTGAAGGTGAGCTAGCCCAAGCTAGACCGTTTAGTAGGTTATATGTATTAAAGGGACTGTACCCCTGTTCCTCATTTTGTTGTGAATAAAGCAAGAGGTATATCTGGTTAGCAGTCATGTCTACAGAAGTAGAACCTGCAATGCTTTTGTTTACCAACTAGATTTTTGTTTTGTTTTGTTTTTCAAGACAGGGTTTCTTTGTGTAGCCCTGGCTGTCCTGGAACTCACTCTGTAAACCAGGCTGGCCTTGAACTCAGAAATCCGCCTGCCTCTGCCTCCCAAGTGCTGGGATTAAAGGCGTGCGCCACCACTGCCCAGCTGTTCACCAACTAGAAATAAAAAACCCCACAGAAGGCACTCGATTTTATAACAATGGTTCTTAACTGGAGGCAACTTTGCCTTTCACCCCTACTTTCAGGAGATATAAAAGGGGGTACCTAGAGATATTTTTGGTTGTTATAAATATATAGAAGGGATCTACTACTGGCATATGACAGGTAAAGATGGAAAGAGCTGGGCACAATCCATAATCCTTTGTAGGGTAATAAGTAAGGTGTGGGATTACTATGCCCAAAAGTTGTCCTCTGACCTTCACCCTCTGACCTTCACATAAATGCTATGGCACACATATTTTCTCTCTCTCTCTCTCTCTTTCTCTCTCTCTCTCTCTCTCTCCCCCCCTCTCGCTCTTCGTATTGCTATGAAGAGACACCATGACCAAGGCATGTTATAGAAGAAAGAGTTTATTGTGGGCTTACAGTTTCAGAGGGTGAGTCCATGACTACTGTGTCAGGGAGTATGGCACAGGAATCAGAGAGAGCAAGAGAAAGAGAGAGAGAGAGAGAGAGAGAGAGAGAGAGAGAGAGAGAGAGAGAGCACTAGCTAGGAATGGCATGGACTTTTGAAATCTCAAAGCCCACCCTTAGCGACACACCTCCTTCAACAAGATTACACCTCCTAATCCTTCCTAAACAGTTCTACCAATTGGGGACCAAGCACTCAAATGTATGAGCCTATGGAGATAGTTCTTATTCAAATCACCCCAAGAGTCACGGTTAAAATGTGGGCTTAGAAGTTTGACTCATGGTATTGAATCTGGACTCTGCCCCTGCAAGGATAGGTGTGAGGATGTTTCAGAGCCAGATTGTTAACCTGAGCTTTTGAGCTCTAATACCAATGCCAGTGACACTCTAGTCACACAGGAATCCCCACTCATAAGGACTCTCTGGGCTCTGCGGTGACTTGAAAGTCTTAGTAATTTTGGTTTTGACTGTGTGTTCCACCGTGAGATTCAATAGGATAGTGAAATCTGTCTGCAGACAGACTCCTGCCTGGCCTGAAGGAGTTCCTGACTCTCCACTCTTCTACCCCTACTCAGGGCACACTGCTGCCCTTGGGTCCGGGCAGAGGTCTAGGAGCAGGTATGAGAAAGTGAACTGGGAACCATTAAGAGGGGCCAGGTCTCAGGACCTGT
>JADRCH010000007.1:1868591-1912184 GCA_019843965.1 Rhynchomys soricoides | reverse complement strand
AGAGAGAGAGAGAGAGAGAGAGAGAGAGAGAGAGAGAGAGAGAGAAAATATGTGTGCCATAGCATTTATGTGAAGGTCAGAGGGTGAAGGTCAGAAGACAGCTTTTGGGAACAAGTCCTCTCCTTCCACCTTGCTTGAGGCAGGGGCTTTCTCACTGCAACTCCAAGCTAGCTGGTTCTGATGGTTTGAATGAGGAATGTCTCCCAGAGTCTTACGTATTTGAAGATTTAGTCCCCAGTTGACAGTGCTGTTTTGGGAGGTTGTGGAACCTTTACTGAAGGAAGTGTATCACTGGGAGAGGGCTTTTGACAACTTATAGCTTTACCTCATTTCTAGTTCTCGTTCTGCTTTCTATGCCTGGTTGGACATGTGATCTCCCAACTTCCTGTTCTTGCTACCTACAGCCATGTGAACCCTACCACAATAAACTCTTATCTCTCTAGAACCTTTAAGGCAAAACAAACTCTTTCTTCTATTAGTCATTTTTGGTAATGTTCTATCACAACAGAAGAAAACTTAGACACGGGCCCACAAGCTTTGGAGCGATCCTTCCCCAACCCCCATTTCCCCATCGGAGTGCCAGGATTACAGACAAGTGCATTTGGCTTTTTCTTCATGCATTCTGAGGACCAGATTGTTGGCTTGGTGTGGGAAGTTCTTCTACCCACTGAGCATCTTACCAACCCCAACTGCTCTATATTTAAACCTTCCTACCAGAAGGTCCCAGTGCCTTCTGCAGCAGGGAATCACCACACTTTCTTGGCAATGCTTCAAGACCAGACACACCTAACATATTGCTAGAGACCTCTGGGTATTTGTGTTTTTCCAAAATCCACATGATAAAATGTCAGCTTCCACCACTGGATGTTAGGAAATAATGCCTTTTGGTGGCGAGAAGGAATTAGGTTCATGAAGGAGTCAGTGTCTGCTACAGTGTGACTATAAAATGTCGATCAGCTCATGTGTTTGAACAGTTAGCCACCAGAAGGTGGCACTGTTTTGGGAGGTTGCAGAGCCTTAGGGAGGTAGGACCCTGCTGGAGGAAGTGGGTCACTGCCCGTGCACCCCATGGATTACAGCCCAGGTATGATTCCTGATCAAGTTCTCTCTGTTGTGGTCAGCCATGATGTGAACAAGCTACCACACAGCCCTGCCACACCTCCTGTCATGGTGAACTCTGTTCCCTCCATCTCTTAGCTGAAACAAATCCTTCCTTTTAAAAAGTTGCTTCATTTAAAAATTATTTCAATGTTTATTTATATATTGTGCGTGCGTGTGTACCCATAGAGGCCAAAAGAGGGTATAAGGCCCCCTGGAGCTAGAGTTACAGGTGGTCGTGAACATGGATTCAGGGAACCAAACTCCAGTTCTCTGAAAGATCGGGAAGTGCCCTTAACCACTGAGTCATCTCTCTAGCCCCTTAGGTTGATTTTTGCCTCAATGGTAACTAAAATAACGATTACAGTGCCGTTATCAATCAAACAAAAGGCCCTCCAGAGAGCCCAGCTTTGCCCTGTGAGGATAGATCATGACACGGATATGTGGGACAGAAGATGTCTGTCCTCACCCACTAAGACGTAAGATCTTAGCTTAGATTTCTAGCCTCTAGAGCCAGGAGCAGGGCAAATTTGCCATTTATAAGTATCTAGCCTTGGTACCCCTGACAGCAGCACAAATGGATTGAGTTAAGTATCCCTGAGTAACTTAATTCCAATATTAGTAAAGAGAAACGAAGTGCTACAGCAGTATCAGTAGCTAAGACTTGCTTTCACCTAGCTGTGTATAAGAAGTCAACCCATCTAAGCTTCCTGGACTCTTGACTGTTCTTTTACTGTTTCTGGTCTGTTTGAGTCAAGCCCTATGTGTCTGGACAGATCTTTCTGGCAAGACTCAAAGTGAAATTCCAAAAGATAGACAGCAGGGACATCTCTAAGCAGGGAGGAGCAGCTGTGGTTTGTGGCTATCTGCTAATTGTGTTTGTGCATGGAAGAATGTCATCTTGTATTTGCTTTTGTTAGAAATTCCTCCCAGTACCAAGGCCATGGGGGTGGGGTAGACCCAGAGTGGCCACCTTCCTGTGGTCACTGGAGGCCACTACTGATGACCAAAGTCTTTGACAAGTGGTGAGGTGCTGCCCTGGCTCTGATCTTGACTCACTGGCATTTAATAGCACAATTTCCTGGGTGGAGATGCTGTGCATGGGGAAGACTTTAGGAGTTTATGAGTGATCACATGACCAGTGACTAGAAGAGGCATGGCCACAGATCTGTACTAACAGGCTCTAGAACATGAGCTCTCACCTCTGGGCTCCTCCTTCCAAATCCACATTCCCACTATCAGGAACTAAGAGGCAATCAGCCCTTATGCTTCAGATTCCTCAAGGACTTCAAACAGAAGTGATTGAAACCCACCCTGCTCTGGGCCCCAGGACTCAGACTTACTGGAAGAATGGGTATCTTTATCAAATTCATCTGCTATCTAGGGGTTCCTTCTAAAAACACATACCAAGACACCCAATGAACAAAGAGCTCTAAGACTGAAAAGAGTGTTTGGTTTTGTCTTTTTGTTTTTCTTTTCACTGATTATCATCACGCATTGGGGCTCAGGCCACTCCTACAAAGAATTGTTGGACTGTGACTAACAGCACAGGATTTTACAGCCCATCTAGATTGCTATACTCAGACTCTTGGTGGTGGTGGGGGAGTGGGGCCTGGTCATCTGCATTTTGACAAGTGCTTAGGGATATCCAGTCCACTGACTTCTTGGTAAGTCATTTCAGTGTTTCCTGCTGGCTGCTCAGTTCTAGCTCTGACCCTGTCTCAAACCAGCTCTTGGCTTCTGGATAGAACCTCAACATGTCATGTCCCTTTTATACTTGCTGGATGTTGGACCTTGTCAGTGTTCAGTCTCCCTCAACTCTGTATGCATCTGGCACCTCTGTTTATCTGTAGCATGCACCAGGCTAGGGCTCCTTGTTCTGAGGTGATGCCCATTTGCCACCCTATCCTCGTTATTGTCTGCTTAGTTTGTGGACTGTGAGAACCCTTTAGAGCTTCACTTCCATGTCCCCTCGGGTCCCGTTAAAGACCAGGTTACAAGAGTGTACAGTCTCATAGCATCTGTCTTCTATAATCCACTCAGAGCCTGTCTTAGTCCCCAGAATGGAGACTCCTGACCCGGTGCAGAGATCATCAGCACAGTCTGGACCTTCCTTTCTTCTTCAGCTTTGTCTGGCCCATGTCTGCGGTAGGGGAATCATGGTTTGGGCTGGGTTTCTGGCTTGTAGGTTTCAGGAACCAAGGGAAACGCTTGGTTCTTACTGAACATTTCAGTGAGTCATTCCCACTGCATGTTCCAGCTGGAAGTGTCTTTTCATGCTAAAGAAACTGACAGCAAAAGGTTGGATGTTCATCTTGTAGCGCTCCGCATGCCATTTGGTAGCTTCTAAGAAGCTTCAGGCTGCAGCCGATTCCCCCTAGAGGATAAGAATGAATCACAATGGTAGTGCATTACCAAGGTCCCAACCCAGCTCTTACAGGTTGTGTATATTGTGTCTCACTTGATTGTCTTAGAACAGTAAGGGCTGCTAACCACCACCTTATGACTTTGCACACTTAACATGTGTGTGAGTGTGTGTGTGTCTGTGTGTACATTTGGGTTCATGCTTATGTACATGCATGGGTTTATGCAGGTTCATGTGTGTGTGCATATGTGTGGGAACTAGGTCTTATTCCTCAGAAGTCACTCTTTGTGTTTCTTTGAGGCAAGGTCTCTTGCTGTCTGGATTTAGCTGTGTAGGCTGGATGGTCAGTGAGTCACAAGGAAGTTGTCTGGTTCTGCTTCCTTCACATTGGGATTATGGGTACCTTCTACTATGCCACCCTCTGCTTTTGCCTTTTGGGGCCTGGGGATCCGTGCTGTGTGGCAGCACTTTCCTGACTGAGCTAGCTCCCTAGGTCTGCCTTATGATGTTATCAACACAAGGAGGTTAGTGACTAAACTAACCCAGAATCACAGAGCAAGAATCTCAGCCTGTGGTATTTATCATCAGAATTTATGTCGAATCGTGAGGGTAGACTCAGGCTAATCCAGGAGGGTATATCTTAGGTACCCATGTTCCATATGAGAGAAAGAAGATGAAAGAGGACATGCTGGCTCCTCAGGAAGTACAGGGCACAGCATCTGAGCTGTAGTGGCCTTGTTCTTAAGGTCTTTGGGAGAACTCCTAGAAGACTGGGGTGGAGGCTTAAGAGTGGGGCTGCATATCTTGCTGGTCATTTTCAAGAGTCAGAATTAAAAACAAAACAAAACAAAACTTAAGGGTTTGCAGATATTTTGTCCTTTGTTGAGCAGCCATGTAGAGCAAATTGAGTTCTCACTAATGCATGTGTTTATTTAGCCAGAGTGTTGTGCTGGCTTAGAAATTCCTGAAATGAACAGCCCTAGCCTCAGGCTTCAAGATCTTCATGGTTTAGTTTGTGTGTTTGTGCACATGTGTATGTGTTTAGGGACTCTGTGTGTGTGTGTGTGTGTGTGTGTGTGAGAGAGAGAGAGAGAGAGAGAGAGAGAGAGAGAGAGAGAGAGAATGAGCAGTGACTTACCTGCTGTGTGGGAAGTACACAAGGATGTTATGGGATTATAGAGGAACCAAGAGAGGAGGAGGGAGTCCAAACATATTCAAGAGAGGCCTTTTGCAGAAGAGGCATCTACATCTAAATGGCGAAGTAGAAACTTGCTAGTCAAAAATGTGTGGAAGGGGTTGGATATCTATTTATTAGTACTGACTTTCCTATCAAAAATAACCTGAAATGCTAGACCACAAATGAAATGACTAGCTACCTAGCTGAAAGAAAAGCTAGCTCTTTGAAGGGATTAGAGAGAAACTAACATAACCAGGATTTATAAAGCCAGCAATAAACAAAAGGGAAAGACAGAGAAGTGAATCTGGTATTGTATGTCACATTTCCCTTAAGGCATTTGTCACGTATCAGGAACTGTCAGAAAAGTCCTCAAGAGGATGGTCACCAAGAGTCCAAGAATCTAATCCAAAATCTGACAGTCCCCATGCACTGGGGGAATTCAAGTTCTGCACAAAAGAAAGGCCCTGAAAAGGACACCAGGCTTTCAATGAGGTCAGTGAACATCGGTGAGGGAGGAGAAATGGCCGCTGACCAGAGAGCAGGCCTCACAGAAACAAACTGTCCCCTCCGCCTTTGACTAGCCTGAGGTGGACTGAGTCAGTGCTGAGCAGATTAACAGAGAAAAGGAAATGCGCTCTAGAGATGGCATCATGGAGAGTCCCAATAACTTTTAAAGGAAATGACAGGCTTTAATAAAACATCAGCAGGGGTTCCAAAGAAAGAGGAGCAAAGTTCAAAAGATTCAGACTCTAGGAATAGATCCGCCAGGGATCTGGTCTTTAAGGTTAACAAAAACTATCTTCCAAATAACTGAGTAAGTTGTCAAGAGAGTGTTGGCCCAGTGAAGAATTTTACCAGAGAACTCACTCTACAGAAAATAACAATTAAAAACCCAAATAGAAAATCTCTAACTGAAAATCTGGAGGCTGAATTGAGAACGTAACATGCAGCTATGACATCCAAAGATGGGTAAGCTTGAAGAAGCTCAGTAGGAAATATCCAGACTTAGAGAAAAACCTTTGACAAAGGCAAAAAAGATACATGTGGACACTCAGAGCATGGACGTGTGGCTTCATGGGAAACTTCTGGAACTATGCTGACTCAGGACATGTGTGTATCTGAGGCTTTTCAGGATAAGACCGAGCTCAAGTTCTTTGCACAGGGATGTTAAAGAGCTCTAAACTCCCTAAATTTAACGACATGATGTCTTTTCCTAATGCAAGCTGGAGAATAGTAAAACTGCATGTTTAGAATGATAAATGGTTTAAAAATGAGCTACATTTTAAAGAAAAAGAGTCAACTTACACATTAACGCTGGCCTGGTTAAGCAAACGGTGGTGTATCTGTACAGTGAACTATGCTGTAAGAAAGCCAAAGAAATTGGCTCACAAAGTAACATTAACTGAAAGACTCTAGATAAAGAGGTGTGTACTGGTTGACTCAACTTAAACTTCAAAATTTACCAAATTGTAACAATACTAAAATATTAGCTGTTTCTGGATGGGATCTGGGAAGGAGTATCATCAATATTCTAACTCTTGATTTATATGGAAGCTACTTGAGTCTATCAATTGGGTCACAATGGATCAAGCTGTCTACAAAGGACCCATTCATGTTCCTGCTCTGTTCCATAGGCCATTAAAATATTTCCTTTTGAAAACAGAAGTTAAGAGATTGGTGAGATGGCTCATCCAGTAAAGAAAGGCACTTATCACCAAACCTGATGGCCTGAGCCCAGTCCCCAGGACCCACATGGTGGAGAGAGAGAACCAATTCTGGCAAATTGTCTTCTGGTCGCCATGTGTATACTGTGTCCCCCAAATAAACGAGTCCATGCAATAACAAAAATGGCGGCGATGGGAATTCCTAACAGGTTTCCTAACATGAATAAAGCCTGGAAGAAATAAAAACATCTGAGGAAAATTATGAGTAGCCCGATGCTGCTGGGGCCTGGGGATTAGGGTGGGTTATAGAGAGCTGAGGTTGAAGAAGATAGAGTCGGGTGAGAGGGTGGGCTGTGGATCACATGGAAGGGCTTTCCCTGTCTTCTGAGGGCAGCTGAATAACATCAACAAAGTCCAAGCAGGAGGTAACACAATAGCATTTAATTTTTAAAGAATCCCTACAGCAAATGGTGAAGGGGGTAAACAAAACAAAAACCCAGGTACTGGGAGGTGAGATTGGAGAGTTGGGGTGGAGAGATAGTTGTCAGTAAAGTGCATGCCTGAAAAGCACAGGACCTGAGTTCAAGCCCCCGAACGCACAAACAAACAAACAAACAAACAAACCCAAACCAACCAGCCAACCAAAAACACACAGCTGGGCATGGTGGTGTGCACTTACTATCCCAGCTCTGAGAGGGCAGAGACAGTAGATACCTGGGTTGCACAGACAATCTAGCTTACATTGTTAGTCCCAGGGCATTGATGGGTTCTGTCCAAATAAATAAATAAGGTGGATGGCACCTGAGGGATGACATCTGAGACTACCTCTGACCTCCATATGCAGATCGGTACATGCGACCCATGTACAAGTGCACTGCATATAAACAAAGACGCATGGTCTCCACCCTCTATTCCATCCTACGCAAACACAGCAGTAGACTGGATTGGATGCTCTTGTAAAATCTCAGAGGCAGGTGATGAAGCACGGAGTCAGGGCGGCGGCTGGGGATGCTGTAAAGAGCCTAGGACTTGAGACACATTTAGATTTAGAGGATAGTATTAGTAGAACATTATTGGTAGTGGTGAGGTGGGGATGCTTCCTACCTTTGTAGCACATGACTGCTCGAGCAGTGGTTTACACAGTGGGGCAGGAAAAAAATCGGAGAGTTCAGGGAAGGGACAGAGACATGTTCAAGTTAGTTTGGACAGGCTTTCGAGATAAGGCAGTGCCCAAGTCAAGGGCTGTTCTTTGGGAGTTATTTTGGGGTCTCCTGTTTGCCTGGGATAGATGGCCACTTTAAATGGCAGGTCTCTGATGTTCTCCACAATGACTGGTTGTCTTGCCTTTTCTGGGCACAGCACACATTCAAGACACAAAGCGGTGGTTGTCAGCGACAGATCCAGCGGCTTCGCTGCCCCGGGGTCTGAGAGACTTCACCAAGCTGTGCTCTGCGGCTCCACACAAAGGCTGTCTTACATTCGCTATCTATTTCAGTCATTCTTATGAGCGCCGTGGAATATTTTCAAGCTATCCATTTTTTAAGCATTATCTCTCGGCAGTTGAGAAAATAGATCCAGTGCGAGGGCCCGGGGTTTCTGAAAAGGGGTTTAAAAATAGCTCAGGGCTCTAGACAGCTGCAGCTATTGGAACCGGAGCCTTTTGCTTGCGCCTCTGCTAGGTTCCATTTCAGCCTTGCAGCTGGACATCCGCTCTTGCTTGTTGAGGACAGATGCTAAGGGAAAAAGGCAGGAGCAGAGCCCCTCTTGACTTGGGGTCACACTCGGCGCTCCGCTTGCTGAGAGGTGCCGTGGTGAGAGGGCTCCTCATAATCTTGGACTTGAAAAAGCTTACCCAATACATCTTTATATTTGGAAATGAAAAGAATAAGCCCAGTGGCATTGTCATGCAAATTATAGGGCGCAGATTGGATAAAAACCCTTGGCTGGTAGGGATGGCAGAACACACATTGACAGCAAACAATGATTCCCATGTGTTGCTTCAAAGAGCCTGTGACAGTGCCTTGAATTGGTTATTTTTGCCACTGCTACCTTACAAGTGTTAAAACCAAGGGTGGAAATTGTTAGGAATGGTTGGGCCAGACTCCAGAGCCTCTGCTCTGAGACAATGCGGGATCTAACATTTGTCACTGGCCAACTATGATGTTTGATGTATGTGATGTATAAATATAAATATATATATGAAGTATTATATATTACATGTATATATGTGTTGAAATAATTCCCTCTATTCTTAGTTTGGTAGTTTTTAAAAAATTATTAAATGGGGAACATTTTGTTCTTACAAGGCTGGTGTGATGATTCCAAGTAACATGTAAGCACAAATGCCTGGCTCCTGCTGGCTCTCAAGGAAAGATCAGGAGAGGAACTTTGGAAATTAAGGTAAACTGTCTCAACCTGAAATGAAACATTCCCTAGATGAATGGCCTCACACTCACTTCTAGATGTCCCTTCTACAGAAACATTGGCTCGTGCCCCAGAGTTTTATATACAAGTAACTTCCCTGAAGCTGTGACTTCAGTAGGAGAATCAGAGAAACAATCTGAAGTTTCAAAGCTGGTCAGGAGTCTAAATATACATCAGCACACTCATACAGTGAAAGACAGTGCAGCATGGACGGAGTACCAAGGTTCCCAATGGGTCGGCACAGAGGAAAGACCAAGATACAGTTGAATGAGCAGAAAAGATTCAAGGCAGTGAAAGTCGATCACATACGTACAAGTAAAGAAATACACAAATAGAGGTTATGGATAGAAGAATACACTTTACCTTGGATATCACAATTCTTAATATTTAAGACCTTGATCATATAAATGTTTTCCCAATTGCACATGGACAAAACTCTGGAGGGATTTACTGCCTCTTTGTTAACAGTGGATAGGAGTTTGTTGACAGAGAAAGGGGGTGGCATTGGATAGCTAAGGAGATTCCAAAGAGACATTTTTATAAATGTATTTGGGGTTCTAAAATTTTTTTTATTTTTATTTATTTATTTATTTATTTATTTATTTGGTTTTTCGAGACAGGGTTTCCCTGTGTAGCCCTGACTGTCCTGGAACTCACTCTGTAGACTAGGCTAGGCTCACAACCAAAAAATTTTTTTTATTATGGTAATATTCTTGCTGGCTACTCATACCTGTGTAAGACTATGAAATAGTGTGGAAAAAAAAAAACCCAATGTCTGTTGATGAGATTTCAGGCACCATTAAATAAGCTGAGTCCACTGCCTCTGGACCCAGGCACTTGGGTCCTGCTGACTCTTCTGTCAGCGCTGACGTCAGCTGCACAATGCTATGCATCACTTCCCTCTCTGGGTCTCAGCATCCTGTACCGTAGCATCCATAAGCACTTTTTATCAGTAACATCCAAGCATCTGACCTCTCTGCAAATGCATTTTTGTGTGTAGAGGCAAAATACATCAAACAGCAGAAAGTGTGTCAACAAACCATTTGTGCCCTGGATCCATTTCAGCCTTCACAGGTTCTGAATTGAGTTGAAAGCCGTGAGCTCAGATCTACCATAGCTGCACCATAGCTGCACAGTCTCTCAGCTGAACGGAAAATAGCTGGGTGATTGTAAGTGACCCACAAAAGCTCAAGTGTGACAATTGCCCCTGCAAAGTGTTTCCCTGGTCATTAAGGCCATGCTGTTTCTAGGGAGTTCAGCAAGGGATATGGGTTACTGTACCCAGACCTCTCTAGCTCTGGTCTGTGATTCAGAGCCACGACGACTCAGCAGTGTTGGAGAAGAATCAGGAGGGAAAGGCTATCAGGGAAACTGTTGGTGCCACACACTGTGTTGTGAAATACAAGGATGACAGGGTGGCCCATAAGCATCCCTCCCCTGCTCAGAAAAGCACCCTCTGGACTTCTGTAGAGTAGTCTTCCTTGGGTGTAATAGGCATGATAAATATTTTAGCTATGTTAGGATCTGGTCTAGATGCTCCACAATTGTCTATTGTTACAAGAGCCCATGTCCTGAACGAGCAGCCATGTCACTCAGACAAAATCTAGGCCTGTGTTTGTGAGGTCCCCCGATATCTGGCCTAGGTTGACAAGACTCAGACCCATTGTGCAGGGAGTCCCTATGAGAGCAAGATGGATTTTTAGGTCTTGGCCCAAGTCTTCTTTGTGGATGGAGTAGAAGGTTGGTAGTCAGTGTCTTACCATTCACCCCCCCCCTTTCATGCCCACCTGTGGGATAGAAAGATAAGAACCTGAGTGAATGACCACTTACAGCCCAAGTCCCCACTCTCACCGAGACCCACCAGCCTGGAGGTCAGAAGCCAGGTTCGAGAACCAGTTGGGAAATTTCATCAATGCCAACTTGGTCCCTACCTTCCCTGGTTTGGTTTCATTTGATGCTTTTCAAGGTCCTGACTGGCCTAATACTTGACAATAGCAGTAGTGAGTTGCAAGACTAGATGGGGTTCCACTTACTTAGTAAACAGTAGGAGCAAGCTATCAAGGTTAAGTGACTAGATACTGGGACCAGGTTTGCTCAATTCAAAGTCTGACTCTACTTTCCCTGCTGGAGTTTTTGATGCAATGTAGCCATATGTTTGAGCTAACTTCATTTGTTGTTTTTTATAACACTGCTCCTTTTTCTAGATTCAACTACACCATCAAATCACGTACTCCATAGAGCTCATTCATTTATTCAGTATTGGATGATCAGTGTCTGTTGAACACCTTAGGTGTAGTGGGTACCATGGCAATGGTTGAGAATACAAAGACAGCAAGATCTCACTATTTCACTTTCTCTAACACAATCTAATTTTGAATGTATCCTGTTGGGTAATACATTAGTTACTTTTCTTACATTCTCTCCCTGAGCATCCTCTGTTAATCCAGTTCATCTTCTAGACCAGTGGTTCTCACCCCCCCCAATGCTGTGACCCTTTAATACAGTTCCTATGCTGTGGTGACGCCCAACCATAAAATTATTTTACTAATAATAGTAAATAATAATAGTAGTAATTAATTATTACTTCATAACTGTAATGTTGCTACTTTTATAAATCATAATGTAACTATTAAATGTTTGATATGCAGGATTTCTGATAGCAACCTACAGATCGAGAGCCACTGTTCTAGACATTCTAATTAGCTGTTGTCAGCAGTTCTCTGCCTGTTGAGGTAAATCCTGGTGGTACCAGTCACCCTCCTTATTGAAGGACTATCATGTACAAATCTCAGTGTAACTGCACACAGGATAACACAGCAATGGCCATTTGCTATGTAGAACTGAGTATCTGGCCAGGCACTAAGTCGGACATTGACCAGTGTTATTCATCCTTTATTCAGCATCCCTAAGAAGGCAAATTAGCACTACATTTCAAGAAGAACAACCTGATGCTCGTGGAACAGTGGTTCTTGCCCAGAGCCATGGGCTCCAGGGCTGCCGGATTCCATATCTGACACATGACATGGAAAAAGACCAGCAAAAATTATTTTCCCATGCTGCCTACTGTCCCCCAGGGTCCTTAGCCTTCCCCTTGTACTCTCATTGATTCCGTCTAAGCCTTATCCTTTCTTACTGTAGACGAAGCCTGTGAGTGTGGGGCAGGAGTCACAGGTATGGGACCTTGGAGTGGAGCTGGCCAAAGCAAAGAGAGGAAACTCAGTCCTCAAGGTCTGCTCTGGGCCATTGTCCCTGGTCTATGGGACCTTCACATACCATCTTCCTTGGCCTGAGACTCAAGTGACCCTGAGCTTTATTCTGGAGGTCACTCTTGACATGGCTGCAGAACACACCATGGTTTCTATTGTTGCAGAAAGTGGAATGGGGCAGCCTTTCCCAGGGACTGGGTGTTTGGGTAGAATCTGAACTGGAGCAGAGGAAAACCAGTCAGGAAAGGTGTGACCTAAGTCAGGACCCTCCAAATTTCCTTCTGAGTTCTACCATGGGTGACAGTCCCCACCACAGCCCCCTTCCGCCATTCCTGCTAAGTGGTTATTGCTTAAACTAATATATTGCTGATCATAAACATAATTACTAATATTTTATTACAGAATTAACTCAGGTAGTGGCAGCTCATGCCTTTAATCCCAGCACTTGGGAGGCAGAGGCAGGTGGATCTCTGAGTTTGAGGCCAGCCTGGTCTACAGATCGAGTTTCAGGACAACCAGAGCTACACAGAGAAAACCTGTTTGAGAAAAAAATTGTTTGGTTTTAAATTTTTAAGGAGATTTGTTCATTCACCATGTGTGTGAATATGCACAGCACATGTGTGCCATGGTGCAGGTGTAGAAGTCAGAGGAGAGCCTTGGGATTCAGCTCTCATTTTGCGGAGTCGGCCCAAAGGTTGGGACTCAGGCTGTTTGGGTAACGGAGAAGCCTTCTACCTCACTGGTTTTTTTTCTTTAAATGTACAAAATTTTAAATAATTCTTGTAACAGTCATTGAAGCTTGGCTTGAGGGCTCCCATGATTATTGGATTCTCAGGCAAACATTAGGCACACTTGTTAAAAGGATTGATTCTTCATCTGCTTTTCCTACCCAATGATGAGGGAGTGCTGTGTCCTGTGAACACAGAAGGCCTGGTCTCCTCCCTAGACATCTATACAGAAATTTGATTATTTCACTGTGTGGACAAAGCATGGTTTCTTTTATTAGTCTCTTACAGATAGACTTCTATATTATTTACCCTTTTTTTCATTTTTACAAATAATGTTGAGGTAAAAAAAAACAAACTCTCTTGCACCTAATTTTATTTTCCAAATATTTCTTTAGGACTAAAGGCAAGATTGCTCATTCAAAGGGCACCTACGTTTGAAAATTAACAATTTCAGCATGCCTTTTCAGATAAACTCTCCTAATGTCAGATATGGCAACAGCCTCACCCCAAATACTGAAGCCTATTTGCTTTCCCTCTCCTGCCAATCAATATACATTTGCCAAGAGGACAGAGTTATGCCTCGTTTTTTGGATTGTATTTTTTATGTTTTTTAATTAAAATTTTGTTTTTTGTTGTTTGTTTTTTGAGACAGGCTCTCTCTACACTGCCCTGGCTATCCTGGAACTCATTATGTAGACCAGGCTAGCCTTGAACTTACAGAGATCCACCTCCCTCTGCCTCCCAAGAGCTGGGATCAAGGGCATGCACCATCATGCCTTGTGATTTTTTTAATGATGAAAGTTGAATATATTTTGTGGCTTTGGTGATCTCTATTCCATCTTCCACATCTCTCAGCCCTGTGTCTCTCTGCTGCAATACCTTCATGAAATTCTGAGGCATTTACATTCTTAGCTTGTACCTGGGAGAGCTTCGAACTTTGGGCCTTTGATTATCTGCTTGCAATAAGGTTTCCAGTGACCAGAGACTCCAAGGTTAAATTTAATCATTCCTTCATAAATTTAGGCGGTCCATTCACTTACTAAGAAATTAATCCTGTTATAATCCATTGCTGTGCAGAACTCATTCATCATTTTTCAAGTCATTATTGAGCATCTGCTGTCTATGAAATGCCAGGTCTCAAGGGGACTTGGGGTTGGT
The DNA here is from genome assembly GCA_019843965.1 of Rhynchomys soricoides. Taxonomy (NCBI): domain Eukaryota; kingdom Metazoa; phylum Chordata; class Mammalia; order Rodentia; family Muridae; genus Rhynchomys; species Rhynchomys soricoides. Next base: position 1,898,364 of record JADRCH010000007.1, on the reverse strand, counting down.
GGAGGGAGATCAACTGTAGTGATGGCTGTCCCTCCCCCAGTGGTAGAGATCTGTCCTGGGAATGGTGGGATTTTGAGGTGGCCAGTTGGGAAGATTTTAAGGCAAGGCTGACAGGGAATGTTTCCCAAAAGACCGCCCCTGTGAAAACTGGTAGGGTTGGAGAGGAAGTCCCAGAACAGACACAGTGGGGGAGGGGGGGCAGAACCTCACGGGTAGAAACAGAACAGCCTAAGCAGAGGCTCTTCTCAGTAAGGATTAGCAGCAGGTAAGGAGCTGGGCAGCAGTGTGAGAGGCTTCCTTAGCACCGTTCTCTGCTGCTACCGGGAGTTAAGGTCAGACCTTGGGAGATTGTTCCGGCCTCTGTCAGGAGAACAGATTGCAAGAAAAGAGACAGATGGAGGAATCTTAGGGAAGGCTGTTGCAATGGGTGCTGAGGAGAGCTGAAGTCAGAGCATCCCTAGGAGAAAAGGTGCGGGGTGGTAGGGAGGCCTGGACTAGGCTCTTTTCTGTAAAGGGCGTGGGTGTCAGAACGTGCAGAAAACTGGCTCTCCTACAGCACAGAACCCTCTGTGATTCCACGGCTCTACCGGCTCCTTCTAGAAGAATCTGGTTTCCAGATAGGTGTAGGGACCTCAGTGAGAAAACCTGACTCGTGGACAGCAAAGTAAACAGGTGACTGAGGAGAAGGTAAGATGGCAGGTGGGGTGGTAGAGAGCTGTCGGGACATTTGGGACATTCGCTTGATTCAACTTCACTCCTTTTGGCAGCTATGAGCAAGTCTGGCTCATGCACGCCATGCTTCCTGGTGGGCGAACACTCACACACTGTTGACATAAAACAATGTTATCAGGGACCTACCTCCTGGTGCTTTGAAGTCTGAGCATCCCTGACTATGTTTCGGGGGGGGGGGGGTGTCTCTGTAGTGGAAAGGTGCCTGCATTTTAGATTTTTGGTTATTTCAGCCAAATAGCTCTCCCCAGATGCCGTTTTAGTATTCAGACGACTAAGCTGAGACACAGGGAAGACTTGCCCCTGGCCATATTAAGGTAATATAATTTTATCAGAATTTGGGCCCAGGTAAGTGTATCCACTACTTCTCCCCATACAAGGTTTGTTTATTCTTTTGCTGTTCTGCAGAGCGGCTAGAAAGGAAAACCTCACAATGAAACGTTCTTCAGTACCGATTCATGAAAGGGCTGGGGAAATGTCTCAATTGGCAAAGTGCGTGACATACAAACATGAGGACCTGGGTTCAGATCCCCAGCACCTACAAAAAAAGGCAAGCATGGCAGTGTGCATCTATAACTCCAGCACTAGTGGAGACGGGCACATGCCTGAAGCCCTCTGACCAGCTAGCCTAGTCAAATTGGTGAGTTTCAGGTTCAAGAAAAGACTCCACCTCAAAAAATAAGGTGGAAGCAATTGATATCCAGCTCTGGCCTTTACACTCATGTGCACACACACATGCATATACACATGCGCACACACACAGAGTGAAATGGGCGAGGATATACTATATTCTACTGTAGCATTTTGTTGTAGCTCTGGTTGAAGACATGGCAAATTCCCCAAACTAGATCAGGCGGTGACAGCATAAAGAGGTAAAAAACAAACAAAAACAGGTCAAGTCTACAGCCCAGCTACGAGGGAGCCCTGGGGACTTCCTTGGAGGAAGACTGGTAACATCTAGACAGTTGCAACTTCATCCAAGAACACCCCCCCCCAAAAGAACCCCCCCCCAAAGCAAAAACAACATTCAAAAGCCCTGACAAGGAATTAAAGACTTGGAATTCTTCCCATCACACTGAGCTAGCCTGCCTTATTGCAACATCTCTGCCCCAAAGGGGTGTCAGTGAGGAAAGAGGAAAGCTGCCATCAAAAGCTGTTTCTTGGCCCCATGGGATTCATCGCAGTTCCCGGCTGCTCTCCTTTCCTGCCTCTGTTCATCCTTCCAGTCAATACATGCCAACTTCATGTAGTCTGGACATGACAACTCATGAATCAAGGAGCCTCCTTCAGCAATATCCAGCCTTCACTGGGTGGTGGCCTGGAGTCTGATAGCCTGGGAAATGGGAAAACGTGACTCAACTTCTCATCATTTGTGAAGCGAGGGTGTTAATGCACGCAGTCACAGGGGTGCTGGAGGATTAAATGAAATCATCGCTTTTTTTTTTCCCCATTTCCCAGACTCCCCAGATTGCTGAGGTGACAGCTTCTGACATCTGGCACAGAGGCAGGGAGGATAAAAATAATGACGAATTTAAAGCATGCTAACCAGGAGCTAGACAGAGTTCAAAGTCCCCCCTGACTGAAAACCAGGTAAATATAGACCAGACTTCTTTTTCAAGGTCTTGATGGGTGCTGTGTTAGCTAGCTAGTGCTGTGTCCTAGTTTGCTTTCTATTGCTGGCATAAAACACATTAGCCAAAAGCAACTTGGAGATGAAAGGGTTCATTTCATCTTGTAACTTGCAATCACAGTTGATCATTGAGGGAAGTCAGGGCAGGACCTCGAGGCAAGAACTGAAGCAGAGGCCACAGAGGGGGGCTTCTCACTGGCTTCCTCTGTATGATTTGCTCAGGCCGTCAGGAATCACCTGCCCAGGAGTTGTACCATCCGTTAATCAAGAAAATGCTTCATAGATTGGCCTACAGGCCAATGTCATGGAGGCAATTGCTCAACTGCTAGGGCTCTTGCTGGTTAGCTTTAGCAGTGTCAAGTTGACAAAACAAAACCCAAACCCAAAACAAACAACAACAGCAGCAGCAACAAAAACCCAACCAGCACATCCTGTAACAAAGTCTTCTAAAATGTAAGCAATAAATATTAAGCATTACTTAATTTTGTTATCTCATGTAGGTTTCGTGGATAAAGCATCCTAGGGCAGCATCCTGGGTGACTCTGACTTATTAAGTCCCAGCCAGGAGGTGGCTATGGTTTTACCATTTGAAGGTTTGGTTTGGAGCTTCAGAATCCATATTCAAGATGGCACCATCACTGGCCTGCTTTGTTTGTATGGTGGTTGGCAGAAGGCCTTAGCTCTGTGCTGTGTAGCTCTCTTCAAAGTTTGATTTAAATATCTTTATGACATGGTAACTGGTTTCCCATAGAGTAAGTGAGCAAGAAAAGTACACAGGTGGCCAGCCTTCAGGATAGCCCACATGCATGCTGTTATGCTCACCCCTTCCACACTGGATAGGGTTGATGTAGGTAACCAGTAGTATTTTGCTGAATGACATAAAGGGATAGAAGTCAGACACTGTAACAAATCCTGTGGCACCCAAAAGCCATTTATGTTTTTAAAAAATGTATTTATCCATCACCTCTCTCTATATTTATTATTTTATGTGTGAGGGCATTTTATTTGCATGTATATATGTCTGTGTACTATATACATGCAATGTCTGTAGAAACAAGAAGAAGGCACTAGATGCCCTGGAACTGGAATTATAGATGATTGTGAGCTGTCATGTGGGTGCTGGGAATTGAACCTGAGTCCTCTAGAAGAACAGTCAGTGCTCTTAACCATGGAGCCATTTCTCCGGCCCCAGCTATCCATGCTTTTGATGACATTGCTGCCCTTTGAAACAGAGATATCGTAAGAACCCAAGGTAATACAGTTGAGGGGAAGAACTCAAGTCTGATATTTTCTTATTTTAAAACATTTTCTGGAATAGCTGGTTTCCCCTAGAGCAAGAGACAAAGGTGGAAGCTACAGTGTCTTTCATGATGGAGTTTTGGAAGTGACATGATGTCAATTCCACAACATCTATCTGGCTACATGTGTCAGTGTAGGGGGCGCCTGTGCAGGGACAGGATTCCAGGAGACAGGTAAAATTTTGAGGGCTGGTTCCTTGTGTGTTAACTTCCTTGACTCCTGAATGCACCGTGGAGGTTTAGTTGAAAGAGGTTTGGGTAGAGAAGAAAGTACTCAGTATGGGAGGTTCACATTTCCATGGCGACAGGCTCCAGAAACAGAGTTCCATGCCAGCATCAGTAACATGACAGTGGTGTCTCTAGGATGGACACCTGATGGGGGTAGTCTGGGAATTATTCACGGCTGTGTTGATTCTAGGCCTGACTGTGGATGATTCTGTGAATCAACAAGCATGCAGTAGGCTTGACTTGCTTAAACTAGTTGGGAAGGGTTTTGTTATCTGCAGTGCAGATCTGCAATGACTGTTCTGTGCTTCCCAGAGCATAGGCTGCACCTTATTCTCAGAAGCTGAATAGACTGAGTGTGAGGGGTACCAGCAGAATGTCAGTGGTCCCCAGTACCCCAGCATCTTAGGGCTTTCCAGCTTAACCATGAAACCCTATGTTAGTCACGGTATCTCAGTGACAAAATTCTCGAGGCAAACAGCTTCAAGGGCGAAGACTGACTTTGGCTCATGGTCTCCATGGCAGACTGGCTCCATCGCTCTGAATGAGACAAGCTCCTGTATGGAGGCTGGATTGTGTGGCAGGAGAGGAGTGGAGAGAGGCGGATGAAGGCACAAGGTATGTTAAAGGTCTCCAGTGGCTTACGTCTCCAAGCAGGTTCCACTCCCACAAGTTTTCACCACTTCCCAGTAATGGCATCAAACTGTAATCCATCAGTGGCCAATCCATCGATCATGTTAGAGTCCTCCTGAGTCAGCCATTCTTCCAAAGCCCACCTGAAAGCAAGCAAGCTCTTAACATACAAGCCTTTACTAAGGGATAGGACATCCTTCTTCTGCACTGGTCAGGAGACAGCAGGCTGCTGATTCTGAAGGATATTTTTTCCAAGGCAAATAATGACAAAGAGAGAATTTGTCTGGTGAGAATTGAAGGGCCAGGGCAGTATGAAGAACACAGAATCATGTCCCCTGAAGTCTAGGGACTGTTTTCCTGGAGAAGAGAAAGCACTAAAGGGTCCAGGGAGGCCCTTCCCACACATGGTGCAAAGAACTGGACAGACTCAAATAGAAATTCTGGCCACATCCTGTGTGTGGCCTTGGCCAAGACACTGAATGACTCTCAATGGCTTTTGGTACCACTAGTGTGTAGCAAATGTTTGACACGTCTGTCTCTTCTTCATATCCTGCTTCATGCCATGAGGATGTGAGGTGCAGCTTTGGAGTCCAGGGAATGAGCTCCTTGCTCTTCCTGGAATTCAAGCCCAGGAGGGGCAGCCCACTGCTCTGTCCTCTTCTTCTGGAGGCTGTAACGTGCTAAGTATACTGTAGATGGTTTTCTTCATTCGTTCCCTCTGGCAATCTTAAGAAACAAGTGCTATGACAGCTATTTGAAGATGGGGAAACTGAGGCTCAGCAACATTAGGTGACTAGTAATTGTAAGTGGTAGTGCCAGCCTTTAGGTTCCAAAGCTGGTGTTTGGAGTAATTTTTGGCTCCTGCATACAAGGCGATGGTGTGCAGAAGGCATGAGTGGAGTCAGGCAAATGCTGGGAGAAGCTGGAGATCCTAATTCAGAGCTTCAAGGTCTTTGAGTTCTTTCAGAACACACACACAGTTCCCTCCCTGTGCAGCCTCAGACCCATCTCTTAGCCTCCTGCAGACTCTCTGGCTTATCATGCTGACTTCCAGCTTCTGCATGGCTAGGAGGAACAAGACAGCGAAGGGGCCTCAGTGCTCCCCAAATGCCATGGTTGGCCCTCACAGTGGGGCCTCAGGCAGCCAGCATTGTGCAAACAAGAAAAGCAGGCCCTGGAATCCTTTCTTTTCTGGAGAATTTACAGGCAAGACAAAGAGAGCCATTCTCCTTGCCATTACAGTGGCTGCTGCCCAGGCCTGTGGCCCAGGTGTCACATGCTGCCCCCATCTCTCAGCCTGCTTTCTCCCTTTGTCTGTGGAAACACAGAACTTGGCCTCTGCTCCCTTCCCTGACACCGTCCAACCCCCTCTGGGCTTTGGTCCCTGGCCACTACTGTTCCGAAGTGAACTCAGATCCTGGTAGTCTTGGACAGACCCCAGCCAGCTGCAGGATGATGGACTGTTTTGGGCTCTGGAATGCTGCTGTCTCTAGTTCTCCACTCTAGCTCTGTAACCAAATCCAGACCATAGATAGCCCTATCGACTGGAGCCTGGCAGACTGAGCAGTCACCACTGTGCTCTGGCAGGCCATTCTGTTGCCTGCAAAACACAGTGTGAGTTCTTAGCTGGGTCTGCCTTCTGTAAGCATTACACTTCTATTGGACAGTGAAAGGGAACCAGTCCTGGGTGTGTACTGTTGGTGGTGCCCACCCTGGTCTGTTTGCTCATGGTTTCATCTTGCCACCTTCTTCAATGTCGGTTCCACTCAAACTTTCTGTTTGCATTGTTTGCTGTTTTTCTTGCCCTGCAGCAACAAACAAATAAACAAGCAAAACTAAACCCAACCCAACAAAATAAAAGAGAGAAGGGTTTGTTTCAGTTCTGTGTCAGGAAAATGGTGGCAGTGGGGGCAGCTCCAGCTGTGGTGTCAGGAAAGAGTGAGGCAGCTGGCCACACTGTGTCTGCCATCAAGAAGCAGAAGAGGTGAATGCTGGTGTTACGAAGTATAATTCGGAGGTTCTCTTTGACAGGCCCATTCGAAGGTGTACCCCCTTAAAAATCATGCCATGCAAAAGATCTGGTATAAAAGAGGTTTATTGGGTGAGAGGAGAGAAGTGAGGACCTGGGGATAGACATAGACAAGTGGACATGTAGACAGACAGACAGGGAGCATGAGGGCATAGAGAGGGGATAAGCAGAGAGAAGGGGGAGGAGGGAACAGATAGAGGGAACACGGAGAGCATAGGGAGAGCCTGGGGGGGCGGGGGGCAGTGGACACTTGACACTTCCATCTGCCTCACGCACCTGGCGCACCTGGCTGCAGGGCAGGTGATAGCGATAGGTCCCTGAGAGCAGCAGAGAAATTGCCGGTGCACGGACAGCTGGTGCTTGCCTCTCCTTATCCTGATGCTCAGTTTAGACCCCAGCCCATGGGATAATGGCTCCCACTTTGAGGGTGAGTCTTACGCTCTCAGTTAAGTGATAATCAAGGTAAACCATCACATGCTCCAAACTGGGCCATTGCTTCCAAAGCACCGGTCACCCCCCGCTGACTCTTTTGGTACCCAGAGTGAACTCTGTTCCTTCAGCTGTCACGTGCCACTGGTGATGTATTTGGTTAGGAATGCGCCTGTGTTCCAGCCTTAAGACACACGGGCATGGACAAGTTGTTTAATTTCTTAGGCTTCACCTTTTTTGCCTCAAAATGGGAATAATTGGGACACGGGGACAATGCCAAATCACACTTAAGGTAAGTAAACTACTTGGAGTAGAACGGACGATCCCTCTGTGGAGGTGGCGGTTCCCATCATTCATAAAACATTTATCAAAGGACCTCTCTGTCTTGTCATCCCCACCAAGCTGGGGAGCACAAAGAACAAGACAAATTCAGTGACCATGCAGGTGTGTGTGCGGGGGTGGGGGGGTGGGGGGGATGGGGCCTCTCTCTCTCTCTCTCTCTCTGTGTGTGTGTGTGTGTGTGTGTGTGTGTACAAATATGCCTGCCAACCCTTGAAACCCCTGCAATGCAGGCTCTGAGGGGAATAGATTCCTGAGCTCCACAGTGAAACCCAGGGAGGAGAGAGTCCTGGTGAGGCTCTTGCACTCTTGCATCCATGTTGTTAGGCAGAGAGAGAGAGAGAGAGAGAGAGAGAGAGAGAGAGAGAGAGAGAGCGCGAGCACCCTGCATTCTACAGAAGTCTGAGTTAAGGTATGGGGTTTTGTGGGCCCCTCACATCTGGCCCTGGAGGCAGACTGGTGAAGAGCATAGCTTACAGGGGGAACATAGATGCAGACTTTCTTTAGCTTCATCTCAGTGTTACTCTCCCCAGGCTCACTCCTCTCAGCACACAAGCCTGCAGGAATATCTCCTATCTTGAGCAAAAATCGGAACCGCTCCCTTAAGGCCACACCCAGCTCTGTCCCTACTTCTCTTTGCTAACACATCCTCTCCAGAGACTGGCTCAGTCCCAACCCCACACCTCCTTCCTGCCATGTCCCCTCCCAAACCCTCCAACATGCTTCTCCCCCCACTAAACTAACTCGGTCAAAGTGTCCAACGACCTCAGCCTTATGCAGATCATTGGGGAGTTTTCACCCATCTTACACAGGCCTAGGAAGTGCCCCGCCACTTCTTCTGCTTTCCTACTGCTATTGCCAAAGACCACTGTAAAATTAGCGGCGTGAATAGCACAGGTTTCTTGTTTTCCAGCTCCGTAGTTTAGAAATTGGAGATTGAAACATGGGCATGTTCCTCTCTGAGGCTCTGAGATAGCATTTCCTAGCCTTCTGTACATGCTAGAAGCCTCCAGAGGCTGACCACATCTCCTGGTCCATAGACCCCTGCTTCCATGGTCAAAATTTGACCATGTTAAATTTAAGGTACTAAATGAGAAAAAGTCACACTGTTCCCCCCCCCCCCATAAATGTGCACCATTCTACATCCATAAAAAAATTGGAAATTTAATAAAAGGTAAAAGGAGATAGAAATACACATTATCCAATTTGGTCACTGCACACTGTAGACAAGGTAGAATTATAAAATGGTACTTCACAATTTTATAATTACAGTGGGGCCTGAATAGCACAGTGGAGCTGGCTCTGGAGGCTTGGGTGTGGGTGACGTTGGGTGGCTTAGCCGGGCAGAGCAGCTTGCTTTGGTGGTATAAACAAAGTAGAGCTGCTGGGTTGACATGCTCAGCTACCACACAGGCTCAGATCCACGGCTCTGAAACAATCCACCCCCAAATTTATATCATCCATCTGTGAATGATTGGGATGCAAGAAATGGCCAGTCCTGCTGTTTCAAAGCTGTAGGATCTCCAACTCAGGGTAGCAACAGGATAACTGGGAGGAGTCCGAATGAGGATCCAATACAGTTTTGGAATTTTGGTTTCTTTTTAAAAAACAAACAAACAAACAAACCGGGGCTGGAGAGATGGCTCAGCGGTTAAGAGCGCCAAATGCTCTTCCAAAGGTCGTGAGTGAGTTCAAATCCCAGCAACCACATGATGTCATAACCATGAGATCTTATGCCCTCTTCTAGGGTATCAGAAGACAGCTACAGTGTACTTACATATAATAAATAAATCTTAAAAAAATAAATATTATAAGGATGTGTTTTTGTTTTAATCCCAGGTATGGGATGTGGAGCTGCTTCAGCCTGTGCACAGCAGCTGACTCTAATTTGCCTCGTGCTCGAGCAGAGACGTACTTTTGCCAGCTGCAGATAGTTTCTGTAATTGTGTGATGTTTGGAATTCTGGGAACTTTTCAGATGGTATATAAATGCTAGAGCCCTGGCAGGTGGGGTTGGTAGTTGCTTGTTCAGGGAGGTTGGTTGTAGTTTGCTTGTAGCCATGGTCAAAGAAGAAACAAGAAGAAAGAAATTAGATTCAGGGGTCTTTCTCTCTCTCCCTCCCCATCTATTCTCCCTTCTCTCCCATCTAGTGATAGGGGGGTAAAACTGGGGTGGGGGCTAAAGTGTGGGAAAAAGAAGACCCCACAAAGTATCAAAGTCCAGATACAGATGGTGCCACAGAAGCCAGAGATCTCAAACCAGACCATGACTCATTGCAACGAACATTTGCAAGTGAGGATGTGTGGACAGAGGGGTATACTGTGGGACACACTGTGAGACACTGCAGCTTCCGTGATGAGGCGTTTTCTAGACTTTGTTGTTGTTGGTGGTGGTGGTAATGATGGTGGTGGTGGTGGGGTGTGTGTGTGTGTGTGTGTATGTGTGTATGTATGTATGTACATATGTATGTATGCATGCATGTGTTTTATTTTGCAGGGAGGTTGCAGGGGCATAGGCTGAATATGAGGGGACGGGGAGATGAGTTGGACTGGGGTCCATGATGTGAAACTCACAGAAAGTCAATAAAAAGCAAAAGCAAAAAAACCCAACAAAAAACAAAGAAACAAACAAAAAAAATCTGAACAGCTGAAAAGCAGCATCTGATTTCTCTGGATATTCTGTAGCTGTTTCTCCCTTTGGCTTCATCCACAAAAGTCCTCTGGTTTTTAGCTTCACTCAGATGGTTCCCAGTCTCTCCAACATAGGAGCCTCAGCTATGAGCTCCTCTGCAGCATCTCCTTGCCAGGTAAGGGAAGGTAAAAGAATTGTATGTGACATTTAGGATTTCCATTATGGAATTCTTAGGTTCAAACAGAGCAAATATAGGGGGACTGGTGACATGGCCCAGTAGTTAAGAACATTTGCTACTCTTCCAGAGGATCCAGGCTCAGCTCCCAATATTGTTCACAGCTATCTGTAACTCCAGTTTTTTCCCATAGGATCTGACATCATCTTTTGGCTTCCACAGGTACTAGGTACACACATGGCGCACATACATGTATGCAGGTAAAACACACATAAAATAAAATAAATCTAAAAGCAGAGTGTTTTATTCAGATATGGGTATTTCTATCTTCTTTAACCTTTGACTTAATTTTCTTTTTTTTAATGAATGCAGAATTGTACATATTTATGGGGTACAGTGTGGCATTTTCTCATTTAGCACCTTAAATTTGAGATGATCAAAACTTAATTGAGTTTTTTTTTGTTTTGTTTTTTTAAGAATTCACTGTATTAATTATGTTATGTTGGGAGCATTCACACATCACAGCACAAATAGAAGGAAAGAGCCAACTTCCAAAAGATATCTTTGGATCTCCACAGAACATGTGGGTCCTGGGGATCAAACATAATGTTGTTAGGCTTGACAGCAACACCTTTACTGCTGAGCCATCTTGCCAGCCCTGAGTTCTCAATCTTATCCAAATTCCTTCCTCTGCCCTTTTCCTCCTTGTCGAAGGAGGTGGCGTCCCCACTTGATTGGGTTCAAAGTCTCAGAGTCATCCTTGCGAAAGTGCATTTTCTTACACTTCTGGCCTAGTAGTGAGAGGTTCTACAGCCGGTGTCTGCCAAGCATAGTGCCTGCTCTACCCTCTGCCACCCTGCTCCAAGCCATTCTCATTTGTCCTGGATGACAACAGCAAGCTCTGCTTCCCATGCCTGCTCCCTCATCCCTCTACCTAGCACCCCTTAAAACTTTCAAGTGGAATTGTGGCCCCCCATCCCAGGCTTGACTCCTTCAGTGGATGCACTTTGCACATCTTTGAATGACCTGTAACCTCTTTGGCTTTGTTCAGAACTCTGGTTGTCAAAGCCTCGTACCAATATGGCTTCATTCACTGCACTCCTCCCTACCAGCTGCCTTATGCTTCTCAGACCTTGCAGTCCTTCAGATGTGAGGTTTCCACACTGCTGTCATCCCACTGGGAAGGTTCTTTTCACAGACACCCACATGGCTGCTCGCCTCATTGTAGTTGGGCCTCTGCTCAAAGGTCACTTCTATATTATTGTCCTTGTGTTGTATGTATTTCTTACCTGTCTGTTGTCTATCTTCCTCACTAAAATATAGTCTCCACAGAGCAGGGACTTTTGTATCTGGTCACCTGACATGAGATGTGACCTTAAGAGAGACCCAGTATTTCATTCATTTATTCTCAGAATGAATGAATGAATGGATGAATGAATGAATGAAAGTATTAGACTGCCTTTTGGGAGGAGTAAGTCAGTTGGGGAAGGGGGGAGGGCTCCCCATCAAGAACATGCTGATGCCAGAGACGGAAGGCAAGGCCTCTGAGGAAGGCCGTCTCCATGACAACCTAGGCCAAAGGCCTTGGCTACTCTAGGGAAAAGGCCAGCCTGGTGGCGCCTGTGGGAACAACATGGCAAGCAGCAAGTCAGTTCCCAGGCTGGCATCCAGCTCAGACACCGGGACACTTTCCCTGGCTTCCACCTCCTTGCTCTGGCCTTGGCAGGCCCAGCAGATGGGCACTCTGCAGGGCCCTGGAATCAGCACAGCTGGCTCTGCATGCTCAAGAGGACAACCCCCTGTCTGGCCCAGGCTCCAGATCCAGGAAATCCTAGATTGTGAAGCTCCAACATAGTTCACCTTGTGGAAAGCAACCTAGCCAAACTGGCTGCTACTGGCAGCAGGGAGAATGGTAGACTCATAGCAGCCACTGGCTTCTTGGTAGACTTGAAGTACTTCTGACTTCACCCTGGAGAGCCTCCCCAGTATCTCTGTGAGAAGAGGCCTGTTTATCCTTACCTTTACCATGTCAGCTGAAGTCTAGAGAGACCAGCAGCTTGTCCATAGCCCCTCCATTAGAAAGTTCCAGAAATGTATTCCTATAGCTCCTTCTCTCCTCCTGCCTCTTGTCCAGCACTTGCCTCGCTCCTGGATGTTGGTGGGCATCTGATGTACTCCCTCTGGCTGATCCAACCCTTTCTTCTCATCTAGTATGTTTCACTGTAGGCCTTCCCTTTTGGATGTTGATGATTCCAGACTACTCTGGAATTCTAGCTCTTCCCACTACAGAGGTAAGAAAAACACATCATTCATTCTTTTGTGAAATGGCCAAACACCCCCAGCTCTTTGCCAAGTGCCAAGTGGAGTAGACTCCATTCTCACAGCCCATCCCCCCAGGCAGTGTTGGCTCCCATTCTTCAAGTGAGGGGGTGGGAAGACACCAGTCAGGGAGGAGCAGAGGGGCATGGAAACCAAGCCCATTGGACTCTAAAACTCTTAACTCTTGCTCTATGCCATGGGATCATGACTGAGAGGCGTAGGAAGGGCGCTGTGAACACAGACGAGGGAAGAACACATTAGCTTCAGCCTCACATGAGTGGATGGGAGGATGCAAGAGCAGAGGTATGAGGATGTTCCAGCCAAAGAAACAAAATTCCAAGCAATTCTGGGAAGCCCTCACCCACCCATCACACGACTTCAACCACACAGCAGTTTCTGAGTTCTTGGAAAACGGGAAAATTATCTTGTTGAAGTTTGTGTGTACCCACACCTCAGTAAATATTTGTTGAGTATCAAAAAATTGAAATTAGCATTTTGTCCTTGCTTCCCAGATTTTCCAGCAAGAAAGGAGCATGCATTGGTTGAACCTGCTGAGTCCCAGGTCCTACCTGCCTGAGAAGCATAGGTACCCTTTGGCTCCCGCCAGCTTCTACCTGACATCCTTCCCAGCTCTGATACAATCCAAGCCTTTTTCTTCTCCCTTTCTTGAGGTCCTTTCTCCACAGAGGGCCTCTAGAGAACTTTCCGACTTTTGAGGCAGTGACTGTGAAGCCACTGTAATAGTGTAATGGTTTAATAATGTTCCCTGGTCTCTCTTCTCCTCCCCCTCCCCTTCTGTTCTTCTTTTCAGCCTTCATTTCTTCCTCTCCCTGTGTCCTTGTTGGCTTCTTCCCTGTGCAGGACAGTCCCTTAACTATAATCCTGGCTTTCCCCAGACTCTGTCCCCTGACCTGAGGTACACTTGTCCCTAGTACCATCCCCCACCTGTTCTTTCCTTTCAGACCCAAGTGGGTGAGGGGACTTTCAGGAGAAAAAAACCTTTGTTTTTGTTTTCAGAACTAAAGAGAGTTCATTATTCTTTCCTATTTCGATTCTAAAAGCACTCCGAGTTTGGTGAGGAAAAAAGAAAGATTCAGAGAAGTCCCATTACTTCTACATGAATGAGGCAAATCTAGCTCCTAGCCTGTTTCTAGAATGTGTCGAAGAGAAATGAAAATAAACGTATCTTCTGTGCATAAGAACCTTTTTATGTACAGATCTGCTCAGCATAGCTTTGTCTACGCCCCTGGTGAGCTGGCTGCATATCCACCGAGGGACACTGTTGATGATGCTTATTCATGTGTTAGACATAGTTTAATTTGCCGCTGGGAAATAAATGCAGAATCACAGTGGGCACGATAGAGGCTTCATGCTTCCTCCTGCCCACCCTACTGAGACGTTAGCTGCTACACTCTAACTCTCTGCCCACTGGGTTGGCCAGCAGGAGGCACCAGTAGTTGGGGTGTGGGAGGAGTGTAAGGTGAGGGCGGTTACTCCTCGGGCGCCATCTCTGTTGGCGTGCCAGCGCTGGCTGTGTCTCCTCTAAGGCTACAGTCCCCGGCAAGCTCTGTTTCTATTACTCCCCTTTAGCCCCACAAGTGGTCACAGCTTTGGTCTATTGCTCTTGGGCAATCTCTTTGGGAGTCCTAACTGACTTTCCTAACTCTGCCCACATTCGTGAGGATAACCCCTGATTTAAGCCCCCCTCACTCATGCAGTAGCTGAATGCTCCAATGCTCCACACCCACCCCACCCTCCTCTTTTAGACAGGGTCTCACGTATCTCAGGCTGACAGACCGTGTATGCTTTCACATACAAATTTTCTTTGTAGACAAAGGTGTCCTTGAACTTCCAGCCCTCAGGAGTGCTACAATGCAAATACGCACCACCACAGGCAGTTTGTCTGATGTCAGTTTGTCTGATGTTGGGGCTTCATGCATACTATACCCACCTGAGCTAACTACCTCTCCAGGCCCTGTTCCATCTACCTCTCCCCAAGGCCATTATTTTAGGTAAAATTAAATCCATCTGTATGTACAATAAGAAAAGATGTTTGTGCAAACATGACTCTCTCAGAGGCTTAGGATTTTATGTCTTTTTTTTTTTTTTCTGAAAATTTTAAGCTTTTAAAATAGTGGGCACATCTTGTAGAAAAACACAACAGTTGCTCTGAAGGTCAGATAAGGGAGGGATGTAAATGGAGCTTTGGGTCCCAGTGAGTGAGCACATAGGTCCAGGGGGGTCAAGGATGTTACTCACTGAGACCTGACTCTTCATTTTCTTCAGTTATGGGGCAGCTGTCCTCCGGAGTGAATGTAAAAGTACCATCCCCCAAACCGGATCTGTTCTTCCCAGAGCACCCCAACATACAGTCAAGTTCATACCTGCTCTATTCCCGTCTCTCTGGGTTCCCTTACTCCCCACGTTGGCAATTCCCACCTCCATACACCCTGCTCCTGTCTGTCCCCTTCCCTGTGTATCCAGTCCCAGAGAGGGCCCAGTGAAAACCAGGGCCACGAGCTTGCAGAGAAATTGTCCTGCTGGTCTAGTGGGTCAGTGTCTGCCAAATGAAAGAGAAGGCTTCCAAAGGGTTGGCTTTTCTTTTCTTTTTTAATTTTTGAACTTGGCAATGAATTAATCATTGTTTATCCGGGCAGTGTGATCCTTGATCCCAGCAATGGTGCTAAGACATAAATCACAGCCCTTTGGGGGTGGGGGTTGTGGAAAGAGCTAGCATAGCTTAAAGCCCTGTTCCTCTAACACAGGAAAAATCTCCCTGTTTTCAAGTGGCTGGGAGTGGACTCTGCGCTATTTATAATCTGCTGCTGAGCTGAGGCCTTTGTTTCTGCAGCTGGCCTGGGAGATAATCAGCACAGTTTTTTTCTCTAGCCAGGTCTGCAAAACAGACCCCTTCCTCTGACAGTTCATCCCACCCCTTCTGAGCCTACCTTCCCTTGCTTGGCTTCAGCTTCCAAGAAAGTAAGGGGTGTGCTTACAAGCAGAAAGGCCGTCATATCTCAGCTCAGAGGGGAATGCAAAGACTTGTGACCTGTTGGCAGATGGATCTGTCTAGAACAGGCCTGTGGAATGTCCACATAATTTGGCACAAAGGGCCCTTAGGAGCTATGGGGAAGGGGCACATGCCACAGGCTCCATTGCTTCTCTCAAAAGTTGCCCTGGGAAAAAGAACAGGGTCCTAGAAAGGGCAAATTCCAAAGCCTTCTCCCATTGGATGTCTTGGCAGGAGAGGAGCAGAGGCAAACGTTCTCATGTGAGGCTCCAAATACATGACCCTCAGCCTTGCCCCTGCCCCACAAGGTGGTGACCACAGGCAGACTCCTTCATGGCTCTGTACCTATTTATTTATGTATAAAATAGGGGTCTAGACTCATGGTGTTTCCTCACTTTTAAATCTTATATTTATGAGTGTTTGGATGTACTGGCTGGTTTTGTGGGTCAACTTGACACAAGCTGAAGTTATCCCAGAGAAAGGAGTTTCAGTTGAGAAGATGCCTCCATGAGATCCAGGTGTAAGGCATTTTCTCAATTAGTGATCAAGGGGGGAGGGCCCCTTGTGGGTGGTACCATCTGTAAGCTGGTAGTCTTGGGTTCTATAAGAAAGCCAGCTGAGCAAGCCAGGAGAAGCAAGCAAGCCAGTAAGCAGCATCCCTCCATGGCCTGTGCATCAGCTCCTGCTCCCTGACCTGCTTGAGTTCCAGTCCTGACTTCCTTTCATGATGAACAGCAATTGGAAGTGTAAGCTCAGTAAACCCTTTCCTCCCCGACTTGCATCTTGGTCATGATGTTTGTGCAGGAATAGAAGCCCTGCCTGAGACAGGGATATGCACACACCTGTGTGTGTGTCAGTGGAGAGCAGAAGAGGCTGTTAGAGTAGCCTAGACCTGGAGTTAGAGGCAGCTGCTGTGAGTCACCTGACATGGGTGCCAAGAGTGGAACTTCAGACCTCCAGAAGAGCAGCAAGTGCTCTTAACCACTGAACCATGTCCCCAAAGAAACAGAACATATCTTATAGATATACTCCCAATAATGGTTAAAGTGGAGTTGGGGAGGGTTGAGGCAGTAAGCCTACCCATTTAGCATCTTCTTGCTTGACCTGATACACAACTGATGACCAGGAACCTAGGATTTCTGAGAGCTTAATCCTAGAGACTGAATGGCCTTGGATATTCTAAGTTTTGAAATTCATTCATTCTTCACATAAGAATTGAGTGCACCTGTACCATGGATCAGACTGGCCTGGGCACTGTATATTAAAAGATGTGTGAGTTAAAAGATGTGTGAGTTAAAAGATGTGTGAGAAAGCCAATTCCTCGCCTTATGGGTCTTACAATCTAACCAGACAGAAAACAATGTTAATGAATAACCAATATGCACATGTGCATGGGTTTTACTGGATCCACTGATGGGGTCTTCCCCTACACCCAACTCCCACCATTCAAGTCTTATATAGAAATCCAGAAGGCAAGTATATTTGAATGTAGGGTCTTTTCAGATGTATTTAGTTAAGATGAACTATATTGAGAAGGGTAGATTGGGCCCTGAATCCAATGTGACTTGTGTCCTTATAAGTGTAATGGCTAGTGTTAGTTATCAACCTGACAGGCACTAGAATTACCTGTGAAATGGGTTTCCTTCTATGAAGGATTATCTTCATCAAGTTAAATGAAGTGGTAACTGTGGGTGGCACCATGCCCTATGCTCTTGGGCTGTGCAAGACTGGAGAAAGCAAGCTGAGCACTCATGTTCTTGCATTCCATTGCTCTCTTCTGACTGAAGAAGTAACACAAGTAATTGCTTCAATCTCCTGCTGCCTTGACTCTCTTGTCATTATGGACTGGACTTTGAACTGTGAGCTAAAACAAACTCTTTGCCCCTAAATTGCTTTTGTCAGAGTATTATCATGGCAATAGAAAGTAAACTAAGACATGAGGGGAGAAGAGACCACATAGTCAACATGGGTCAGATGGCAAGTGATTACCAAAACAAAGACATGGCTGCCAGCTAATGAGTGTCATGGTGTCTTAGGGTTTTATTGCTTCAAACAGACATCGTGACCATGGCAACTCTTATAGAGGACACCATTTAATTGGATCTGGCTTACAGGTTCAGTGGTTCAGTCCATTATCAACATGGAGATGCACAGATAGACATCTGAGTTCTACATCTGGGTTGGCAGGCAGCAGAAGAGAGAGTGACACTAGGACTGGCTTGAGCATTTGAAACCTCAAAGCTTAACGTGTGTCATCCCCAGTGCTTCAGAAAAAAATTACAAAAGAGAACCGGCACATTCCTGTGCTAGTGCTGCAACCAGCGGGCTGCAGAGCTCCCGCCAGGTGAGCTCACTCATGAGGTCTCTTGGCCTACTATCCCTTCGGCGGGTAGGGTGGGTGGGGGGCCAAGTTCCTCTCGCTACCACAAAATGCCCCACACACCCCTTGGTCAGCCGTCTCAACACCCAATTACCTGGTAGAATTAAAACTCTTAAGCTTATAGTTAACCAATCAGATTTGTGTATCAATAAAATCACAATTTACAAGATGCCAATACAATAATTTCAGAGGCAATTGATAATGATAAAAGCTGCCCACCTAGATTAGACAAATAATCCCAATATTCTAACCTTTATGATATCATAACTGGTTGTGGCTGGTAACCACCATGCTGGTTCACGTCATCCGCCATCTTCCTTCTCTTTTTTTCCCCCCTGAGATGCTCTCTGTCTCTGCAACTCTTAGCTCTGCCTCCCTTTTCCCTGTCCAGTCACAGGCCTCCTCTGCACTAATGTAATTGGACAGGGAAAATCCTGCGACATCCCAGTGGCACACTTCCTCCAACAAGACCACACCCACTCCAACCAAATCTAATACTCTAACCTCCTAATAGTGGCGCTCCCTACGAGCCGATGGGGGCCATTCTCATTCAAAACATTGCACATGGATTGTCAGCAAATTGGCAAGAATCAAGGAGGAAATTTCCTTTAAGCCTATGGAGGAAGCCTGTTCCTAGTAGTACCTTATAATTTCAGATATCTCAGCCCCCAGAATGACCCAAGGACAAACCGTGGCTGCTTTAGGCCATTAAGTTGTTGTATATGTTATCTTAGCCCTAAAAAAGATGAATAAAAACAGATTATTCCCATTATTTGCAGCTGTCATAGTCTGTGACATAATCACAGAACTAAATTAGCAGCTAATAAGCCATTGCTTCTGGGAAAAACAGCAGGTTGGGCTTCCATGAGCCTCTAGTTTCATTGGCCAACCAACAAGAGCTTATTTCGTGTGTGTTTATGTTTGAAGAGGCCTTATTTTATACATTCTAATGATTCACTGATATTGAACTCATGGCCAACAGCAATACAATTCATGCTTGAATAAGTCATACCTAACACCCACATTTTCCTTCCCGGGTGCAGCATAGACATATTCATGGACACAGAAACATTTCTGCACTGAATGTGGAAGGCAGTTGAAACACATGATGAAACCCACAACAAAAGGCAAGACAAGAGGAAATAGGACGCCAAGTTAACTTCGAAAGGCTGCTGGTTTAAGTGTGACAAATCGAGAGCAGGATCAAGAAGGCAGAGTGTTACAGGATGGTTTAGTCAGGAACACCTATGTCAGGTGATGCGAGTGTTTCTCTGCTCTGGGCCAACTCTTAAAGGACCTTAAAAGTGTTTGGTGCATTAATTCCGAGTGACAAATTTTAGGGAGGAGATAAAGCCATAAATGTAAAATTTGCAAATAATGAGAATCAACACATACATGCATGCACACACATACACACACCTGTGGGTGCACACACACACATTCAGTCTGTAAGAAGAAAAGGAAGAGTTTTGCAAAATACAAGAAAGAACTTGGTCAGGGTGTCAAATGGTGGCATTTTAAACCAAACCCTGGAGGATAGAGATGACCCAGGAGAGAAGGGCCATTTCTACCCACAGAAAGGGCAGCTGGTGGGAAGTCTGCAGAAGCAAAGAACTTGGTACATTTGTGTGGTGTGGTTTGAGTGAGCAAGTCCCCCATAGGCTCATGTATTTGAACACTTGGTTCCCAACTGCTGGTACTGTTTGGAGAAGATTTAGGGTGTGAGACTTTGCTGAAGGAATTATGTCAAATGGGGGCAGGCTTTGAAAGCTAATAGCCTCAGATTACCGTTTGCTCTCCTTGCTTCCTCTGTGTGACTGAGATCTCTCAGCTTCCTGTTCCTGCCACCATGGTGGATTCTTACCTCTCTGAAAATAAAACTGAAATAAAGTCTTCTGTAAGTTTGGTCAGGGCATTTTGTCACAGCAATAAAAATTAACTAACAGTCACTGTGAGGTAGAAGGAGGCAGAGAACAAGATGGTGTGCAGTGAGAGTGATGAGCCGGCCTAGGACCTAAGCAGGCAGGGCCTGGAAAGATGCCAGGTTTGGATTCTTTTTAAAGTTCAGCTGGTCAGAATGCTACTCGAGTATTTGTACAGAAAAGTGAAATGTCCAAGGCAGAGTCCAAGTTCTCTCTAGCAACTCTCAGAATTTGCTAGAATGATTGTTTTCCATTATGTGAGAAATAAATATGAGATCATGTTAAATCCTTTGTTGGATTTGGAGAAGGCTATAAATAAATGCCAAGTCATGGTACCACCATGGGCAGAGCCTGAGTATACTCCACACACAGTGGCACTGAATTTTAAAATTAGAGCTATTGGGACTATACAGCCCCAATCCAACAGAGTAAGCCTTCTACAGCAGGAAATGGTAGCTATTTTTAGAAAGGAGCCCTCTGTGTGCCCCCAAACCACACTTGATACCAGCTTTCATCTTTAAGAGGTGTGGGCATGTTGCAATGCTGCAAGTTGCCCGGAATGCCTGACCAAAAACTGCTCTCGGGTGTGGCCAAAAGCTGCCTCCTCTTTCCTTGAGCCCGGGGTTTGCTGGCTTTCTGGACTTAGGACATCTGTTACAGGAAGGAAGATGTCAGAGCCCGGCCTGAGGCCATGAGTCTGACTTTGTGGAGATGCTGAATGTGCGCTAACCAATTGTCTAACTTCTTCCTGCCTTACCTCAAAACATCCATCCTAGATGAGTTACCACCAGTCCCACGACCGCCACCAAACCCTACCAGAATTACTCTGCAGCTATGGAGGTGCGCTGAGCTCCCTGACAAACCATACAGTAAGTGGGAAGCGCTGAGGCCGCCATTTTCTTTTCCTCCCTTGAGGAAAGAGTCCTTTGCGGATCCGTGACAATCTGACTAAGCATGTTCCTTTGTTCTTCATGAGTAAGAAAGTTCCTCATGCCACCTCATCACATTCTCTTCCTCTTTTCCGGGGCTTATCAGCACTCCCTTCTGTAGAACACGCTGCAGAGTTACTGTGAGTCAAAATGAAGGATGACAAAGAGGTGGTATCTGGAGTTGGAAGGGCAAGCTTGGTTCAAGAGGCACCGGCCGTGCTACCCAGGAGAACCTGTGTTTGCTCCTTCAGTCGCCCCAGCACCCAGCCTTTCCTTCCATTAGGGGCCTCCGGAGCCAGGGTTCCAGGTTGGAGAGACTCCCTCAGAGACCTCAGAGACCAGTGCATCTCCTCTGGCTCCCAGTCTGTTGTGTGGACAAAGAGGTTCCACAGCCCACTCAGCAGCCAGTTCTACTCCAATGGGGCAGGTGTTTTATTCCTTTTTTGTTTTTTTCCAGTTCAGATTGAAGAATTAGATTCTCAAATAAGCCTGAGAAACTCAATAGGAGTTCAAAGGAGTAATGAAAACCGTCGGATACAATGAGGCTTTTTGTGTCCCAAAGTCACTTCCTCCTCCTCTTCCTCCTCCTTTTCCTTCTCTTCCTCCTGGGAGACCCAGAATTGTCCCTTCCTCCCTTTCCTTCAATTGCCCCAGAGGGCAATGCCCACTAACCTGCAGAGCCTGTGCTTGTCTGGGACTGGGCAGCTACACACTTATGGCTGAACAGGCCTGGAAGGGGACTCCACTCCATAAAGTAAAGTTGAACTGCTTTTCTCAGGTCTTCTGGAAAAAATTATCTGAAGGGATGTTCCGGTCTCTTAGACTATGCTGGTGTCAGCAGAAATGAACGGCCCTTCCCCTCCCCAGGGTGCAGCGGGTGCTGTGTCTTGTTCTAGAAACCTGAAACGAAGCAAAGTTCTCACTGGTGACTCCACAGACAGATGAAGAGATGAGAGACTCGAAGGAGTCACCCCTAGAGCGAAAGCAAGCGAGGACAGACACTTGCGCTGATGAGGTAAATCCAAGGTGCAAAAGAAGACAGAGGGAAGGCCGGCTAGCTAAGAACTGTGGTGGTCACACCTCCATCAATAGACTCACTGTTTTCTTTCTCCTTTTTAACAGTTTATAAGCATTTTCACACACAGGATCTCATTTGTGGCTCACAAATACCCAGTGAAGGAGGCAAGAAGACAGGCACTTCCTCTACTGCCAGAGAGGGATGACTCCACAATCTCTCCGCAGATCCTGCAGTTACCAATGGCAGGAATGTGGCTTCAGCCCGTGGGTGTGTCCTCTGAGGGTTAAGCCCCGATGAAATGCTGTCTCTTATTTTTTCACAGCTCTTCCAAACAGACATAATTTTTTTCCTTCTAAAAAACAATTTTGATAAGATATAGCTACCATCAAACTTGCCTCTTTAATCACTTTCAGATGTCTGTGGCATTAAAGTCACTCTCACTGTTGATGACACGGCTATAACATTTACATGGTTCCCTTTGTCTTTCCAACCTGGACCACCATGCCCATGTGGTAACTCCCACACCCCTTCTCATCCCTCAGAGCCCCCATCCTGTTCTCTGTCTCAGTGAGATTGACTGTTCTAGGGACCTTATGTAGACGGGGTTAGTAATGTCTGTCGTGTGTGTGTGTGTGTGTGTGTGTGTGTGTGTGTGAGAGAGAGAGAGTGGCTGGTTTCTCTCTGTGATGTTCTCAAACTCTGTCCTTGTCTCACTTTGTTTTTAGCCATGGAGACGTTCCTTGTGTGGCGTATTTGCTTTTGCATCAGTGTGATAAACTATCCCACATTAACAACACAAGGAAGGGAATTTCAGACTGTAGCCCTCAGCTCCGTTGATTCTAGATTTGGAAAATGGCAGAATACAATGGTGGTATGTGGCAGAAGCTACTGAGCACATGACAAACAGGAGGACATGGGGGTGGATAGGGATAGTGAGATATTAATCTGAGATGAGATATAGCCCCCCAAACTCAGCTTCTGACTAACCTATTTCTCCCAGCCAGCCGCCTCCCAGAACCTTCGAAAACAGTGCCACCAGCTGGTGACTGACTTTCAGCACACTGTCCTTGTAAGAGACAGACATCCAAATTATAACAAATGAGGGTAAAGGACACTTTGTCCCTCTATGCCTCTGTATAGCCACTGGGGAACTTCATCTCTGGGCTCTTGTAAATAATGGTGTCTGTCTTAGTCAGGGTTTCTATTCCTGCACAAACATCATGACCAAGTTGAGGAGGAAAGGGTTTATCCAGCTTACACTTCCATGCTGTTGTTCATCACCAAAGGAAGTCAGGACTGGAACTCAAGCAGGTCAGGAAGCAGGAGCTGATGCAGAGGCCATGGAGGGATGTTTCTTACTGGCTTGCTTTCCCTGGCTTGCTTAGCTTGCTATTTTATAGAACCCAAGACTACCAGCCCAGAGATGGTACCACCTACAAGGGGCCCTCCCCCCTTGATCACTAATTGAGAAAATACCTTACAGCTGGATCTCATGGAGGCATTTTCTCACCTGAAACTCCTTTCTCTGTGATAACTCCAGCTTGTGTCAAGTTGACACACAAAACCAGCCAATACAGTGTCATAATCACAAGTGTTAATATGTCCTTGGTTAAGGGATATCTTTAAGCTTCCAAAAGCTGAGATTGTTCCACATTCATCAAATAAGTGGGAGAATCAGTTCTTGTGACTTCAAAGACAACCTCCTAACTGCTGTGCCATCCTGCTCCTTAAAAAGTCAGGGATCAACCTAATCACAAAAATATTTAGGTTAGGAACTTAGCTCTGCCACTCACTGACTGACTGCCTCATCCGACGAGTCACTTAGCCTCCCCGAGCTGCTAGCTGTAGTTAGGAGTATGTGAAGCAATGAGCTTAATCATGATTGGCACCTAGCAGGTGTGCGCCCGGCAGGTGTGGTTCCAGCAGGTGTGGGTGTCAGGCTAGCTTCAGTTGTCATTATATAAGTGGCAGGAAGTGAGCGGGAAAGAAAGCTCAAGAACCCAGGCTCTCTGAGCCTTGGCTAGAACCAACCAGGTAGACAACAGGACCCCTGGGCAGATGGTGTTCTAGCTGATTTGTGAGTTGTATCTGCCACCTTTGTTGATGTGCCACTGTCTGAGACAGGACAGATGTCTATCTACTTCTGTCACAGTCGGGGCTGAGGCTGTCCCAGGCACATAAATGAAAATGACAACAAGGTATGAATAAAAGGGCACCGTCTAGGGACCCGGAGAAGGAGATCTGTCCAGAGCAGCCATGAAACAGGCCTTTTCCTCCTTTCTGGGTCTCCATTTTCCTCCGTCGTAAATTTAATGTTTTACAGATGATTGTCAAGGTCTTTGTGTTCTGGAAACTTCAAGACTGTGACCTCCATGTGGTGGGGAAAGGGTGGGTGCTGCAGCCAGCTTGAGATCAAGCCTGGGACAGTTGACTACGCTTTGGGTAACCTTGACCCAGAGACATTTAGCACGCCAGCCTTAGATTTTCTCATTTCTGAAAATAGAAGGCGATAACAGAGCCTGTGCCGAGGGACGTGTGAGGATTTGTCAGGGTGATGTGCCTGGCAGAATGAAGTGCTCCGTAGAGGATGGTGTTTATCTGAGCAAGTACTCACCAGGACAGGCTGCCTTTGTTAACATGGTGCTGAGGATCACACCCAGGGTTGTGCACATCTTCGAGAGTGTGCTATGACCAAGCTATGACCAGTCCCACATTTGTTTCTGGACTTCTGGATGAAAGACGAAGACTAGCAGGGACTATAGAAGGAGCAAATGCTCTCCTTCTTTTATATTCTGCCATCGACAGTGATTCTTGGATTTCCACTCTGAGGATCAGACCAATTACAGCTTAACTGAAAAGGTTGCATTGAATAAGATAATAAGTAGTATATGCCTGGCACATAGTAGGTCAACAAAAGGATATGTGCATAAATATGATTCCAATTTTAAAATTCTGAAACATACTTTTTATACATTTTGCCAGAGTTTAAGTTAGTGTAATTTTTATAATATACAATTTGGTAGTTGTTGGAGAAACTACAAGTCCATTGATCCTTAATCCAGCAACACTGTGTAATTACAGTTCATACTTGGGAAATTCCCTCTATCTACAGTTGTTCATTATTTATAGTACCTGTTATGAACAGCTACCTGTGTCAGACTGACAGAGAAAGTTCTGTAGACTAGAAGAATATATAGCTGTGAAAAATAAATCATAAATTCTTCATGCTTAGGTGTGGAGAGCTCTCTGAGAAGTATTGTTCACTGAGAGCACTGAGGAGCAGGATACTGTATGCTGCTCTCTGTGGTATAAGGTTCCCAGAGAACGTAGAGGGTGGGAATATATAAGCAGATTAGCATGTAAATATGACGTGTATATAGTAAAGATATCTCTGTGAGTGGGTTGGAGAGATAGCTCAGTGAGCTGGTTGGTTTTTGTCAATTTGACACAACTAGAGTCATCCGGGAGGAAGGTGGAACCTCAATTGAGGGATTGTTTTTATCAGATTGGCCTGTGGACAATGTCTATGAGGGTATTCTTCTGATGGATGATTGATGTGGGAGGGCCTAGCCCACGGTGGGAGGGGCTATCCCTGGGCTCCTCCCCCTGAAGTGTACAAGAAGGCAAGCCGAATAAGACCTGAAGACAAGCCAGTGAAGTAGCATTCCTCTGTGGTTCTTGTCTCTGCTCCTGCTTGGATTCCTGCATCCCCTCAATGATGGACTGTGATGTGGAAATTTAAGCCGAATCTACTCCTTTCTTTTGGCTAGGGTGTTCGATCACAGCCACAGGAAGCAAACTAGGATACTCAGTCAGTAAAGTGCTTCCTGTACAAGCTTGATACCTGAGTCTGACTCCTCAGAACTTGCAGAACAGGCTGGATGTGGACTATCAAGATGGCTGAGCAGGTAAAGGTAAATGCCGTGAAGCCAGACCACCTGAATTTCATGCCCGGGATCCACATGGTAGAGAAAACTGACTCCTTCAGGTTGTCCTGGCCTTCCTCCACATGAGCATTGTTACACTCCCCCTAAAACATACTAAATATATAAATTCAATAAAAGATAGAAATACTTAGTGACATGTTTGAGTCAGGCAGATTCCTGGAGTCCTCTTGCCATGCAGCATGGCCTACTCAGCAAGTTCCAGGCTGGTGAGCGACTCCGTCAAAACAAAACAAAACAGAACTAAAGCAGCAATAAAACCATATCAAGTAAAAGACAACTGAAGAACTGGATATTGACCTCTGTCATCTACACCTGTGCCTCCCCATCAAACATTAAAAAAAAAAAGTCTCTGGGGGGTCACACAGGAGTCCTGAAGGTCTGAGATTTCAAGGGAGGGAGGATTTCATCCATCATTTTTATAATTATAATCTATAATCTTCGAAAGACAATATTACCTTTTCGCAAATTAAAGTAAAATCGTATTAAGGAAAAAAAAAGAGTTAGGGACAGAAGGGAGGGAAGGAATGGGGGGGGGTAGGGTCTTGTCCTGCAGTCCTGGGCAATGTATAGGTCATCAGATGCATCTGAAGAAGAACGGGCTGATGAAGGAGGAGACAGGACTTAGCAGATAGACTCGGACATGGAGAGGTGGCTGCCCTGCCTGGCCTGCTGTCTTCTGACAGAGCTGTGGTGGAGAGCTTGGCTTCAACCTTATCTTCCACACTGCTCTCAATTCCTAGTCCTTTGTCGCCAACTCACCCCCAAAGGGAGAACACAGGTTTAGCCTTTGATACCCCCTCTCTTGAGAAAAGAGCACAGAGTAAAAGTGGGGCCTAGAATTCTATCTATCATCCATCTATCTATCTATCTATCTATCTATCTATCCATCCATCCATCTATCTCCCTGATTTTTAGATGAATGTGCACTGTGAATGTCAAGAGCAATGGCTCAGTCTTCTGAAAATGAGTGAGACTTGGACATATGACAGGCCCAGGTGTGATACTCATTCTCCATATCAGCACCCCTCTGATTCCTGGACAGGTTATTTGTAAAACGGTCACCTCCAGCTCAGGAGTTTTAATGATTTCCTGTCATTTGTGGTATCGTTTAAAAGTTGGTCAGAAAGGAGCAGGCTTGAAGGCCCCCTCCGACATAATCATCAACTTGTAAAACTAGGACTTTGCTTATTGGTCAAAAGAATGGGACATGATTCATATCTCTGGTCCTGGGTAGATCCATGACCTTGTCAACTGCTCAAAAGATCAGAATATGCTATAAATGGATGAATTTTTTCTGGTAAAGGACAAAGACCTTCCATTGTTCCCTCCATAAGAGGAAATCCAAATGAGTCTGCCTGTCACTTAGACAAGAAAACATTCCCCAAGGAAGTTATGTCTTCTAAACTTCAGAAATAGTATAAAGCCTACCTAAAGTAAGACGACACAACGGTCTCTCTGGACACTGTCCACTCTCAATGAGAGAGTGTTTTCCTCTTCAGTGGTCCCCCTGACACTGCCAACACCATTCCCTGAGGCCACCCTACTTCCCTCTGTGACACACTATCCCCGCCTTCTTCACCATGCTCTGTGTGTCTTGTCTGGATTTTTTATTACAAAGCCCGAGATACTGAGTGGGATCCAGAATGAGGTTCTGGATACAGGGCGAAGTTAGAGAGGATACAGCTGAATGTGTACAAGGATATTTCTGATGGTTTGATTGGCATTTGATGCTCAGCAAATCTCTTTGCCAAGGCTTAGCGCATGTTACTATTAGAATTCCATCAATAACATGTGATGCGTCAATGCCTTAGATACTTTTTCTATTGTCGGATAAGAGACTCCTATAAAAGCAACTCAAGAGAGAAAGGTGTTGGGGTGACTTTGTTTAACATTGTGTGAAGGTGTGTCTCTGTATTTTCAATTGTTAATTCTATAAGGCAGAGAGTTAAATGCTGGCAGGATCTTGCTATTACCATTTCTTCTGCCCATCACTGACCTTGTTTGTAAATACTCACCCTTCCTCGCCTGCTCAGATGCTGGAAGGTCAGACAGTCCTCTATGCCTAGAGGCAATCTAGAATTGTATCAGAGGTTGTCTCGCTGCGGATTGGTTGTAATAAAGAACTGATGGGGCATAGCTGGACAGGAGGTAGGGAGCAGAAACGCTGGGAGAAGAAAGCAGATGGTGGAGATTCAAGGGACACAGAGGGGAGCAGACAGACCAGACTCTTATTAATACTGCTGGTTAGTCCAAGAAGTCCCACAATAGAAAGGATTTAGTTCAACTCATAGTTTAAGGTCATAGTTCATATTGGCAGGGAAGTCACCTCAGCAGGAGCTGGAGGCAGCTGGTCATGTCACATTCACAGGCAAGAAGCAGATATGGATAAGAGCCTGTGCTCTGCTCACATTATCCTTTTTGTATAGTCTAGAATCCCATCCCAGAAAAAGACGCTGCCCACAGTGAGCAGGTCTCCTCACCTCAAGAGAGTCTCCAGAGGCATGCAAAAATATAGGCATATAAAAACCATTAATAAATGTAATGGCAATTTGCAGTTTCTTCTCATATCTGCTGTCTCCTTTACTCTTGAGATTTTTCTTCTGTTTGGGTATTTATTCAACAAATGTTGAGTGAGTGCTTGTTACATCAAAGATGTCATGGTAGGTCCTAGAGTTCAGGGATAAAATATGGCCATGCTATTCAAGGCCAAGCATAAAGACCAGAATATATATAAAATGATACATGACCAAGAATATAAGGTGATGTAGGAACCCAGAGAAGGGGCATCCAACCCATCCATGTCGCTGGAAAAGATCGGAAAAGCGTCCTTGGGACATCAAAGTCTGAGCACAGCCTTAAGAGATAAATAGACATAACCAGGCAACATGGGGGAGTGAGCTGGGAGCAGACAGTCAGGAAGACTCTTCATATTCCAGAGGAGGGTTTTGGGATGGAGGTAGGAGACTGAAGGGAAAATGATAAGTGGAATCATAGAGAAGTTTTGAAAAAGTGTTAGGAAGTTGAAGGGCTGTGTGTGTGTGTGTGTGTGTGTGTGTGTGCGCGCGCGCAAGAGAGAGAGAGAGAGAGAGAGAGAGAACAGGATAGGACAACAGGACGACATTGCCCTTCCTGGACGGAGTTATTCTTTCCCCACTCTTCCATCTTAAGTTGAATTTAGGCCAGTTAGGGAGCTACATATATGTGCTAGACACATGAGCCCTTAATCTCAAGTTCACATGGACCCAGATAGGGGAATCTCTGAGTCAGCATCTTCAAAAGGTTTCCCTGGGCCACCTAGCATCTTTCCCTTGTGAGGTGACACCAAATGGTGGAAGGAATTTGACTCAACGAACCTTAGGCGGATGTGTCTAACTTTGTGTTACATATCCCTCAAGAAACTTGTTGGTCCAAGACCTGCTCTTTTTACAGAGGGCCTTTACTTACAGGTTTGGCATCCTTCCCTGGGGTAGTCTGTCTGGTTCTCCCCTCTAGACACCCAGGGCTGATCCCTCAAGTACCTGCCTCAGCACCAGCACAAGTCTGAACAGGGCCTGGGAACTGTCTCTGACTACAACCCCATTGTCCCACACCCTGGGAGGTGGGTCATGTCCCTGCTTGCTCAAGTTTGGGAAAGGTAAAGCCTGAGTAGTCAGTCTATACCCTCTGTGGAGGTGGGGCCTCATCTGGAGTGTGGCCCCAGGAGTGTATGGAAGGGAAACCCCGGGGGAAGACCTAGGCCAAGTGAGAGGAGTAGGGGTAGCAACTGGCTTCTGGTCGCCGGCGAGTGTGAGGCAGCAAGTAGGAATAAATAGGAAAAGGATGACACGGGGGTGGGGTGGGGGTGGGGGTAGTAGTGGGGCATTGGATGGGGGTGGGGTGGTTAAGAGGCTAAGGATGTCTTGAGTTAGGGTTCTGAAAACAGATCCTGAGAAGACGACTCATGAACATAGTTGCTCCCGGAAAAGAGCAGGATGAGAGTGGAGAAGCAGGATGGGAGTGGAGAAGCAGGACGGGAGTAGAGAAGCAGGGTGGGAGTGGAGAAGCAGGATGAGAGTGGAGAAGCAGGGTGGGAGTGGAGAAGCAGGGCAGGAGTGGAGAAGCAGGGCAGGAGTGGAGAAGCAGGGCAGGAG
>JADRCH010000007.1:1830775-1868581 GCA_019843965.1 Rhynchomys soricoides | reverse complement strand
GGGCAGGAGTGGAGAAGCAGGGCAGGAGTGGAGAAGCAGGGCAGGAGGGGAGAAGCAGCTAATAACCAAGAGCACTGAGCTTGGATGAATAAAAATGGCTCTATCCTTTGGTGCTGTGGAGGAATTTTCATCAAGTCCCAGCCTTAGCTCCCACAGGGGGCTCTGTATGTAATGTGAGGGGGCTCTGTATGTAATGCGAATGTAACCATGCCTCTGGAGTCTGTCTCACCATGATGAGCAGAACTCCTACCACTTAGGCATGACTAAGGGTGCCTCAAGACCTACATTCTCTGTGGGTGCAACAATAGCTTCAGTGGTCCAAAGACAAATCCCAGATGACCTTGAGTGCTGGGCATTGGCCATGGAAAAGGACAGAAGCTAGAGACAGGTGATCAGAAAAAGTGAAAGACAACAAAATCTGGGGGCGGGTTGCATCGAAGACATGTCCCAACTTTGTTTCTGCCTCTGTGACCCAGGTCCTATGACTTCATCTTATGGACATGTTTTGCTGACTGTGAAGTGGGTACACTCCCTCTCTCACAAGGTGCTGTGCAAGATAAAAAAGATAACACAAACAAAGGGTTGAGCATAGGGACAGGCACTCGTTAATATTGATGATGTCTTATCTGGCTGCATCCTCCTGGGTGGGCATAACCTTGGGGACTCCAGTGCAGGTGAACTGGAATGCCAGACTTGTGTGGATGTTTCTTCCGTTTCCTCCCTCTGCCTGCTTCAGACTCCAGCCTCACTGGCCATTAGCATCAGATCTGAATACCTTCTTACACTCTGTCTCCCTCAGACCCCCAGTTACCCCTCTCCTCCTATTTGCTCCCCCAAAGCATCTCGGAATAGACTGTTCTAGACTCTGGATTGGAAGATCTGGGTTCAAATTCTTGCCTTGATGCAGATGGTGGCAGACTCACTCTGCCTCTTGGAGTGTCAGGAGGCATTGATAAATGAGCGGCAGAGGGTGGAAGTGTTGGGCTCTTTAGCCATTGTCTTCCTTTGGACTCTGCTCTGAATTACAATGCTCTGGTTTATCACTGTCTCGGCAGCCTTGTGTGTTTGTCTACCTTTAGTCCCTGGTGCTTCCTCTGTACGTGTGCCAGGTTTTAATCTGTGCTTAATTTTCATGTGAAAATTCCATCTATCTATCTATTTATCTATCTATCTATCTATCTATCTATCTATCTATCTAATCTATCTATCTACCGTGTGTGTGTGTGTGTGTGTGTGTGTGTGTGTGTGTGTGTGTGTGTAGTACGGAAGACAGAGAGCAACTTTCAGGAGCCAGCATCATGAAGGTTCTGGCAATCAAATCCAGGTCGTAAGGCTTGGCAACAAACACCTTTACTAGCTGAGCCATCTGGCCAGGCCCCTGTGCCACCTCAAAATTAGAACTTGCTCAAGTTCATGCAGCTTGCAAACCTGGATTACCACCCATTCATCACTGGGGCTCCTGTACTGTCCTTCCCCCAGAGACCAGGTCTGAGACCATGGTAGAGTTCACATTCCCCTGATCTCTCTTTTCTGCTGCTGCTGTTACCACAGACTCATTTGCACCTCACTGATGAAATGTAGTGTCAGTCTCTCCTGCTAGACTATGAGTCTTGAGTAGGGTTATGTTTCTGTCTCTGTTTTTATTCCTAGATTCTGTCCTGGAGCATGGCATGTCACAGATGCTAAATATGAGTGATGACCAATCTTCATTGTCACCTTTACTTGGCTTAGAATCACCATGGAGACACACCTTTGGGCATGACTTTGAGGGTGCTTCTGGAGAAGACTGAGGAGTGGAGACCCACTCTGAGCATGGGTGACATCATGACATGGATTGGGGTCTCTGACTGAATGAAAAGGAAGGAACAAGCCAAGCACTATCACCCATATTTCTCTGCCTGACTGAAATCATGCCAATACAGTGTTCTCAGCACCAAGCCTCTCCCACCATGGTGGGCTGTACCCTCAAACTGTGAGTCACAATAAACCCTTCCCTCCTCAAGATGCGTGTAACAGGTGTTATGTCACAGCAGTAAGAAAAGAAAGTAATGTGTGATTGGTTTGTTGAATGATTTAGCTTAACGTGAGGGATAGTAGTTAAGGAAGATTCAATTTTATAAAATAACTCAGGGTTGTTTTCAAATGGGTTGTACCACTTGGCATCCTATCAGCAATGTGTAAGGGCTGTTGTGGGTCCCTATCTTCTCTGGCACTTGGCTCTGTCACAGTATATTACACAACTGGTACGTGTGCGGAACCCATTTCCTTCTGGTCTCCATTTAGTGGCTGTATGGAGCTTTGGATAGTCTGCTCTTAATTGCCAACTTGCTACATCCTAGAACCACCTGAGAAGACAGCCCCAACTGAGGGATTGTCTGGCTCAGGTTGGCCTGTGGAGGGAGGCTGAGATGATTTCAGTCCCATTGAAAGGTCCAGAAAGGCACACCGAGCACAGGGGAGACATTTGGTCTAGGCCATAGGTGGCATGTGTTCTCGAAGCAGAGTTAGTGTCTGGAAGTCACAGGAGTGTGAAAGGTGGTGACGGATGGTAGTGAGAGCCATCCCTCACATGTCCCACGGAGCACTTGGAAACACTCTGTGGGTGAAGGAAATACCTCTATTTTCTAGGTACTTGTTTTATTCCAAAAGGTTAAACTTTAACTACTTGTTTATCTCGTGTGTGTGTGTGTGTGTGTGTGTGTTATGTGCACATGTATGTACAGGTGTGGGTTCATGGAAAGACCAGAGGAGGGTATCAGGTGTCTTCCTTGATTGCTTTTCACATCATTATGTTATTTTTGTACTGCATTTTTTCATTTATGTGGGTGTAGAGGAGGGTGGGTGTGGGAGGAGGGTGGGTATGGTATGCCATGCCACTAGTGGAGGCAAGTGGAAGTCAAAGAACAATTTTCAAGAATTGTTTCCTTCCAGGCGTGGCTACAAGGGCTCAAATTCAGGAGGTCAGGAGGTCAGGTATATTTGTCTTCTGAGCCGTCTCACCAGCCTCTTTTCATCTTATTTTTTGAGATAGGACATCTTGAGGAACCTAATGCTCACAAGTTAGCATGTGGCGCCTGGCCAGTGAACTCCTTGGATCTGCCTGTTTCTGCTCTCCAGTGCGTGGGTTACAGGCATTCAAGACCATGGAACATTTTTTTTTTTTTTTCCTAATATGGGTGCTAGGGATTTGAACTCTTACTTTCAGAGCAAGTTTCTTACCCACTGAGCCATCTCTCCAGCCAAGGTCTGGCTCATAAATAGGACTTTAGAGGTGTTAATGATTTTTTTTCCCTTTGCTGACTTTCTAAGGCTTCCAATATGGTGACTTACCCATATTGGCATTTCTGCATTGTATTGAGTAGCTACTAAGGTCACAGTGCTCAGGATTGTCTCATCATGGTGGTATAAGGTTGTCTGCAGAGGAGTTCAAATCTAGTCTACTCTTCACTATATATGTCAAATATACCCATAGACTGTGCTGGGCTGCAGGGTCCAAATTTTATAGTAGATTATGCAGTGGCTAATATAGTGTTCTGTCATAGGGGTAAGTGAGACTCCTAACCCCCCCCGGGTCTTATACGAACACCATGTACTAACCAATTAGAGCACGGTGCCCCACAGCATACAGGCACCGCAGGATGCAACCTTATTTTCAAACAAGATGGCTATGCATATACTTAAGATGAAGTCATGGTGAGGTGGTGTTGGTCTCTTATCCAATACAAACACAGTGTCCTAATAAAAGAAAGCCAGGTGAAGAAAAAGGAGGCACACACAGAGGGAAGAACATGTGGAATGTTACAAGGAGAGATAGCTGTCTGGCTGTCAACCTGTCTGGCTGTCAAGCTGTCTGGCTGTCAACCTGGTGAGGAGAAGGGCCTAGAACAATTCCTCTCCCCACAGCCTGCAGGAGGGACACGCTGCTGGAGCTAATCATCGATTTCTAGCCTCCAGATACGACACACCATAACCCTTTTGCTGATCAAGCCATCTTGTCTGTGATGCTTTGTTTCGGGAGAATGACCCCCATAGGTTCATAGCTGTGGACACTTGGGCACCAGGCAGTGGCACTATTTCAAAGAACTAGGGGGTGTGACCTTGTTGGAGCAAGTGTGTCATGGGGGGTGGGCTTCGAGATTTTTTTGTTTTGTTTTGTTTTTTTGTTTTGTTTTGTTTTTGAGACAGGGTTTCTCTGTATAGCCCTGGCTGTCCTGGAACTCACTCTGTAGACCAGGCTGGCTTTGACTAAGAAATCCACCTGCCTCTGCCTCCCAAGTGCTGGGATCAAAGGCGTGTGCCACCACTGCCCGGCTGGGCTTTGAGATTTTAAAAAGTCCTGTCCAAGCCACAGTCTCTTCCTTCCTGCTGCCTGTGGATCCAGATGGAGAACTCTCAGCTTCTTCTCCAGCATGTCTACCTGCATATCACCATGCTTCCTGCCATGAGGATAATGGATTAAAACTCAGAAACTGCAAACAAACCCTGATGAAATACTTTCCGTTGTAAGAGTTGTCATGGTCATGGTGCCTCTTCACAGCAATAGAGCAGCGACAAAGACACTGAGGAACAGATATCCTCGTTCCTCGGAGGGAAATTAAAGACTAGGAGCACCAGGAGGCCGGCCACCATTCGGCTTGCCAAAATGAAGTCATTCTGAGGATAAACTAAGAAAAGATGTGGAGAAAATGACAAGGAGGGAAGTCTCCCCCAGTACTATCAGGAGTGTGAGTGAGGAGGAAAGCTTTGCCTGAAGCTCGCCAGCCTCAGTAAATCCCCTTCATCGGTTAAGCCCCGTTGAGTTGATTTTCCATGACAGGCAAACTTGAAAGCATTATAAATGATGCATATGTCAGCTGACACACATCTCTTCAGGGAAGACTAATCAGCATGATAAGAGTGGTTTAGAAATAACCAGGTAAGTCAGAGGTATCTAGGCACCCCCTGTCTTTCCATAGGGAAAGGAAGAAAGAGAGAGAGAGAGAGAGAGAGAGAGAGAGAGAGAGAGAGAAAGAGAGAGAGGAGAAATCAGGCTTCCTATGTAGTCCAAGAAGGCAGGCCTGATGAGGCAGGCCCTCCCAGGCACAGACAACAAGGAAATGAGTTCCTTGTGAAGAATTCCAAAATGATGATAAAAGTCACAGAATGTATATGTGTAAATTAGCATTGTGCACTGGAAATTCCAAACAGCCTCAGTGATAAAGTATTTCATCTTGCTTGGACAAACAACTCCCACCATACCTCCATCTTTTGCTACACCACTGCCAGCGAAGAGAATTACAGGGAATTCAGTTTCAAAGCTAATAAAGACAGAGCTTCCTAACAGGCAATAATAGAATGTGCTATCTTGGGGTTGATGAATTATCCATTGCTGGTGCTTTGCAAATAGAAGCTGGGATGTGATTCAGCCGATGGCTGCAGTCAGTGGAGGATTACCTCAAGTGACCTTGAAGACACTGGCTTGATCCATGAGTCTCTATAAAGAATGACAAGTGATAGAGTGACTGAGACAACTCTGTTCAACTCAGGAAAAGGCAAAGGGAAGGGCACTTAGAGTGATTCCCACGAGGACATGAGCTGTGGTAGGGCTGAAGGTATTGCTGATCAACTTCAGGAGCAGTAATATTCTCTTGGCCTTTGGAGGTCAAAACACACAGGATTCTGAACTTAGGAAGTGAAATCTGTGGTTACTGATTGTAAGAAATATGGCATCCCGGGCTTGTGAATGGCTCAGCAGTTAAGAGCACTGGTTGCTCTTCCAAAGGAGTCAGGTTCAATTCCCAGCACCCATATGACAACCTACAACCACAGTCATCAGTAACTCCAATCAGGGAATCTTAACCATACTTTTGGCATTGGTAGGCACCAGGCACAGATGCAGTGCAGAGACATACATGGGGCAAAACACTCATCCACATGCATAAGATTAAATTAAGTTAAATTTGAAAAATAAAAGGTAGTTTTGAAGCCAGTGGATGAGTTCTGGGAGGCAGAATTCCAAAATTTAGAGAATCACTGCAAAGAAGAAAGACCCAAGTATTGCATTGAAATCCCAGAGATAGTGGCCACATCCCATCACGCTAGCCTATTAGGTGACTCCAGTTTCTGGTTAAATCCCACCTCAGAGAGCCAAAGCAGCTGTGTAAGTTACATCTGTGAGTTCCAGGTCCTCAGGGCTCAGACTCCCTCACACATGCCCTGAGGACACCGTACAGTTACCTCCTCGGTATCACACAAGGGACATTGTCATCTCTCCAGTTCACAGACAAGTGAACTGAAGGTTTCCAGCCAGAAGTGCTAGTCTTTCAGCTGGGAACAAGATCTACTAAGGGCACAGATGCTGTGAGACCGTGTCTTCCACATGACAGGGAACCTGCACCATCTCCCCTAGATGCTGAGCTACAGGCAATTAATGACAGTTAAGATGAAGCTCCTCACAGGTGATCTAATCCCAAGTGGTCAGCCCTAAACATGTGTATGTGCAACACTAAGTGGACTCAGCAGCTTGTACTTAAATATTTACCCATTCATATATATTTTAAATATATATACATTGAAATTTATATTTGAAATACATGTTGAAATATATTTAAAATATATATTTATATGAAATATATTTCTATCAATATATTTCATATATATATATTTTTTTTTTTTAAAAGAAAAAGATGCCATGAATTGAAAGCGAGATGGGATGGGCATGACAGGGATTGGAGGAGGAGACAAAGGGAGAAACTGATGCAAATACAGCACACATATAGGACAATTTAAAAGTTAATTTAAAAAATATAATTTTAAAACAGTGAAATTGGAATAAATTCAGCATCACTTTTTGTTAAGTGACACTGGGAAAGCACTGAGGCTCAATGATGCTCTCTTACAGCTTTGCCTCAGTTCCTAGGACTCAGAGCTTCTGGCAGTCACTGTCCCATCTGAGATTTTACTGTTGGCTGTCTTTTTGTTGACATCTCTTCTTGTCTCATACATCTGATGTTTTCCCAAGGCACAGCCTCCATGCTATTTCTTTGAGTCTACATTCTCTTCTTGTCTCCTTGGCATGTGCAGGGGCCAAGTGCATGGAGATGTGCACACTGGTTCTTCAGTCTTCCACTTGGAAATCTTATATGATGCTGGGCTCACCTTTAACCCAGAAGAACAAATCACAGATCCATATCTAACTTCAAGAGGTCACACAAACTCAGAGAAGAGCTTCATATGTCTTACCTCTTAAACCCCTCACCTCTGTGCAAAAGACTAAGAAACACATCTGTCTCAGTCATTGAAAAGTTCACAGATGAGCTTACTTCCCTCTCTCCATGTTTGTTTTGGTGCTAGGAAGTTCAAAGTGAAGTTTTTTTGTTCCCTTTAAAATAAATGATTGTTTAGCATGAAGATTAAGCATTATCCTGTGGCTTAAATTTAACTTAATTTTATGCTCTCCCGATTCATCCAGTTTCTAGACTTAAAAATTTCTTATATTGTTAGCTTTCCAAATTGGATAGGGGTGGCCCTCCCAAGGCTCCATCCACAACTGGGGAGCTTTTGGTATTTGGTAACTATTGAGAGAGGGAGAGACAGTTTTCTTTAGCATATGGTGGATTGCCCATGTTCCAGTGGATGACGGTACAGACACCCATGCTCATCTGGGAATAACCAACTGGCTCAGCGATCATGTAAGTAAGAAGTAGAAACCTCTCTTTCTTCCTCTCTCTCTCTCTTTCTCTCTCTCTCTCTCACACACACACACAACAACAACAACAACAACAACAACAACAACAACAATAACCTTCCCCTCCCCACCCTTTGATGCTACTGATTCCCTTACTCTGGTTCTTAGTGTCTAGTCATGTGAGCCATTCCAAGTGTTCTATTACACCTCAGTTTCCCCTGTCAGGCTCTTCCCTCTTCCTTCATTGAGGTGCTCCTTTTGTTTTTTTTAAATTGTTTTATGAGACAAGATTTCTCTAGGTAGCCCTGGCCATCCTGGAACACTCTCTGTAGACCAGGCTGGTCTCAAACTCAGAGATTCACCTGCCTATGCCTCCTGAGTGCTGGAATTAAAGGCGTGGGCCACCACTGCCCGGTGAGGGGTGCTCCTTTCAACTCTAATTTTGTAGGAATTCTGTCAACCCCTTAATCCTGGCATCATCAGCCAACAAAATGGAAGTAACCTTATCTTCTAGTCTCACATCAAACCTGACTAACTCTGCCTTTGTTTGTTTGCTTGCTTGCTTTCATGCTGGGACTATACCCAGAGCTTTATATGTATGAGACAAACACTGAGCCACTGGAATGTTCTATGCTTCCAGCCCCAACATGATACATTTTCATATACTGATCTGGGGGCAGGGAAGATGTCATTAGGAAGCCAGAGGATGTCAGTTTGTGTTATGTTTTATTGTCATTGTTACTGTATTTTGTAATGTAATATACTTTTCTGTTTCTCTACCCCTTATCCCCTCGCAGCAAAGTCTCTCACAACTTGGAGGCAGGCTGGTAGCCAGCAAACTTCCCATAATAACAGGCAGACATTATTTTGGCAATATATTTTTGAGAGAAGTTTTCTTAGTCGGGGTTCTATTGCTGTGAAGAGAGACACCGTGACCACAGAAACTCTTATAAAATAAAGCATTTAATTGAGGCTTGCTTACAGTTTCAGAAGTTTAATTCATTATCATCATGGCAGGAAGGATGGCAGCTGAGAACCTGGCAGCAGGCGGACATGGTGCTGGAGAAGAAGCTGAGAGTTTTACACCTAGATCTGCTGGCACCAGGAAGAGACAAACACTGGGCATAGCTTGGGTTTTTGAAAGCTCAAAGGCACCCCTAGTGTCATACTTCCTCCAGCAAGGCCACACCTCCTAATCTCTCTCAAGTAGTGCCACTCCTTGATGACCAACCATTCAAAGGTATGACTAAGCATTCAAAGGTATGACTAAGCATTCAAAGGTGTGAGCCTGTGGTGACCAGTCTTAGTCAGGCCACCAGGGGAGGTATTTCACATTATTTATGAAACCCAAATTTTTAGGTATCCAGAATCTTTATTCCTCAGCTAGGCACTGGGTTCTCAAGGACAAGTTTATGCCCAAAACACTGATACATGCTATTATTCAAAACTTGCACCTGAATGTTCACAGAACTCGAAGCATAGTGAAGACTAGAGGTAACTCAGTGCTCTCTGGTATGTCCATCCAAGGAATTTTATGGAGCCATAAAAATGAAGTTTTATATATGCTATAGCATGGGTGAACCTTGAAAACAAGCTCAGTGAAAAAGATGCTTGTCCCAATGGACCACATATTGTATTATTCCAATTTTTAAAATGTCCATAATACGTAAATCTGTAGAGGCAGAAAGTCACTCAGTAATTGCTGGGTGCTCAGAAGACGAGTGGGCGTGCAGTTTCTTTTTGGAGCAATGAACGTATTACAAAGACAATAAAGCATAATATTTTAGGTAAACTTACTGTTTGTGTTGGGCCACATCCATAGCTAGTCCTGGTCCCAGGAGGCCCTCAGACGATGGATTAGACACACCTAGTCCTAAAATCCAGCCTTGTTTAACATCTTTCTCCAAGCCTTTCAGTGGTAGGAGTCAAGGCATTTCTTCAACAGTGGTGATGCCACTGGGAACTGAGCACACATCTTCAGAATTCTGACTGTTCCGCTGTACAGTGAAGCACCAGTCAACTGCTAAGAAGGGCAATGTGATATGGAACAACACTGGGCACAGAGATGTTTATTCTGCTTCTTAAGCTGAGAAATATATTAATAAAATAAGGATCAAATACATTCCTTGTTTATAAATTTGTCAATGCCTGTGGCCTAGATGCTCTCACTGTGGTTAATTTCAAGCATAAATAAATAAATAAGAACCAGTAAGATTCCACGTTTGTAAGAAGTGTAGAGAGTCATATAGAAAAAAGAAATCCTCAAGGCTATGTGACAGATTAGCAAAAGATACATACATTAATTAATAGTTAAGAATATTGCATGGCTTAACCATGGACTTCTACTTGATTTGCTTTTTTCTCCAACACGTGGATGTATTTTTTAATGTTTTTATAATGTACACAAATTGTTTATTCAATTAAATATTTTAGTAATTGTTGTGTGTGTGCATGAGGTGGGGTGGGGTGGGGCGAGTGCATGAGTGTGTGTGTGTGTGTGTGTGTGTGTGTGTATCAGAGGACAGCTTGAAGTTGGTTGCCTTCTTCCACCTTTGACGTTCCAAGAAACAGAAACAGACTCAGGCCATCAAACTTGTTTGGCAGTGCTCTTTCCTGGTGAGCCATCTCACCATCCTATTTATGCAAAATTTAAAGGAAGTTTTCCAAATATGAAAAGGGAACGTCCACACCTACAATTATAGCATGAAAGTTGGCCTGTCCCAGAGGCCCTCAGCAGTCCTGTTGGGTGTCTGGGGCTAGGTGAACCTGTTCCTTACCTGCTCTGTGAGTTTGTGGCTCCTGGGTGTGCCTGGCTTTACAACCTGGAGTCAGTTAAAATCTCAGAATGGTTTACAAATGAGAACACTCAGAGAGAAGTTCAGAGAAAATCCATTGTGTCCTCTTGGGAGACAGGCAAGCCAAGCAGAGTGTGTACAAATCTTTTCAAAGATGATTAATCCTACCTGGGGGAATGGCAGATGGTGGGAGGGACTGTGGTAGTATTTACCTGTGGTATTATTACTCATCTTAGTCTCAGTGACTTCTGTACTGCTAGGGTTTTGTCTCATCAATCTCCCAGAAAAGACAGCTGCAACTGTCCATATTGTTAGTGGGGAGAAGTTGGGGGTTGAGAAATCTTAAGTAACCCATTCACGGGTATCCAGAAAGGGCCAAACTATGCTTATAATGCTTGACTTGGACGACCTGTCCAGATGCCCATCCTGTGCTGCTATACAGTATGCAGGGTATCCCAGGGCACAAGACCACCATCCCTCTGAACATATTAAAAAACTCAAGTTGGAAGTATTTTCCCTGAGCTTTTCTTTCCAGAACACTCAGCACTGGCTCCTTTGGCCTATCCCTGCCTGTGAGCTCATGCAGGGACAACAGTTCATGATGTCCTGTCACTACTGTGCTTGCTTTATTTTTGAGGTGAGAGCTTGGGGGAAACCACAGTACAGTCTCTTTTCTTAGGTGGCGTTATACCTTCAGGTGACATGATTTCCCTAGGGAGGCACAAATAAATAGACATATACCCCAGACAGGGTCTGAATGGAAGACTAAATTCCTCCCTACTCTGGCTTGGTGAACCAGTTAGTTTACTGGGGTTAGACTATGGCTGAGGAGTTATTTCCAGATGCATGGATGAATCAAAGGTAGCTGAATAACTTTAAAGCCCACCCCAGCAAGGATGAAGACTCCCAAAAGCGGCATCCTGAGAGCTTCCTAAACAACATGCTGGTGGCTCCATAGGCTGCTGAGTCCCTTCTCTTCAGTAATTTTTACTGCTTGTAGAACTGTGGAGAGGGGCTTTGTGAATCTTCTAAGTTTTAGTAACTTCCTGAAACTTGTGAATTTTGTTTACCTCCTGAGTCCCAAGGAGCTCTCTCCCTGAGAGTGTGTTTCAATTGGAAGGAAAGAGTTACACAATAGGTGATGTTGTGGCTTCTCTATAGTAGCTTGACTTGCCTCCATTCAGTCCTGCCTCTGCTCATTTCTGCCTCTGGTCCCTTCCTGTGTGTACATGATACTCTCTAGCCATCTAACCTTTGCACTGGTCTCCATTTGTCATGTCCATCTCTAGCTCTGAGCGATAACCTCATGGGTACACTGCCTTCTTTCTCTACCCAGGCATCCTATACTCGTGCGCCATAGTTTATCAGTCATCTACTCTGTTTACTCTATTGTCAGATTACCACTCTAGAACTTTACATAGAATATCTCATTTCCTTTCTCAGCTGTGAAACAGCCCAGGAAATGAAGGTCCTGGATAATGGAAGAGGACATTAATTAATTAAATAATTAATCCAGGCAGCTGGCTCCAAAGTATAGTCTCTTGCACTCCAGCCTCTCCTTGCCTCCATCCTTTTCCAACTGTCCTCTCAGCCTCCTGCCTTGTGATGTCATTCTTGATAAGGATTTTGGGAATTGTTTTCTGCCCCATGCTTCCAGGGAAACTTTGCTGCCTCTCTAATAGCCCCTTGCTTCTTGCTTCTGAGTGAGATTT
Organism: Rhynchomys soricoides; assembly: GCA_019843965.1. Taxonomy (NCBI): domain Eukaryota; kingdom Metazoa; phylum Chordata; class Mammalia; order Rodentia; family Muridae; genus Rhynchomys; species Rhynchomys soricoides. The sequence continues at coordinate 1,856,408 of JADRCH010000007.1, read as the reverse complement.
AAATTCACTCAGGTCTCCTGCTAGCTAGGAGGTCTGTGCAGATGGAAATTTGATGCATTCTTCTGTATGCACATGGATTCATTTTATTTATTTGTTTATTTGCTGAATTGAAGTTTATTTGCTTATTTTGAAGTTTTAGAGATCAAGTCTAGCATCTCGTGCAGGCTAGGTAAGCATTCTGCTACTAAACTGTACATCTAAAGCTGTATCCACCTGTTTTTACCCTTAGTGTTATTAAACACTGATATGGAGAGATATAGAGCATCGGTGAGCTGTAATGAGCATGAATCTGATGACTTAGAAGGTTCTATAATGAACAAATCCTAATGACCATCTTGGTGAGGTGGCTCAGGGAGAAGGATTACTGTAAATTTCGGGTATTCCTCATCCATACAAAAGCTGATTATGGCAGACACCATGCAAGAAGAGCTTCAGTGGGCAAGTGCTCCCTGGAGATGGCCCACATCTTGCTCTGCTGCTATGGGTGCATTCTGGTGTGAGGCATGGCCCCAGATTTCGTCCCAGGATTTCTTCTTGCTACTGATGTGCTTTCTTATGCTTGTCATTGCCATAATTCTCATTTATTTGTCTTGGTGTGAGTAGGCACTAGGAGACCCTCACTGCCTATAGCCTGGTATTATTACTTCCTGGATGAAAGCCCATCATATTGTGCAAATTTTCCTGCAGTTCGACCTGAACTTTCATGAATTAATGCTGTTTAGATTAATTAATGACTTTGTAAAAAATATTTAAGGAGATGGTTTTAGTTATTTTGCCAGAAAGATATAATAAAGTTAAAATCAAGAATAGAATATGCCCACTCCTCATAAAATAGTATGTAAAGATTGCATAATAAGGAAAACAATGAGCTTTCATAAATTAAAGAAAGAGAAATAGGCTTGGGACAGATTTGTAATTAAGGAAAAACATTCATTCTAGGTCAGGTCCAAGGATATAGCCACAGGTGTGCATTATGATAAAACAAAGACATGTGAAACTGTGGCTTTGAACTTATAATGAGCTTATAAAATGAAACACTGAACTTACTACTATCAACATTCTATGTAACTACCTTTTTGTGTATCATTTACATATCTGTGAAATAATTTTATAAAGAACTTTTGTCTAAGAAGGAATAAAAAGGCTGAGAGGAAAATTAAGTATGCCTATTAGGTCTCTGTTCCATCCACCAAATGTATATATGTCTGTCTGGCTATGTGTATGCACATACATATGTAGTATATGGATATGAGTATGCATGTGCACTTGTGAAATTGGTAAAACAAATGGTCGAGCCTGATCAGTGTGTGTGTATGTGTGCGCGCATGATCTTCTTTCTGTCCTTTTCTTTCTTGCTGGCCACTTAAATCACTTGAAAGAGATTTTCACTGGATATTCTTGCCAGCCCCAGATAGTTAAGTTTTATTTCATCAGTAATGCTGACCCTGTAAATTGCCTGCCCCTGTCATCTGGGAGGGGCTATTGGGTGCCTGCCTCAGTTTACCCTGTGGTGTCAAAGCTGGACTTTGACATGATTAGCTCCTTTTGAAGGGTATTCATCTGTTTGACTCTCTTTCCCTGTCCCCTGACGTCTTAGACATTGTATAGCTTAGGCTAATCACCGTGAAGGAAAAGGGCTTACGAAAGCGTGGGGTTCAGGGCAGCTCTAATTTTTGCTCTGAGAAAGTTGTCTGCGCTTCTGAATCTTGGTGGTCAGAAAAATGGACGCTGAATAAGGTGTGTCCTGCAAAGCAGTTGGCCCAGTGGCTGCAGAACTTCCCTCTTAGACTTAAGTATGAAACAGGAAGTGAGGGAGGAGGTCAGGGGTTCATTGAACTATCAAGAAGCAAAAAGGGGTAGATTTGAGAAAAAGGCAAAATAAGGGGGTTCATGGATGATGAAGACCCCAGCACAAGCAGGCAGGGTCAAGGGTTGACCTTTCCTTTTGGTTCCACAATATCCTTACAGCACTCTGTAAGAAGCCAAAGTGAAGGACACAGTATGTAACAGATAAGCAGAGCTCCTGATCAGAAGGTAGCTAAGTGGAAGTGCTCAGAGTGCAAGACTTCTTTCAGGGACTCAGAGTCACCCCCTTAGTATAGCAGTGCTGCGCTGACACAATGCTGGGAATCAAGAAGCTTAGTGAGACACAGCAGAAACTTCTGTTCACCATCTGGAGTCCGGGAAGTTGAAGATCCAGATGCCAGTAGATCCAGTATCTGAGGAGAACCTGCTTCCTGCTTTGTAATTAATATCTTTTCACTGTGTCCTCAACAGGGCAGTTGGGATGGTGTCTCTCTCAGTGCCGCTGTGACTGAACCAGCTCTCAGAGCACAATCTCCTACAGCCTTCTCCTTGAGGGTAGAGATTTCAGCCTGTGAATTCCAGGGGGTGGGATACAAGCATTCAGCCAGCCCTGGGGATTTCTATTAAGACCAAAGGCTTCTTCCAGGATGATTGACAGGAGAGAGGTGATGCTGGAAACCACCAACAAGACAAGACAAAGGGCTCTGAGACAAGCAGTATTTCAACCACAGGGAAGAAGGGAGGAAGGTATGCTGGCTTGTTTTTGTCAACTTGATACAAACTGGAGTTACCAAGGAAGCAGGAACATCGATTGAGAAATGGCCTCTGTCAGACTGGGCTGTGGGCACGTCTGTGGGATATTTTCTTGATTACTGATTGAAGTGGGAGGGCCCAGGCCCCTGTAGGTGGTGCCACTCCTGGGAAGATGGTCCTGTTTGGTATAAAAAAAAGAAAGAAAGCAGGGCTAGCCAGCCAGGAAAGTCAGTAAACAATGCTCCTCCAGACTCTCTGCTTTAGGAACCTTCAGGTTCCTGCCTTGAGTTCCTGCCCTGCCTTCATTTGATAATGGACTGCGACCTACGAGTCAAACAAACTCGTTCCTCCTGTGTTTACCACAGTCAGACTATGGTGCAAAGACAGATTCTAGTAAAAGGGAAAACAGAGAGCTTGGGCCCAAATCACTGAGGGTCTGATAAATGCCACAGTGAAATATCTAAGCAATATTCTTGGACCAAGCACAGCCTGGAACTTTTCTTTTCTCTCCTTTTTTCTCCTAATTTCTCCAGGGACTGCATAGTGCTGGCTGCATGGGACTGACAGCAGTAACAGCTTCAGGAGATGCACTTTGTGAAAGAGAATGAGGCAGTGCAGTCAGTGGGGGACATTCCATTATCATCCCTGAGAGACTGGAGTCAGCATGGAGCTGGAGTTGGATGGCTCTGCAGGAGCCACTGTCAGGGTCTGGAACTCAGAGCAGGAATGGAACTCATAAGACAGGCTTTGCAGGCAGGAAAATCTTCTAAATAGTTTTGTTTGTCATTGGATTAAGGGTCTCTGTGGTGGTTTAAATATGCTTGGCCCAGGGAGTGGCACTATTTGGAGGTGTGGCCTTGTTGGAGTAGGTATGACCTTGTCGGAGGAAGTGTGTCACTGTGGGGGTGGGCTTTAAGACCCTTGTCCTAGCTGTGTGGAAGCCAGTCTTCTCCTAGCAGCCTTCAGATGAAGATGTAGAACTCTTAGTTCCTCCAGCACCGTGCCTGCCTAGATACTGCCATGCTCCTGCCTTGATGATAATGGACTGAGCCTCTGAACCTGTAAGCCAGCCCTAATTAAATGTTGTTTTTATGAGAGTTGCCTTCATCATGGTGTCTGTTCACAGCAGTAAAACCCTAAGACACTCTCTTAGCTAAAATTCAGGAAGACTGAATGGCTAGTCACATCTCCCTGAGATCAAATCTGGGACAGTATCTTAATGCCTAGTGTCCATTTCTTCTATGGTAATAGCCTCTTGGTGTTATTTTGAAGCCCCCTCATCTACTAGACTGTAGGTCTGCGCCTTTTGACAAAGGGCTAGGCCTGTATATGGCTTCCAGGGAAGAGGGCGATGACATACAGTTGAGCATCCTGCCTCCACCCTATGAGTCATCAAGTCTGATAGCAGACCACTGACTCTCACTCCCCTCTCAGTCCTCACCTTTCCTTCTTCCTCACTTCTGCAGGTTCTGTCCTTCCTTGTTTCCCATGGTTGAATAGCAAGAGCCGGAGAGACTTTCATCTTCTTAGGCTGTAGCTCCCAGCATTGCTTCCTCCCTATTGGTCTAGGAGGGAAGGTTGCTGAGGCCAGTCTGGGACACCAGAGCCAATGGTGGAATAGTTCCATTGCCTTATTTCCACCTACTTAGACACTCACTGTGCCTCTTAGCTGGAGGTTTTGAATGTCTGATAACTTTTTTTTTTCATAGCATGAGGGTCGATTTTAGGAGGTTAGCTTTCTCTGCCATGTTGTCTTTGTTCGGGTTGAAGAACCACTGAAGGAAGACCCCAGACTCAAATAGTATGCAAAGGCAAAGAGCATTTATTCTGCAGAAAGAGTATGAAAGGGTCAACCATTCATCAAAATGGCAGCAACCTATGGGGCTGACAGGCCCCGTTTTATGCAGGGACAGGGGAATTTTCCAGAAGGGCTAGATAATCTCTAATATGATTGGTAAGGGCAAGACAGTGGCATTAATACAATTTTGATTGGTTGCTAAGTTAGTTTCATTATATTTGGTGAGACCTTGAAGAGTTTCAAAGATCAGCTTAGTTTGGCCTTGTTATCTCCGCTGGCCAGGTGTCCCAGGAGCAGATTCAGACCAGACTTAACCCCTCCAAGTTAGGGTCATCACTGACCAATGGCCCATTGTCAGTGGCTTCCTCTGAGGAAGCCAGATTGCTTCCTGGGGGAAGTGAAAATTTTTATTCCCAAGGTTTTTGGACCTTTAAGTCTTAATGAACACAGAAAATTCAATCTTATCTTGGAAAATACATTAAACATAGTAGAAACTGAGGCTATGCTGGGACAATATTTAGGGGAATGAGGTCATTTCCCCAATGATCCTCAATTTTCTGCACTTGGGAGGACCAACTTTTTAATTGTGCCTCAGGTCAGAGGCTACAAAATGGTGGTCCATGAACCATAGCTGGCATGATGTGTCATTTGGCTTGAGGAGTACCGTTATGCTTTAAAGTTGCTATTTAAAACTTAAGATACTTCACTTGAGTTGTCTTGAGTCAAAGAGCATAGTCTGTTCATGCCACAGGGTCCTGCTTCTTCAGACACACCGGAAGAGGGCATCAGATCCCATTACAGATGGTTGTGAGATACCATGTGGTTTCTGGGATTTGAACTCAGGACCTCTGGAAGAGCAGCCAGTTCTCCTAACCTCTTAGCCATCTCTCCAGCCCCATGGTCCTGATTCTTACTAGTGATTCTGTTAGAGTTGGGGACTGGCTGCTGCACTTGAATAGGTCTAAGTACCCCAGTTTGCCCCAGTTTCTGTATGGTTCTATTTATCTCATTTAGCTTATGACTCACTGGAAACGTCTTCAATTCCCCCCAGACAGAGGTGGCTGAACACCTGTTGAGGAGTTATATACTTCTCTGGATAAAACAGTCTCCTGGGAATATGAATAGATAACTCAAAGCCCTGGAGCTCATGGGGGGAAGGAGAATCAAAGATGTGAGAGGAGGAACTGGACATTGGGCCCTGCCTTACTTTAGCAGATAAAACTACACCAATACAATACAGACTCCTGTTACCAGGGATTTGAAACCTACCTCAGACCATCACTGTGTATATACTCTCTGTCTAATTCACAAATTTACTGCTCCTCAGTTTCCCCATCTGTATAAAGAATTATTGAAGTTAAAAATTAAAACTATCAGTAAATTCTTGCCTTGTAGGGTTATTGTGGGATGCAATGAATTAACACACTTAAATCATGTCTGGAATACACTAAGCACTCAATAAATGTTAAACTGCATGTATTACAATATTTGTATATTCCATGTTCTTGTAAAAAGTATATTCCCATAAAGCAAAACCTAGTTTTAAGTAAGTTTTCATACAAAAACTGAAGTGTTTATCCCTAGAGGATAAATAATTAGCTAAAAAACATTTGCCTGGGAAGCAGTTAGACAGTGACAGACTTCACGAGGTCCTGAGCACCACTGGGCTCTGTACCTGTGTTTCTTTTTAATAATCATGACTCCCACAAACACAACTTTCTGGTGAAAACATAAAGCTATAAGCTGTTTAAAAACAATGGGCTAATTCAGTGGTTCTCAACCTGTGGGTCATGACCCTTTGGGAGTCACCTATCAGATGTTTACATTATGGTTCATAACACTAGCAAAATTACAATTATGAAGTGGCAACAAAAATAATTTCATGGTTGGGGATTGTGGGGTCTTAGAGTTGCTTCACAAACCACAGGAACACCGATATCAGTCAGACAGGGATGGTTTATTGAACGCACACCCTACACTGATCAGATCAGGGATGTCGCTCAGAATCTGAGCTACAATCACAAACATTTCTCAGGTCTGGCTTATAAAGGGAAAAAACAAAAACACAAAGCTCATATGCAGGTGCTGGAAGTGTTGCCCAGTGATCAGCTCTGACTCAAGCTATTTTTAGATATAACAGTTCATATTGACCTTTAACTTGATGGGTCCTACATAAAGCTTTGTAGAATTTAGGATTAATGAATCTCAGACAGAACATAATAGGGTATGTGGTCAACATGACCCTGCTCTGAGTCAAGTTATTTTTCTGTGACAATGACTGGCAGGTATATTACAGCAACAATATGAAATAGCTGGCAGGCATGGAACAAAATAGCAACAGCTATGCAGGGGGATGGAGGAGGGGCAGACCTCAACAGGGCCACCATAACATGAGGAACTATATTAAAGTGTTTCAGCACTAAGAAGATTGAGAACCACTGCCCTGGGTGAATGTGTTGGCTTGTGCCTATAATCCCAGCACTTGTGAGCCTGAAGCAAGAGTATTGTCATGAGTTTGAGGCCAGCCTGGACTACATAGTGAATTCAAAGCCAGCAGAGGCAAGAAAAATAGCACCTTGTCTCAAAGAAAAGCAGAGGGAGGGACTGGGAAGACAGCTACATGCTGAGGACCAGCCTTAGCTTGGGAGAGGGTCCTGAGGAAGGGGTATCTGGGAGCAGTAGATTAATTACTTGGAGTCAGTGATGGATGCAAGCTGACAGCCCTGTGTTCCGCTTGAGATAGCTCTCTGCATGAGAGAGCTCTCTCTTGTAGACTAAAGCCCATCTTTTATTTTGCATAAGCTACTTCCTTAGGAATTGCATATCAATTTAATCATTTACTCCAGGTTCCCTTTTGATTATCCCACAAATCAGCATTTTATGACCTTAGTCCCTTGACTCTAAAGATACAAATGGCTGAAGCTGCCGAGTTCTGCTGCTTGCTGGAACATGGCCCCCCTTGTTCTATTACATTATCACCAGCTTTCTATTTTCCAACTCCTTTACTGAGTAAGTTTGGCTGTCCTGGAACTTGCTCTGTAGACAGACCTTGAGCTCAGAGATCTGCATGGCTCTGTTTCCTGAATGCTGGGATTAAAGGTGTGGACCACCATGCCTGGGACCCAAGCTTTTCTTCATCTAGAACTTGCTCCATCCCAGGCTGGCCTTGAACTAAAAAGTCTGTTTACCTTGAGATCTCCTGGGACTAAAGGTATACCACAATGCCTGGACCTAAGTTTCTCATGGCCACTATTCCTCAAGATCTGGATGAAAAACTTGTGTCTTTCAGCTTCAAGATCTGAATCACAAGTGTGCCCTTCATTTCTGGATTATAGTTCATTCCAGACTAAAAGTCCAAACTGGTCCTTGCTCAATTGCAAACACAAACAATAAGCTTAGCTGAGTGGGATCTTGCTCTGAGAGCACCACTCCCTAAATCTCTTTATCTCCTTCCTTAATATGTTTCTAACAGAGCTGGCTCATTAGTACAGTTGCCTCTGTTCTCTCAGGTCCATTAAGCCCCTTATGCAATTCATACTGCATCCTAAAATTTTATGTAGTTAAGAAATCCTATAAAGAACAGTTCTTGGGCTGGAGAGATGGTTCAGTGGTTAAGAGCACTGACTGTTCTTCAAGATGTCCTGAGTTCAATTCCCAGCAACCACATGGTGGCTCACAACCATCTGGAATGGAATCTGATGCTTTCTGGTGTGTCTGAAGACAGCTACAGTGTACTCATACATAAAATAAATAAATCTTTTTTTAAAAAAGGACAGTTCTTACATTGATTTATATATTCTTGAATTCATATTTTCAGAGTTCTTTCCAATAGCCTTAAGGCCTATTCTGAAGGTCACTGTGCTACCATTTTTCTGAGGATCACCAGACACATTCTCACTTCCTGGAATTATGCTGTTTCCAGTTATCATGGAATCATTAACCTTGACAGCAGGACCGTGAAGGAAGAACATAAAGAAAAATATGTACATTGTTATTCAAACAAGACTTATGTCTACAACAACCTTCAGCAACTGAGAAGAGCCATGCCCTGCTGGCTCTGCTCCAGGGATGGGAATTATGCCAGGCCTGCAGTTCCCTTGGACCAAGCAGATGCTTGCTGTGTAAGCCAGAGGACCTAAGTTTGGATCCCTAGAACCCACATAGAAATCAGTATATAGGCAGAGACAGGCAAGTCTCTGGAGCTCTCTCACCAGAAACCCTGACTGAATCCATGAGCCCCAGGATCAATAAGAGACTTTATCACAAATAATGCAGAGAGAGCAATTGAGGAAGAGACTTGACTGAACTCCACACATGCATGCATATTTATACATGTGTACCCTTACTCAAACATGTACATACCACACACACATGCAAGTGTGCACATATATGTGCATATATGATAGGCCTATCTAATCACTCCTTACCTCAATCCTTAATTATTTTTACATATGTATATATATTTTACTTTTTCATACATATTTACTTTATATTTTTATACAGAAATTTATATATTTTTATATTTACATACTTTTATATATTTTACATTTATATATAAAATTTGTAATTTATATACATAAATGTAGATATTTATCAATATATATATTGAATATATTAATTGGATATTGTTCTTTAGAAGCTATTTCTTTGTTTTGGGAAACAATACATAAATCAATGTAAGAATCTCTCTATATATCAATGTCTATATAATTTATATATATAAATTATAATTATATAACTTATAATTATAATTTTATACATAAATGTATGTATATATATATATTTTTTAAGGATTGAGGTAAGGAGTTGATTAGATGGTACCAGTCTGTGTGCATGGCATAGCCAGGGAGGGATCCTTAGTCTGGCTGGCTGGAATGAAAGGTCTCTCAGGGCTCTGGCATGGCCAGAATGACCAAAATACTACAGCTCTCTGAAATAGTCAAAGTCACCAAAATACCAAATTGATGTGTCAAGGCAGTCTCAGTTACTCTGGCTTAGATTAGCTGGGTCTTGGTCACCCAGCATAGATTTCACCACCAACATCTGAGGGAAGACATACACCAGTGGTCCTTGTCAAATGAATGCAAATCTTAATCTCCTTTCTGACAGTGAAAAATCCACCCACAAAGTCATTAGCGGCCTACCATGTGCCTGAAGCCAAACTGCCATAATGAGGGTCCTATTTCTGACCCCTGAGGCAACAACCACTAAGATATACCTAGCCTTTGGAGATCTAGACAAGGGTCTTAAATGGAGACAACCCAAATGATCTTCAAAGCTAGCATGTCTCTGTGGGCCACTCAGAGGTAGGATAATTTTTGAACATCTCCCCCCCCCCATTGAAAATAGATTCTTTTATCATAGAATGTATCTTGATTACAGGTTCCCTTCCCTCTACTCCTCCCAGTTCCTCCCCTCTTCTCTAGGCCATCTAGGTCCACTCCCTTTCTTTTATTAGAAAAGAACCTGCTTCTAAGAGATAACAAGATAGCAAAATAAAATACAAAACCAAAATCCATCACATCAAAATTGGACAAAACAACCCAACAGAAGGAAAATGAACCCAAGAGTGGGCACAAGAGTTAGAGATCTACTCATTCACACACTCAGGAGTCCCAGAAAAACACTAACATGAAAGCCATAATATATACACAGAGGACCTGGTGCAGACCCACACAGGCCCTGTGCATGTTGCTTCAGTCTCTGAGTTCATAAGAGCTTTGCTCAGTTGATTTAGAGGGTCTGGCTCTCCTAGTGTCCCCTATGCCCCTTTTTTGGCCATTCTTCTTGGCTGTGAAGAGCAGACTTTTCTGACGATCCTACTTACATTTCTTACTGCACCATCCCAAAATCAAGAACCAATGTGGATGCTACATGAGCAACCATATATATGCTGTCCAGATAGCACATGTGGATGCTAAGACAGTTACTACTAGATTTGCTTGTGTACTCAGTGACCCCACAGTGAGCTAGACAATTTATTGCCTGTTCTCATGAGCTCCAACCTACTGGAAGACTGTTATACTCCAGGTCTCAGATAGCAATGACAGCTTAGGTACCACATCAGCTTCTTAAACATTATTAACAGAGGTGAGGAGGACTCAACATCTATCCCAACACCGGGAATAACTGGGACCAGCAGGATCCAGGAATCCAGGAACCCTGCCAGACCAGTGCAATGGGTTCCTTCCCGTCTGGACCCTGTGCCCTGAGAAGACCTTGGGTGCAAACTCCTCAGCCAGTCCCACAACACCCAGAGGAAGCTCCACTGCCAAGTGCCCCTAACATGCCCAGGACCACAGGATCCCAGGAGCTTGATCACACCAGGATCCCAGGAGCTCTGTCACACCCAGGGTCTCAGGATCCCAGGATCCCAGAATCCCAGGATCCTAGAGACAGCTGGTCTCTGAGGAGTTCTGACACAACCAGGATCACAGGAAGGACAGGCCTCAGTCAGATAAAGGAAGGGCAGGTAGCACTAGAGATAACCAGATGGCAGGAGGCAAGTGCAAGAACATAAGCATCAGAAACCAAGGTTACCTGGCATCATCAGAACCCAATTCTCCCACCATAGCAAATCCTGGATACACCATCACACCAGAAAAGCAAAATTCAGATCTAAAATTACTTCTCATGATGATGATAGAAGACTTTAAAAAGGACATAAATAACTCCCTTAAAGAAATACAGAAGAACACAGGTAAACAGCTAGAAGCCCTTAAAGAGGAAACACAAAAACCCCTTAAAGAATTACAGGAAAACACAACCAAACAGGTAAAGGAATTGAACAAAACCATCCAGGATCTAAAAATGGAAACAGAAACAATACAGAAATCACAAAGGGAGACAACCAGAAAGATTGAAAATCCAGGAAAGAGATCAGGAGTCATAGATGCAAGCATTACCAACAGAATACAAGAGATAGAAGAAAGAATCTTAGGTGCTGAAGATACCATAGAAAACACTGACACAACAGTCAAAGAAAATGCTAAATGCTCTTAGCACAAAACATCCAGGAAATCCAGGACAGAATGATAAGATAAAACCTAAGGATAATAGGTATAGAAGAGAGTAAAGATTGCCAACTTAAAGGGCCAGTAAATACCTTCAACAAAAATTATAGAAGAAAACTCCCCTAACCTATAGAAAGAGATGAACATAAACATTCAAGAAGCCATAGAACTACAAATACATTGGACCAGAAAAGAAATTCCTCCCGTCACATAATAGTCAAAACCCCAAATGCACAAAACAAAGAAATAATATTAAAAACAGTAAGGGAAAAAGGTCAAGTAACATATAAAGGAAGACCTATCAGAATTATACCAGACTTCTCACCAGAGACTATGAAAACTAGAAGATCCTGGGCAGATCTCATACAGACCCTAAGAGAACACAAATGCTAGCCCAGGCTACTATACCCAGCAAAACTCTCAATTACCATAGATGGTGAAACCAAGATATTCCATGACAAAACCAAATTTACACAGTATGTTTCTACAAATCCAGCCCTACAAAGGATAATAAATAGAAAACAATAACACAAGGAGGGAAACTACACCCTAGAAAAAGCAAGAAAGTAATATTCTTTCAACAAACCCAAAAGAAGGTAGCCACACAAACATAAAAATAACATAAAAAATAACAGGAAGCAACAATCATTTTTCCTTAGTATCTCTTAACATCAGTGGACTCAATTCCCCAATAAACAAAACATATACTAACAGTCTGGATACGTAAACAGGACCCAGCATTTTGCTGCGTACAAGAAACGCACCTCAGTTACAAAGACAGACACTACCGCAGAGTAAAAGGTTGGAAAACAATTTTCCAAGCAAATGGTCCCAAGAAACAAACTGGAGTAGCCATTCTAATATCGAATAAAATCAACTTTCAACCAAAAGTTATCAAAAAAAAGATAAGGATGTACACTTTGTACTGGTCAAATAGAAATATTTAAGGGGTAACTTCAGAAAGTGTTATAGGTATCTGATGAATCTCAGTGTAATGGCCTTGGGAAATGCAAAGGAATGTTGCTCTTTGCTCAGAGTGAAGCTAACATATCTTCAAGGGAGAACAATGGAGGTATTTGAATTTTATGTTCACATTAGGGAGGTGGGTTTTGAATATTTTAGAAGACTAATATTTATTTTCTCTGAATTTAGTCACGGGTTGTCAACTTATTTCTAGTTGAGTGTGACAGTAGTAAGGTTTTAAAAACCTACTGAAAACAAGTACATTAAACATGTGATTTATGAGATTAAGTTGTGTGCTATTTTGGCTGAAGTCAACTTTCCTTTGTCATTTCAAAGGAGATAAAAATGGCCTGTAAAACTGTAAGAGCTGATCTGTCAGAAATAATTTCCAATTGCATAATGTTTTTACAAAGTGATTTAATTTATTTTAATCATATTTATAATGTGAAAGTATAAGATGATAATATTAGCTTCTAAAGTTTTAGCCTAAAAAATAGCATTTTAATTATTATAGAAATGTCTACAAGTAATTTCATAATTTATTACTTCTATATTAAATTTTGACATGTTTCTCATTGTATATAATACTATGATAGATACCCCACAGTACATACATATTTTTGTCAACATAAATTCCTAGAAATAAGTTTACTAGATAAAAGTTTATGCACAATTTATATGTTGGTACTTGTTGGTAAACTGTTCATTAGAAGTACTGTATTGATTTGTACTGTTACATGGAACAATTCTCTAAAATTCTCTAACAATTAAATTTTATTATAAAAAAAAACCCCAAACATTGTTAACTTGATTAAGTGGCCTCATGTGTCCCAGAGAAAGGAATTTACACTTCTTTGAAGATGATTTACTCCTTGGAGATAGGTCTTGATCCTTATTGTCAGCTCTGGTTGCAAAACTAATTCCTTTCTTGCTCCGGGCAGCAACTGCTACAAGATGGATTCCAAGAAGAAGAATTTAAGATGTAAACTCGCTGAGAATGGACTCCAGGTTAACAAGTTTAGAGGGAAGAGAAAGTAGGATGGTGTGAGGGAAAGGTAAGCCTATGTTGTCAGAGGCTTCACCCAGTCCTAGGATAGAAGTGGCACACAACAGTCCAGGTGTCTCTAAGGGGAACTATGCCTGCCACCATGTTGTTTATGGCATGTACTGATGTGGAACTATGACAGTGAGGAAATCGCTGTCACTCAGACATGGAAGGAGCCTCCAGTTTCATTCGGGTGAATCAATGCACACTTGGGCCTGTGGCTATAAAAGTGAACGAGTCACACCTGAGCTCCAGAGGTACTTCTGGCCCAGTGTGTGTGACTAGCCATAAAGTGGTCATCTACTGTGAGACTATGTCACCAACCTCCAGGAGACAGACTCAAAAGACACACCATGACTTGAGATGGAACACGGTATGTGTTCATGACTGGAATGAACTGAGATGCCCACCACTCCTAGCCCTTGGGATAGCACTTTCATCATCTCTACCCCATGTTGTTCCTGTTCATTTGCTTTGAAGTGTTCAATGTCAAGTTTGCTCCTGAAAGCAGACAAAAGTAATTAAAACCAGAATGTAGAAGATTCTTTATCACAACTGACAGAAAGCCCAGAGTGATTGCCTTTTAAACCCGTGTGTGTGTGTGTGTGTGTGTGTGTGTGTGTGTGGTGTGCATGTTGTGAAATGTACGTCTCTGTATGTTCACATGTGGAGGCCAGAGTCAACGTGGGAGTTTCATCTATTGTTCTCTTACTTGTTAGACAGAGTCTCTCACCAAAGCTGGAGCTTGCCAGATTGGTTGTCCAGCAAACCTCAGGGTGCCTCCTGTCTCCACTTCCCTTGTTCTGGGATTACAGGCACACGTTGCTATGCTGGGCCCTGTGCTTGGATGCTGTGGATCCAAATGCAGGTCCTCATGCTTGCAGAGGAAGCACTTTTCCTGAAACAGCTCCCCAACCCCATGAGGTTATGTCCCATCATTTTCCTCAAAGCTGGACAATTCCAATGGCCTTGTGGATAGAGGAGATAAGCCTGTTGACTTTCAAAGCTGGTTCCTTTTGGATGCTTAGTTAGAGGAGTATAAGTCTTCCTAAGATGGTGCTGGAAGAAGGCATCTCCTCAGAAGAACTGGTCAGAAACCTCTCTGCTTCCCTGTGGCTAGCTGGCATTTCCAGCAGCCGGTTCCTTCCTGGCAATTGTAGATACCATCTTGGAGGTGAAGTCATGGAACAGCGGGGGTGTGAGAGCAGGGGTACTATGGGCAAAATGACAGCTTCAGGGAAGTTTTGAGACTGACATAACAGGGTCAGGAAAATACCCTCAGGCAAGTGCGCTTTCCTATGTGAGCTGGCAGCATCCTGGAACCTTGCTTTGGGGTGGTCGGGCTGAGTTTTCCCTGGCAAAGCAGAGGGCTGATGCGATAACAGGTCACTGCAGCCTGATGCTGTGGTCTGGAGTGACTCATCCCCTCAGCTAAGCTAACAAACGAAAGCAAATACCCCAGCTGGTTGCTCCATCATTATCTGTAAGCTGTTAGCTTAGACACTGGGCTCCCTTCTTGACATGCCTGGGCTTTACAGAAACCAACATGTTCACTTCTGAGGAGCCTTCAGCTACTGGGCCTTGACACCTTTGTTTCTCTTCCAAGATGCTTGGTTTGCTCCCTTTCTCAGCCAACAGGACTGAAAACATAACTTGGTCTCTTCCCCTCCCCTCCTGCAACCTTTCCTACCCTTTTGCAAAGGTCTCATGAACATACAAGAATCTGAGGATGAGCTAGGCAGTGGTGGTGCACGCCTTTAATCCCAGCACTCGGGAGGCAGAGGCAGGCGGATTTCTGAGTTCCAGGCCAGCCTGGTCTACAGAGTGAGTTCCAGGACAGCCAGAGCTATACAGAGAAACCCTGTCTCGAAAAACCAAAACAAACAAACAAAAGAATCTGAGGATGAAGGTTGGAGAGATGGCTCAGTGGTTAAGAGCACTGGCTGCTTTTCCAGAGAACCTGGATTCAATTCCCAGCACCCCTGTGGCAGCTCACAACTGGGACTCCAGTTCCAGGGGATTGGGCATCACACAGACATATGTGCAAGGCAAAAGACACATGCACACAAAATGAAAAATACAGATAAATCATTTTTTAAAAAGAGAGTAAATGCTTTTTGTTTTACATGTTTTAAAATTATTCTTTACCATGATTCTGATTTTATATATTATATATATTACATCTAAGGCACTGTACATTTAAGGATAGCTGTACACCACACATTCTATAGATTACCTTTTATGTACTGTGGTATATGTTCTGTATAATTATGCATTATACACATGTAAATTATTAAATTGGGATCAAGTGTCAACTCTCCTGCCAACATGTCATCTCCCCCTCCATGAAGATGGCCGAGTCTCCCCAGACTGCAGTGTTCACTCACTGCATTTGCGCCCAATGCTTACATTGTTTGAATCATTTCCCCATGCTTCTGTGTTCTTCACCAAACCGAACACTTTCTGAATACACTGGTCATATTACCCAGACCCTCCACAGAACCCTCTGTCATCCTAGCACTCTCACGAGGAGGAATGTTTGGGGAGTAAATGGAATCAGACCACCGTCCAGCTTGTGGAAATTGTAATGCATGAAATTAAACCAGCAGACGATTGTATCTGGGACACAAAGTAGATAAGCTGCTCCCAGGCATTTGTCCATTTACCGTGGGTCTAACTGAAGCTATTAAGTCCCTAGCAAACGGTCCTCTTGCTGTGCCTTGACAGGTATCAACATAACAATGAGGGATGCACAGTAACTCACGGGTTTTTATGTAGGCAAAGTAAGGTGTCCTGATCTAATCGATACAGCAAATGTTCAGATATTCTGCTGCCAGGCCACTGATGCTGCCACCAACAATAACACATGCATAATTCATGAGCTATTTAGTCCATATCAATTCTTTTTATTGGCTCCATTTCATCAAGAACGCTGTTCGGGGGTTGTTGTAATCAACTTTCCCACACAATTTATCTTCAATGGACAGCAATACCAGATCACACAGCCTTTCTCAAATCACAAATGTTTTTAGATCTTTAAAAAGAAAATTAACTTTAAATTGAAGAAGCACAAACATACCAGCTAATGCATAGAAATATATTCAGTGTTGCTATTTTCTGCTATGTGTGGCTATAGTGACAAAAACAGCAGCAGCCCCATGCTATGACAGTCGGTGGCTCAGGTTTGGCACGACTGTACTGTGCTGAGTAGCTACTTAGCAGGAGCCATGGTGGTTGACATGGAGGGTTTCTGTGAGGTACCCTTGAGAAAAGCTAGCTGTGAGGAGCCCGACTGATACATCTCATTTCTGTAAAATGGATGATGAAAACAGAGATGAGCGCGTCTTCATGTTTCTCCAGGACTTATCTGGATGTGGGGAAAGTGGAAGGGAAAGTGTGGATTACTAACTTGGTGGTGGTAGTGGGCTCTATGGGAAAACAGAAACACCCACAGGAGGAAGCAGTAAAACCCAGGCAAACAATAGTCTCTGTTTGACTTACCTCAACTGCCCAATAGTCTACATGCATTCTGTAGACCATAGGAAATAAGGAACTCACTTTCTAGATTGGTTTAACATTGTACAGTTGGAAAAAACCATGGTGATGTTTCATATCATTGAGAACAAATGTGTAAAACTAGGTAGCCTATCCCAATGGCTTCCTGAGGTGAGCTGGCCAGTCAGCCTAGCCTCATCGATGGAGTTTGGGCCAGGGAAGAGGTTTTGTCTCAAAAAACCAAAAAAACAAACCAAAACAAAACAAAAACAAAATAGAAATTGGGGTAGATGTGATGGGAAGAATGGCACTAGAGACTAATTTCAGACCTCTATACACATGTGCAAATGCACGCACACATGCACAGAGATTAACTTGTCTGCAGTTGTTGGAGGAGGGCTGCAATACAAATGATGTCTCCTGGACAAGACAGGACCCCTGCACTCAGGAACTCCCAACAGCTTTGCTTGCCTGCACAAGATCAAGCCAGTCAGCATTACAATTGTAGAGGAGCCCAAGAGTCCCTCCTCCTAACGGAGGTGACTATGATATTAAAAATACTTAAGCAGAGCAACACATACGCACAAAACATGTCTACTTCATTATCTACTTATTTGCATTTCTCTTGATTTAAAATAGTAACTCACATGTACATTTAATCTTAAAAAGTAAAATGGAAAAACAAATTAACTTCATTTTAGATGGGGAAGGGGAAAGTCTACATGTACATAGGCTTTCAGACAGACAGACAAGGGAGAAGCAACCTACAGTTAATACTTTTTAACAGTTTCACACAGTAAGATCCAATACAGCAACTATACAGTTAAATGACATCACATTCATGAATCTCAAACACAATTGGGACGGAATCATCCTGACTCAAGAATATGTACCATGTCAACAGAAGCTGATGCATCTTACATTCCCACTGCAGGGCACACGGGTTCCAGCTTCTCTACTTGGTATCATTTACTTTTGTTTTTTAACCGGAGGCTTCCTAATGGGTGAGATGTGGCATCTCCTTGAGTTTTGCTCTGCGCCTCTTTAATGATAAGGAATGCTGAACATCTTTGTCTGTGTTGCTCATCTGGAGGACCAGCCTATCATGCCCTTGGCCAATTATTTTTAACTGGGTTTTTTTACTTGCTTGCAAACCTTCTCTCTATTCCGGTGTCAGATATGTGATTTGTCAATATGTTCTCGTGTTCTGTGCATTGTCTCTGCTGGCATTGTGTCTGCTGTCAGCATCTTTGATGCACAGGGCTTTTTAATTTTCATGAAGTCCACTTTGTTTTTCCCTAGCTGCTGTATGCTTTGTCCCTGGGGACTGCCACAGCATGAGTTTTCGTCCCATACTTCCTGGCTGCTTTCAGGTCTCACACTATGAAGTCCCTGATTCTCTTGAGTCAACATTTCTTTGGTGGATGAGGATTCTCCTCCCCCCTTTTGTGTATGGAAACCGTATTCTCCATCACCATTACTTCCAAAGACATCTCTCCCTGCTGACTAGTCCCGGAACCACCACCCAAAATCACTAGACCTTATGGAAGGGTTTGGTTTTTTAAAATTTACAAACAAAATTGCTATGTGATGTAGCAATTCTATTTAGAGGTATTTAACCCCCCCCCCCCCCCAAAAAGCAGAGTCTTGAAGAGATGTTTGCTCATTTACACTGTAGCATTATCACGATAGTTAAAGGATGGAGTTGCCCCAAGTACGCACTGGAGGCGTCCCAAGTATGATCTAATGAACGGATCAGTGAGATGTGCGAGATCCACAAAAAGGAATACTAGTTAGCCTTGAAAAGAAAATTCCTATGTGTGCTACAGCCTTGAGGACATTACACTGAGTTAAATAAAGCAGTCACCAAATGCTAAATGTATGATTTTCCTTATACATGGTAGTGGAAAGGATCCAAATTCATAGAAGTAAAATTGGAGTCATCAGAGGCCTAAAGGAGAGAGAGAATGGAAAAGTGTTGCTTGCCAGGTACAAAGTTTCATTTTCGTTGTGAGTACACTAATACCAGCCAATTATGTGCTCATAATGGAGAAATGGCAAATTTTGTGTCAAATACATTTGTCGTAATAATAACAATTTTAAAAATTTAAAAGTCATATAGTAAGTGCTTACATTTGTATTTAAGGTGAAAACTAACCAAGCTAGTAAAAAGGATAATACTTACCTTTGCAGAGAACTGTGGGCAAACTTACAAGAGTCACTGGTTGGATGTGTGGTGAGAATTCTATGCCCCTGTGGTGGCTAATGACTGCTGAATAGTTATGACTCATATATACTTAAGTGATGTCATACTTAAGTGAAATAATGGTATTTTGGTTTTACTTTTTGAGACAGGGTCTTGTTATGTCACTGAGGCTGGACCACAGTCTCCTTGCCTCTCAGCCTTCTGAGTACTGAGATTGACAAGCAAACAACACACATGCCATGTCAGAAACAAACATTAAGAAAAATACTCAAAAAGAAAGGTTTACAAGCTTTTGCTTTGCAGTGCTTCATGTTACCTTTGAAGAGCCAAGAAGGGTTGGTTTTCTGCATCGAGAGTGTGGGAGCATAGCTGGCTTCCTGTGTCTCAGCGGTTGGGAGTGGGCTAAATACAGGGATCCTGCCATCAGCAGGAAATGCCTTTTCAAACAAGAGTTGAAGGGACATCCAAGGTCAGAGCTTAGCAGGCAAGAGCCAGGCCACCAAGACTGTGTAACACACACTCTTTTAAGAAGGCTCAGGCAGAAGAGGCAAATAGCCTCAAGGCCCAGAGCTGAACCAGCGAGCCATGCCTAGAGCAGCCTGTGGTGTGTGTTCAAACCCAAGTTAGTGTTTCTCTGTGGGTGAGTAAGTGGTAGTGAGAACTGGGCCCATTTCCTAAGACTGGGGGAACAAGTCTTAGGACCTGAAATGGTACAAGGACCAAAGAGACTCTGGCCTGGACCAAGACAAAGGGAGGAAAAACTAAGGATGTGGAAGAATTTGACCAGCACTGGCAAAGTTCACAGTTCACACAGGTCAGTCACTGGACAACAGGCATCGGAAAAGCTTTCCTAAGTTATAGGACCAGCTTGGTAACCTGGGTCAGGTCGACTGTAGTACTTGTAGGCTGTTCCCTGGTGAAGTCTATAAAATGCAGAGACCTCCAAACCCAACCACCAATACATTAAGGAGGCTCAGGTTCAGAGTCACAAGGACCCAGGTTCATGTCCCTGCCTTGTGACTTAATAGCTAGGTGATTTTGGCCAAGTTGTTCCCAGGCCTTTTTTTTTCTCATCTGTAAAATGAACACAGTAATGTTTGGCAGGGTGCCTGTGAGTCAGTGGAGTAGCTGACAAATCTGGGTGACTTTGCCCATAACTTTGCACCAATGATATTTCACACTAGGATGTTTATCTCCCTCAGAGCTCAACACTATCGCTTCTCAGTCTTGAGGTTAAGACCCAGTGTAGACCTGAAGTACACAGCTTGTGACTATACACATGATAAAAATACCAGCAACCAAGAACCATCTTGAATGTCTCAAATGCAGGCTGCAAAAGAGTCAGAAACAGAAACCTAGAGTCTGAATCCATACTATCTTGGGTCGTAACAGAGAGTAAGCCATTTAGCTCCGAAATCCCTGTACCCCACCCTTTCCAACTCTTTAAGGAGACAGAGTGGCCGGGAGGACCACACAATCACACTTGAAAGAACTTGTAAAAATGTTTAGGCCTATTCAATGCCAAGAAAATATTTTTATTGCATTATAAAAAATCAAAATGCCTCATATTGGTGTAGCACATAGTTCCTACTACCCCACTTTAATAACCCCAAGTGGAACACACTGCCAGCCCTGCCCAGGGTCCCTCGTATTCACCGATGAGAGAGAGACACACATTAGCTGATTTTTGATATGCTTTAGCTCAAAGGCCAGGCTTTTCTAAGTCTTCCTTGGCTATCATGCTCTTCTTTTCACTCCCAGCTCAACACCTTTAAATCTTTCCTCAATTTTAGGTGCTCAGTTACCTTTAGACCTAGCTCTGCACCCTAAATCTGCCCTCAGCTTAGTTGTGTTTCTAATCTCCCACCTGCTACCTCACCCTAGATCTCACATGGCTGGTGGCCGTTTCTCCCTCCGAAGCATGGTGAATCCTCTTTTCTCTCCTGTGTCTGCTAGCCTGCCTGTAGAAACCTGGAAGTCCCACTAGCTGCTAGCATCTTTATTGATCAATCAAGAACCAACTGGGGAACAGGACTGCCAGTGTTCACACGAAGATTCAAAGCATCAGAACGACTCCCTACATATTGGAAGCAAATATTTCCTGTTCTGTTTGCTTATAGTTTGTCTAAATGTTATTAAGTTGGTATAGCCTCCATTATGATCAATGCCACATCTGGTAATAGATACAACGTCCAGCCCTTTTTTTCTTTCTCTTGCTACAGACTTCAACAAGACCAGCCAAAATACCAACATCCTAAGGTGCTTGCTGCTCATCACCTCAAGACTTACATGTGCCTGAGTGTCTTGGCCCAGAGACTTAGAAACCTGAAACCATGATGCCAAGCCAGGGTGGCTTGCCCCTGAGGACTACGGACCTCTTTCAAGTTGTTTAGCAGAATTTGGTTCCTTGCAGTCACAGAACTGAGGGCCTCAGCACCCAGAGGTCACCTGTTCTCTGACATGGGACCTTCTACGCTGCAGGACAGTTGATTTCCTCAAGATCAACAGCAAGGTATGTCACCTGCTCTTAACTTTTCCCATCTCACCTTTGATTGGCTCCCTTCACTAGTCTACCCTTTCCCAGGATAATCCCCCTTTTGCATAATCTCACAGTCTTTTTGTTTGGGTTTTGCATACAATTTCTTCAGCTTTGCACCATACACAAGGAGATCATTTTAGAATTTTGAATTTACAGTGGTGCCTAGTTTCCTTCCATGGCCTCCTGCTCCATCTGAAGGCTGCATCCCACGTGGGTCTCTAGATGACCCGCGTGGAAAGCTTATTCCCTTTGGAGCCTTGCCTCCATTTCTCTGGAGATTTCATCTGCCCCCGCCCCCCCTTGCTCTGCAAATTTGTTATGGCAAGATAGCCGTTGCCTAGAGTTTTATTCACTGGGTTGGACTGGGGAACCCTTGGAGAAGCAAGCTCTAACATCCTCAGCTGTTGGACGCAGCAGATGGCTTTATCCAGAGTGAGACTCAGTGCAGAACATGTAAGTGAACTGAGAAAGGAGTACTTTGTGGTCTTTGATTCAGCATGTGCAGATCAGGCAGTCTGACTGGTTGGTTACTGGTGTCAGCCAGGATAATAGCTTGGCTGTCACCAATTCATTATTCCTGGTCCCCAGCCTTCAGGCTATGGAATACCACCACCAAAGACCAACCCACTTCTTGAACAGTGTGTGTCAAATCCTTCCATTGGAGTTTATACAGGACATATAATGGTGGCATCTCTCTTAGAGCCCATGAACGAAGATTTTCCAAGTTTTCTGGTCTCTATACCACCCTGCCCTACCCACCAGTGTCAGTAGAATGATCAAGCAACAACAAAATCATCCCTAAGACTTGAGCTAGATGCATCCTGGTGACCTGTGAGTAAAATAAATGCCACAGTACCATGAAAACCATACTGTGTCTTTAGTGGGCCTTTAAATTAGAACCTCGTGGCAGGCTTGATCAAGTCAACAGCAATATCACCTTTGTAAGCCTGTGAGACACTGTTCACTAGGAGAAGTAAAACCTGGTGATGCCAACTTCTGTAAATTCCTGGCCAATGGGTCTCTGTGTGTGTGTATGTGTGAGCGTGTACACACATGCATGGCCTACTAGACTGAGTTCCTCAAGGGAGAGATCAGTAGCTTGTTCTCAGTTTGATTCTTGTTGCCTGGCATACAGCTCTATTAATAGCAGCCTCTTAATGAGCCAGGTAAATGAAAGAAAAAAAATGAAAAAGTATTCATTCAACTTTGCTTAACTTCTTCCACGTTCTAAGAACTGAATAGCTTTTCTTTATTTAGCTTTTTTTTTGACCAGTCAGCTGGTTGGTGGATTAGTTAAAGTCCAAAGCTGCCACCTCTCTCCCACCCCACCCCCCTCACCTTCGTAAGACCATCTGGTTTAATGGAAAGGAAAAAGAAAACTTGAGGAAATTAAGTAAATGACGTCAGGGCCTGAGCGGAAGCAGATATGCTAGGGACTGTTCTTGTCAGCTTGTAACCGGAGAGACATAAATACACATTAGGGGAGAGGAAATTCAAAACAGACCCGGGAAAGAAAGCAGGTCTGAGGCACTGAACAGTAAACTCAGAACTCGCCCCTCAGAGGCTGTCAGGCTATGACCCCAATGAATCAGGTTTCCTTGCCTGTTACTGTTTGAATGACATGAGAGCTGTCATAAGCCCAGCGATCCCACCCATTCTTGGCAACAACATTGACTTTTTGAGGGGTGAGGTTTAGGGTTAGAGTAACTTCTTTCCCTATTTGTCATCTCCAGCTTTTGGGGGGGGGGGGAGTTGCCTTCTAAGTGAGCCAGTCTCCACTCCAATGTCACATTTTTCTGCTAAAATATTTTCAAGACATTTAAGAAACAAATTTTCTGTTTTCTGCTTTTCTCTGGGACTGCCACAGCCACTTAAATTGACTGGAAAGGTATGGCTTTCATCTTAAAGACAAAGTTAGCACACAGATGGTTATTTTGAGTTCAGGAAAGTGACTTCCTTTGCCCATGGCCACTTGTAGTCATACATCTCAAAGTCCCTTTAACTGACCTAGGAGGCAAGGCAGGTCTGCAAGTTGTGCTTCAAGAAACTCTAAGGATTCTGAGACTAGCTAGCATTTTATAAAGGAAAATTTACAAATTTTCCTGGGAGTCCTAGCAGTGGCTATTTAACTGCAGACCAGAGAGACACGATACATGACTAAAAGGTAAAAGCCTAAAGTTTGACTGCCACCCTGCTCCCAAGAAGATAAAACACAGGAAGAAGAGATTGAAAGGGATTCTCCAGCATCAGGATCAAAGTCCATACTGTTCTATTTTTTGACATAGGGTCTCATTTAACTCAGTCTGGCCTCGACTTCTAATTCTCCTACTTCGGCCTTCCAAGTGCTGAGATTACAAGCATGCACCACTGCACCCCAGTTCTGTACAATCCCCCCGACTTTGTGCAGCTGCCAGGTTCCTCAATGTGTTCCAACTGCTTTGTCCTCTGTTCCCATCTGGAAAACACCAACTGCTTCCTTCTCTTAATGAACTCCCAGGGAGAAAGACGGCCAGTTAAGTTTTTTCTTGCTGTGCTTGGACTGGGTATGCAGTCCCTACTTCCTGAACAAGGCCCTTGCCTCCATGTGCTGTGCCCTTTGACAGGAGAAAGGCTTGTGTATGTTAGACTTCTTGGAAGTCTACTACACCACACAAGTACCTGGGCTCCATTTTCCTGAATTATTGGGCCCTGTTGTCACAGTATGGGACCAGTGACAAAGTGGGCAGTGGGGTTAGGAAAGTGTCCTCAGCTAGCTTCTGGTGCTAAAGAAAGGCTTTTCTGGGATGAGGACACCGTTAACACTCAAGTGCTAGTACTCTGCAGGACATAATTGAAGAAATAAGCAGGGGCCTCATGATAAATGGTATAAAGTGTGGTCCCTGCCTAAAGGCAGCACAGTCTCCTAGTCAGGTAGCCAAGCCCAAACCTGCTGTGCACTGTCTTTGGCTGCTAGGCCAAAGGTTTGCAATACCCTGTCTAAGTTGCTCTCTGAACAGACCCACTGTGCCCTTTTCCCTCCATGTAACTTTAGATGGTGCTTGGATCTATGCCCCAAGGCCAGCTTTACCGACCTGTGACCTTGGACAACTATTTACCCTCTCTGAGCCTCAGAAGCCTCCATTTGTAAGATGGAGATAATATCCACACAAGGAACTCTGTGTGTGAGGCTTAGGTGAGATTCTGTATCAAGGGCATTTGCTTCTCTCTCTGGCACACATGAAGAAACAGGAGCAAACCCTAAGCCACCTGTGTGATCAAGGCCACAGTAAATGTAACCTGCGCACCTAACCAAGTCGTATCAGAAAGATCTGGGCATCAGTGCATGTTCCCCTTCTCCTAGCCCACTCCTGGGTTTCTCTCATCCCAAAACCCAGCAGCTTCCCCGGTTGTGTATCCCATATCTGCTGGTGGGACTTTCAGATCCAGCTTCTCGGGCTTAGATGAAGATTCTCAGTTGTCCTGCAGACCTTTGTAGAGCACTTGGCTCACCTCTCTCAAGAGGCAGCTGGACTTCACTTTCTACCCCATACTTGGGTTCCCAGTGGGAAGAGGGTACTGTACCTCTCAGTGGAGAAGAGGGCTTTCAATTTCAATATAAGGCCCTCTAGAATCTTGGGGGAGGTGGGGACTTTGCCCACGGGGGCCTTGATGAAGTCTAATCAGAGACCAAAGATTCTTAGATGCTCCCTTTTAAAAACTATAATGTCCTCTAAGTCCCATCTGACCGGGTTCAGCACATATCTTCCCTTCTTAAAGAAACCATATAGTTTCATTTAGAAGCTAAGGCACCCCTCCCCATTATCTCAGGAAACATTCCATATGTTAGCATTTTTACTTGTGTGCTTAATGGTCTGTTCACTGCTTTTCTTCCCTCATTTTTATTAGGCTGTGTATGTATACGTTCCAAAAGAAGTGACAAGGTGGGGGTGGGTAGTGGGTTTTGCATCCTTTTCATTTTAGGGCTGGAGTCAAAAGATGCTCGTGTAGGGAGAGACATTTTCTTCAGTGGTGTAGC